>OZ024826.1:50121508-50798262 GCA_964016985.1 Anodontia alba | reverse complement strand
GTTGTCTACTCATCACTACCAGTCTATTCATTAAGTTTCAAGGCTCTAGCTTCAATAGTTTTTGAGATATTTTGCTGACAAGATTGCATCCGTATTTTTTCAAAGGGCCATAACTCAGAAAAGGGGCATAATCCTGTCAAGAAAAAAAATAAGTGTCAGCTATTTTTTCATGAGGAATCCATATAAGAAATTTCAAAACAGTAGCATTCACAGTTCTAAAGTTATACTATTCATCAAAAAGTGTGACGAACGGACGGACGGACTGAAGGATGGACGGACGGTTTTGATTGATTGTGTTGGGGTTTAACGACACGTCAACCCTTGTGGGTCATTTTGTGTCGTCTCCCAGAGAAAGGGAGAAAAGAGATAGAAGAGATAGTAGAGGAGATGAGAGAGACGATTAGGGAAGAAATAGGAACAGGAATGAAAGTGAAGAAACAGAAGAAATAAAAACATTCCCCCTCTACCCTTACCTGCTACAAGGATAGCAGGCCTTGCCCAACTGTAAGCCAATTTCAGTTGGACGCCCCGGTGACGTAAGATACACGACACCATTGCCACTCCCGACCACCCCCGATGGACGGACGGACGAACAACCCAGAAGCAATATGCCCCTCCAACTTCTTTGAAGGGGCATAAAAATAAACTTAATGTATTATGAGACAACCATAAAAATAAAAAAAAACCCTGCTTATTCGCAACATTTAAATAGGTACTTTTAAAATACCATAATAACCCTAAGTATTGGGACAGACAGGCTTGAGCAAACAGTGTAGACCCAGGTCAAATGACGCAGAATGAGGCATCTGATATCGGTCTACACTGTTTGCCACCCATCCAGCACTGTTTTAGACACATCAAGAGGTAGTAAAATAGATTTTTTTTTTCAAAGTTTAGGACAAGTATGATAAAGAGTTATGGTGTCCCAATACTAAGGGTAAATACGGTAACACTAAAAAGTATTAATATTGACTCGGGCTGAATTAAAAATGCTTTTAGTATGACATAATTTAGAATGGTCCTATACATAGTTATTCTGATCTAACCATAGCTCGAGATAAGGCACTTTTTTTCCTTCAAAAGGTACAGATATTTGTCTTATTTCTCCATGAAAACATGGCATGGTGCTCATTAGAAGCACCTCAGTGAGGAACTTCTAATTAGAACCCACAACATATGTTTTCATGGAGAAATGAGAAAACTATGATCATTTCTCCATGAAAACATGTCGGTACTCATTAGGTGCCTCAGTGAGACACTTCTAAAGAGTACCCACAACATATGTTTTTGTGGAGAAATAAGAAAAATGAGACATGGATGCCCCTTCTTATATGGAAAAGACATACTATTATTCAGCAACAGAAAAATACTTTGACAAAAGTGGAATAACAAATGAACACATAATAACTAATGAACACAATTCAACTCACAATACATACATAGAATGCAGAGTACACAAAAACTTTTCAAAGTCTGTCAGACATCAGTCAGACAATTGATGAAAATGTGCTTGAAATTCTTAGAATTTTTCAAGACCAAACAAATTTTTATCTCACATGTCCGACCATCCAATGTTTTTTGTGTAGACTGGGAATGTCAACTGATAACCTGTTTTACAGAATATGCCAATAGTGGAAGCTCTGTCAAAACAGTCAAGAGTAGTTTGTCCATCAAAACAGTCTTCAACATCCAATTTTGTGTGCGTGTGTGTCTTAACCAATTCAAATGCTAAATTACCATTAAAGCACAACTAAAAATTGTAGCAGAAGCCATTCTAAAATATAAGGCTTGATATTTCATATGAATCATCTACCAAGCAGAAAATACATATGAAATGTCCAGACTTGTCTTCTTGGAAAAAAATACAGAAAGTCATCTGCCATTGCTGTGACTGGCGCTTTAAGGGTGAGTCACTGCTGGTATATAGCAGACGGCAAATTTTTCCCAGGAAGTAGCCCATATTGTATTAACCTAAGTATTGGAGACATAGAGACAGACAGGCCTGAGCAAAGTGTAGACCCAGATCAGATTCCATAAAACATTTTGTAAGGGTCTATATGGTTGCCACACATCAAGCATTAACAGGTATGGTAAGAGCCCTAAAATTTTGAAATCAAAGTTTCAGAAAAAATGGCTTATGCTAACAGTACAAACCCAGATCAGATGTTTGCCAATATGTTTAAGAACTGCATAAAAACAAAAATTTGGCCAAAAACAATATGAATAAGTGTTTGAAATTTTGGGACATTTACCTTAGTAAAATGAATTTGTTCAAATTTTAGGACAAACAGTGTGAGTTGCCTCAATACTTAGGATAAATATATAATAAATCAAATTACTAATAAATGTAAAATGTAAAATTTATCAAAATTATACTTCTCTTTGTCTTTTATAGTAAAATATTAATATTTCTGAATGCTGAATCTAATAATTATAATTTTGTGTGCTACTGCGTTACCTCAAAATTATACTGCTTTAATTGTATCTTTGGCAAAATATATTTACATACCTAAGTACTAGGACAGAAAGGTTTAAGCAAACAGTGTAGACCCAGATCAGATACCACAAAATCTGGCATCTGATCAGGGTGTACACTATTTGCAAGGTAAGCAGTTAAGCTGTCCCAATATTTAAAGTAAATATGTACGGTTGATGTCCAAAAGTTTCAACCACCAAAGTGTCTCACAAAATGGCATATGCAAACAGTGCAGACCCAGATCAGACTGCTCATTCAGGAGCAGTCTGATCAGGGTCTACACTGTTTGTCATTCTACTAAGTATTTTCAGAAAAAACTGCATAAAAAGCAAACTTTAGGCCAAAGAAGCATGTCATAAAGTGTTCGAAATTTTAGGACATTTACCATACAGTATTATCTAAAATGGTCCCACATTAATATAATTTGGGTCAGGCTTTCCACTGCTGCCCACAGAGGAGTTTGTGATATTTTAGATGGCCAGATAAGTGGCTTAAAGATAATAATGTTTCTCACTCTCATAGCTCCAAATATGAACCTTTTTAACTAGAAAAGTATTGATATTTTTCTTATTTCTATATGAACACAAATATTGTGGATACTCACTAGAAGTGCCTCACCCACAATGTATGTTGTACCCACAACATGTTTTTGTGGAGAAATAAGAAAATATTTTGTGAAGACCCCTTCACATCTAGAGGTGTTGTAAGGAGGAGTATTTGGTGATAATTCTTGGATATTTTTTTTTTTTATTTTTCCATTAACCCTTGCCATGCTGAATTAAATGATGCCACGCCCACTTCTGATTTTCAGCCAATCAGATTACTTGATCCAGGTCATCAGTACAAATTCATATACTCAGTGGCAAACAGTGTAGATCCACATCAGTTGGCTTCTTCAGGCAGGGTATATCAGGGTTCAGCAGGACTAGGGTTAAAACATATGTTGTAGGTACTTAGAAGCTCTTCAATGAAGTACTTCTGATGAGTACCCACAGACTGCATTTTTATGGAGGAATATGAAAAACTATGAATTAATATCCTTCTTATCCTGTGACAGGCTGATCAGGATCTGTGCCAGTCACCCATGTCGTAAGGTCAAATTCTTCTTGGAAGGACCCATTTTTCTCAAAACTTAATACAATACCTTTAAAGATATTCTCCAAATGGGGCATGTTGTCAGCTTTATGTATACATGTTGTTGAAAACAGTAAAGCCAACTTAAGTATTTTCCCTCTCAATAATTTTTATTTTTGTGACCAATGTGATTTTATTCACCATTCTGAAACACATTTGTTTCTTTCATTTTTCATTTTAGACCTAAAATTCCTGAGCTACTGAGATTACATCCAGTACAGAAACCACACCGGTTATAATTCTGCCATTTTACTTTCAGTACAGAGATAGCCAAGATTCTCCATCTTCTCTTTTTGATATACTTATGAAGTACTGGCATATTCCAATATCTTTTCCAATGAAATGAAGATCAAGCTGCTTATATATTTCCAATTCTCACCAATTTCACTCCACATATCAGAAGAAATTAATGGGTATTACCATATTTAACTTAAGTATTCACACACAGTGTATAACTAGATCAGACACTGCAGAATGCAGTCTGATCAGGGTCTACACTGTTTGCCACTCCTCCAACTGTTTTTAGAAACCAGCCCTCCAGATAAAGCACTTTTTTCAACCAAAATGTCTTTGAATTTTACTTAATTTGCCATAAAAACATATGTTATGGGTATGCATCAGAAGCGTCTCAATAAGGCATTTCTTATGAGTACACACAACATATATTTTCGTGGAGAATAAGGAAAATATTTACCTGATACCCCCTATATAGAGCTATGGATACACTGACAAGTAGTGAAAGGGCTTTAGGTGATGATAAGTTCAGGTTTAACTACGCATCAACCTATGAGGGTCATTTGCATCAAAATGGCTTTAGGAGAAGTATGGTGTCCAAATATTATGGGTAAGTACAGTATGTCGTATGGAACAATGAAGGAATAGCAATAGTGCTAATCAGCCTGCAAAGCTATACTGGCTAATCTTGGCTTTCACTCACAGCTCCAGATAAGGCACTTTAGTACTAGTATTTTTCTTATTTCTCCACGAAAACATATATTGGGGGTATGCATTAGAAGGCACTTCAAATGAGTACAACACTATATGTTTTCATGGAGAAATAAGAAAAAAATATTTTGTGGATAGCCCCTCTTATGGAAACAGACATGTTTTACTGTTTCCATAACGCATACTGTATTTGCCAATGCAATAAATACTTGGACACCTTACCTCCTTCCCATACTTGTTCTAACCCTTAAAGCGCCAATCACAACAACTGTCGTCTGCTTTGTCATCTGCTTGTGATTTTTAAAGTCATTTTTGCAAACAGTGTGGACCCAGATCAGACTGCTCCTCTAGGAGTAGTCTGATCTGGGTCCAAGATCAGACTGCTCCTCTAGGAGCAGTCTGATCTGGGTCCATACTGTTTGCCTGTATGCAAAAATAGGTTTGAAAAGTTTGCAAGAATATTCAGATGACATAAAACAGATGTCAGTTTCAGATGCAGGTTTTCTTGGCGTTTTAAGAGTTAAAATTTGATAGAATCCATTTGGCTATATGGCTATGTATCTAAATGTGATGGATGGGAGGCAAACAGTGTAGACTCTGATCAGACACCACAGAATGTGGCATGAATGCAGCATTGGATCTGGGTCTACACTTTGAGCTTATGCCCTTTTGTCTGAATACTTAAGGTAAACATAGTAAGATCCCTTTTATCAAGAAGTAGTTCCAATACTGAACACAAGAACAGTTTCCTTTAGAATTAAAAAAATCCTTTTTTTCCTCAAGATGTAGTTCCAATATTGAACACAAAATATTTGTTTCAGAAAAATGATCATAATAAAATGCTTTTTCGCTTCACTTAACCCTTATCCTGCTGTTCACGATGACCCCTACCTTTGCAAACAGTGTAGATCCAGATCAGATAGCTTCTGAAGAAGCCATCTGATCAGGATCTAAACTGGTTGTCATTCAGTTTGTGAATATAATCTGATTGGCTGATTGTCAGAAATGGGTGTGGCTAATTAAATTATTCAGCAGGATAAGGGTTAAGAATATGTTATCACCAATGTATGAAAACAGGCTGAGCATTTACTTCAAATTTTTAAGCTTACAGTATACCTGCCCGTGTTTTTTATGTTGTTGTTTTTACTGGAGTTATATTCCAATCATTTAAGAGATGAGCATTGAGTGCACTAGGTATATTTGTACTTCTGAAAACAATGCTTTCTAAATCCACAATCCACAACAGATTTACTTCTTTATTGGTAGCAACAGTATATCTGCCCCAAAACCTCTCCCAGTCTTTACTCATATTTCTCATCTACTTTCAGTATTTAAAATGAACTGATTTAAATTCAAATTCTTTTTACTTTTTTTTCAGACGTTTGCCCTATAAACTGTCGATCTCCACTGAGATACACTAAGATGCCATTTTGTACCCTAATACAATATCTAGATAAGGTGCTTTTTTTCAGCCAAAATAGGAACTGATATTTCTCCACGAAAACATACGTTGTGGATACTCATTAGAAGCACCTTGTCATGGTGCTTCTAATGAGTACCTAAAATAGATGCTTTCGTGGCGAAGTAAGAAAAATATTTACCTTGATACTCCTCTTATCCAGCTATGCTAGTACAGTTCATCTTGATTTAAGCATCCTATCTTCCCAGTAAGCATTCTACATAAATCTATAGAGGGCCGTTATCGGGTACCTGACGGGCCGATAATGGCCCGCTATAGATTTATGTAGAATGCTAGCTGGGTTATTATTTACATATATTATTACCTTAAATTCATTCTCAGCTTCAATTCTCAATTCCAAGTTG
This sequence comes from Anodontia alba, assembly GCA_964016985.1. NCBI lineage: Eukaryota > Metazoa > Mollusca > Bivalvia > Lucinida > Lucinidae > Anodontia > Anodontia alba. The sequence continues at coordinate 50,791,883 of OZ024826.1, read as the reverse complement.
ACTTTTCGCAATCCAATCCAGACAATGCCGACTTTCTACTATTTTCCTGTGATAATATGATTTTTCCTTCTTGAAGAAATCTGCTGGTAAATCCATGTATATTACATATTCCTGAGACGACTGATGATAATTCTTGCAGAAATATCCTCTTTGTAATCCAAATGGCACACCAGGTTTCCTAATTCCTGTCATGACAGACGTTGTGCTCTTGAAGAAATTTGCCCATAAAGGCATGGTCATAATCATCCCCTGAGGTATGCTGTTATCTATCCTTTTTCAGACCATGCCTTATGATGCTTAAGTGTGATGGTTCAAAGCAACCAAGTAAGAGATCTTGCAATACTCAGTCAAGCAACGCCTTCCTGATAACTGGAACATCCATGGTCTGCAGGTTCTTCCAATTTTAATTGGCCAACATCTAGTGGGTTATCTACACATCTAATGGTTTCCTAGGATTCTGCTTGAGCTAACCTGTTGCTGCCTGGCCTTGTGATGGAAGCGACCCTTCCACCGGCTTATCTTCCCATAGGTATTGTGTGCTCCTGGACCAAAACTTCCCCACAACTTCAGATTACCATGATTTTATTTTAGTCTCTTTTTAACCTTTTCATAGCTTTAAAATCAATGTCCTTCATAAAAACTTGTTCAATCATTTTAACAATGGATACTGGTAGCCCTGCAGCCTGATTCGTGACATCTCTTCAATTTGGCCATGCTAAATTTCCAAGGCCTACTGACAACTCCTCAAAAATTTCTGGCAAATTAGCCATCCACTGACATATGCAACTTATAGCATGTAAAGTCCTCTAACTTCCATATATATCCAACAAGCAGCACTTTTCAGTCCCTTCCAAAGCTACAGAAGGAAGACAAACTATTTTAGCAGCTTTTATATATAAAAATAATTTTCTATTTTTATTCAATGAGGCTTCTCCACCTTGCCGATTCCCTCTTCCTTGGTCCACCAAAGGCTCTTCTCCAAAGACATGCAGACAGCAACATTACTTCACTCATCTAAAATTCAGACTCCTTATCAGCTTTCAGCCTATTTCCTAACGTTTAAAGTCTCTTATTCTCTATAAAATATTTATCTGCTATATTTATTTCAAATTTTGAGAAAGTCCATTTGTTATTTCTTTTAGGAAAATTAGCAATTTTACATTAATAAAATGGAATTTACAACATCAGTCTTTCAAAAAGTCCTATCAGAAATACAGAAGGAAGATTTCCAGCTTTATACAATTAGAAGCTTTTAGTAGTATCAAGGATCATTATTTCTCTTCTTGATTACCGCATGTATTGGGAGAACTTGTAGACATAATCCAAACTTCTCTTTTTTGTCGGTTTCTTCTTTCAAGGATGTGTGTATTTATTTATAAGACTTCCTTTCCAGTGCTTTTGATTTTTGGCAATTACTTTACATATTTAAGAGTTCAATTACATTTTCCTACTTCTACAGATTTCTATTGATATTCTCCTTCTCTCATTTAGTCTTTTATTTTATATCTTGAGAAGGAAAACTCTTACTTTCTCCAAAAGCCAAAGCCGGTTTCTGTAGATTTCAATTACAGAAAATACTGCAGATCCTTTCGCTTTTGCTTAAAACTTGATTTTTCTTCTTTTCTACAAACTGACCGCCATCTCATTAAACCCTTATCCAAATTTACAATAAATGTTCAACAATGCCCCGTACTAATCAGAAATAGCTGACATCTTGGCATATGATTGTCCAGAACAAGCCTTAATCTACGGTAGAATTAAAACATATCTCAGCTAAAACCCTATTTAATGATTAAAGATTTAGCTCCCCATCACCAAATGCTTGCTACTCTACATTTTCAATCTTGGCTTCCCAAATGCTTGTAACTTCAATCCCACACTGCACTCTTCTTCCTTTCTGCTACCGTGCCCCACTTGCCATCGCTTTGTTCCCTGCTCGTCTTGTGACCATCTGCAACCTGTGAAAATATGGCTTCTGCCTTTAAAAAAAGAAAATCATATTAAGGTTGCAATTGAACTTCTGACATCTTCTTGCAGGCTGTCTCATCACATCGCATAGTTGCCATGGCAACTAACACCCTCATACAAGTGCATAGCTGCTAGGCTACTTCCATCAAAGGTGGTAAAACTTCATCAATACTAACCTTAGATGTAGAGGGTGCCACATCAGTCTTCCTTCTCTTCATATCTGAAAGAGTGAAAACAGACCAAAATGTTTTGAGTTTCATTTGGGAGTTTTATAACCTAGTCAACACTATTAAAGGGAAACTCAAGGCTGGTGAAGAGTGCATCTCAGATTAAAGATCTTGATAAACCATGCATTTTGATATATATTTTATCACAATCGGATAAATATTAAAGAAGTTAAAGAAGTTTAAACATTTCAAACCCTACATCAAGAGTGCTGCCATTTTGAATATTTAATGAGGTTTCAAAATATTAAAAAATAAAAGCTTCTTTTTGATAGAAATCAACGTAAAGTTTTCAAGCGAATCCATAAATGCCTAGAGAAGGAAGCTGCATATAGAGGTTGGATAATTCTACAGATCTTATTCTTTTAGGTTTTGCATATTTAACTGAGGCTTAATATAATCATAAAGCCTCATTAAACATTCAAAATGGCGGTGCCAATAAAACAGTTTTGGTATTTTCTAACCTTGATAACTTGCTTATTTTTCATCTGATTTTGATCAAATTTGCATCTAAGATACATTCTTTACCAACACTGCTTTTCCCTTTAATCCATTGAAGACTGGAGAACCCTAAACCGGTAAATGGCAAACAATGCAGACGCAGATCAGATGCCGCAGAATGCAGACCCAGATCAGATGCCGCAGAATGCAGCGTCTGATCAGTGTCTCCACTGTTTGCAAATAGTTCAACCATTTTTCTTTAGGAATATCTATATAATATATAGCCTGATGTACCTAAAATTGAAAATGGACTCTTCCAATATATAGTGGGAGATTTTATTCAGTCTTTAATGGGTTAATGTCATGCTGAGCCAGTCAATTAACCTACTCACACTTTTCCTGGACAGGCTTACCTCTCTAAACAGTTAACTAGTACTTGTGTACATACTTTTGCCATTAACTGACAGCTGCCCTTCGTAAATCAGAATGATCGTAGAAACGATTTCATGATCAATATCTGCAAAAGTTATGTAGCCGAGCATGGATTCAAAATAGCAACCCCTGGATCTGCAATCAGATGTGCTACCAACTGTGCTATGGAGGAAAAACCAAATGTTGTACAGAACACAGCCCAGTTGTTCAAAGCAACGTTAGCTTAACGAACTTGTTAGTGGTCAAAATGTTAACTGCTCTAGTAAGTACAATATCTAATTCACAGGTATTTTTGCTGAAAAAATGTGAGTAGCTTTTGCAAATGCAAAAGCTACTCACATTTTTTCAGCAAAAATATTGGCATATATGCTGTATTTAATGATCGATTGATTGATTGTGTTGGGGTTTAACGACACGTCAACCCTTAAGGGTCATTTTGTGTCGTCTCCCAGAGAAAGGGAGAAAAGAGATAGAAGAGATAGTAGAAGAGATGAAAGAGAGGGACAGGGAAGAAAGCGGAACAGGAGTAAAAGTGAAGAAATAGAAGAAATAAAAACATTCCCCCTCTACCCTTACCTGTTACAAGGATAGCAGGCCTTGCCCAACTGTAAGCCAATATCAATTGGACGCCCCGGAGATGTAAGGTACACAACACCTTTGCACCACCCGACCACCCCCATGTATTTAATGATCAAAGTTTTCACGATTTGTTAACTAACGACATCGTTAGTTTTGAACAACTAGGCCCAACATGCTAAATGCAAGTCGTGTTGCAGACTTTTTGCTACATAAAAATAGTCAAAGCTCTAAATAAGGTTTTTTGTTGTTTTTTTTTTTTTTTTTTTTTTTTTTCAACAAAAAGTAGTGATATTTTTCGATATATTTCTCCATGACAACACATATTGTGAATACTCATGAGAAGTGCTTTTTTTTCAACAAAAAATTAGTGGAATTGACTGTATTTTTCTGTGAAAATATGTTGTGGGTACCAATTAGAAGCACCTCAGTGATGTTGTGGTACTCATTCGAAGCACCTAATTTAGAAATAGTGATACTCTATTTGGGTCTAACACTGCCTTCAACAATCTTTAAGTCATACAGTGATAGTATCTGGATGTGTCTAGGAGCTCAATGCTCACTTTTTGCCGGCTGCCTCATTGAAATATCTTTCCCCAGACACAAGACATGATATTCCACCCTGTCACATTATACTGACACTAGACTGACCAGAACCAATTCCCAGCTCTACTTTCTTAATGTTGAGGGTGAAGGAAAAGAGCAGCTAGAACCATTTTTAAGTCTTTGATGTGACTTGACTGGGAATTAAACCCCCAACCACCCAGACACAAAGCAGACACTCTACCAATTGACTACATCTAAGCATCCAATCTGATTTAGGTGAATGGTGATGATTTGGTATTTTATGTCTATTTCAACATTATTTAAGTCATCAGGATTTATTGTTATTGTTATTGTGTTATGGTTTCACGACACGTCAACCCTTGTGGGTCATTTTGTGTCGTCACCCAGAGAAAGGGAGAAAAGAGATAAAAGATAAGATAAGAGATAGTACAGGAGATGAAAGCGGGGGACAGGGAAGAAAGAGGAACAGGAATGAAAGTGAAGAAACAGAAGAAATAAAGACATTCCCACTCTATCCTTACCTGCTACACGGATAGCAAGCCTTGCCCAACTGTAAGCCAATATCACGCCCAGGTGACGTAAGATACACGCCACACTCATCCACCCCATAAGTCATCGGGATGATGAAGGGGTCATAGCTACAGATAAGAGGGGGTATCCACATTATATTTTTCTTATTTCTCCACGAAAACATACGTTGTGGGTACTCATTAGAAGCGCCTCGGTGAGGCGCGTACCCACAACATATGTTTTCGTGGAGAAATACTAAAGATATCAGCATTTTTTCGGATCAGAAAAGCGCCTTATCTGTTGCTATGGGGGTTATAACGGAAGGATCTGTCCAAATAAGAGCCATACAGTCATGAGCTGAATCCTGCCTCTAGCAGGATTTGATCCCAGGACCTTGTGATCCAAAGTCAGCAGGGCTAACCGTTCGGCAACGTGGATGCTACACATCGAGGGTTGTTGCAAGACTGTAGCAAGTCAGATGGTTGTTTTTCCCAATACTTAATCTCCTCACCATGAAGGCGTTAAGAAGATTACAACAATTCTTTCTGTAAACAATGGAAATTTTTCCATTGTTTACAAAGGGTCAAAGTTGCCCTTAAACAAGGGTTTCAAAAATATGTTTGAGTTACTACAGTCTTGCGCTCAACCCTCGACATGGTAGATTTTTTTGCCATTCTGGACAAGGGGGCAACTTTTGTGACTTCCTGTTTGTTTTCCTATACACCAATCCCTTTCTGAAATTGGGTCACTCTATAAGGGGAACAAATTCTTTTCTTTTAGAATAGATCTCTTTTCAGAAGGGAGCAGAACATTCTGACAAGTGCCTCCCTTGAAAGTGTACTGCATTTAACATATGTAGTCGGACAGACAGGCTTGAGCATTCAGAGTAAACCCAGATGAGACGCCGAAAAATGTGGCGTCTCATCAGTGTCTACACTGTTGGCCACTCATCCAGCAATTTTTAGACACAACATCAGGCAGTAAATTTTAGAACAAGTATGGTAGGGAGTTGAGGTGTCCGAATACTTAGGATAAATACAGTATTAATTCCCCTTAAGGCAACGGAAATTCACCTCTTTCATCTGCATATCTTGGAGATTCATCTGGGCTGGGCTGGTTGTGTGACCTGTGGCTACTTCCGTTAGATGTCACACTGGATCCTCGCACGTCATCCCACTCCACTCTTTCACGATGGTAGTCCCTCTCATCTCGCTCCCTCTCTGTGCTGTAACTCCGCTTCAACTTTATTCGCTCATGTTTCTCCTCTTTCTTTCCGTCTTTCTCACGTTTATCTGCTTTCATCTCCTCACGGCAGGACTTCTCCCTTCCATCACGATGCATTCTGCTTTTGTCCTTGTCATCCTGTAAATAAATGCAGCATACACTTTAACCGCTTTATAACACTGTTCGTTATAACATGGTTTTGGATATAACATGATTCAAAGATGGATCCCAAAAATGTATAGATTATATTGAAAAATGACCATGAGTGGTCAGTTTTCAATATAATCTATACATTTTTGTTTGGATATAACACGGTTGTTTAACTAACACGGTTGTTTAACTAACACGGTTTATGCTATGGACCCCAACAATAGTGTTATAATGAGGTTGTGGTGTATTTATGCTAAATACGGAACACCTTGCCATATTTCTCCTAAAATTCTGGCATGTTCATTTTACTGTCTGTTGATGTATCTAAAAACAGTTGGGATCTGTGGCAAAGCGTAGACCCTGATCAGTTGCCAAAACTTCTGTATTAGACATCTATTCTTCTTCAGACATTTGTATTAGTGCAATATTAATATTAAAACATACTTCATGGAAGGGGTGTGGAAGATATTCCCTGTGCAGCTGATAATTTTTTTTTAAATTTCTGTCAATTGTAACTTGATTGCACCTAAGAGTTACAAAAGATGTAAAGGTTCTGCATCAAAATTACAGGTTTATAAAAGCTTTTAGATAAACTAGAAATGTGTCCAAAGGACACGGATGCCCCACCTGAAAAACTTTAAACGCAAATTGCTTATGCCTGAAAAATTTAAATACAAAATGCTAACGCCATCTCGGACACGGACGGAGACTGACAGATGGACAGGGGTAACACTACATGCCCTTTCCACCATTTTTCAAATGGCGGGGCATTAAAAAAAAAAAAAAAAAAAAAAAAAAAAAAGAAAGATTTTTAAGGATAATCCTAAAATTTAAGGTTTATGGTGGTTGTAAAAAGTCTCCCCAGACTTCATCACAGTGCAGGTTTTTTTTGTTTTGTTTTGTTTTCCTGGGGCCCTTTCTGATGTCTTGGAAAAGAGAGTTTTGCTTACTACTGTGTCCTTGGCTGTCTTAAATGCACTTGATGCAGATTCTGATTAGACTGCATGAATGCAGATTCTGAATAGACTTCGTGAATCATAAAATTGTAAGGATAACATATGTACTATGAGATTATATACCATGTATAATGATCCATAATTCTTATCTAATCTTAGCTTATCTTACATAAGTTAAATGCATTCAAACTCCCAGAGGCTTAAATTTACAAACAGCATTATGTTTTCAACATGTACAATTCTACAGGTATAATTCTACCTTTGCATCATGATGTTCCCTGCTTGCTTTTTCCTTCGTGGTTTTCTCCTCCATCCTTTCATGAGAAACCTCTTTGACCCTGACCTCCTTGAGTTTAGCTGTCCTCTCTCCAGAAACTTCTTTTGCTGCAGAAGTTTCTGCCTTTTCTTTGGATTTGGGTCTTTCCTCGGCATTTGCCTTGTCACCGGTCTTTTCAGCACTGCTAATTTTAGTTTTTTCTTCTCTATCTCTCTTTTCCTTCCTTTCCTTTGAGCCACTCCTATAAGGGGTAAAGAATAAATGCGCAATATCATAAGAAAAACCTTCTTTGGACATATGACGATTGTGTTACACAATTCGGCAGACACCAATTATAAACCAAATCCATCAAATAGTCTGGAATATATGAGCTGTTGGAAACTTAAATGTAAAACTTTAACATAAAAGTTTTAAGTCTGTGACCCTGACCGTAACATCATCGGCATAGGTGGTGGTATTGCTAAATAAAGCACTGGACCTGTATCAATCGTCAAATAAAATATAAACCAAATCCATCATATGGTCTGGAAACTATGAGCTGTTAGAAACTGTAACAAAACTTTAACATAAAAGTTCTAAGTTCCTGACTTTGAACTTAAGGTCATAGGCATGATTGCGGGTATTGCTGAATAAAACTTTGAACCTATATCTATTATCATACCAAATATAAACCAAATCAATCATGTGGTTTGGAAAATATGAGGTCTTAAAAACTTTAATGTAAAGCCAATGCCTATGCCAGGGGTAGTGCAAAAGCTCTTCCAGGACTTTCTCTCCAGGTGAGCAAAAAAAGGCACCAAAAAAAGTTGATACTTTCTTATTGTTGCCTGATAAAAACAAAGAAATAAAGGTACAGTCGACTCTCGTTATCTCAACTTTGCTTATCTCGAATAACCGCTTATCTCGAAGTAAAATTCTGGCCACTGTTTTTACCTGGAAATCTAACAGCAGGTAACAAAACATTGTGGAAAAGAGAAATTGCTCCAAAGGAGCAGTTTTTCCTCTTTTACACATTATTTTCAATATATCTCTACTTTCAGGAGTCAAACTGCATTCACTTGTGAAATGTGGTTCAATTTATTTTTTCCTCAATTCTGCAAATCTAATAAGTCTAGATAAGGATATCTCAAAGTATTCAGAGAGTCCCTTGGACTTCGAGATTTGTGTTTGTATTGAGATTTAACAGCTCACTCAACCCAATGGGGTCATGTCAAGCGTGTTCAGTTTACCTAACCACCCTTTCCACTGGGAGGCTTAGTCTAAGCGGTTAAACACAGATGTGCACATTCTTTCGCCAGAAACTGACAATTGCCCAACTTGAATCAGCGAAAGGGAGAGAATGACCATAGAAAATATTTCATGATCAATCTCCACAAAAGAATGTTGCCCACCCGGAGGGGGTCGAATCCGCAACCTCCTGATCACCAGTTGGACGCGCATCCAACTGAGTTACCGAGGCCGGCCTTGGACTTAGAGATAATGAGAGTCAACTGTATATACATTTTTTTTTCTGTAAGTGGTACAAATTTTATAAAGAAAACACCACAATTTTTACTTAGAATCTGAAATGCATGTCCACAAGTATAAAGAAACAGATCGGTTTATAGTACCTCTGGTCAGAGTCAGATTGTTGTTTCTTGAGCTCCACCACAGGGATTGGTCTGATCTTGTCATCTGTCTTGGATTCTTTGACAGCTTTGTCTGTCTTCAGTTTGAGCTTAGTCTCCCTGTCTCTCCCTGCTGCCTCTGTTTAATGAAATCTCAGAATTTAACGTATTTATCTTAAATATTCAGAAGCCTTAACCTCTTACCATACTTGTACTATAACTTAACCCTTCTCTTGCTAAACACGACATGCCCTGTCTTAGCAAACAGTGTAGATACAGATCAGTTGGCTTCTGAAGAAGCCAACTGATCTGGATCTGCACTGTTTGTCATTAAGTATGTGAATTTATATCAACAATCTGGATCAAGTAATCTGATTGGCTGAAAATTAGAAGTGGGCATGGCATCTTAATTTATTCAGCATGACAAGGGTTAAACAAGTCCACTGTATTACCTGGTAATGTGTCTAAAATCTCCTGAATGAATAGCAAATAGTGTAGACTCCGATCAGTTGCACTATTTGCTCAAACCGGTCTGTCCCAATACTTCTGGGCCCAGTTGTTCAAAGCATCGTTAGCTTAACGAGCTCGTTAAGGGTCATTTCGTTAACTGTTTTAGCAGATTCAGTGTACAATATTCTGATATTTTTTGCTGAAAAAATGTGAGTAGCTTTTGCAATGCAAAAGCTACTCACATTTTTTCAGCAAAAAATTTCAGCATATTTGCGTATCACTCGATGTAAATTTTAACGAATCGTTAACTAACGACGTCGTTAGCTTTGAACAACTGGGCCCTGGTTATTATGGTAGTTTTATAACAATTAATTTCAGGATTCATTAGACTTTCCTTATGACAGTACATCTAATAGAAAGCCCTTGTACTGACAGATAATAATTTGTATTGAATGACACACATCTTCCGTCATTTTCAGTATTGTCAAGACAGAACTGCTCACTGAGTTTGAATGACAAGTTTGCAAACAAATGAGCAACATTTGACTTCCTTTCTGGTTTCATTTTTTGACATTTGAAATAGATTCTAATGAGATTATGACACATCTGAAACAGCTAATCAACAAAGTAAAGATTGGTTTTGACAACCTGTTGTCAACATTCAAAATGTCACTAGATGTCAAAAGACTAACCAATTCTGAATTTAGTAGTGATTCCCCAAAGACATGTGGAGCAATAATACATTCACCATTATTTCATTTCCTATAATCACAGGAACAAAAAAAGCTATTTCTTCAAAACAGTCACCTGCCCATAACAGCCACTCTTCTGTTTTCAGACAGTGCTGATTTACTTCAACTTAACATTTTTACAGCAGCCACACCCTGTAACAGCCAATTTTATGCCTTTTCAAGAATAGTGGTTGTACTTAAGTTGCAATATATATCCATCAAGGACAGGGGTTAAGATGGAACTGTATAAAACTTTGGACTAATATCTACCATCAAGCCAAATATTAAATGAACCCTCAAAATTGCCGGGATAACTTTAATATAAAAGCTTAACATCTGTGGCCATCACTGCTGCCAATACACCTTCAACAGCAGGGGAAACTGCAAAGGTTCTTCCTGTACTTTTGTACAGAGGAGCTAAATCACTAGTAAGATCAAACTTAACAAACAGAGTTTAGTCTAATACTTATTACATGAATAAAAATATACTTACTATCTGTTGTGGCAATTTTAGTCTTCCCAGATGAGTCTGACTTTGCTGCAGATGCCAACGGACCATTCAATTGGGCTTTTTTATTCTGCAGAAGATAAGAAACTGAATGTTTTTTCTTCATCAAATTCTGAAATCATGGATTAAATAGGTCCAGGTAAGGTGATAAATCAGGTGATAATGTAGGATTACTTTTGTTACTTTTACATCAAAACATATCTTGTGTGTATGGTAAATGTCCTAAAATTTTGAACACTTTATTCCATACATGTACTATTTTGGTCTAAATTTTGCTTTTTAAGCAGCTTTTTCTTAAAATACTCAGTGGAATTGCAAACAGTGTAGACCCTGATCAGACTGCTCCTTCAGGCGCAGTCTGATCTGGGTCTGCACTGTTTGCATGTGTCATTACTCAGACAATTTGGTGTTCGAAATTTTAGGACATTTACCATACTCGTTAGAATGAGGTGATTCCAATGAGTTCTCACAAGATTGTTACGATTTTTACTATATTCAGAATAGTTGGGTTGGGGTTTAACGGCCATGTCAACACTATTAAGGTCATGTCCAGCCAATTATATTCTGAAAAGTGGGCTCCATAGGCTATTAGGCCCAGACAAAAGTCATAACTGAGACGATAATTTTGGATAATTTGTTATTTTTGCACCAAAACCTACCTCACTGGTACTCGTTGGAATTGCTTTAGTGAGCACCCAAAAGGTATATATTAGTGCAACACTAACAGAATTCACCTTCTGAATACCTTTATCTGGAGTTATTATGTTCAGTGGACTTTTCTGCATATTCATAGAGCCCATGGCCAGTCAAGTGGCTTGACCCTTCAGAAATTACTATTTACTTCTGGCAAAGTTTTGACAAGACAATCTATCACACTTTTTGCATAAATGCATGTATATCTGTGTTGTCACTAGCATACTATACCAGGCTCCTATTTTGTCAAATTAACCCAGCCTAAAATTTAACCTTGGCAACTTTAAGGCCACATTCTGCGGCATCTGGTGCTAGGCATAAATGGGTTACCTGACCCAAAATCCCTTCATTTATAATGGAACCCAAAAGATCTCCAGTTGGTTGAGTTGGAATTTGACAACCCAGTCAACACAACTGAGGTCATGACGAGCCAGTCAGTTTTACCAAACCACACTTTTCCTGGGCAGTTCTAAGCAGTTAACCAGTACTTCTGCACATTCTTTTGCCAGAAACTGACAATTACCCTCAGATCTCTGGAAGATGCAGAAGATTGTAAAACACAAAGTACAACCCTGTACTTTTTTTGTACTTACATCTTTGTCCCTGTGGTGAAATTCTGTCTCTGGCAACCAGGTTGACTTCTTGCTCTTCAGCTGACCTGAGTACCTGCAAACAGAGGCATGAGATGTGAAACCCTCCAAATAGAAACCAACCTAATGAGATCTACCACCAGCATCCATGCAGTCCATTCTTCGTCTACACTGGTCACTAAATGTATGGGTCTTAACCCTAGTCCTGCTGAACCCAGATATGTCCTACCTTTGCAAACAGTGTAGATCCTGATCAGTTGGCTTCTTCAGAAGCGAACTGATCTGGATCTACACTGTTCTGAAGAAGCGAACTGATCTGGGTCTGCACTGTTTGCCATTAAGTATGTGAATTTATATCAACAATCTGGATCAAGTAATCTGATTTGCTGAAAATCAGAAATAAGCATGGCATCTTAATTTATTCAGTATGGCAAAGGTTAAACATTCTATCAGTGAACAGCATAGACCCCAATCAGATAGTGTGGATGTGCAGGGTGATATGGAACTACACTGGTCACATATGTCATAAGGCCTATTTCTCTTAGGAAGAGCTCATGTATTAAAGTTGCAGCTGAGAAAGCATACTTTGTGACCTGTGCACCCAGTTATGACACAAATCAGTCTGCACATCCTCACAGTCTGATCAGCTCTTCGTTGGGCAAATTATTAAACTTTGCATCCTTGGCTATCCAAAATGCTCCCAATGAAGATTCTGATCAGACTGGGCAAATGCTAGGCTTTGAAACTTGGTGAGCTGAACACCTGATTAACTTCTGAAACAAGAAAAAACACCTAATGTCATTATGGACGGGTTTTTCAAAAAGGTTAACCAAAAAGGTAAACCCGGGACGTCCTGAGGCCCAGTGTCCGATGCCCGCCTATCCGGACATCGCTATTTTAAAGGACAGATTTTTGAAAAACCCATCCAAAAAATTGGATTAATTTTGTGAGACTTATGTCCCCTTTCAAATTTGATATTTTGTATGGACAAGCATATACATGTACACAGTTGGAGACAGTGTTTTACAAACACATTTCTCGTTTCATGTTAGTAAAACTCTTTTACAATTAAATTATGCATTTATTATTTTTAATAGATGTTTTGTCTTCAAAGACTTATGTAGCATCAGATTAAATGTATCTTCAACCCTAGTGACAAGATATTGCGGGTGAGTAAGCCCCTTGTCCTAGGTATGAAGGATCCATTGAGCTCATCATTTGCATTTTCAGGGTTTCAGACAAAGGAGTTGGACTCCAATGCTTCAGTACCATTACTGTAATAACTAAGTATTGGGACAGACAGGCCTTAGCAAACAGTGTAGACCCTGATCAGATACCGCATCATGCAGCTTCTGATCAGGTCTAAACTGTTTGTTTGTTTGTGTTGAGGTTTTACGGTCCAGTCAACCCAATGGGGTCATGTCGAGCAGAGTCAGATTACCTAACTACGCTTTTACCGGGCAGGCTTAGTCCTCTAAGCGGTTAACCAGTATTAGGCCTAAACTGTTTGTCACTCATCTAGCTAGTTTTAGACACTTCAACAGATTATCAAATGGAGCTTTTAGGTGAAATAACGTAAGGTTTCCCAATATTTAGCGTAAATACAGTAGCGTAAATACAGTAGAGTCTTTAGCAGGAGCATCCAAGTTTTCTTCAGGCAGATAGAAAAGAAGGACCATCATAAGGTACAATTTTTTTTTTCATGTTCTGGTTTAAATATTGACCTACAAATACCTCCATCAACCTTGTGATATATACAACCTAGACATGCAGCTCTTTAGTCTGTGTTTACACTGTTTGTTCATTTTCAAGCCCATGTATTAAGATGACACACAGTATGATCTGGTAAGAACCAAATTACTCTAGATAAACCGCCTTTTTTTGAAATCAAAAAGTGTGGTTAATTTTCTTACTTCTCAATGAAAACGTATGTCGAACTTCAATGGCTCGAACATCTTTGGGACCACAGAAAATTGTTCGAGACATGGGCAGTTCGAGCCACTGAGGGTTAATCATGGTGCCAGGTCAGGAAGCAAATAGTGATAATTTAGTGTTTTGTTTTTTTTATTTCCTTCATAATAATTGTATGTTGAGTGTACTCATTAGAATTGCCTTGATGAGGCAATTCTAATGAGAACACACAACATACAATTTCATGATAAAATAAGAAAATTTTCCTAAATATTTGTTTTTTTTGAGCTAGCGGAAGAATTTCGTAGGGACTCAAAAAAAAAATGAGTTCGAATTAACCATGGTAAACGAGCCAGCGGTGTTCGAGCTACTGAGGTTCGACTGTATGTTGTAGTATCAGCGCTTCTAATGAATAATATAACATATGTTATCATGGAGAAATAATAAGAAAAATATTTATCTGGATACTTTCCTTGCCTACAGCAATGGAGCCATACAAATTATGCAAAACCCCTTACCCAATAGCCAAAGCATAGACATCAGGCCTCTTGTCCTTTTCATCTTGACGTAGTCTGTCAATGCGTCTTTCCAGGGCCTGACCGAACTGTACAATGCGTGGGTACTGGGACAGTATCTGTACAAATGAAGAACAAGTTCTATTAATTTACAGTCAACTTTCAAACACCCTAAAATTTCAACCACTTAATTGCAGCAGATGACCTAAAGTTTCAAAATTTCAAACACACTAAATAATTACAGGTTGTAAATCGGACTTGTTCAAATTTTAGGATAAGCATGGTAAGGACTTAACATGAACTAATATTTCAGGTAAATATGGTAGGTGCATATGGCTGCTTTGTATGTGGTTAATGAAGAAATTATGTTCAATGTCTGATGACCTGACGTTTGTTTGCCCAGTCAAAACTATAAACTCTTGCCATGCTGAATAAATTAAGATGCAACACCCACTTCTAATTTTCAGCCAATCAGATTACTTGATCCAGGTTGTTGATACAAATTCACATACTTAATGACAAACTGAGCCACCGAGGCCGGCAACTGTCCTTCTTGGGATTAGCAGAAGGGGGAAAATGACCTTAGAAATTATTTCATGATCAATCTTCAAGACAATTATCTGGCCAAACTTGATTTGAACTTGTGACCCCTGGATCTGCAGTAAGATGTGCTACAGATTGTGCTATGGAGACCATGACCAGAAGTGGTGAGTTACATACACTGATGAAGTTTAAAGGCTCTGTGGTCTGTGGGTCTACTTTTGCAAAAATGCAGCCCTTGTGAAAAGAGGGTGAGGTAACCTGGAGTGGTAGGATGCATACAGTGGTTTGAGGGGCTCTCATGGGAATGTTGATATAATAATTTATAGTTTAGGTGTCCACAGACACACAAAGATATGAACCAATAGGCCAAGAGACACCAAATAGGCAACTATGTCTCACTCTGCAAGCAAGCAGACTTCTATCACAGTATTTATGGGAAAATGTTTTATTTTTTTTTTGCTCGCATTTTTTTTTTTCTTTCATGCATTATACCATATTCTGGGTACTCTTCTTCCATAAAAGGTTTGTTGTCATGCTAAATATATTGATGAATATCGGAAAAATTGTTAAGGAGTATTAGGTGATAATTATGGGATAATTTTCTACATTTCTCCATAAAAATGTATGTTGTGGGTACTCATTAGAATTGCCTCAGCAAGGTGCTTCTAATGAGTGCCCACATCATATGTTTTTATGGCGAAATAAGAAAAAAGATCCCAAAATTATCACCAAATACTCCTCATTAACATTGCCTCTGAATATACAAATACATGATAAACCCAGGACCTCCTGATCCGGTCCGGAGTGCTAAATGGCCAGAGAGATGCTGTACCTACCTTTGTGAGCACAATAAGAGCATTCCTGATCTGGATGTAGTTCCCTGATTCTATACATGATACCATAGCCTGTAACACACAAAATACACAGGTAACCAAATTATAGACCACAGGTACAGATATGTTTAATACAAAGTATCCATTTTTGGATGTTTTTTTTTTTTTACAAAATCCATCCTTTAAAATAGTGATGTCCGTGCGGGTGGGCATCGTCCCAAGTTTACCTTTTGGTTAACCTTTTTTTTTTTCAAATTCATATGTTACCTTTATTCTTCAGTGGATTGCTTTCTTATCTGGTATGGATGAAGAGGAGGACCCGTAGGCATGTCATGTGCAAGAGAGACAACTCTCACTTTCTTCGTTATGTACTTATCTCCCCTGACGTCTGAGGTTTACCTTTTGGTTACCCTTTTTCAAAAACCGCCCATAATGCCGTTAAGCATTTTTCTTCATCCTATTTCTCCATGAAAATTTATGTTACAGGTACTCATTAGAAAACATATGTTTGTGGTTACACATTAGAAGTGCCTTGCTGAGAACCAAGATATAGGGAATATATTATCATACAATAAGCACTTCTAATGATTATCCAAAACATGTTTTTTTCATGGAGAAATAAGAAAACAGAGCTGTCATCAGACAGCGGAGCTCGCCTGAACAGGTGCCTTCAGGCCATGGACAGGGAGAGGGAGGGTGGCACAGTAGGGTTGGTCTGGAAAATATAAATGCTGTTAAACACTTTAAA
The DNA here is from genome assembly GCA_964016985.1 of Anodontia alba. Classification (NCBI taxonomy): domain Eukaryota; kingdom Metazoa; phylum Mollusca; class Bivalvia; order Lucinida; family Lucinidae; genus Anodontia; species Anodontia alba. The sequence goes on along the minus strand of OZ024826.1, from coordinate 50,775,429 downwards.
ATAAAACTCTGACATAAAAATTATAAGTCTGTGACCTTGAATTCAAGGTCATAAAAGTGGCTGTGGGTATTGCTGAACTGAACTTCTGGCTGATATCTATCATCATACCAATTATAAACCAAATCCATCACATAGTCTGGAATATATGAGCTGTTGGAAACTTAAATGTGAAACTTTAACATTAAGATCCAAGTCCATGATCCTGACCTTAAGGCCTTGGGCGTAAGTGGGGATATTGCTGAATTAAGCTAAGGACCTATATCTATCATCAGACAAAATATAAACCAAATCCATCTTATGGTCTGGAAAATATGAGCTGTTAAAAACTTTAACACAAATCTTTAACATAAAGTTCTAAGTCTGTTACCTTGACCTTACGGTCATAGGCATGGTTGGGGGTATTGCCGAATAAAACAGTGGACCTACATCTATCATCATACCAAATATAAACCAAATCCATCATGTGGTTTGGAAAATATGAAGTCTAAAAAACTTAAATGTAAAACTTCAACCTTGTGTGGATGCCGACTGTGACACAACATTGAGGGTAGTGCAATAGCTCTTCCTGGACTTGTCTAAGTGAGCTAGAAATCAATTTTATTTTGTTTTGGCTGGAAAAAACAACCTATCTGGATGATATTCTGCACATTCTATTTAACTCTCCTTGATAAACTGATTTTCACTAAACAGCATTAAAGACATGGCAATAGTTGTATGCAAATTCCACATGGCAATGCCATTTTGGTGAGCTAAATAAAAGATCAAAACACTCCTGAAGAACTGAAGAAACTGTGTACGCCCTGACTAAAGATAGGTTCCGTTCTGGTACACATGCACGTGCACACACACACATGCACACACGCATGCATACACACACGTACAGCGTTTTCCTTATTTCTCCAAGAAAAACAGTGTTTTTCTTATTTCCCCATGAAAACTTATGTTGTAGCACTCATCACAAGCCTCTTGCAGTGGCTGTTCTAATATTAGAGTGCCGACAGCATGTGTTTGTTTGTTTTTTTGTGTTGAGGTTTTACGGCCTACTCAACCCAATGGGGTCATGTCGAGCGCGGTCAGTTTACCTAACCACACGTTTACTGGGCAGGCTTAGTCCTCTAAGCGGTTAACCAGTATTGTGCACATTCTTTCGACAGAAACTGACAACTGCCCTTCTTGATTCAGCTGAAGGGAGAGAATGACCGAAAATATTTCATGATCTCCACGAAAGAATGTTGTCGACCTCGGCAGGGGTTGAACCCGCAACCTCCTGGTCTCCAGTCGGACGGCGCATCCAACTGAGCCACCGAGGCCGGCAAACAGCATGTGTTTACATGGAAAAATAAGAAAGATAATTTTTTGGCGGTACCCCAAAGTTAGGGATAATCAACCTACCTTTGTGATTCTGAAGTGCCATTTATGACAAACATGTCTGTAATTCTCGAAGTCGAGCTGATCTGCCTTGTTATTACTGTCGACGCCTTTCCTAAACACCGTCACAAACCCTGGATATGTACCACACTCCTAAAAATACAAACAATCATACATGTACTTAGGGCACCAAGTACCATATTTCTCCTAAATATTCAGACATCTTAACTGTTGTCCTTTTGAACTCGGTTATACCCTGCCTTTGCAAACAGTGTAGATCCAGATCAGTTGGCTTCTGAAGAAGCCAACTTGTCTGGATCTTCACTGTTTCATTTTTTTTTGAAGATAAATCAAGAATCTTTATTGATACTGACGATGATATGTTTCCTTCAAATATGGCCCTGACATAAAGAACAGTAAAATTTAATGCGATCAAAGTCTACTCCAGGTGGACAGTGAAGACTTATCAGACTTCGCAGTTTAGGCTGATTTTGTCTTGGCTGGGTGCATGTTTTGAAGTATATCTTCTCTTTTTGAAGCTCAATTACTGAAGAAAGGAGGAAAACACTATATATCCTCATATCTGATAAAACCTTCAGATAAATGCTCTTTTTAAACATAAAATATAAAAATGTTTCTTATTTCTCTATTAAAATACATCAGCCATTACAGCATAGGTTTAGGTGAGCCTGCACACCTGCGCAGTCTCGCAAGCACCTGTACCATTCACTCACATAAGCGGTATGCCAAAGGGAAACTTCAGCCAAAGAACTAGACATGTGACCTTGCTAACGGGTCAGGCTTGCGCACTGAAAAATCGATTTGACAGAAAGTCTGAAGAGACTTTTTCTCACGACATGCGTCACACATAGCAGTAGTTAAGGCGCTTTTTTTTCAATCCAAAAGTATTGATATTTTTCTTATTTCTCCACGAAAATATATGTTGTGGGTACTCATTAGAAGCGCCTCGCCAAACATATGTTGTGGGTACTCATTAGAAGCGCCTTGCCGAGGCGCTTCTAATGAGTACCCACAACATATGTTTTCATGGAGAAATAAGAAAAATATTTATTTTTACCGGATACCCTCCCATATCTAGACCTATGGTCACATATTGTGGGCACTTCTAACAAGTACCCACAATACATGTTTTTACGAAGAAATAATAAAAATAATTTTCTGGATATTCCTCTTATCTGGAACTATGTAGCTAAAGCAATGTTACAGAAAGAGTTTAATGACCTTGTCGTAAATAAATTTGCTGCTATGCCATCTCATCACAGTCTCTAAGGCATAACACAGGAACCTGCCATAACGATGAGCTTCATTCTCTGTACATGAGGACACAGTGTAGGTGATATCACAGAAAATCTGGAAAAGAACAGTGCATTTTTTAACTTAGTATCCATTCATACTTTCAGATGTATGCCACGCAACAAAAATTTACTGAAAATTGAATACTGGCGGAATTTTACTTTGGCAGGTTTATCCTAGATTGCCAATAGCACCAAAATAAAGTGACCACCAATTATAAGTAATTTACAGAATATGTATAATTTGTTTGTTTGATTTGGGCTTAACGCCGCTTTCAACAATCTTTCAGTCATATCGCGACGGTGTCTGGATGTGACAGGAAGCTGAATGCTCACTTTTAGAGTGCTGTCTCACTGAAATATCATGCCCCAGACACTTTGACATGATATTCTACACAGTCACATTATAATGACACTGAGCTGACCAGTTCCCATTCCTAGCTCTACTTTCTTAATGCTGAGCGCCAAGCGAAAGAGCAGCTAGTACCATTTTTAAAGTCTTTGGTATGACCCGGCCGGGGATCGAACCTGCAACCTCCCGGTCACAAAGCGGACGCTCTACCACTGAGCCACTGTGTCGGTAGAATATGTACGAGGGATGTTCGAAATGAATTGCTTATTGTCCTCTAGCTCGATATCCACGTGGGGCACAATAAAAACCAATACATGCCTGTATAGAGCTATTCAATATCTACACAATGGTGTATAAATGTACATGTTAGACTAAGTGTAAGACATAAAATTTGCCATTTGAATACATGCAGTCATTGACCACTGCAGTAAAAATGGTTGGTAGAAGCGTCGACAAAAAAGATGAAATACGGGCTTACATCAAAGCTCGCTCAAAACTTGATTGTTCTTTGAAGAAGCTGATGACTGAAATATCTACTGCTTTTGGACCTTCTTATGTGTCTTATGACACAGTTCGGTGGTGGAAAAAGAAATTTGAGTCTGGTGTAGAGTCCATCAAAAATGCACCGAAATCAGGTAGGCCAAAATCTGCATCTCGTAAAGAAATCGTTTCCAAAATAAAGGAAATCATTGAAGGAGATGCCAGATTTTCAGTTCGTGATATTGCACGAAAGGTAGGCATATTACTATCAACGGTTCACCTTATTTTGAAGAAGCATTTGAAAGTCAGAAAGATTGCTGCTAGATGGATGCCACATCTGTTGACTGACGAGCAAAAGAGGCAACGGGTTAAAGTGGCCAAAAAGCTGCTTCAAATGTTTCCAAAATATGACAGTTTGCCAATGTCGTCACAGGTGATGAAACCTGGGTCCATTATTTTGAGCCCGTCAGAAAGGTTAGCAATAAGATCTGGGCCACTAAACACAGCAAACGCCCAATAATTGCCAAACGTTCTTTGAGTACAAAGAAGGTTTTGTATGCAATCTTCTTCTCAGATGGAGTCGCAATAAAAGTGCCAGTGAAAAAGGGCAAAAGCATCACCGGAAAGTACTACAAAGACGTAGTACTGAAGAAACTGAAAAAGTATTATCAGAAACGACGCCCTGCCACTGGTTTTAAACATGTCCGTCTTCTACATGACAATGCCCCAGCTCATACCTCCGCAATAGTTACGGCGTTTTTGAAGAAAGAAAAAGTAACTGTTTTGCCTCACCCCCCCGTATTCCCCAGACCTTGCCCCACGTGATTTCTTTTTGTTTCCGAAATTGAAAGCATTCCTTGCTGGGCGGAAATACCAGTCCCGACAGGCACTTGGATCTGCCATTCATCAGTACCTTTTTACTGTGCCCAAATCAGCGTACCGTGACGCCTTCAAGAAGTGGATACATCGGCTGAAACTTTGCATTTCTAGCCATGGGGAGTACTTCGAGGGCATGAAATGAGTACTTTTGGGCTAACTTGAAATTTGAAGTCTCCAGATAGAAATAAGCAATTCATTTCGAACATCCCTCGTATAAACTTGGCATAGAAAATATGTATCTAGACTGACTTACTCTATCATAACAGATGAGGGTGGAGAAGTTTGGTGTCTTCAGATTATGTAGTATATGTATAAACTTGGCACAGAAGAAGGCATCACTGGCTGTGAAACAACAGCGAGGAAATATACACAGCTGTAAAAACTGAGTGATTGTCTCATTCTTTGTTGACCCTGAAATGAAAATACCATATTAACCCTAAGTATAGTGACAGATAGACCTTAGCAAACAGTGTAGGCCCCAGTCAGATGCTGCATTCTGCAGCATCTGACCAAGGCCTACACTGTTTGCTACCCATCCAGCAGGTATTTGGACACATTAACGAATAATAAATGGAAAATTTTCTGGGAAAGTAAGGCAAGGAATTCAGGCATATTGAGATGCCATCGCAATATCTATTATTAAAGCTAAACATGGTATATCTGAATCTAGCCCTGGGAAAAGGAATTTTCAGGGTATATGCAAACAAGGAAGGTCCAGATCAGCCTGTACATTCTTGCATTTATACATGTACTTTCACAAAGTGTAAATGCAGAGGAAGATCATAGTTTTTTGTTTTTTTGTTTGTTTTTTTTTCGTATATTTTCAGAATTATTTCTTTACGTTTCTAAATGCATAATCCATGCTTATCAAAATTATTAACATTTATCTAATGCATATAATATTCCCCATAGTGCACTAATATCTCCTTGACTAATGTTCTCATTCCCCAGTGTTCACCTTATGTTACTTACTTGAGACAAACCATCTGTCTTTCTCATTTTTTAACCTTGCCATTACTCTCTGGACGTGTTCATTCTGTTTCTTCTCTTCATCCTTCAGTTTATCAATTAGCTGATTACATCGATCTTTCTCCTTCTTCTTCTTACTCTGTGCCTGGTGATTAGAAAATTTATGAACTGTTTTTATGTAGCAGATTTATAGCAAATAGTCAAACTTCAATGGCTCAAACATCTTTTGGGACCAAGGAAATGTGTCCAAGACATGGGTAGTTCCAGCCATTGAGATTTAATCATTGCCCCAGGTCAGGAGGCCAGTGGGAATAATTTAGCCATGTCTTTTTTATCTTCTTTAAAATAATGGTACGTTGAGTGTACTCATTAGAATTAACTCAGTGACTGACTGAGTTGGGGTTTAACGACACGTCAGCCCTTGTGGATCATTTTGTGTCGTATCTCAGAGAAAGGGAAAATAGAAGAGATAGCAGAGGAGATTAAAGAGAGGGACAGGGAAGAAAGGCAAATGAATGAAAGTGAAGGAACAGAAGAAAATATAAACATTCCCCCCTCTACCCTTACCTGCTGCAAGGACAGCAGGCCTTGCCCAACTGTAAGCCAGTACCAGTTGGACGCCCCGGTGACGTAAGATACACGTCACCTTTGCCTCACACAAGCACCCCAACTGCCTAACTAATGCAGTTCAATGAGGTAATTCTAATGAGTACACATAACATACATCTCCATGATAAAATAAGAAAATATTCCTAAAGTATCCCTAATTATTTGTTTTCTCGAGCAATTGGAAGCATTTCCTAAGGACTCAAAAATAAGTTCGAATCATGGTAAATGAGCCATCGATGTTCGAGTCATTGAAATTTTACTGTAAGCAGATTACAAGCAGAGACAGTTTTAGAAAATTTCCCAGAAATGAGGGTTTACTATTTCTTCTATAGATACAATCTACATGTACAAAGATACTGAACCCTATTTTTATGAAGAAATGAAAACATTTAACCCTTAATACTTAGCACTCTGAGTAAAATTTTCAGCAGACAACATTTTGAAATTTTTTTTTTTTCATTTTTCCCAGAAAACAGGATTCGACATTTCATGCAAATTGTCTCCACTGGAGACAATTTGCATGAAATGTCAAATTCTGTTTTCTGGTGAAAATGAGAAAAATATCATCAATCTGTTGCCTGCTGAGAGAGAAAAAGGTTAAAACACCAGTCACAATAGTAGAGACGAAATTGTTTTACTCATTTTTTCTGAAAGATTAAGGCTTGACATTCCAAGTAATTGTCTGCTACGCAGAATTAAGAACAAAAAAAAATCCTCCTTGTTTGAAAAAAGCACCTTACCTGGAGAAATGGTACCCACTTCATATGTTTTGTTGAAAAAGTAGTGAAAATTACCATTCATATATATTGTCACTATAATTATTTTGTGATATGTCAAAGAGCCAAAAATTTATATAACCCTTAAAATGCAAAGAAAACCTGCATCTGAAAATGTCGTCTGTTTAAGTCGTCTGCTGAATATTCTTGCAAACTTTTCAAACCTATTTTTGCATACAGGCAAACAGTGTGGACCCTGATCAGACTGCTCTTAGAGGAGCAGTCTGATCTGGGTCCACACTGTTTGCAATAATAACTTTAAAATCACAAGCAGATGACAAAGCAGACGACAATTGTTGTGAATGGCAGTTTAAGGGTTAATATTGAGGCAGTGCAAAGTTACTTACCATATTCTCATTGTCTTCTATAGAACTGATCTGATTGTTCAGCTGAGACACTTGTTTCTCATAGGATGATGTCGGTACATTAATATCATATACACCCAAAGACCAGAATGTTACGTAGAAAGTTTGGCTGAAATAAAAAAAAATATATATGACCAGTCTGATGCAGACAACAGAGAAACTACTGGCAATGTTGTCAAAAAAAGATTAACAGAACTCCAAAATCCAAAATTACATACAAAACTAAAAGCATACAGTGGATACATTGGACTAAACTCTATATTGTTAGATTATATACTGATTCTAACAACTTCCAACAGTGAACTACATGTACATCCTAGCTGAAGATAGGAGGGGTATTTCACTGTGAAAACATGTTGTGGGTACTCATTATAAGCACTGATGAGACACATCTATCATATGAGTTCCCATAACATATGTTTTCATGGAAAAATAAATAAGATACATTTTGATTGAAAAAAAAAATATATATATATATATTTATTTATTTATTTTGTGCTATGCTATATGTATTTTACTCCATTTTTACTACTGGTAAAATTAAATAACAAAACTGTAAATTACTCTTCAACAGCCTTACTGGGCATTCAGGTATGGTCAATTAGCCATTTTGCCCATACCACTAGCCATATTAAAAGCAGCACTTAACCCATTGTAGACTGAACAGACTTTCCCACACTATATATTGGAAGAGTCCAATTTCAATTTTAGGGAGGTGTGGCTATGAGATTTACATATTCCTAGAGAAAAATGGCTAAACTATATGTAAACAGTGGAGACTTTGATCAGACGACGCATTCTGCAGTCTGATCTGGGTCTGCACTGTTTGCCAAGTACCCTTTTACGGGTCCCCTGACAATGATGGGTCAATGCAGGTGGTAAAAAAAAAAAAACAACAAAGATCAGATCAGTCTGCACATCAGCACTCAGATCAGGGCCTTTTCTGTCTGTCAAACTGTCTGTCAAATACTGTAAAGTCAGCTGTTAAAAAAGTGAATCACTGCAAATTGTGTTAAGAGAAATGAATGTAACAGGTGAAATAATTCTTATCACCTTACCTTGCTCCAACAAGGGCCACCATGACAGACCAATACTAGTCTACCATGTCACTATAAAAGCCAGCTTGTACCCCAAAGCAGTACAAGTACATCATATACCTAGCACTACTTCATATTACTATTCTAGATTCCTCCTCGATTCTCCATTTCAGTTTTCAACCAAATTTCCCTGTACATAGACATGCTCTGATTCTCTGTCGATCATTTATGCTGGGCACTAGATGTGACAAATGAAAAATTCAAATCACCATTGCCGCTGCCTGGGATCGAACCCGGACCACCTGCATGACAGGCCAACACTCACTCTACTGCTATAAAAACCGACTTGTACCACAAGGCAGTACAAGCATATAATATACCCTGAAAGCAACTCTGGCAAAATCATTTTTGCCTCCATTCTGAAAAGAGGTCCACTCTAAAAGGAAAACATTTGCTCCAAGGGGAGCAAATTCTTTCCTTTTAAAGTGGACCCCTTTCAGAAGAAAATTTGTGTGCAGGAAAGCAAGTGTCTCAAAAGTAGTCTCTCTTGTAAAAACAGGTAGAAAATCTACCAAGTCAATCCCCTCGAGTCCTTTTTGCTTAAACCCTTTCACCAATGAGTTTCTGAAATGATAGTCCATTACCTCAATAAGGGATGTCGTGCAGACCAAAATCAAAAAAAAAAAAGTGCGTACGAGCCATCTCATCTGGATCTACACTGCAAAACCTTTTTTCTGGGCTGTAGAGTTGAAAGGATTAAGTGCAACCTGTGGTTGGTTTCTATATGTACAAACCTGAGATCTTCCCATATTTTAGCTGACTGTAGTGGTCTAACACATTCCACGACTGGTTCCATCACCATCTCTGCTGCTTCTACATATTTCTGAATCTAGAAAACACCACAGCACAGAACAGTGCTAAAATTGATGATACACACCTAACAAAAATAGGTTACAACATGCAAAACAGTGTCTTCAAAGTGATGATGATGATGATGATGATGATGATGATCTGGTGTTTTACATCCCTTTCAACATTACAATATTTAAGTTATGTCAAGATGATGGAAGGTTGATAATGACAGGCACTGTGCAATGAAGCACCATAGAGTTCCGAGTTGATGCCTGCCTCCAGTCAGATTCAAATGTGGGACGTCCAGATCAGAAGCTGATAGTACTAACCACTTGGCCATCCTAACGCTACAGACAGAGAAGATCTGATCAGCCTGCAGTCTTTTATGTTCAAGTTCTTGTTTAATGATACAGCAACCCTTGCAGGTCATTTTATGTCGTCTTCCAGAGCAAAGGAGAAAACAGACAAAACAATGCTACACTAGTACAGAACAGGAAAGAGTGAAACAGACGAGGACGAGGGAAAAAGTGAATGCAGTCTAGAAACTGAAGATATTGTATTCGACCTTATTACCACACATAACCCAATAAGCGCACAGTCAAAGAATTTCTTAGTCTTCAGATTACAGCCAGTGTACTTTTCACCTACTTCCTGGTAAGCATGATAAAAGCATATGTTGTGGGTACCCATTTGAATTGCATCTTGACAATGCAATTCAAATGAGTACCAACAACATGTTTTCCTAAAGAATATCAGAAGAAAACAAAAAACAACACAAAAACATCGCATAAACACCATTGGATAAATCATTTGCTGATTTTGTTTTCAAAGCTTACTTTAAGTAGGTGGACACATATTTTACTACAAGATTTCTCAGTAATTTTGAAAAACCTAAGTGCACCATGCCGTAATTAGATCGAATACAGCATACTAATATGCCTCCTTCCCCCAAAGGCTGCAAGTACAGCAGTCACTTATCACCACCCTACCATCCTTCAGCCATGCAGTCTGATCAGAGCCTTGACTATCCACAGAACCACTACAGAACCACTGGTGATGATGATTTGGTGCTTTTGTTTGTTTATTTGTGTTGAGGTTTTATAGCCCAGTCAACCCATTAGGGTTATGTTGAGCATGGTTAATTTACCTAACCACACTTTTACTGGGCAGGCTTAGTTATCTAAGCGGTTAACCAGTATTGTGCACATTCTTCTTGCCGGAAACTGTCAACTGCCCTTCTAGAATCAGCGGAAGGGAGAGAATGACTGTAGAAAATATTTCATGATCAATCTCTATGAAAGAATGTTGCCGGACCAGGCGGGGGTCGAACCCGTTAAAAATCCTGATCACCAATCGGACACCCATCAGACTGAGCCACCGAGGCCGGCTGATTTGGTGTTTTACATCTCTTTCAGTATTATTTAAGTCATATTGAGATAATGGAAAGGTGACAATGAAAGGCTCTGTGCAACGAAGTACCATAGAGTCACAAGTTGAATTCCACCTCCAGTGTGATTCAAACTGAGACCTCATGATCCGACGTCATTTGACCATCCATGCACTTCTACAGAACCACAAGACATTGTAGTATGTTTCAATGAAAGGCACAGGTCATGGAAAAATATATATATATTGAGATACTTTGTACATCCAGATAAAGGAGTATCCACATGAATATTTTTCTTATTTCTCTATGAAAACATGTTGAGGGCACTTCTAATGATTACCCACAAGGAAAGGTCTTAATCGCAGCGCACAGCCATCCCAAGGCACTGCTCGAAGACACTATTTTGCTTGTCAATCAATGGAATAAAGAACAGGTTGAGTGAAGAAAAAAATAACCCCAAAAAAGATCCTAAACACTGACCACCTAATATTCCAATATAAGCAATCTACTAATTCAATAAAACAATACAGCACATACCTTTACGGCACTTGAGATCTTCTTTTCCTTATCAGCTTTTTCAGCTTTCCGTAACTCTTCATACTTGCACTGAAAATTTCACATATAAAATTGTTCATTTGTGTTGAGGTTTTACTGCCCAGTCAACCCAATGGAGTCAAGCCAAGCTTGGGTCAGTTTACCCAATCACACGTTTACTGGGCAGGCTTAGTCCTCTAAGCAGTTAATCAGTATTGTGCACATTCTTTTGCCAGAAAATGACAACTGCCCTTCTTGTATCAGCAGAAGGGAGAGAATGATCGTAGAATATATTTCATGATCAATCTCCACAAAAGAATGTTGTCGACCCGGCGGGGGTCGAACCCGCAACCGCCTGACCACCAGTTGGACAGGCATCCAACTGAGCCACGAAGGCCGGCACATACAAAATTAGTCAAGTATTAAATACATCTTTCTATTTTCTAGTATTGCAGCTTTAACTTTTATCAACAATAATTTGGCAGATTGTTTTGTTTGTTTGCGCATATAGGCAGGCTCACCTGAACCTTTGCTATTGGCATATGCTATAATGATGCCTTATGCATGATATGTTTGTTTGTGTTGAGGTTTTAAGGCCCAGTCAACCCAATGGGGTCATGTTGAGCGCCGTCAGTTTACCTAACCACACGTTTACTGGGCAGGCTTAGTCCTCTAAGCGGTTAACCAGTATTGTGCACATTCCTTCGCCAGAAACTGACAACTGCCCTTCTTGAATCTATGAATGATATGACTCATATTCTCAAATGGCATCTTGGATTTCTCATCCGCTTCAATTTGGCTACTTTTGATCCACAAGCTACAGCAAAACAAGCAGCTCAAATCAATCACTAATTAAGGAGATGTTGTTAAACAGATTTCAAGAGGTCTTCACATTCTTGGAGTTCTGATGTGCACGAGTGTACCTTTTTTGCTGATCAGACCATGATCAGGCTGATAGCTGTCACTGTTTGTAATTGTTTAAACCTTACTTATTGCTTGAAGTTGTTGAAACAAGACATATGAGCTAGGGAACAGCAATTCCTACAACTTACATGTGTGACCAGTGAAGACTCAGATCAGCCTGCATATTCACAGTCTGATCAGAGTCTTTGCTGTGGATAGCGAAGGACCCAAAGCATTTACATGCAGACAGTGAAGACTCAGATCAGACTACACAGATGTACAGGCTGATCTGATTCATCACTGGATGTGCTTGTAAAATTGTAGGAAATACTGTGCCCTGGCTCATTCTATACTTACATTAATTTCATAGCTGTAAAGAGATCTTGAGAGGAAGAAAGCTGCGTCAGCTGGAACATGGTATTCTGACACCATTTTGTCTATTGGAGGTAATCTTTTCACAAACTCCTCCGTACTCAGCTGCATGGACAAGAAACTGCCAAACTGAACCAATGTGTCTTGACACTGAAAAATATTATAAACATAATAATATAATACAGTGGACTCATGACATCTCAAACTTAAAGAGACCAGAAGTTTCAATATTTTTAAATGTACGTTCACTGCGTTAACAATTACCTGTAAAAGGTGAGCAATTGCTGTCTCACGTGGAATGCAAAAGTTTCTGACTGCCAGACCTAAATTATACAATGCATGTAGCCTTATGAATATTAAATGTAAAGGCCAAAGCGACAGGTCAATTTGGTTCATCTAAACCTGCCTAAAATATTATCAAAATAAGAGTTGTTGCAGGACAGCGTAGCTTGCCTAATCGTGCTTTGACTCTAAAACTTAAAACCAAAACTTAAACATAAACCTTAAGTCACTCATGTTGGTTGGGATGAGCATAAAACTTCAGATCAGTACCTAACATCAGGCCAAGTATGAACTACTTCCATCTAGAGGTTCAGGAGATATAGCCTTTAAAATAACTTTAACAAAAGACTTTGACCAATGCTAGTGTTGTGACAATGATTACGTAGAATCAAAAGTTGGTCTAATGCTTTGTTGACTGCTACAGCTCTACCAGTACTTTTGTACAGGCGAGCCGATAAAACCACAGTTAATATGTTATTTACAGTAATGAAATCATTGCCAACTGCTTATGGCATAAAGCAAGTCTTCTCAGGATGCAATTCATGGATTTAAGAGGACATAATGCACCTGGTATATTTTCTGCCGTTTTTACAATTGGAGTAATTGTTATGACTTCCAGTTTGCTTTCCTGTACACCAAACCCCTTCTAAAAAGAGAGAATTTGCTTCAACAGGGAGCAAATTCCTTCCTTTTAGAGTGGACCTCTTTTTAGGGCGGCAAAATAAAAGCTGTTGCGGGACAACATAGCCCGCCTGAATCTCACTTTGCCTCTAAAAATTTTGAACAAAAACTTCTGCAAATTTTTTTTTTCTAAATCTGTGACCTTGACCTCAAGGTCACTCATGTTGGTTGGGATGGTACAGCTTAGAACTTCAGACCAGTATCTAAGATCATGGCAAGTATGATTTACTTCCATTCAGAGATTTAGGAAATACAGCCTTAAAAAAAAAAAATAACCAAAAACTTTAACCAACGCCGACACCAACCCCAAGGTGATAGCTATAGCTCTACCTGAACTTTCGTACAGGCGAGCTAACAGTTTTAATAGAAGTACGCCCATTGCTGAAAGTTTATATATTCCCCATAACAGTGTTACCTGATCATACAGTTTTCCCACAAGTTTCAGATGCCTCTGAGAGCCTTCTTTGTAAATGACAGCGTCTCTCTGTTGTGATATCAAGAGACATAGTGACAGTGCTAGATCATGCTCCAGTACTGTGTCTTTGAGTCGCGTTGACGATTTCTTTGTGTTCCGCACTTGTGAGAAATACCCTCCCTGAAATGATTTAAAATCTATAAGTACACATTTATAACACAATAGCTGGGATCCCAAGCGAAAACCCTGTTAGCTAAACAACCGTGTTGTAGCCAAACAAAAATGTCTAGATTATATAGAAAAATGACCATCATAAATGGTCATTTTCTATATAATCTAGAATTTTTGTTTGGATATAACAGTTTTGGGGTCCACCTTTAAACTCTCTTCTATCCAAACCGTCTTATAATCAATCGTCTTAAAGAAAGGTTCCAGTGTATTTAGCTTTCTTTCAATGTACCTTTGTACATATTCAACAGAGTAACATAATAACTTCAAAATGTCTTCACTGGCAGCTCAATACTCATTTTTTTTTTTTTTTTTTTTTGAGTTTCATTGGGCAAGTCCACAGCAGAAGGTCATGTCCAGCGGGACAGTTAACCTTCTCACACTTTCCTTGGCAGGCTTGGTCCTCTAAGCTGTTAACCAGTACTTGTGCAGATACTCATGCCAATAACTGACAAGTGCCCTTCTTGAATCTCAGAGAGCAAGAATGGCTGCAGAAATTATTTCATGATCAAAGGAAGTTATGTGGCCAAGCTGGAATTCATACCTGTGACCACTGCATCTGCAGTACGGATATGTTACAGATTTTGCAATGGAGCACAGCTTTATAGGTATTTTGTTTTCTTTATCTGTAGTAGCTTTAAACTTATTCAACAGAGTAACTAAATGACTTTCAATTGTCTTTTCAGTCATTTAGAAAGATGATCAGCACAGACTGCTTTTTTCCAGATTCTATAAAATAGCTGAACCTTCTCCAGACCCTATAAACTGGCTGAACCTTATCAAGCAATTCTGCATTTTCACACTTAACTACCTTCTTGCAAACAGGATCCTGGAATTCCAATTTCAATTTTAGGTATGTCTAGCTATGATAGATTTCAGACCCTAGAGAAATATGGCTAAACTATTTGCAAACAGTGGAGACCTGATCAGACGTGTTCTGCAGCATATGATCTGGGTCTGCACTGTTTGCCAATTACCCTTTTAGTTTGTGTTGAGGCCCAGTCATCCAAATGGTGTCATGTCAAGCACGGTCTGTTTACCTAATCACACTTTTACTAGGCAGGCTTAGTCCTCTAAGTGGTTAACCAGTATTGTGCGCATTCTTTCACCAGAAACTGACAACTGCCCTTCTTGAATCAGCAGAAGGTAGAGAATGACTGTAGAAAATACTTCATGACCAATCTCCATGAAAGCATGTTGCCAACCTGGCGGGGGTTGAACCAGCAACCTTCTGATCACCAGTCAGACGTGCATACAACTGAGCCACCCAGGCTGACCCTTTTAGGGGTCTCCAGACTATAACGGGTTAAAAGCACATTTACAAGACCCTTCTGACGAGCACCACAACATATGTTTTTATGAAGAAACAAGAAATATATCAATACATCTGTCAAAAAAGTGCCTTCCCCAAGCCTAAGAAAAATCTTCTTTTGGTGCATTTTCTTTCTTCAGAGTTCCATGCTTGTTTAATGCACTTTGCCACTTTACAGGCATAATCTGTCTACGTGTGACAACATATATTTAAAAAATCAGAACTACAGTACTATGGATTCTAGCTTTGTCTTTTTTTTTCAAAATTAGTTTACACACATTTTTTTTTTTTTTTTTTGCTTTTTGTTTTTTTTTGTTTTAGTACAGCATAAGTCTCACTTTTGATATTTATGTTTTTCCTCTGGAACTAATCAAAGCATTGAAATGAAATTCCCCCAAGAGTGACTAATTTATTACTGGTGATATACATGTGCTGTTAAATTTTAACCCTTTAATGCTATGTTCCCACTATCACGATTCGCAGCACGATTGAAATCGTGGTCTTTATCCTGGACTAATCATGGTGATCCTATCAGATCTTATCAGATCTTGAGGTCAGTCGTGGCAATCATGTTAATCGTAGAAACTTTTTGAACAGTTCAAAATTTTTCTACGATCAATTGTCACATCGGGATCATCGTATCAGATTGTATTGCATCGTAACAAAGCGTGACAAATCGCATCTAATCGTGCTTCCAAATCGTGGTGATCGGAATCGATCTTCGACAAGACAAACACCACGTTCTGTTGAGACCTGTTGCGATCACCTACGATCTGTCACGATTTGTTACGCTCTGTCGGGTCCCATTGCTCAAGACCTGACACGAATGACTCACAATCAGACACGAGTTGATACGAGAAGATGCGAATAAATGCGAGTAGATACGAGTAGTTAGGTTTTACACGAACGCTCATGATCAGCTACGAGTTCTCGTGCCCACATTTCTCCTCTCCTCTCTGGTCGCACCCAGAACTGCCTGACTGCAGCTCTCCTGGCCCTTTGTGGATGGGGTTGTAGCTGGTCTGTCTGTTACTCGTCTTCTTCCTCTCTGGCGATAATGTAACTATACAGTAATACTGCAAATGCCACGTTGTCATCATCCGCAACTCCTGCCATCATCAATGGTTGAGGGTCAGTGTTTATGCTGTAAAAACTCAAGAAACAATGAACTCCATGGTCAGTCCAGCTGCATATATATACCCGTCAGGGTCTAGTCGTAGCTCAAATCGTGATCACCCTCGAAACATCCAGACCACAATCGTATACTATTGTAATGGAGCGCATCGGTTCGTGATGAACGTCTCGGAACGTATCTGCACGTATCAGATCGTCCCAATTCGGGGAACCCGATCATGATGATCGTGTCAGATCCAGACCCAATCGTAGACTCGATCGCAACAATCCTATCGGAATGTATGTGATCGTATCTGAACGGGAGATCAGACCGTGACTGATCGTGACACCTGAAATTGACAAATCGTGATTGGATCGCATCCGAGCGCAACAAATCGTATCAGAATGTATAGACTCGCATCACCTCATATCCAAACCTGAAATTTCAGAGAAAATTCCACGACCAGCTACAAATGGCCAATCGTGGCATTCGTAATGGATCGCATGACAGTGGGAACCTAGCATAAGTGGCAAGCAAAACTGCAGCAAATGACATTTTCGTTTTTCAGAGAAAATAAGGCAAATTCACATGAATTGTCTGCACACGAAATGTCAAGCCTTATTTTCTCTGAAAAATCAAAAAAATCAAAATGTTGTCTGCTGTAGTTGTTACTGGTGCTTTAAGAGTTAATATAAAGTTTTACCAAAGTTGTGTGTCTTTAATTTTACCCTTAAATCAAGGAAATTTTTAACGGCAAGGATACCTCTTGTTTGAGTAGTTCTCCTCCCGACATGGCCTCCAACTGATCTTCTGTAATTTCCTCAGAGATCTCAATCCCAGCCATTTTCTGTACTATTTCCCTCATCAACAACAGGTCAATACTGAAAAACATGTTTCCATTTTTTATATCTAGATAACTTCAGAAAATCAAAATAAACTTTTTTAATTATTATTATTATTACTGCTCCAAAAAGAATATATATTTGGGGTACTGACTGTTTGGCGAGACTTCATAAATTTGTTACAAAATCAGTAATATATTTATCACAGAAAAATAAGAAAAGTATTTATCATGATGAAATAAAAAAAAAGATTTATCATGGAGACATAAGACAAAAAAACGTCTAGATATCTTTTATCTGAAAAAAAAAAGCAAAAACATAAGAGCCAAGACTCCACATTTCCTACAAGACTGCACATGCACCCAGCTAATACTCAGATCAACATGCAAATGTGCGCAGGCAGATCAGTCTTCACTGGCCTACTGAAGAAGCTTCGAATCATTGGCTACCCAAAGAGTCCCCTGCAAAGACTCTGATCAGACTGTGAATGCACTGGCTAATCTGAGTGTTCGCTGGCTGCTTGATTGATTGTGTTGGGGTTAAACGACACGTCAACCCTTGTGGGTCATTTTGTGTCGTCTCCCAGAGAATGGGAGAAAAAGCGACAGAAGAGATAGCAGAAGAGATGAAAGAGAGGGACAGGGAAGAAAGAGGAACAGGAATGAAAGTGAAGAAACAGAAGAAATAAAAACATCATCTCCCTACCCTTACCCGCTACAAGGATAGCAGGCCTTGCCCAACTGTAAGCCAATATCAGCTGGACGCCCCGGTGACATAAGATACATGACACCTTCGCACCACCCGACCACCCCAGTTCGCTGGCTGCACATGCAATCTTATCGGAAATGCTGTGCCCCAGGTCGTATTTTAATTCTGGCTAGACACGCTAGTTTGAAGAGATTCTGCAAAGGACTCTACCCTAAAAGGAAAGAATTTGCTCCCTAGGGGAGCAAATTCTTTCCTTTTAGTGTAGACACCTCTTCAGAAGGATGGCAAAAACAAAAAACACAAAAACAATTTAGAAGAATGCATCTCTCATTTCCTTTTTAGGTAAATATAGAAACAAAATTTACCAACCTCTTCCCTGCCTTGAGTTGATTCGTAACATATTGCATCAATCCCGCTAATTCTACATTATATTTCTTACATATAGATCCCGCAAAGTTGGCTAAACCTGAAAAAAAAAAAAATATATATATATACACTGCAGCGCCGTTATAACGCGGTCGCTTATAACGCGGAAACCGTTATAACGCGGTTGGGCCTTGGCTCCCGTTTTTTTTTTTCCCACCAGTTTGAAAGTGTTGCCCTTTTTCCGCGGAACGCGGCAGTCTAAAAATCGCCAGCCGTGACCATATACTCGCTGATTTACTCATTCTTTTTTACCAAACTTTTCATCAGTTTTTGTCTTACGGCTATTTCAGATCACGTCCGTGCACCATTTAAAACCATACTACGGTAACTGGCACAGCCCTCAACAATAATTTTCATGTATTATAAGAGAAATAAAAGAAATAATAAGAGTAACTTACGCAACACAAATTAATTACTTAATTATCCTAACACAGTCATAAATCAACACTTCACTGTCCTTTTTGCTGTAATGGTAGTCTGATAATTAATCCGTTTGTGTGACGTGTGAATGCACTGCCACAGTCCATAGCTCCAGATTAGGTGTCTTTTTTTTTCTTTTTTAATTAAAGAAGACTGTTATTTTTCCTTATTTCTCCATGAAATTGTAGGTTTTGGGTACTCTCTGGAAGTGCCTCAGTGAGGCGCTTCCAATGAGTATCTACAACCTATGTTTACGTGGAGAAATAAGAAATTTAATATGTGGAGACTCCTCTAGTCTGGAGCTGTGGATAGACCCTCTTATCTGGAGCTATGACAGTCGGCATGTCCAAATAGATCAAAGAAACGGGTCAAGTGTGAATACACTGAGACAGCTTAAAGCTCCAGATAAGGTGTCTTTTTTTTTAGTTAAAAAGTACTGCTACCCTAGGTTAACGGAAATAGACTGCTGGGAAACGAGATGTACTTTCTGGACAAACATGAAACTAGAATGGTCAGTGCTCTTTATAAAAAAAAAATATCTGAGATTAGATTTTTTTATTGTGAAAGAAATCAACAGCAGCAATAAAAACTGACAAAGCAGGTAAGCCTGTCCCTTTTATCATGTACTTATTATCTGACGTAACAGTTGGTATTGATTTTTTTTTCTGCACCTGTTGCTAAACCCTTAGCATGCTGTGTGCATATAATTAGCAGACCACCTTCTGAAATATTTTTTTCTTGTATCCTCAGGCTGCAAGATTTTGACACTGCATTCAAACTTGAGAAAATTTGCATGACAAAAGTTGTTGTATGGAAAAAAAAAAGAAAGAAAGAAAAAGAAAAATATCAATTTGCCATCTGCTAAATTTTTCCAGGGAGCAACAAAGGTTATTTTTTGACACGCAGATCAACTGTGCACATGCTCAAGGCAATTTCCGGTAAAGGACACGTTGTTTATTACACAGTTATCCATAATGCAAGACTGTTGCAGTTAGTTCCCTTGAATGATCATAACAGAAAACAAAACAATTTAAGCTTAAAAATTTATTATTTACTGGATTAAAAGAATAAAACGGAAATCAGGCAAGGTAATGCACAAAGTTTCTACAATAAAAAAAATAAATAAATAAATAAATAAATAAATAAAAAAGGAACATACAATATAACATACATGCAATGTGTAATATCTCATAATAACTGGAGGAAACTGCAGTGGTGCAAGTGGGTGTGGTTGTCATGTTCAGTATAACGCGGACCACGTATAACGCGGTCAGTGTTCACGGCTCCCGACGACCGCGTTATAACGGCGCTGCAGTGTATAATAATTTCATGTATATATATTTGTCAAGTACACAGCTCCATATAAGACAGACATGGCTTTTTTAACAAAAATGTACAAATTTCTTACATCTTGATGAAAATGTATGTTGTGGGTATACTCATTAGAAGTTCCATCCAGCCACACAATGAAAGTAATTTTTCTGTTGTATTTTATTCTAAACTAACAGAATAGTACTTAGATGATTCTGATTAAAATCCCAAATTTAAATACTTACATGTTTTCATAACATATTAATCAAACCACCCAATTACCTTTTAGGATCACCCAATTAAATGTTTCTTAAAAATTTCAGTATTGCAAATGAAAATATCCCATTAAACTGAAAATGCATGTCAGTAAAAAAACTCAGTTGATTAAAAAATTATCTAGAGCACCAAATACTGAAACCTTAGCACAAATGTTCTTTCCAACAAGTGCACACAGCAATAACTGCTCAGCCTGTGCATCCATGCAGTCTCATCAGTCTTTGCTTGGCTCTGTGGCTACCCAAAGCTCCAATAGTATGTCAGTAACGCTGGCTAATCAGAGCTGCAAAGATAATCGATTATCCTGCCATTGTAATTGATAATCGATTAGTAATCACTGAAGATTTTGCAGGGTTTTTTGACGGTTTGTTTGCTAAAATTAGCAAGTAGCATTATTTTTTACTTGCTAAAGCTTTCAGCCAACTTGCTTTTTTCACTCTTAAACCCTGTTAAATGTGGCTTTAAAGGTCAGCACTCTGGGTAAAAATTTCAGCAGACATTTTAAAATATTTTTCTTATTTTTCTCCAGAAAACAGGTTTAGATATGGAGACAATTTGCATGTAATGTCAAAACTTGTTTTCTGGGAAAAGTAAGAAAAATATTGTCATTGCTTTTGGAAAAGAAATTGCAACAAAACTTCAGCAACAATGCCACAGGTTCAGCCAATTAAAGAGAATTTTTCCAACTTGCAAGAGTTAGCAAGTGATGGAAGTTACAGCTTGCTTTTTGAAGAAATTAACCAGCATTTAGCAAGTTAGCAAGTGCTAAAATTAATCCCTTATTTGGTCATAATTTTACCTGTCTGAGCATGACTCTTACTATATGTTACACTTTATTGTATGTATTTGGTCAGACAGGCCTGAGCAAACAGTGTAAACCCAGATGAGATGCCGCAAATGCGGCGTCTCATCAGGGTCTACACTGTTTGCCACTCATCCAGCTATATTTAGACACAACAGTGGGTAGTAAATTATACTTGTTTCAAATTTTAGATTAAGTATAGTAAGGAGTTGAGGTGTCTGAATACTAAGGGTAAATATGTTAAAGTAACAAACACGGAAATCAAATGATCGATTATTAGAAAATCAGTAATGATAATCATTTTTGTGGAATTTATAGATCAATTAATCGATTATCCAATTAAATGTGCTAGCCTTATTGTTCAGGCTAACAAAGCAGACTTGACTGCATGGCTGAAATGGCTAATCTGGGTCTTCACTGAGCACAAGTCTGAAAGTACAGTTTCCCACATTGCAGCTCATTTGTCAAAGTTTTTTTTCTTATCCAAAATGCATAGAAAATACATAAAATGTAAATAAAATAAGCTCCTAGTATGAACAGAAACAAGTTACTTACTTTGTAACCATAGTGATAGACTGGTATCGTCAAACTTCATCTTTTCCTTCTCTGGACCAGCAACAGCTTCTATGATACAGACTGGTACAAGTCAAGGCTCATTACAGGTGTAGAGTGAAATCACGTTTAACCTTAACCACTCTATGGGCAAATTCAGCAGAAGATAAATTGATATTTTTCTTATTTTTCCCAGAAAATAGGATTTGAAATTTCATGCAACAATCTGCATTAAACATCAAACCCTATTGTCTGGGAAAAATAAGAAAAATATTTCATAATGTCATTTGCTGAATTTTTTACCCAGCATACTAACCATTAACCCTTAAAGCACCAGTCACGACTATTGTCGTCTGCTTTGTCTTCTGCCCGTTACTTTAAAAGTCATTTCTGCAAACAGTGTGGACCCAGATCAGACTGCTCCTTAAGGAGCAGTCTGATCTGGGTCCACACTGTTTGCCTGTATACAAAAATAGGTTGAAAAGTTTGCAAGAATATTCAGCAGACGACATAAACAGACTACATTTTCAGATGCAGGTTTTCTTGGCACTTTAAGGGTTAAAGGTACTATTTTAGCCTACCTCCTTTCTCCGATCAAATTACTGAGTAGCAAACAGTATAGACCCAGACTAGATGCTGCATTTTATAGTGTCTGATCTAGGACTACACTGTTTGCTCAGGCCTATCTGTCCCAATATCTAGGGTAAAAATGGTATCTGAAAAAAGGCATTTTTCATCCAACACTCAGAACTGCAAAATTATTTTGAAAACCACTTTATCAGAGAAGCTACTGGAGAAAGGCACTCACTAACTCCTAAACTTTTTTGTCATTAAGACCTTACACCAAGCAGGGCATGAATCCCCAACCCTCCTATTGCAAGCTGTAATCATGATCCACTGCTATATACAGTCACTAACCTTTCAGTTATTTTTAACCCTTAAAATGCCAAGAAAACCTGCATCTGAAAATGTCGTCTTTTTATGTCGTCTGCTCCTTCAGCAGTCTGCACTGTTTGCATGTGCTTTTTCATAAAAAAGTTGATATATGAAATTCTAGGTCTTGTGAGGAAAGCTATGTATGAAATTCACGGTCAGTTAATGTATAAAGGATACAGACTAAAATATCGTACGAGAAACTGGTGAGGTACTTCAAGGAGTCAACCACAGGACCAATCAGATTATCATACTTCTCAATCTGCTTTAGTACCTGAAAAAGAAATGTAGCTGTCTATTTTTTTGGGTTTTTTTTGTTTTTTTGTTTAACAGTTTTTTTTGTGTGTGTTTTTTTTTTTTTTTTGTTCTTTTTTTTTATAGCAAGCTTGCTGCCAGATGTGGCCAAAGGCCACATGCAGCGCAGGCCAAAACCTGCTCGAGCAAGTTCTATGGTACAGCACACGTACATTTCATTGCCATCAAACCAAACCAAGGCTGTGGTCATGCCTGAATGTACAGGCTAATTAGCGCCTTCACTCCCTGTATATGTGATATTAACCCTTGTCCTGCTGAACCCTGATATACCCTGCCTTTGCAAACAGTGTAGATCCAGATCAGTTGGGCAAACAGGGTAGATCCAGATCAGTTGGCTTCCGAAGAAGCCAACTGGTCTGGATCTGCACTGTTTGACATTCAGTACATGAACTTGTAAAAAAAAATCTGGATCAATTAATCTGGTTGGCTGAAAATTAGGAGTGGCAGTTTAATTTATTCAGCAGGACAAGGATTAAGGGACCTTTTCTCACACTGCACATCAACCTGATGTAAACAGTATTTGAGCCCCTCCACTCAAGACATATAACCAGCACAGACCCAGATCAGCTTGTGCATCTGCGCAGTTTCATCAGGGTCTATCCTGTTCCCTAATAGAATTTTTAAGGTCCGTATTTTGTATTAGTGAGTAGTGACCAACACAGACTGACCTGACTACAGATGCACAGGCAGAGCAGTCTGTTTTTTGTTGTTTTGTGTTGAGGTCTTTGGCCCAGTCAACCCAGTGGGATGTCGAGTGTAGTCAGTTTATGTAACTACACTTTTACTGGGCAGGCTGAGTCCTCTAATCGGTTATCCAGTATTATGCACATTCGTTCGCCAGGAACTGACAACTGCCCTTATAGAATCAGCGGAAGGGAGAGAATAACTGTAGAAAATATTTCATGATCAATATCTATGAAAGAATGTTGCTGACTCGGCAGGGGTCAAACCCGTAACCTCCTGATTATCAGTCAGACGCGCATCCAACTGAGCCACCAAGGCTGACAGATCCGAGTCCACACACTGGTCACGTGTCATTAGTTTGTTTTCTGTACGGAGGAACTCAATAATTTGGAAGTAGGAGGATGACAGTGAATGCCTTGATTAAACTGATAGTGAACAGCACAGCACACTAAAGGTTAAAGGTCTCTTGTGTGGGCACATATCAATGCCTAGTCAAAAAGGGAAAAACTTTACAGCATTTAATGATTTAGACATATACTTACATATTCAAACAGCACACCAGGATTACTGTGACTCAGTTTCCCCAACTGCCTGCCAGATGGCTTCACATTCTCCTTTGACAGCCGTCTAAAAATTCATACATATACATATTAAATTTCACATTTGAGCTGCTGCATCAGAAAATGTATTTTCTGATATGTATGCCCAATACAGACTCAAATCAATCTGCACATTTGCGCAGTCTGATCAGTCTTTGTTGTTAGCATGAAAAAAACTTTGCATTCTTGATTATCCGAAATAGGCCCAGATAAGATTCTGATCAGACTGAGTTAATGCGCAGGGTGATCTGAATCTTCACTGGGTACACATATCCGAAGATACATTTGCTGCCATTGCGGCTGAATTGACATACAAACAAACTAAATTTTACATTATATAGAGCCAGTAAATGAAGCATCACATGGCAGAGGAATTGAGGAGGGGTATTTGGTGATAATTATCGGATAGTTTTCTCCAGTTCTCCATAAAAACATGCTGTGAGTACTCATAAGAAGCACCTTGGCAAGGCGCATCTAATGAGTACCCACAACATATGCTTATATGGAGAAATAAGAATAATTATCCCAGACATCATCAAATACTCCTCCTTAACAAGTCCTCTGAAATGGAGTAAATTTTTGTAGGTCCACTGAATTTTCAAGCATCAATGATGTAAGAGACATATTTATGATTACTGTTGACTCTCGTTATCTTGACCTCGCTTATCTCGAATAATCGCTTATCTCGAAGTGAAAATCTGGTCCCTGCCTAAACATGAAAATCTAACAACAGGTAACAAATATTGTGGAAAAGAGGAGAAACTGCTCCCTAGGAGCAATTTCTCTTCTTTTCCACAATATTTTCAATATTAACTTTGAGAGTCCAGTAACACATACATTTGTTAAATGTGGTTAATCAAATTAGTTTTTCCTCAATTCTGCAAATCTGATATGTCGAGCTACGGCAATCTCGAAGTATTTCAGAGAGTCCCTTGGAATTCGAGATAACGAGAGTCGACTGTATAAACAAGTAGGTACATACAGCTCTAGATCATATAGGTGTCCAGGTAAGTATTACTCTAATTTCTCCATAAGAAGCCACAAGAAATAAGTAAGAAGGCTGTTGATAAGATACTGATACTGAAGTGCAGAAAAAACCTTATTTACCCTATTCAGATACTTTAAGTCCTTATTATACTTTTTCTAAAAATTGAACGATGAAAATCTAAAAGGGTGCCTTTGGAAACAAAGAACACACAAAAGAACGAAAACCATACTCGGTTTTATCCAGTCTCTTCATATACAGCGCTGTAGTTTGCAAGGCTGCATACATCCCCTAGCATCGGCTTTAAAAGTTATCTGAATAAGATCGATGATCCCAAAGGAAATTTAACCCAATTAACCCAGCCTAGAGGTCCATAAAAGGGATGTTGGCAAACAGTGTAGACCCAGATCAGACGTCGCAGAATGCAGTGTTTGATCAGGGTCTACATTGTTTGTATTAAATTCAGACATTTCTAGAAAACATGATAATGATAAAAACTAACCAGACACCCCTTATGTAGGAAATGGACATTTCCAAAGAGTTTAGTTAGAAGATTCCACTCCGCTTAAATGGGTTAAAGTTTATTTTACTACCTGCTGATATATCTAAAAACTGCAGGATGAAAGACAAACAGTGTAGGCCCTGATCAAACTGCATTCTGCAGCATCTGATCCCAGTCTGCACTGTTTGGTCCTGGCCTTTCTGTCTGAATACTTAAAACAAACAGTAATCTCTTCTGACTTCTCCATAAGTGTTGTGATATCTAATGGGAATATGGAAAATGTCTGAAAATTTCATACACCAGCATGTCTGACAAAATGGCATATGCAAACAGTGTAGACCCAGATCAGACTGCTCCTTCAGGAGCAGTCTGATCAGGGTCTATACTGTTTGGCATTCCACTAGGTATTTTAGAAAACAACTGCATAAAAAGCAAACTTTGGGCCGAAAAGTTATGGAATAAAGTGTTTGAAATTTTAAGACATTTACCATATGCTACATCCAAAGCAAGAGAGTTATAGTTTCTCCACAAAAAAGTATGTTGTGATATCGTATAAGAATTATTTTTAAAAATATTTCTTTTTTTTTCTGAGTTTGAGTTGGAGTTTTATGCACAGTCAACACTTGTAAGGTCATGTTGAGATGGTCAGTTAGTCTACTCACCTTTACCTGGGCAGGCTAAGTGGTTTACCATTATTTGTGCACATACTTTTGCCAGTAACTGACAACTGCCCTTGAATAAATGAAAGGGGAGAATGACAGCAGAAATTATTTCATGATCAATCTCCACAAAAGTTAAGTGGCAGAGCTGGGATTCAAACCCACCACCCCTGTCCCTGAAGCTATAAAACTTTTTTCACCAAGGTTATAAAACTTTTTCATGCTCAGTAAGCTAAGCAGGAAATTTGTCCTGCTAATAATTTCAAATTACTAACAATTGCAAATTCTTTCTTGCTAAAAATGGCTGAGCATGAAATTTTCTCTGCTAATAAATATGAAAATGCCAACTATTGTTGGCATTTTCATATTTATTAGCAGAGAAAATTTCATGCTCAGCTTACTTGAGCATGAAAAAAGTTTTATAACCTCGGCTCCTGGATCTGCAGTCAGATGCACCACTAAATGCACTAGGAAGTCCGGCCTAATCTGGTTCCACTATTAACTAAAGCTACACATTTGTGTTGCTGAAAAAATATAGAAACTGCAACTTACTTCATGATGTACTTGGCTCTCTCTAAAGTGTCGGCTCTCACTCGAATCAGCTGAGGATGTGTCAGGTATGTCTCATTCTTCCAATTACCATACATTCTGTACCTGGAAAACAATTCAAGGAAAATATCTGTTCATGTTTAACACTTAGCATGCAGTGCACAAACTTCAGCAGACATTTTGAAATATCTTTTTTTATTTTTCCCTGAAAATGCACTTGGACAGTTCATGCAAACATCTTTTTTTTTTGTTTTGTTTCTTTTTTTTTTTTAAGATAAAAATCTAATGCTTGTGCTGATAACCTATCTCTGCAAGTTTGATAAAAATCTGCAAACCAGTTCAAGAGATATGCACACAAGAAACTGTCGCGCTGCCAGTAACGCCAGTTGCAACACAAACAGTATCTGGACTAAAACATATATCGAGGGTTGAGCGCAAGACTAGCGTAAGTCAGATGGTTGTTTTTCCCCAAACCTAATCTCCTCACCATGAAGGCGTTATGAAGATTACAACATTTCTTTCTGTAAACAATGAAAATTTAGGTGCCATTGCTCGTATGAGCAATGGCACCTAAATTTGCATTATTTACAAAGGGGTCCAAGTTGCCCCTAAACAAGGGTTTCAAAAATATGTTTGAGTTACTATAGTCTTGCGCTCAACCCTCGATATGTGCCCATTCATCACTGGTGGGGGACATAATCAAGCTGTTCATCTTACCTGAGTTCATATGGCAGCTGTTTGACAAGTACCCATAGTTCCTCCGACACACAACAATTGCAGGAGAGAAATGACATAGAGGGAAGAATAACCTCATCTAGGATGCTCAACAGGCCATAGTACATGATGTTGTCTTCTACAGAGAGGCTCAGCGAGTTTTTCTACAAAATATTATCAATGGCTCCAAATAAGACACTTTTTTTAAAGGCCAAATAAAAAAATATGTGTGTTTCAGGTTATATTGAATTTCAAAATAGGGACGGTAGGTTGGAAAATATTTTTATTTTGTTAAAAGTTTTTATATAGGGTTAATAGGAACACAATATGGCTGATCAGGAAAATCCCCCAAAAAACCTTAAAAAACTTAAGGGTTGGTGGTGAAAGATTAGGCACAGTTGGGTAACTTGAAATAAACACTTTTTTATTTTAGGCCTAACCAAAATTTCAAGATATGTTTCTTACTTCTCTACAAATACATATGTTGAGGGTACTCATAAGAAGCCCCTCAGTGAGGCCCTTCTAATAAGTACCTACAACATACACTTTCATGAAGAAATAAAAAACATATTTTCCTGATATCCCTCTTATCCATAGCTATGATTATAGAAAACATTTCACTCATACAGAGGACTTGTTAAGCCTTGTCATGCTGAATAAATTAAGATGCCACGCCTACTTCCAATTTTCAGCCAATCAGATTACTTGATCCAGTTTGTTGATACAAATTATGTTGTGTTGGGGTTTAACGATACGTCAACCCTTGTGCGTCATTTTGTGTCGTCTCCCAGAGAAAGGGAGAAAAGTGATAGAAGAGA
Organism: Anodontia alba; assembly: GCA_964016985.1. Taxonomy (NCBI): domain Eukaryota; kingdom Metazoa; phylum Mollusca; class Bivalvia; order Lucinida; family Lucinidae; genus Anodontia; species Anodontia alba. The sequence goes on along the minus strand of OZ024826.1, from coordinate 50,747,106 downwards.
TAGTAGAAGAGATTAAAGAGAGGGACAGGGAAGAAAGGAACAGGAATGAAAGTGAAGAAACAGAAGAAATAAAAATATTCCCCATCTACCCTTACCTGCTACAAGGATAGCAGGCCTTGCCCAACTGTAAGCCAATATCAGTTCGACGCCCTGGTGACGTAAGATACACGACACCTTCGCACCACCCGACCACCCCATGATACAAATTAACAAACTTAATGGCAAACAGTGCAGATCCAGATCAGTTGGCTTCTGAAGAAGCCAACCGATCTGGATCTACACTGTTTGCTAAGACAGGGCATGTCGTGTTCAGCAAGAGAAGGGTTAAAGAGTATTTGGCGATAATTCTGCGATCCTTTTTAAAAAAATTCCCCATAAAATGTATGTTGTGGGTACTCATTAAAAGCACCTCATGGAGGCACTTCTAATGAGTACAAACTACATATGACCCAGATGCAGTGAACAAACTTTTGTTCCCCCTACCCATTGAGGCTCCATATGAAATTTGGCGACCCAATGGTTCCTGGCAGAAGGCATTTGAAGAGTACTCCCTTATTGAGTCTATGTAAAACAAGTGACACCTGGGGCAGGGCCACTTTTGATCCCAGGCTATAATTTGAACAATCTTGGTAGAGGTCCACAAGATAAAGATACATACCAAATATCAAAGGCCTGGGCCTTCTGGTATCAGACAAGAAGATTTTTAAAGTTTTGCCTACAGGAGTCTATGTAAAAGAGTTTTCCTTAAAAAAGCTCATAAGCTTTTCAAACTTAATTGGATCCATGTCCCCAGTGCTGCATACCAAGCCCAGGGCCATTGGCCAGTTGGTTCCAAAGAAGATTTTTAAAGGGTTTTTAACATATGGATGTGGCGGTCATCTTGGTCATGTGACCCAGATGATGTGAACAAACTTTCCTTCCCCCTACCCATTAAGGCTTCATATGAAATTTGGCCTTGAATGGCCAAATGGTTTCTGAGAAAGCGTTTGAAGAGTGTGGATGACGGACAACGACAACGAACTGACTGACAACAGAGCCTGACTATACAATAGGCTCACCTATGAGCCTGAAGGCTCAGGTGAGCTAATAATATATGGCATTGCAATACAGATGAGAAATGGCAACATTATTTTAGAGCAAGTATGAAAACATATATGAAAATATATCTTGTGGGTACTCATTAGAAGTGCCTCGCAGTCACTTCTGATGAGTACCCACAACATATGTTTTTGTGGAGAAAAAAGAAAAACATTTGCTGAATACACTTATCTGGAGTAATATGAGGACCCATACTGTTTAAGCTTCTTACCAGTTTCATGTAGGTTTTTCCAATCCTTATGAGTTTTATTATTAATACCGGATCGCAGTGAGCATAAGGTCCGAGATATGTAACCATAGGAAACACATGTGTATACACATCCTTGAAGGTGTGGGCCTTCTCAACATTACATCCTGCCATCTCATGCTTGTTCTTCTTGGACAGGATCTTGGGGGATAAACCACTAAACCTGATGTAAGAAATAATGTATTTACCTTAAATATTGGGGCACCTTAACTTGTTTGTGTTGAGGTTCTACGGCCCAGTCAACCCAATGTGGTCATGTCGAGGTCAGTGTACCTAACCACATGTTTGTTTGTGTTGAGGTTTTACGGCCCAGTCAACCCAATGGGGTCATGTCGAGCGCGGTCAGTTTACCTAACCACACGTTTACTGGGCAGGCTTAGTCCTCTAAGCGGTTAACCAGTATTGTGCACATTCTTTTGCCAGAAACTGACAACTGCCCTTCTTGAATCAGCGGAAGGGAGAGAATGACTGTAGAAAATATTTCACGATCAATCTCCACGAAAGAATGTTTCCGACCCTGGCGGGGGTTGAACCCGCGACCTCCTGGTCTCCAGTCGGACGGCGCATCCAACTGTGCCATTGAGGCTGGCTAACCACGTTTACTGGACAGGCTTAGTCCTCTAAGCGGTTAACCAGTATTGTGCACATTCTTTTGCAATAAACTAACAACTCTGTGGCATTTGACCTCGGACTACACTGTATGCTCAGGCCTATCTGTCTCACTACTTAGGGTTATTATGATAAATATACTAAATATCTATTTTTAATAACTTCTGAGGGAAATTAAACATTAAATTCCTGAGTTTTGAGCAAGTTGGAGTTTTATGGCCCAGTCAACACTGTTAAGGTCATGTTGAGTAAGTCAGTTAACATATACACAATTTTTCCTGAGCAGGCTTAGTCCTCTAAGTGGTTAACCAGAACCTGAGCACATGTTTTTTTTTTGTTACTGACAACTGTCCTTCTTGAATCAGCGGAATGGGGAAAATGACCGTAGAAATGAATTAACCCTTATCCTGCTGAATAATTTAATTAGCCACACCCATTTCTGACTATCAGCCAATCAGATTACATCATATAATGTTTTCGTTCAAATTCACAAACTGAATGACAAACAGTGTAGATCCTGATCAGATGGCTTCTTCAGAAGCCATCTGATCTGGATCTACACTGTTTGCAAAGGTAGGGGTTGTCGTGAACAGCAGGATAAGGGTTGACGATTTGGTATTGAAATGTCTATAATGGTAAGTCAAATCTGAATGAAAATATAAAACTAGAACAAAACACAATCTGAAGAAAAATAATTATTATACACCACAACCTCTTTAAAACACTAGCATAAACCATGTTAGTTAAACAACCGTGTTATAGCCAAACAAAAATGTATAGATTATATTGAAAAATGACAGTTTATGGTCATTTTTCAATATAATCTATACATTTTTCGGGATCCGTCTTTGAACCGTGTTATATCCAAAACCGTGTTAAAACATACCGTGTTATAAAGAGGTTGTAGTGTATTTACTAAATACATGTAATTAAATACACCTTTAGATTAAAATACAGAAAAAAAAAATCCCTCAAGATTTGCAAATCTTACAGACAAACCATAGCTCCAGATAAAGTGCTTTTTTTTCTCCTACCAAAAATCATTGATATTTTTCTTATTTCTCCACGAAAATAAGGCACTTCTAATGAGTACCCACAACATGTTTTCATGGAGAAATAAGAAAAATGTTATGTGGATGCCCTCACTTATCTGGAGCTATGAACAAACTTATGCCATCACACTTGTTTGTTTGTAGGACACCATCACTTCAGGAAACTATTTCCTGTACTTTAAACTTAGAGTGCATTATTATAAACCTTTAGACAATCATAACATATTTTTTATCATACAAATATGTGAAGACTCCAATCTACATTAAACTGATTTTGTTTATCTGTGTTGAGGTTTTTACGGCCAAGTCAACCCACTGTGGTCATTAAACTGTTTAGTCTGTCCCAAAAATTAAGTGAAGATACCCAGGAAATACCATAATCACAACACAAAATCCTTCCCAGGCACCAAAAGCAGGAGAGATGAAGACCCGATGAGGACAAAACAAATGCTACATATGAAACCACAGATGCACAAAGACAGTCTGCAACACAGGAACTGCCTTGAAACAGTCAGATGGAAAACTACTAAGCCACCTAAATTTTACATTTCCTTGAAACTACCTATAACTTTTCAACACATTTTACTACCTACATGTACCTCCTATCACCCTGCTTCCCTCAAATCTATATGAAGTAGGTCCCCTTATTAGGGTTTTAACCCATTTACGTCAAGTGGGTTCTTCTACCACAACTCTTTGGACTGGTCTATTTCCAGTAGCAGGGTGTCTGCTTAGTTTTTATTATTACTATGTTTTATAGAAATTCCTGTATTTAATGCAAATAGTGCAGACCCTGATCAGATGCAGCCGAATGCGACATCTGATCTGGGTCTGCACTGTTTAGTAATTACCCTTTTGGGGGTTAATACTTACTTTCTGTACACAGGGTCTAGTACTGTATGTATTAGAGCACACAGAGAAGTGGCTATAGGTTTGTGTGTAGTACCAAAGAATTCTGGCAGTCTGTCAAGGATTGACTTTGACTTCTCCCAGGCACCAATACCCAGCAAAGCTTCTACCAGACCAAGTTTCTGATTGTTTTCGTGCTGTTAGATAAATAGGACAATTTCATTATTTCTCTATAAATACATATCAATACAAGAAAATAGGGAACAGATAAACAGCAAAGATCAAAATCAGTCTAAGCATCCATGCTGTCTAATCATATAGCGAGATGGGATGTTTTTTCGACCATCAGTATATTTCAACCATCAGTATATTTTTCTTATTTCCACATGAAAACTTATCTTCCTGGTACCCATTAGAACCACCTTGGTGGCTTTCTAATGAATACATACAACATATGTTTTGTTGTGAAATAAGTACAGTAACTGATATTCCTCTTATCTGGAGCTATATAATCAGGGTCTTTAATGTCAGCTATGTTCAACATAACGCATCTTTTTTTTTTTTTCTAAAAAAAAATGTACCAAGAAATCTAAGCCTAAGCAAACAGTGCAGACCCTGATTAGATGCCACATTTTGTGGCATTTAATCAGGGTCTGCACTGTTTGCTATTCAGCCACCAATAGTTTTGAAGCAGCATCATGAAGGCAAATTATCTTGTTTAAATTTTAGGATAAAAAATGCAAAGCAGACAAGGTGTCTTTTTATTTAGGATAGTCAGGGATATGTAGAACAACTTTAATGTTACAATGTACATATTGTAATATAGAATGATGTCAATGCTACAATGTACATAATGTTATATAGAACGATTTTAATGCTACAATGTACACATCATTACATAGAATGATTTTAATGCTGTAATGTACCTTGTAATAAAGAATGATTTAATACTACAATGTACATATTCAAATATAGACTGCTTTTAATAAACTTTGTATATATTTAATATTTAATAATAAAGAAGAGTAAAAAAGCAAAAATATACATATCGTAATACAGAATGATTTTAATGCTATAATGTACATATTGTAATATAAAATGAGTTTAATCTTCCAGTGTATGTATCATAATATAGAATGATTTAATGCTACACTGTACATATCGTAATACTGAATGACTTTACCACTACAATGTACATACCATAATCAGAAAATGATTATATACATGTACTACAGTGTACATACCAAGTCAAGTTTTACAGTCTCTTCAGTCTTCTTTTCATCGGTCCCCTTATCAGACAGACTGACCACCAACAGTTTTCTGGCATACTGTTTAGCATCAGACATCTCTTTCTTGCTGTAGTCAATGATAGCACTATCGCTTGGGTATAACTGAAATATCATGATCAGATTACATTAAAGGGCTTATAATAAACATCCTAAAATTTCTAACACTTCATACATTAATTTTTTGGCCTATTTTTTATTGACTATGCATTTGTCACACTAAATACTTGGTGGAATGGCAAACAGTGTAGACCCTGATCAGACTGCTCCTTCAGGAGCAGTCTAATCTGGGTCGAAACTGTTTGCATATATTATTTTCAAAGAAGTTGGTGCATGAACTTTTAGGACAATTATCATTACTCCAAATAAAGCATAATTTTCTTCTAAAAAGTATTAACATATTTCTTATTTCTCCTTGAACACATAACGAGGACTTACACAATACTTTTTCATGGAGAAATAAAACAAATCCTGTGGATACCCCTCTTATCTGGAGCGATATACAGGGAACATTTTCTTTAATATACAAAAGTAATTTACATGGTGTATTAGCATTAAACATGATGGTAGTAACAGGAGAAAAGATAATTAATCATGTATAAAAAAATTCTATGTCTATAACACTGACTTCAAAGTCACTGATGGTGGGATGTTGGAACAAAGGAACAAAATAAACAGTATCTAATATCATTTCAAGTGTTAACTAAATCCATCCTGGCGAGAAGAAGACATCTATTTACAATCTTTTAACTTTCATGAACCCAGACACCAACCACCAATAGCTCTTCCTACAGGTCAGCTGATAAAAAATGAACAACCTGCTACCTATTACAGAACTTCTTTATAACTATATTGTTGGGATCCAAAGTAAAAATCATGTTAGCTAAACAACAGTGTTGTATCCAAACAAAAATGTACAAATTGTATAGAAAAATGACCATAAATGGTCATTTTTCTATATATTTGTTTGTGTTGAGGTTTTACGGCCCAGTCAACCCAATGGGGTCATGTCGAGCGCGGTCAGTTTACCTAACCACACGTTTACTGGGCAGGCTTAGTCCTCTAAGCGGTTAACCAGTATTGTGCACATTCTTTCGCCAGAAACTGACAACTACCCTTCTTGAATCAGCGGAAGGGAGAGAATGACCGTAGAAAAGATTTCATGATCAATCTCCACGAAAGAATGTTGCCGACCCCGGCGGGGGTTGAACCCGCGACCTCCTGGTCTCCAGTCGGACGGCGCATCCAACTGAGCCACCGAGGCCGATATAATGTATACATTTTTGTTTAGATACAACACTTTTGGGCCCACCTTTAAGCCGTTTTATATTCTAAACCATCTTATAATGAACCATCTTATAAAGGGGTTCCAGTGTACTAGACTAATTGAAGCAATAACTTACATGAGGATAAAGACCATCTAATTCCACAAGATCATTCTTGAGAAGAAGAGCTGCCAGCTTGTAGAGAGATGATGGTGTTTCCTCATCCTGAATAAAGTATGGAATAAACTATGAGCCAAAGCATGATACCGTATTCACCCGAAGTATTGGGACACCTTAACTCCTTACCAAACTTGTCCTAAAATTTGAACAAGTCCATTCTACTACATCTTGGTGTGTCTAAAATATCGCTGTATGAGTGGCAAACAGTATAGACTGATCAGATGCCGCATTCTGCGGCATCTGATCTTGGTCTACACCGTTTGCAAAGGCCTATACGTCCCAATACTTAGTGTTATTACAGTATATAGCAAATTAAAAAAAAAATCAAACACTCTAAATTTTCATACAGCAACTATTATTACAAACATAATTTCTGCAATAACCCTCAAGTCCTAAACAGTGGAATTTTTCATAATCACCACAGCCACGTGTTGCTTCCATACTTATATGTAGGACACATTTTTTCACCAAAAAGTATGAGTTGCACCATAAGAAAAAGGCTCTTTGGAATTTCCGTCAAAACTCTCTTTCAGTGTGCATGCCCGGCCCCTTACATGGTTCTAGATAAGAGTGGGTATCTGGTTAATAGTTTTCTTATTTCTCCATATTTTCTTTCTTCCTCAGCGAGGTGCTTCTAATGAGTACCCACAACATATGTTTTCGTGGAGAAATAAGAAAAATATCAATACTTCTGGATTGAAAAAAGCGCCTTAACTAGAGCTATGCCCTTAGCAAGGCCACATCTAGTTCTTTTGGTTGAAGTTTCCCCTTGTCCTACTGCTTATGTTGAGTGAATAGCACAGGTTCTGGCAAGACTGTGTTGATGTGCAGGCTTGCCTAAACTTTTTTGCTGTTTGCATATGCAATAAAAGCTCTTTTCCTAAGACCATATCTCCAGATAAGAGGGAGTATCTGACTAATATTTTTCTTTTCTCCACAAAAATGTTGTGGCTACTCATCAGAAGCAATTCAGCGAGGCACTTCTAATGTGTACCCACACCCAATAAGAAAAACTAGTAAGTAACAGTTTTTTTCTAGAGAAAACAGATGTCTACACGCCCCCCCCCCCCCCCCCCCCACCCCCACTATGAATTTTCAGTTTTTCTACTACTGTAACCTTGAAACTTAGGTCAAGGTCACCAAAATCTAATCAGTTCTTTGTTATGTCCCAACTATACATTCATGAAAATTTGTAAGAATCCAACCACTGGTTCACAAGATATTGTGCAGACAAGAAAGTGTAATGCCAACGCCACTGTCAACGCCAGTGCTGATGGGATCCGCACCAAAAACAATATGTAACCCTCCCCATAAGTGGGGCGACATAAGTATAAGCATTTTTTGGTCAAAAAAGGTGCTTATCTACAGCTATGTATATCTCTGCTCATATCAATGTTTTTTTCTCATTACTGTACGTGTGTACAGTAAAATTTCAACAACAGCCAACCATGGGAAGATACAAAACTGGCCGTTGTAGTCTTGTTTTTGTTTGGTTTGAGGTTTACGGCCCAGTCAACCCAGTGGGGTCATGTCGAGCGCGGTCAGTTTACCTAACCACACGTTTACTGGGCAGGCTTAGTCCTCTAAGCGGTTAACCAGTATTGTGCACATGCTTTCGCCAGAAACTGACAACTGCCCTTCTTGAATCAGCGGAAGGGAGAGAATGACCGTAGAAAATATTTCATGATCAATCTCTACGAAAGAATGTTGCCGACCTTGGCGGGGGTTGAACCCGCGACCTCCTGGTCTCCAGTCGGACGGCGCATCCAACTGAGCCACGTTGTAGTCTTGTAGAAAGAGGATGTTATAGAAAGCTGAACTACAGTAAAACCTCAATGGCTCAAACATCTTTACGACCACTGAAATTTATTCGAGACATGGGTAGGTTGAGCCAATGAGGGTTAGTCATACCACCAGGTCAGAAAGCAAATGGTGATAATTTAGGGAAGTGTTTTTAATCTTCTATACAATAATGGTATGTTGAGTGTACTCATTAGAATTGCTTCAATTAGGCAATTCTAATGAGTACACACAACATACAATTTCATTACAAAATAAGAAAAATTCCCTAAATGTTTATTTTCAGCTATCGGAAGAATTTCGTAGGGACTCAAAACGAGTTTGAATCATCCAAGGTAAACGAGCCATCAGTGTTCTAGTTATCAAGGTTTTACTGTAGATAGAAAATAGCAATTTGGGGAATGAAGAAAGTCATTATAAGATAGTGGCTGTTATTGGGAGACAACTGTTCATCTACTGTATTCAACAGAAATGTATTGTCATGATAATTCTAGTAAATACCTACCTGTTTTCATGAAAAAAATTAGCAAAAAATATTTACGATCCCATTATGTACAGCTATGTCTAAGCTTCTATATCCAGCTCTAAATAAGAACAACTAGAATTGTTAGACGAGTCATCAGCATCCTTACTGCATGGGTGGGTATGACTGCCAGGACAGATGTTAACTACTATACACCACCCCATTTCAAATCAAAGGCATATATCAGATGTAAACTTGAATTGCATTATTTAGAGTGTGGGTTTTGGATATGAAATACGGAATGTCTGCATGCTGACAAATTGTTGGTAATTAAATCTAGTCTCCTCCTACAAGACCTGCCCTAATTAACAAATAATAAAAAAAAATCTGTTTTCTTGTTTGTGCCTTTAGCATACTGAATTTAACCATTACCACTCTATGGAAAAATTCAGAAGATGATAAATCAGTGACGTTTTTCTTATTTTCGAATTTTGTCCAGAGAAAGTGGGTCTGACATTTCATGCAAACTGATGACAATTTGCAAGAAAAGTCAACGGGTGATGATGATGGTGTTTCACATTTCTTTCCACATTATTTGAGTTAGATCAGGATGACATAGAGGTGATAATGAAAGGCTCTGTGCAATGAAGAGCTAACCACTCGGCCATATAAATGCTTCACACAATATGTGAAAACCTACTTTATGAGATAAATATTTTTAAATGTCTGCTGAAACATTTACCCAGCCTGCTATAAAGAGTTAAATATTGGCAGATGAAAAATTGATATATTCATAGGTCTAGATAAGAGGGGGTATCAGGTACATATTTTTCTTATTTCTCCTCGAAAACGTATGTTGTAGGTACTCATTATAAGCGCCTCACCAAGGCGCTTCTAATGAGTACCACAACATATGTTTTTATGGAGAAATATCCCAGAATTATCACCAAATACTTCTTCTCTCCAAGCCTCTTCTATAATTTAATGTTTTTCTTGTTTCTATAGTTCTGTCAAGCAAAACCCAAAAGTGAGTATATGTAATTTGTGAGGAAATGTTTAAAGGACAAATAAATGTTTTGTAATACTAGATGAGAAATTTCTTACCTTATAAAACTGGAATTTAAAGCCCAGTACATGGCAAAGCGTGACTTTGTCTCTAATGTAAGAACTTATTAATGGAACGTAATAGCTCTCTAATTCTGGTCGCATCTCAAATGACTCTAGCAGAATGTCAATCACTCGATTAGGATCCAGATTAAAACAACCTGAAAACATACAAATGTCTTTGACTGACATTGTTAACCCTTGTCATGCTGAATAAATTAAGATGCAAAGCCCATTTCTATTTGTCAGCCAATCAGATTATTAAATCCAGATTGTTGATATAAATTCACGCACTGAATGATAAACAGTGCAGATCCAGATCAGTTGGGCTTCTTCAGAAGCAAACTCATCTGGATCTACACTGCAAAGGCAGGGCATATCTGGGTTCAGCAGGACCAAGGTTAATAGAATAAATGTTTCTGCACTGTCCCAGTAGGGACATCTCTGTTCATTGATACATTCTACAGTATCAAATGGTTCTGTTGGTTGGTTTGGAGTTTAATGGCCCAGTCATTATTATTAAGGTCATGTTGAGTCAGTCTGTATACCTAACCACTTTTCCTGGGCAGGCTGAACCACATTCTTGAGCACCTTCTTTCGCCAGAAACTGACAACTGCCCTTCTTGAATCATCAGAAGCAAATGATTCTGTAAGGGCAACAAAGGCTGAACTGATCCTTCATTGCCCGCATTTGTAATGAGGGCCCTTCTCAAACTTTGTGCATCCATTATAGGTCTAGATAAGAGTGGGTATCAGGTAAATAGTTTTCTTAAATCTTGACAAAAACATATGTTGTGGGTACTCATTAGAAGCGCCTCGGCGAGGCGCTTCTAATGAGTACCCACAACATATGTTTTAATCGAGATATAAGAAACGTATAGATACTTTTTGGTTGAAAAAAGCACCTTATCAAGAGCTATGCACACATTATAGTACCATCTTTACTAAACACATTTGCTTTATCCCAATTACAACAGTGACTCATACAAAAGTCCTCAGTAGCAGTATAGATCCCGATAAGAGTATCCAGTGAGCAGCTTCTAATGAGTACCCACAAATATTTTCGTGGAGGTGAGAAAAAATATCAATACTTTTGGGGTTAAAAAAACATATGTTGCGGGTACTCAGCAGAAGTACCTCACTTCTAATGAGTACCTGAATGTTTTTAAGGAGAAAACAAAAAGCAAATTATTATATGGATATCCCCTCTTATATAGTGCTATGACCTTATTTGGTGCCATAACTAACAAAGATATGAATAAGGTCATTGATTAAGTTAACAGTTCTATGTCAAAACTGACAAGATCCATACCAAAATAATTATGTAGACCCCTGCCCACCTCCTCTCATGCTTCCGATGTGGGGACAGCCCATTTTCACAAAAAAAATTGGTAACAAACTTACACAAATAATGCCCATATCAATAAGATGAGAGGTCTGTCTATTCTAAAGAAAGATTTGGGTAAATCATATCGTTTTGAAATGGTCCGCTAGACCATGAGCTCTTTGTTTACCTGTTGTCTCACTGTAAAACCATGAATGGAGTAGAAAGTATGATTTGTACACGTGTTATGATACAGTCGACTCTCGTTATCTCGAATTCCAAGGGACTCACTGAAAGACTTCGAGATATCCGTACCTCGACATATCAGAGTTGAGAGAGTGAGGAAAACAATAAATTGAACAACTACATTTAACAAATGAATATGTAATTTGACTCCTGCAGTTAGAAATATATATATAAAATAATGTGGAAAAGAAGAGAAATTGCTCCTTAGGAGCAATTTCTCCTCTTTTCTACATTATTTTGTTACCTGTTGTCATAGTTTTATGTTAAAACAGGGACCAGATTTTCACGTCGAGATAAGCGGTAATTCGAAATAAGAGAGTTCGAGATAACGAGGTTCGACTGTATTTGTTTTATAGACAACTGCAAGAGGTTGCAGCAAGCATAAACAAACAATTTGTACGGAAATGTGGTGCATTTGTAATGCACACTCCACTGTCCATCTGTCCGAGTGAAGTCACTGCTGTCTTCTCTAATGAAGAAAAAACTCTATATAGCTGCCTCCTTGAAGAAACCAGTGCCAGTTTTAAAATTTCTAGTAATGTATTTTAGTGGGTTTTTTTTCTTATATGCCACCTGGGAGTGGCCTGAGAATTCATATGAATATAAAAGTTATGTTCTGTTCTCACTGGACTTGTTATGGAAGAGTATTCGGATAATTTTTCCTTATTTTCCATAAAAACATAGTGTGGGTACTCATTAAAAGCATCTCACTGAGACACTTCAAGTGAGTACCCACAACATACATGTACGGTCTTATAACAAAATTGAGAAAAACCGTCCTCTGCTTCTGCACTATCATGTTTACTTATCCTGGCAGACAGGGCAAGAATTTGTAGAGTTCTGTTACAAAGCAAGTTCTTACCAATCAAAGATTTGATGTTCTGTAACATCTGTTCTGGTGTCAGCTTCTCGGATATTTCCTGATTAAGTTCTGTTATAAGCTTCGAGTAGCCTTCACTTTCCTCTCGCAACAAATTAAACTTCTGCTGTTTGTAACTGGAAGGAATACAGTAAATACACATTATTACTACAGCAGCATGATTTGACACCCTGACAGAATTCCAGATAAGACAAACATTCTAAAGGGCCAATAATAAACCCACAGCTCTAGATAAGGCATATTTTTCAGCTGAAAAGTACTAAATACAGTTGACTCTCGTTATCTCGACCCCTCTTATCTCGATCCTATCACTTATGTCGAACTGATTTCTAAGTCCCGATTATTTTCCTAATATATTTATTGCATTTCAGCTTCGCGTATGTCGAAGTACTTTTATGTCGACACTTCGGCTATCTCGTCCATCATTTTTTGTCCCTGAATATATTTTTCACAGTTTTTACTACCGCGTATCTCGAACTCGGACCATGACGAAGGAAAACAAAATGTAAGATGTGGCGCCGCCGGTCTCTCAGTTAATGAAAGTCATAATAGGCCATTGATAAATAAATCAATATTTTAATTTTCCCCTTTGTCCAGGTAATTCCAAACAACACAAACAATGTCTAAAATCCGTAATTATGAAATCACGTGCGTGTCAAGTCGGGTTTGACACGCGGCGCTCAACACCGTCTCGTGTCATTGATTTTTAAGATAAAAAGCAGCTCAGAATAGTGTTATGGAAGATTAATCAACGAAGTTTCTTTAATTTATTGTTTAGATATGCTCTTCACTATTGAGTACTGTCCGTCTGAATGATATAGCGTCTTCAAGAGAAGTCAGTGCGCGACAGGTTCCAACTCAAATCAGCCTGTATTGAACATGCTAGCTAAGTCTGAATCTTTGCTTGTTACTCTTTGGTCAGGCGGTGCTCTTTGGTAAGCCCAGATAAGGCTCATGCGTATAATGGAAAATTCGTGGGCGTGCAGGCTGATCCGAGTCTTTGACAGTTGCACAGTTTTCTAATAGGAATTGTCATGCATGGCCTTAAATAGACGAATCACAAGTGGGTACCGATGTTAACCCTTCCGACCCTGTAGACTGATACGGATACCCGCACAAATAGTGTAGGTCCAGATGAGACGGCTCATAACGAGCTTTCTCTGCAGGATCTACAGTTTGCCGCGCTGAGAGGGTTCGTTTATGCCAGGGGAGATAATCCAAACTAGCTTACAGCGGCCGCTTAACATTGTAAGCGTTTTATGCAAAAGCAGAAACCAGTCAACTCGTTATCGAGTCGTCTATGCGAAGGGAGCTAATCGAAACCAGTTCATAACGTATAGCTAACACAACCAGGAAACCAGTAATTTATTTATAGCTCACATGGAAATCCAAATTTGCAGGAGTATTAAAAGACAACAAGAGACATTTGAAATTTATTATTATTAACATTTATTGATGATATTATTCCAAGAGAACCATTGCATCTCCTAAAACAAACAGTAACAATGCAAACTGAAGTACGCGTAAATTATTTAAATTGCCATATACATGTGCCTTCCAACCACGTTTTGGCGAACAGAGGCGAACAGTCGTCATACCTATGACGTCACAATTTGGTTGTCTCAAACTACTGATAACTCGAACATTTTTATCAGGTCCCGTGAAGTTCGAGATAACGAGTCGACTGTAGTTTTCTTAAATCTCCATGAAAACATATGTTTTGGGTACTCATTAAAGGCACCTTGCTGAGGCAATTCTGATGAGTAACCACAACATGTTTGCACAGAGAAATAAATATTATGTGGATATCCCCTCTTATGTGCAGCTATGTATACCTGAAAATTTTGCCACGACTTTTCAATGGGAGACAGCTTTCACAGATTGGAATTTAGTTCCCTGGAACCAGAATCCTTTCAAAAGTTGGGACTATTCTTAAAGGAAGAATCTAGGGAACAAATTTCTCTCCTTTAAGAGTAGCCCCCAGTGAGAAAAGAGCAGTATATATTTTCATGTAGTTATTTCCTTTGACAGTACATTCATTTCCCTTTAATTCTACAAGAAAACAGGTGCAAAGCCATCATTAATGTCATCCTGGTGAGACAAATCAACCATCCAAGAAAATATTTTACTGAAAGAAATTCCAACAATGACTTTTTTTCTTAAAATTAACAATTTTTTAAACTTAGCATGCTGAGTAAAATATTCAGCAATGACATTCTTACGTATTTTTTTTTTTTTTTTTCTTATCTTTCCCCATAAAATACAGTTTGACATTTCATGCAAAGTGTCTCCTTACCAGATAATTTACATAAAATGTTGAACTCTCTTTTCTGTGTAAAAATAAGAGAAAACAAATCAATCATCACTAACAAGTAAGAGTTTTTTTTTTATGCAACTTGAGAAAACTTATCTTTGGCAAGTGCATCCAGTGAAGGTTCAGATCAGCCTGTATATCTGCATTGTGTGATTGGTGCATCTGGCTGATCCGAGTCTGCTGGTTTCACATTTGAAGCAGAGGATTTGTTGAGGAGTATTTGGTGATAATTATGGGATAATTTTCTCCAGTTCTCCATAAAACCTATGTTGTGGGTACTCATTAGAAGCGCCTTGGCAAGGCGCTTCTAATGAGTACCCACATATTTTTATTGAGAAATAAGAAAAATTATCCCAGAATTATCACTAAATACTCCTCTTTAACAATTCCTCTGCTTCAAATGTGAAACCAGCAGAATCGGACTGAACTGACAACATTACTTACTAAGTCTTGTTTTGATCTCGACATATTTTTGTTGGAACAGCTGTTTGGACTGAACTAACAACAGTATTTACTAAAGTCGTTTTGATCTTGATATATTTTTGCTGGAACAGCTGTTTGGACTGAACTAAGAATATTACTTACTAAAGTCTTGTTTTGATCTTGACATATTTTTGCTGGAACAGCTGTTTCGACTGAACTAATGAGGCATTCTCCAGAAGGTCAAGATCCAGCCGAGACTTCAAAACCGACTCCGAATTTGTGGCCTAGAAATTCAACACAGAATGACAATAAAATTTAATGGCATAGTATTTTATATCTGAACCAAGTCAGATGAAGGTACAGTCTTATATCTAAACAGAGGAATGAAAATACATAAAGACAATCAGTTTCAATAATGTCCATTATGCCTCTGAGAAATGTACGCAGTTACTGGAAAAATAATAAATATTGCGACAGAGCAAATAGTGTGCACCTAGAGTGCTCTGATGTAGCTGTCTCATCTGGATCTACACTATTTGCCATTCCGTACAAAGCTTCTGAATGCATTACAAAGTAGTAAAAATCAACTTTTTATATTTAAGGATAACTAAAGAACATTATCAATGTCTATAAAAACTGCTGAATGAGAGGCCACAGTGTACATCCTGAACAGATGCCACATTCTGTGCGCTCAAGCTTGTCTATCAGAATACAAATACTTATGCTCCAAATATAGTTACTATCAGAAAAGAACATGACAACAAGGAAAATATGATAGGAAACTGATCAAAACAATGCCCTCTGAATAATTCATTTGGTCAAATTGACAATTAACCCTTGTCATGCTGAATAAATTAAGATGCCACATCCACTTCTAATTTTCAGCCAATCAGATTACTTGATCCAGATTGTTGATATAAATTCACATACTGAATGACAAACAGTGCAGATCCAGAGCAGCTGGCTTCTTCAGAAGCTAACTGGTCTGGATCTACACTGTTTGCAAAGGCAGGGTATATCCGGGTTCAGCAGGACAAGGGTTAACGTAAAAGCTGAACAGGTAGACAAACATACCTGACTGTAGGCAGCAACAAGGGATGTAAACCTCTCCCTTGATACTTTGTCATCGTCAGTGGCAGTCAACTCTACATCTGTCAAAAAATAAAATTTAAATAAGTTATGATAATACACCGCCAATATTGTGTTGCAGGCAGATAACTGTCAAAAGATGATGAAATTTGCCCATTAGCAATCCAAACCAGATCTCTACAACAATGCACATACTAAGTTTGGTGAAACTCCATTGATATTTACTCAACTTCTTGTCCAGAAATGAAAATACAGACAGACTGACGGACACATGAAGACCCAACGAGAAACCATCATACCCTGACACTATCGTATGACAGGGTATGAAAAGTGAAATGATGCATAAATGAGTTAAGACATGAAAAAAGAAATGCGATCTCTGTAATACATGTATATACAGCTGATCAGGAAAATTGCTATCTGATGTTTCTCCAACATCAAATTATCTTTGTTCTAGACAAGACAACTTTTTCTTCCTAAAAGTATACTACAACCTCTTTATAACATGGTTCATTATAACATGGTTTTGGATATCAAACGGTTCAAAGATGGACCCAAAAATGTATAGATTATATTGAAAAATGACCATAAATGGTCATTTTTCAATATAATCTATACATTTTTTGTTTGGATATCACACGGTTGTTTATCTAACACGGTTTATGTTATGGACCCCAACAATAGTGTTATAAAGAGGATGGGGTGTATGAGCACCTTCATAGCTCCAGATAAGAGATGGTATCCATATAATATTTTTCCTATTTCTCCAAGAAAACATATGTTGTGAGTACTCATTAGAAGTGCCTCTGTGAGGTGCTTCTAATAAGCACATTTTTCTTGAAAAAAAAAAAGAAAAATATCATTACTTTTGGCTCAAAAAAGCATCTTATCTGGAGCCATGATATATTTCTTTCATTTTCCTAAGAAAACCTGTGTATTGTGGGTCTCAAAAGATAAGCTGCAGTGAAGTGTTTCTAATGAACAGCCACAATGTTTCTTTTTGTAAAGAAATCAGGAAAACGTTAATGATTTACCTGCATACCCTTCTGATAAGTAATTCTTAATCCTTAACCCATTTACATTGAGTGGTTTCTTCTACCACAACTCTTTGGACCGGTTTATTTCCAATAGCAGGGTGCCTGGTTAGTTTTTATTATCACTATGTCTGTTGACAATTTCCTTCCAGCAATTTCCTTCTTCATCCAAGAAAGAAAATAAGAATGGGACACAAACTTGCTTCAACTGACGTGGCAGGGCCAACCCTCATAAAGTTTTAGCAGGAGTGTGACTTAATTAACCCTTGTCCTGATGAACCTGGATATATTCTTTCTTTGCAAACAGTGTAGATCCAGATCAGTTGGCTTCTGAAGAAGCCATCTGATCTGGATCTGCACTGTTTGTCATTCAGCATGTGAATTTTATATCCACAATCTGGATTAAGTAATCTGATTGGCTAATAAATACATGTAGAAATGGGCGTTGCATATCAATTTATTCAGCATGACAAGGGTTAATTTGATTTGGAGTTTTATGGCTAAGGCGCTTCTAATAAGTACCAACAACATGTTTTCTAGAGCTATGATGGATTTCTTGCTGTTTTTATGAGGGAAAGGCCTGTTTCCCCATTACAGTGTCCCTTTATTACCTATTAATCCAAGAATATCTGTCACAAAGGAATTCACATCTGGAAGCTGATCCTGAAATTATACAAGATTAAAGTGCTAATCACAATAGCAGCAGATGACATTTTGTTTTGAAAAATAGTGAAAAAAAAGTTAGACTGTCAAATGTTATAATTTTGCTTGGCTAGACAAAATGCAATGCTGTGCCAAGAAAAAATCCAGTTTTGTTTTTTAGGAAGGTTGGTGGGTGGGCATAGCTGTAGATAAGATGCTTTCAATGAAAAAAAAACTAGATACCGGGTGTGTTTGTTTAAATGAGCTATGGGTGTGTTTGATTTAATGAGCTATGGGTGTGTTTGTTTAAATGAGCTATAGGTGTGGTTTAATAAGGTATGGGTGTGTTTGGTTTAACAGAGGTATGGGTGTGTTTGGTTTAAATGAGCTATGGGTGTGTTTGGCTAAATGAGCTAAGGGTATGTTTGGATAAATAAGCTATGGGCTTGTTTGGTTTAATGAGCTATCAATGTGTTTGGTTAAATGAGCTATGGGTGTGTTTGGTTAAATGTCACATTGAGCAATCTAAATAAATTAGGTGTCTGGACATTGTGACGAAAATGGATACTCTGCTCGGAAGTTGTTTTTATCAAGCCAATACTTGTACCGTTAAAATGGAAACAACATTCACTACATTGAAAATAATATAACCGTTTACTAGAATCGACAAAACAAAGTGGCCTAGTATATACAGAACTTTCAAAAACACACTCACCTCTGTAAAATCAACGAAAGAATCCTCGGTTCCTCACCCGATAATGCTAATTTTTCAACAACATTTACAATAACGGAAGTATCCGGTTTGGAAGGCTGGTACCCATTTCACAAATTAGTCAATGCTATTATAAGGTTAAGCTAGAACCCAATCAACGCAAGGGAATATCACATTATTAGGTAAATAATATTAATTTGAGGACAGATAATTAATCAGAATTTTAAGAAATGTGTCAATAGAAAGTTAAAATAAGATGTTTAAATTCATTATAACTTATTTGTAGAAAGATTCAATCAGTAACTACGTCGGTAATTCTAAATAAATGAATATTGGTCCTACCAGACTCCCCTGTCAATAATAAATGGAAAATTCCGCTTGTATATAAGGGATGCCGCAAGGGCAAAATTCAATGTGTGTTAGAAGTGTTGAGGAGAGCAGATCAGAGTTGAGATAAGTAACCTTTCAGCATCGCACTAAGGGTTGTTTTGTTGTTGTTGTTGTTGAAAAGATTTGTTAAGCATTGCGCTAACAAACCTTTGGTTGAAATAATATTGTATTGGTTGCATTGTATTGCTTTGGTTGCATTGTAGAAGCATCGTTCGTTGACTGTGACAATTGATAGAGGTAGTTTATTTCACATTGCAACTCATTGTTATTTTATCAAACCTATAGATGATTCAAATCCTATTAGTTGTACTTATTTTCTTTCTCTAATCATTTGGCAAGGAAGCCCAAGGAAAATTATTTATAGCCACTTTTTAAGGCATTTGAGATTTGCTAAATATATTTGTATTTGTTGTACGTTGAACTAGTAAGCCTAGACCGCTCGACTACGTTACAACATGATAGAGCTCAGCGCTCGTTTCTAGAGTACTGACTCACTAAAATATCTTATCCCACACATAACATGATCTTCCAGCTTTTTAATTTGATTCGTTTTACAGCCCAGTCAACATTGTTAAGGTCATGCTGAGCTGGTTAGTCAACCTACTCAATATTTTCCTAGTCTGGCTTAGTCCTTTCAGCGATAACCAGAACTTTCTGTACATACTTTTACTAGCAACTGACAACTGCCCTTCTTGACTCAGTGGAAAGATAGAAAAATCATAGGATTGATTTTACTATCAACTCTTCGAAAGTAATGTGGCTGAGCTGGGATTTGAACTTCCCATCCCTGGATCTACAGTCAGATAGCACTACCTGCAGCTCTATGGAGCCCTGCTGTCTTCCAGCTTCTGATATTATTCATTACTTCTTTTGTATTTGGCCGACCAGTTCCGATTACTTAAGCAGCATCATAAGAAAGAGCAGGTACACAACAACCCTTTTATAACATGAATGCTGGGATTCAAAGTGAAAACCGTTTTAGCTAAATAACCGTGTGGTATCTTGACAAAAATGTAAAGATTATATAGAAAAACGACCATTTATGGTCGTTTTTCTATATAATCTATATATTTTTGTTTGGAAACAACACTTTTTTCTGTATAATCTATACAGTTTTGTTTGGATACAGCACTTTGGGGTCCACCTTTAAATTGTCTTATATCCAAACCGTCTTATAATGAACTGTCTTATAAAGAGGTGCCAGTGTATGATGATATATGTAATGTAAAGTCTATCTATAAATAGGGCTGGCTAATCAGAACTATAAAGATAATCGATTATCAGTCCTGTCATTGTGATTGATAATCGATTAGTAATCACTGAAGATTTGGTCATATTTTTACCTTTCTGGCTTACTGTCTGATCATGACTTATACCACAGGTTATACTTTACCATATGTATTCGGACAGACAGGCCTGAGCAAACAGTGTAGACCTTGATGAGACGCCGCAGAATGCGGCGTCTCATGAGGGTCTACACTGTTTGCCACCCCTCCAGCTATTTTTAGACACATCATTGGGTAGAACAGAAAATTCTTCTTTTTCAAATTTAAGAGTGAGTATGGTAAAGAGATGAGGTGCTGAATACTTAGGGTAAATAGGACACATAAATCAAATTATTGATTATCAGCAAATCAGTGACAATAATCATTTTTGTGGGATTTATCGATCGATTATCTGATTAATAGTGCCAGCCTTATCTATCAGCCTAATGCAAACTTGATAAACAATATCCGAGTCGTATCAAGCAAAACAATGTCTTTGAGCATATGCTAAATGCACAGATCATAGCCCCAGAAAAGAGGGTATCTGTTAAATATTTTTTCTTATTTCTCCACAAAAACATATGTTATGGGTACTCATTAGAAGCACCTTCTTGAGGTACCTCTAAAAAATACCATAACATATGTTTTTGTGAAGAAATAAGAAAAATATTAATACCTTTTAATTGCAAACTACACCTCATCTGGACCTATGACAGGTGCAACATGTTCTTTCTCTCATCAGGACATCTGCTTTCATGATTCTGCAAAAAAGGCTGTGAGAGGTTTGACTTCGCAATCCTGACCCCAGTCCCAACAGCAAAAACAATATGTGGGGATATCAAGGTATGATTCTAGAATCTGCTATTACCTGTAAATCAACAAGAGCATTCAATGCCTGGTCCTGCTTCAAGCGGCCATGTACCACATGTAAACATACTTCATAGACAGCTTGTCGGGTCTTGCTGCTGCCCAGGCTTGTCAATGTTGCTGAATCTCCTGCCGGTCGACACAGTTTCAGGCTGAAAAAGTAAATACACAATCGTTTTAGAACATTATTGCTGGGATCCAAATTCATAATTGTGTCAGCTAAGCAATTGTATTGTATCAATTTGTATGATTAGTTGTATCTAAACAAAAATATAAAGATTATACAGACAAATGACCATAAATGTTCCAAAATTCTTGGAAACTCCCATGTCAAAATATATAAAAAAAAAAAATGCTCAATTTTTCTGCCAAAATGTTATTAACCCTAGTCCTGCTGAACCTGGATCTATCCTGCTTTTGCAAACAGTGTAGATCCAGATCAGTTGGCTTCTGAAGAAGCCAACTGATCTGGATCTGCACTGTTTGCCACTAAGTATGTGAATTTATAGCAACATTTCGGTTCAAGTAACCTGATTGAATGAAAGTTCAAAGTGGGCGTGGCATCTTAATTTATTCAGCAGGACAAGGGTTAAAATCAAGTCAGATCATAAGATGATTGAGGATCTTGGTTGGCAGTCCTTGCAGACTTGAAACACCAAAGTAAAGCTAGTTATGATGTACAGATTTGTGTACTGCCTCACTGACATACAAGTTGCCAGTTTCCTTCATCCAACTGCATTGAACACCTGTGGACACAACCTGCATTTCATGTTTCATAGTGAAGGACGGATACTACCTGTTCCCTGTTACCATTAGGTATCAGCTTGTTTTTCACAGTACAACAATGCTCCAGAGTGAGCCCTGTACTTGATAGGAAGAAAAAGAAGCGCTATTGGGTGGTTTAACCCAATTTGTTGTTCTTCAAATGACGCACTGCCAACTGTAAAGTGTCAAAACGAATTACCAATCCATTATAATAAGAGCAATAGCATAAATACTATTCGCCTGCATATAGTTGTTTACCACAATTTCAAAACCAGAGCAAGTCGCATATCCCCGCGCCAATGCCAGCGCATATCTCTGTGCACATCAAAATTCCAAATGTGTTCCTCCAGTCCTCATCTATAGGGCTATTACCTGTGACAGTTTCAAGGTTCTAGCTCAAAAAGCCTAAGAGGAGTTGTGTGACAATCCCCCCAAAAAAGGACCCAAAATCCTCCTGTTTGTACAAAATGGATTTTATACCCTTCGGGGCCACTTACCCTGGCCTTGCCCCCAGGGGTTACATCAAAATTCTGAATGTGTTCCTCCAGTCCTCATCCATAGGGCTATTGCCTGTGGAGGTTTCGAGATTCTAGCTTAAATGGTCTAGGAGCAATAGTGTGACATTACAGACGGACATACAGACGTACGGACGGACGGACAGTCGGACTGACAGGGGGTATCACAATATCCCCACTTTTTCTTCGTGCAGAAGCTGGGGTGCATAAAATCACTGAAAAGCACAGAAAGACTAAAATGCAATGGAATAACCGAAAAGCGGTATATTTTGGGAGTGGATGCAAGTAACTAATTGGTAAAAGTTTATTGCCATATGATTTTAATGAATCTAGATAAAAAAATATATACATTGTATATAGTTACAGACTGATTTGGTTTCAGGGTTAATACAGAATCCAATTATCTCACAAAAAAAAAATCATGTTTCATTCTTATCGAAAAGCAGTTCAGTCAGACATAAGATTGTGCAACCTGTATAATTAGAATGTATATTTGTGGCAGATTGTATTTTCTCCTCTCTGAGACCATAGGTCTAGATAAGAGTGGTATCCGGTCAATATTTTTCTTATTTCTCCATGAAAACATATGTTGTGGGTACTCATTAGAAGCATTTCAAGCATTTGGAGAAATAAGAAAAATATCAATATTTTTTGGTTGAAAAAAGCATCTTATCTAAAGCTAGACTCAGCTTATAAATGGAGAGGATTACACATTCTGGTACAAAATTAATATTTATTCCATATTGTGCTATTTGGAAGGCAGTGGTTAGCCATCCAGAACTGGACGCCTACCCTCAGAGACTAGCCATCCATAACTGCATGCCTAGACTCAGAGACTAGCTGTCCGGAACCTGACTTCTTGCCAAGCTCAGGCATGAAGCTGGCCCAGAAAAATAGAGACGTTACGTCTCCCTCATGGGACATTAGTGAGATGTGTTCCATGATCAGGGAGATGTGACAATCCCAGCCTACTTAACTTGCACGGTGAATGCCGCCAAACTTTAAATCTATTGAAAGATTTTAGCATTTTTTTTTTTTTTTTTTTCAGCTTTTTATTTCAGTGGTAACAACACTTGAACCCTTTCATTATTTATTGCATGTAGAGCAGCATTTTGTAGTTTCTTTGGCAAACGACTTGAGGGCCATTTCTCATGAAATACTGAACTTATCCTCGCAGTGGCACCCCAGTCCCCTCCTCCACTGCCTTTCCTTTAAATTCGGTATCCCACCGTACCCAAAAAGTTTGTTGCTGTCAGCAGTTATCTTTTAATCTTGACAGTTACTGACATTGAGGGTTTATGTTAGTGAAGTAAAACATTTATCAATCAAAGCCAATTAATGCTCTCTTACACATTATTGCAAATATATACTTCACATTCTGATCATGGACTTCTGTATCCAGCTCAATGTTTACTTTGCACCTATTGTGATCGATATATGCTACGAAAAAGTCTGACTCTTGTTTATATGCGGAAGTTTCAATCTTTTGCTAAAATTTGCATAAACAACAATTGGTGCAGTTTGGGACTATTTTTGATATGTTTCCAATGCATTTTCGACAAGAAAATTTTACACGGTAATAAGTTTGTTTTTCAAACAGAGTGGTTTCCACCACGAGCTAAACTGACGTCAGCGTTATGAGCATGCGGTTTTTTCGTGTGGAGGCAAGCGAAAATGCAACTTTTTAACTTGAACTGGAAACGTGAACATCCCAGAATTGTGTACCATCACCCAGTGGGCATCTGAGCAGTCCCATGAGAATCGACACAGGGCTTACTGGACACATTCTGCAGGACTTAGAAATTGCTTTAGCAATTTGGCCAACAGAAATAACTTTTTACTGTGCAGAATGCATGGCAGACTGATATCTCGCATAAGTCATAAGGTACTATTTTGCTTGTCATCACATTGTCTTACAAATAAAAAGGTCAATGATATAATATAACAGTGCATTTGCGATCATGTTGATGAAAGTTCGGCATGCGATTACATTGATGAAATGAAAAAAAAATAAAATAAAATAAGCTAAAATCTAGGTCAGATTGTCTGCAAACAATGTGATTTTACTGGGAGATGTCAAATAACTAACGATGAACCTGTCTGCGGATAATCCTAGCCTCAAGGGATGGAAGATCATGACACCAGCAACCAAAGCAGTTTTCAGTTTTTTGAGCGCTGCATCTCATGTATGTATCAATTCTCGCCACCATGATGCTTAAAAGTGAATTTTTCCAAATGAACAATTTTAAAATGCAACATAAATGTCAGCAAAGAAAGTTAAATTGGAAATCATATTATTAAAACATGTATTTTCGGTGAATTAATCCGTTTGGATAGGCAATACACACAGAAAATAATCCCGCGACGTCAACATTGCTTTCCTCTATGAACAGAGCGACGTCTGCAGAAAAAAGGCGAGCATTTCGCCGACATCGCCTGCAAATGTCTTCCCTACAAGCCACACTGGGTAGGCTAGCCATCCGATATAAGATTTACGTGCATGGGATGCAGGGCTTGAAAAACTGAAAACTGCGGATAGGTCCAGTCATTTTCGGTTGCATTTACGGAATTTGTCGTGTTATTTTTGGCCACATTTACGATCTTGTCAAGCGGAGATTTTTTGGTATTTTCCGTAACCATTGTAAAAGAATTTCCGTATTGTAATTTCAAAATGCACATGCTGGTTTATTATTAACGTAACGAATGATATACCAACATTGATTACACTTGCTCAACTTATCTGCGCATAAGTATTGTGCTAGGGCTGGGTACCCTTTGTAAACTGTACCGTGGTATATCGTGGTACACACCCATGTACCACTGTATGTACCGCGATATACCACAGGTTTCAAACTCCCAGTTTTTGTACTTTACATTAAATTTTGCTCAATATTAGTTAAGTTATAAGACATGCCTTTTGGAAATTTGTTAATCACTTTAACATGTTCAGCATGATAAAACAATGATCCCCTCCTCGACAACAGGAGTCAGCCTTTTGTTTCTTGCGTCCAAAATGACACCAAATATTGGCTTTCTCCTGTTTGTTAGAGATCACCTTGAAGTCAGCCATTTTGCCTTCGCCTCCCGTTCAGACTAAATTTAGCAGCAAAACCCAAAATTGAACCAATCAGCTATAGAGTTTTAATTCTGTTAATACTTCATGGATCTAAAATAATCACCAATGATAAATGGCATTTACCTACAGGTATTAACTGACTGAGAAATTCGCATAAAACAAGTATTGGTTCATAAAATTTCCTATAAAATCCGGAACTTACCGAAAGTATAGGGCAAGAGATTGGGGGAGTATCCGAGTAAAATACTCTAATATTTTGAGCAAATACTCAATTATTTTCAAAAACTTGGGTATTGATACCAATTGATTTGACAAAGTATCCAATTATTACCAAATGCAAGGGTGAAAATTAAAATTTCAAGGCCAGAAAAGTACACGATTACTATTTTATATTATGATTACTGCACATAATAGGTGGTTTTATTCTTCATATGACAAATACTATCATAAAATTAATATTGTATAAACAAAAACTATGTTTAAAATACCTAAATCAAGTTTTTTTGTTTGTTTTTTTTGTTTTATAAGTTTTACCTAAATAATTTTCATTTTGGGGGTATCTTTACTCAAACTGAAAAATAATATGATTTTACCCAACTGACTAAATTTTGATGCGGTTAAATACCCAAATGCCCCCAAAATTATCTGTTCCTCTGAAAGTACCAGTACGACCAAAAAGTACTGTATGTAAAGCCAGATGAAAATACCGTGGTTTACCAGTGCACCGATTTTACTGCACACCCCTAATCACGATTATTTTTAAACGGCAATATAGCTCAAAATTATCAGACATGCGCGATTTAATATACATTCACTTTCACAACAACCAAGCACTGTTGTTGAAAAGTGCAGAAGGAAGGTATGAAGCGCTGTCCTTTTTATACTTACTGTAATAAGCCCAAGTGCTGGGACAGGCCTGAGCAATTAGTGTCGACCCAGATCAAAGTCAAAAAATGTGTGGCTTCTGATCCTAATCTACACTATCTAAAACTCATGCCATATTCAGACATGCTAAGTCTCCCGAAAATTTCGGGAGGGTCATAGAAAAACAGCTTTTCTCACGCCTCACGAAATTTAAAAAAAATCTGAAAAAATGAAAACCCTGATTTTTGGTCAAAACTTTTTGAAAAGCTATGCTTGTAAATTAGAAAACACTCCGGCTTGATCCAAAGTAGTCCAAATATCAATCCAAAGTAATCCAAATATCAATCCGAAGTAGTCCAAATATCTATTGAAAGCGCATAAACACTTGGATTGAATGGGGGAAACGCATTAAACATGAAAAACAAAGCATCTTGATGTCGTTATTGCATTGTGGGACAGCGTTGTCCAAAATGGCGAAAAGATCAGCATCTCCGGGGCTTTGCTCCCCGAAAAAACGTGTTACAATAAACTAAAGCACCTTACCCATCCTCAAGATCCTAGAAAAAGGGAGAAACCAGAAATAAAACAATCAAGATCCTGGAAAAAGGGAGCAACCAGAAATAAAACAATCTATCTCTTGATGACAAGTTACATCAAAGAAAAAGGGAGAAACCAGAAATAAAACAATCTATCTCTTGATGAAGTTATATCAAATAAAAAGGGAGAAACCAGAAATAAAACAATCTATCTCTTGAGACAAGTAATAACAAAATGGCGATGCGACTGAACCGCCAATCAGGATGACCCCAATTTAATAAGCATCTGCGCGATCATAAAAATCACTTTCCATGAAGCTTTCTTCAGTCACAAGGAGCTTGCAATAAAAAAAGGTGGGGTTTAAAACTCGTCACAACACAAGTTACAGTTCGCAATTTGAGAAAATGTATGACCAGGTGAAAAATAAAAAAAACAAAGGGGGGTCTCCAACTGTACAATACAATATGCAGGTTATTTAATTATTGTGAAAGGAAGCTCTAAATAAAAAGAAAATAAACATTGCTGTTTTCATTTTTACCTAAGGCACATGGCTGTTGCTCAATTATTAACTTTTTCATAAACTTCTCAGACTCCAGGACATAACATCATATGCATTGATGATGACATTAATTGATAAAGGAAGAATGGCATATTTTAATTAAATAAATAAATCTTTTTTGTTACTTATTTTACATCCTTGTTCTGGAGTATGGAATGGTATAAGTATAATAAGCCCTGGTCATTGACAGTGATTTACAAGAAAAAGTCTTAGCTAGAGGACAGAATCACCTATGAATAGTGTTTAAAAAAAAAAAAAATAGCAAAAGTGTTATAAATAGCTCTCAGAATGCACCATTTTACACCAATTTCTTAAAACATTTCTGGGGAAGCATGCCCACGGATCCCGCTAGCTCAGCTTCGTGACTTCGGCACTTGCTGTGGCTTGACCGCGGCGCTCACTGTGGCTCAACCGCACTGTCTCCCTTATTTTATTTTTCAAAACTTAACGTCTGTATATTTATCATACAAAAGGTGTAGAAAAGCAGACTTGGTTCAAAATTAAGGACCAGTATGGCAAAGTGTTATGGTGCAGAGGATGGTGTGGCCCGATTTACCTCTCTGGTGAGAGCTATGGACTAACTTCCCATATCACAGGTCCTGATGAATGAATGTCATGAAGCGTATCACCAGTAAAAATTCTGATCTGACGAAATTAGGAAAAATGAAAGTGTCAAGAAATTACAAATAATTGGGGAAAAGATATACATAATCCTATCACGTTTATTATCTATGACCGGTGTAACTGTGTTTTTTAGTTTTTTTGGCTGTCAAAGTAGACTGCGGTCAACGACTTACAATTCATTTTTGCCTGATTTTTCCCAGGATTTACAGTGTTCGGCAGTCACAATTCTGGCCGCCATGATGCTTAAAAGTGAATTATTCCAAATGAACAATTTCAAAATGCAACATAAATGTCAGCAAAGAAAATAAAATTAGAAATCATATTATTAAAACATGTTATTTTTAAGGAGATTTTGACTTATTTACTCTTTGTTAAATAAAGCAAGCTTAGCATTTCGTTTTAGAGATTAAAAATTGTAAACAACCAAAATAGCAAATGTATTGTTGACGGATTTTTCACGGTTTCACGGGGTACATTAAAATGCGAAAAGAAGTCCATTTCGCAAAAAGTACCCTGAAATACGAAAAGGACTTCCTTTTTGCAAAAGAACTCCTTAGTGAAATGGACTATTACTTTAGCGAAAAAGAGCTTGTTTTTCGCCCTACCACGTTAGCCAGGAGAACTAGGTCCCACCAGAAACCCAAGTGAAGTATCAGCGTCCTAATGCATACACGGATGGTCTGAAAGAGCTCTTTTTTCCCCAGGACAATTGCAACTTGGAATGGCCTTACAACCGAAGCTATCTCTGCTGAGACAGTTGATGGGTTTAATGCCAAAATTAAATATCCTAGAGTTGGGCAGGGGATAGGTATGGATTTTCCCCCTAACGACTCCATGATTATAGTTTTAATCTGCTGGTGGCTGTGTCACAATACTTTTTTTTTTTTTTTTTTTTTTTTTTTTTTTTGTTTTGTTTTGAAACTTATGTGCCACACTCCAACCCTGTTATCATGGTCAGCATTGACTGAACACAGTATCGGAAAGAAAGAAAGAAGGCCAAAGGATAAAATTTTATTCTTTGTTTCCAGCTCATTTAGTCTGCGACACGAGGAGGTGTGACTAGGACTTGTTGACCACAAAACAATTAATACTGCCTCTTTGGGTTGTGTTGTTTTGTAGCAACCGTTAGCCAGCCATTTTATTATTATTACTATTATTATTATTACTATTATTATTATTATATATCATTATATATTGGTCGGGTATAAAAGCCAAGTCCGATCCGCCGATCATAAATTTTATTTTTGTCATTATATCGAAACCATGATTCAAACGGCTTGTATCTCAGTTTCATATGATTATATAATACAATTGTTATTTACATCATTGATATTGTTGAAATCATTGTTCTAGTTTTTGATTGACAATGACTGTTTCTCATTGCAGGAGTATAAAAAGCCAAGCTCGGAAGAAAACTAGCCGAGAGAGCATTTCTTGTATTTTTGTCTCAGTTATGCCCATTTATGAGACAAACATAGTTTGAAATGCTAAAATTTATGTTTATATACATTATGATTCATCCAGTGTGTGCATATGTTTCAATAAGTCATTTTTTTCCCCAGTTTAAACGCATCTATAAATAGACATGCAAACTATGACGTTACTTACAACAGCGTCCTGAAATGAGATGAAAGGGGCGAAATTTTCTGACAGCGGAAGAATGTGTTTTAAGAATGTTTAAATACACATAACGTATAATTACCAGTATTATTATTTCTCATTTTTCGTCTTCTTTTCCCTTCTTTTTTTTTTTGTAATAGCAGCAAATTGTTAAAACATTTTCATCCCCTTGCCATTTACCATAGTATGAGGTACCCCGGGGACATCTCCATCCAGAAAAGGGAAATTGACTATATCCAAATCAAAATCGTCCTGTTTATCATAAATTTTGGTGGAAACTCAGGGCTGGACCCAGACGGTCTGAAGACGTGGGGTGGAGGTGGGGGGCATTGACTGCCAAAGGCATAAATCGAGCGGCGTAAGCCGCGAGGGGGCGGGGGGGAGTATGAGAGGGGAGCCTCCCCCGGGATTTTTTTTTTTTAATTGGATTGCCTGAGAGTGCATTTCCATGCTATTTTCAAACCATTTTCATTAATTTTGCAGACTGGTTTTATTTTTTTTCTGTCAATTTCAGGAGGTCGTGGGTTCGAAAACTGCTGGGCAACATTCTTTTGTGAGGTCATTCTCCTCCTTCTACTAATTCAAGAAGGGCAAGTTGTCAGTATCTGGCGAAAGAATGTGCACTGTACTGGTCAACCACTTATGTATAAGCCTGCCCAGGAACTGCGGGCTCAAAAATAACCTAAATAGTGTTGACTGGGCCGTAAAAACAAACAAATAAAACCTTCCATCTTATGCAGGCAAGTTCTAAGCTGCGAAAATAATTCTGGCTAGTTTGATCATTACCGGGGTAAGGGGAGGGGGCAAATTCCCATGCACCCCCACCAACCCACCCAATGCTAAAAAAAAATCACAAGTTCATTATACTGCGATGTCGGGGGTGGGCGTGGGGTGGGGGCGGGGGCTGGGAGCATGTGCCCCTTTTACCCACCCCTGGATCCAGGCCTGAGGCAATAAAAATAAATAGAGTCTGGCCTTAAGAAAACCTGTTTTATACCTTTGCAAACATCAAATGCGCAGATCAGTCTGTTGCATCCGCATAGTCTGATCAGCGCCTTCATTTCCTGTTCACTGCTTTGATGGTATCACATATCCAGTTTTTCAAGACTCTAGTTTTTCTCTGCAGCTGCGCAGACTGATCTATTTCTTACTTGGTTGTAACTCCAAAGACATGGTTTCTCGTGATGAGGCTAAATAAATGTATAAAAGGCTTAGCACTATGGATAATATTTTTAGCAGAGAACATTTTGAAATATTTTTCTTATATTTCCCAGAAAAAAGGTTTTTAATTGAGGCAATTTGCATGAAATCCTGTTTAAAGGGCAAAATAAGACTAATGTCAACAATTTGTCGACTGCTGAATTAGCAGAGAGAGTGGTTAGGATTAAAATCTCCTTGAAAACAAATTAACAGAACGTTTTGAACAACAAAATAAAACCATTTCTACGCATACATGTACATTATCAAGATAAAAAGAAGATGTCAGCTCATGTATTTATAAGACAGAAGTCTATGTAACTAACCATATGCTATTAATCAGCAGGGCAATATTACAAGTTATTGACAAATCACAGCATGCCATTTACTAATGGCTCTTTCATTATCATTTATTACATGTAACTCCCTGTTTCCTGGAAATCATAGGTATCTGGGTAGCTTATGCATAAGAGTCAAAGTCAAAAATTTATTCAGTATCAATCCTCGACAAAGAATCATGACTGAAGAGAACATGACAAACACAAACATAGATCTATCACTACAACTTTTAGAAATATAATGAAACAATGAAATGTAATCAGTTCGTCTCTGGTAGGACTAAAATACATCTTGATTATCTCCCTGAGGACTGGTGGATCTGCAAGCATATTTCAATAAAGTGCATTAATAGCATTAACACTTCAGTGTCACTTGTAGACATTAGGAATAAGAACTGTTCTTGACTGGTATATGATTCAAAAGGCACATTAATTGCATTTAGTTTTGTAAAAAAAAAAAAAAGTGTAAGAGTGTAATATCGAAAAAAACTAGTGGTCGCTTTAGGGGGTGGGGTGGGGGAGCATGTGCCCCTTTTGCCCACCCCTGGATCCGGGCCTGAAACTGTACCATTAGATATACATAGATTCAAATCCAAAAAAAAGGTGCCTCGGTATCAGAAGAATTTGCTCTATTTAATTGAAGTAATACTCACAAAGCGACTTTGTATCGCTTACCTTTCTGTTTTGTTAAATGTTTCTTTAAATGTGCACGTTGCTTTTGTGAGTGCACATGGGTGGATGCGCTGGCTCACTAGAACCTTTGCTCCTACAGAGATATACCAGTTTGTCTGCTGAGTTACATTAACCTGTTTAAGCCGAGTGCAATCTTCAACCCTTATCAAATTGACGAGTCTGTTTATCATTATAGGGATGCCATGTATATTTATCATCATTTTAACAGGCATTGATATATCTCACAAGCAAACAGTGAAGACCCTGATGAAACTGCGCATTATGCGGCATCTCATTTGGTTCTGCACTGTTTGCGTGTATCCAATTTATGGGACGCTATGCTTAAAAGGGTTACATATACATGAGAACATAAACATAACTAAAACATGGTGATGTAAATAATGCAATAGTCTTTTTTAACGAAAAGAAGTCATTTTCGCATTTTAGGGTAGTCCTGTTTGCGAAAAGGACTCCTTTTTGCGAAAAGACTCTTTTTCGTACTTTAGGGTACCCGGTGAATTAATTATTTATTTCGTTCAAGAAAAAGCACATCAGATTTTATTTTTTAAGCAATCCAACATGTCAGCGCCCATGAATCACAAAGTTACAAAATCCGAAAGAAAATTGATGAAAAAATGCAATAAATCGCGATCTACTTTATTCCGACATGAGGGAATCGAAAGCATAAATGTACCTACAAAGGTAGTTTAAATGATAAGATTATGGTTTGATCCTGAAATATTTCTATCAAATACAGTGATTTTTTTACCTGCGCATCCCGAGTCCCATACTCACATTTTTGCTTTGGGACTCACATTTTAAATCTGAGCGAGTCCCAGAACTCACAAAGTTATAGTAGAAAATTCTGTAATGGACGCAATCATTTTCTAGTAGGACTCATTTTATATAGCCCAAGCGAGTCCTGGGACGCATAGGTATAAAATGGTAAATAAATCACTGCAAATATCAGTTAACCAGTTACCCGAGTCAACTCGTACCTATATTTGGTCAACTGGTACCCGTTGTCTGGTCAACTCGTCCCTAGTTTAGTCAACTTATTTTCTTTGAAAAATGATAATAAAAAAATAGAATGCTGTCTGCTTAAAGTTTTGATAGCACATCAGGGATCATTTTCTGGCGCGATTTCGCGATATTCTCGCATTTTTTTGCAAGAAATCGCATCAAAATTCCTGGAGTGAGAAAAAAAATCGCACGCATTTCGCACCGTTAAGTTCCTATTTTGCACATGCAGTTCATTTCGAGACTATCGGGCTGCTCTGTTTGACCGGTTTCTAAATTATTGTGGCGCCAAAATTCATTACACATCAGGGTGGCCACGCACTCTGGAAAACAGGGAAAATGGTGAAAAAAAATCCCTGCAGGGAAAAATCAGGGAATTTGAAATTTTGCTGAAAATCAGGGTAAAATCAGGGAATTTCAAAAAATCTTATCTATGTAAGGTCAAAATATTCAAATTTTATAGCTGTTCAGATGTGGCTACTGGTGGTTTCTTTCTGCCATATGCTTAAAATACCTGCAGATCTAATTTTACTTAAAGACGGAGTACTTGTTAGGTGGAGTACTTGTTTGCTGTATATTCTGTTTTTTTCTTTTTCTCATTCCGAAGTGGACATTTTATTGCAAACCCAATGTCTGTCATTAAATTTTGATGCAAAAATATACATCAGTGCAGTTAGAAGCCAAAACGGAATTGAGCAACCGTTGCACTTGTTTTCTTAGTAATGTGTTATTTAGAGAATATAGCATCACTGCTTCAGTGTTCTGCATATTAGCATGTTACATGAGGAACCCATTTGGTCATTTTAATTTTTTCAATGGGTCAGTATACACGAAGCTTGTAGACAAAATGACAAAACTTGTAAGCCTACAATAAAAATTGTTTGTTCGCAATTGCCAACCTACCCACACATTTTGCACCTACTCAAATTATTATTTTGCTTTTCCAGAACAAGTTTTCTTTTTTCATGGCTGTATCATTAAAAAGCTAATATAAAGCAAAATTTGCTTTAAACTGACATATGAGTATGTGTATTGCTAATTACTGTTGCATAATCAATTGATATCAAGACTTGTTCCCAATTTGAAAATTCTAGTCTTCAAACCCACCCCTTGAACACATGAAAAAAGAAAATCCCAACCTGTCTATCCATTCCTTGAACACCTGAATAGGTAACTGCAAACAAGCAATTTTTAAGAATGGCCTTAGACAGCCTACCATGTAACCAAAAAAAATAAAAAAAAGAACAAAAAACCCCTACTGTTTTAATAAATTGGAGGTGAAGGTGTGGCTACAAGGGGAGGTTGGAGGCCATATATTTTACCAGTTTTGATTTTGACTACCATGAAAGTAAATTAGCACATGTACATCATATTTTAGATAAATTTTCATTTAATTAAGAATATTGTGACAGCATTATGTATAAACATGTCACTTGACAGCATTTGAATCAGTATATGACTTCTAAAAGTAGGGGCCATTGCGATAATATTAAGGTTTTTAATCAGGGAAAATCAAATCAAATCAGGGAAAAATCAGGGAATTTGATTGCTAAAAATGTGTGGCCACCCTGACACATACAACCGCAGGTAACCATTCATTAATCTGTATCATTGAAAAGCTTTATCATAAAAGCACATTGTGGGTCTGTTGTTTTAGTAAGCGTTTTTTATCGCTACCTCGAGTCAGCAAAAACATGTCCGCCGACTCTGAAAAAATAAAAGAGAAAATTATCCGCCCCAAAGCCGTCCAGTCGGGATGGCAACATGTTAAATTATCTTGTTCGAGCACAACCCAGCTTGACTGAAGCGGCCACGCTCTCCTCCCCTGATTCGGATGACAATCAAACACAAGACCGAGCTGAGCCTGAGTAACAATCCCACTCCCAAGCTCATGAAGCCCTTATTCAGCCGTTTGCATTTTGTTACGAGCCAGGCGTAACGATAAAGAAATGAAAGTGAAACCAGCAACAAGCTTTAAAATTATTTACAGTATTTGTTGATAACAAAAAATAAGAAAATGTGCAAGACAGAAAAATAAAAGTAAACAGTACCTTTCAAGATAATGTCACAAAATTCCTCAGAAATATTCCAGAAGAATTTCTGAAATAAATCCTTTGAATTGCAGTTTCTGATCCCACAATTTAAGTCCCTGAATTCAGAGTTTAATTCCAGAATTAATGAAATATTTAAGTAATCCAGTAAAGAACGAAAGAGTACAGAGATGCTCATATGAAAATCTTCTCTCCTTATATAATATCAAAGCACATCCTAAAAAAAAAAATAATAAAGTACTAGAGACATCACTTATTCTCCAGTATTTGTCAAGAAAATTTTAAATGTTCTGTGACATGCCAAAAATAGCTTAATCTAGAATATTCCATCTGGAAATTCCAAAAAGTATATAAACAACTTATTATTGTAAACATGAATTTCCAGAAAGTTCTAATTTATATATAAACACTTTCAGTAAACATGAAAATAACAATACTTAAAATAATCAAACACCCTATTTATAACAATTTTATTAACCTGATTTACTAGTAGAGTACATTACAAAATAAGCAATAATAATACTTATACATACAAAATCTGGCCTTTACAAAAAAAAAAAAAAAAAAAAAAATCTCAGTTTGTCCGAGCGAGCGAAAAAAAAAAATCTCAGTGAATTTGAAAATCTCTCACTGTTTTTGTCCAAATGGGATTTTTTCTCTCACAAAAATCTGGGACCAGAATAATCCCTGGCACATTAATGGTTAAACCTAAGGATACATGTATGTAAATGATAATATAAAAATAGCCTAAATGCGAGCACAGCACAGACCCTATCTGTAGTGTCTTCAAAAGTCCTTCACAGCATCATTAAAGAATGACAATCAGTATATAAAAATATATGTAAATAAATATTAAAAATAATCAGCAATATATGTTCGTGACACTTATTGACAGTCGTTTCTTGTCACTTTGTGACGCTTATTAGTTTCAAGTCTGCTCCAGTCCTGTCAACTTCTGGTTGACAACTTCCAGGAAGAAAATTGGTCAGAGCGATTTCTGCTGAAAGTATATATCTTTGTATGTTACTTTTTTCCTTGATCATATTCTCTACCGTAGAGCTCACATCGTTTGCGACGCACTTCGCGCATTGAGAGCTGTGCTCGCTATAAAATGTTAACTGTGTCTGGGAAAGTAATATCAAATTGATGGTTAAATCATAATATGAAAAAAAGGCTTAGCCTAAATGCGAGCACAGCACAGACCTATCTGTAGTCTCTTCAAAAGTCCTTCACAGCACCATTAAAGAATGAATATCAGATTCAGTATATAAAAAATATATGAAAATCAATAATAGCAAGTGCAGCTCGCGACGCGCTGGAAAAGTAACATACAAAGATATATACTTTCAGCAGTAATCACTCTGACCAATTTTCTTCCATTTTTTCTTCCCGGAAGTTGTCACCGGAAGTTGGAGGACTTGATTATGGGTCTCACTAATAAGCGTCACGAAGTGATCAAACAAGTGTCAATGTTACGAACATATTTGCTGATTATTTTTATTATTTATTATTGATTTACATAATATTTTTATTTACTGATATTCATTCTTTAATGATGCTGTGAAGGACTTTTGAAGAGTGCAGATATAGGTCTGTGCTGTGCTCGCATTTAGGCTAAGCCTATTTTCATATTAAATAATAAAAATAATCAGCAAATTATGTTTGTGACACTTATTGACACTCGTTTCTTGTCACTTCATGATGCTTATTAGTGAGACCCAAATTTTGTGAATAGCGGTATAATCAAGTCCACCCCAGTCAGTTCTGCCAAGTTCCGGTGACAACTTCCGGGAAAAAAAAGGGAAGAAAATTGGTCAGAGCAATATCTGCTGAAAATATATATACACATAGTTGTATGTTACTTTTCCTTGATCATATTCTCTACCGTAGAGCTCACTTCAAAGCGCGTCGTGAGCTGTGCTTACTATTAGCCTATTGCTGACTATATATGCCTACAGACTGGCATAGAATACATTAGGTCCTCTGATTACAGTAATATCACAAGAACTTTCTCATGTTGCAGCCCAGTTTTTCCATTATATTTCAGATTTTATGTGTGAGCAATGGTGGTTTAGATAATCATGTGACCCAAGACGAGGTGTTAGAGTTGTTTAGTTGTCATGGAAATGTGTGTGACATTATTATGTTACCAAGGAAACCATACGCGTTTGTCTGTTTCCTGAATGAAGAAGAGGCAGAGTTGGCATATACAGCTCTAAATGGCTACAAACTGAAAGCAACAGAAGATAGAAAAGAGGAGATAACTCTTTATATTTCCTATGTCAGTCGAGGTATGATTTGTATTTGTCTTACAGTTTTGTTAATATGTTACCAAAAAATTCCATGACTTTGTGTAGATAATAAATACAACAGTTATTCTAACACTTTGCAAAAATTTCAGCAGACAACATTTTGAAATATTTTTCTTATTTTTTCCTAGAGAATAGGATTTGACATTTCATGCAAATTGTCTTCTTAGGAGACAATTTGCATGAAGTGTCAGATCCTGTTTTCTCCTTAGGAGACAATTTGCATGAATTGTCAGATCCTCTTTGCTAGGAAAAATAAGAAAAATATCATCAGTTTGTCGTCTGCTGAATTTGCCCATAGCATGGTATGTGTTAAGAATTCAGACACCTTAACTCCTTGTAGTACTTTCTCCGAAATATGTCCATTCGACTGCCTGACAATTATCTAAAAAAGTACTCGCTGAATGGAGCAGTGCAGACCCTGGTCAGAAGCACTATTTAGTGGCACTATTTAGTGGCATATAATCTGGGGCTACACTTTTTGCTTGAGCGTTACTGTCCAAATAGTTCGGGTCAATATGTTAGTAGACAGATTAAGCGATGAATGACAAAATAAGGATATTTTAACTGCACAATACATTAACCTATAGGTAATGTGCTATATTCTATTCTGCCCATACCTTCCACAGAAAAAATGACAGTCTTAATCAAAAAGTCCCTTAGGCCGGCCTCAGTGGCTGTTGGATGCGCCATCCAACTGGAGACCAGGAGGTCGCGGGTTCAACCCCCGCCAAGGTGGGCAACATTCTTTCATGGAGATTGATCATGAAATATTTTCTACGGTCATTCTCTCCCTTCCGCTGATTCAAGAAGGGCAGTTGTCAGTTTCTGGTGAAAGAATGTGCACAATACTGGTTAACCACTTAGAAGCTCCCACTTAGAGGACTAAGCCTGCCCAGTAAACGTGTGGTTAGGTTAACTGACCGCACTCGACATGACCCCATTGGGTTGACTGGGCCGTAAAACCTCAACACAAACAAACAAACAAAAGTCCCTTAGGCAGTCACCTGTGTGACGTCATTCCTCTCACTCTTTTGATCAGGTGTCAGTTTTTTTTCTGTCAAACAAAGAAAGTAAACATGGAATTTTCTCCGGGTGCAAAAAATCTATTTTCTTCCTTTTTTTCCGGTTGAAATTTAATTCTTTGTTCTTTCTTATGATCCTTTATCATACCTTTCACTTTTCATGCTAAATTTGTAAAAATCTAACCGTTCGATTTCTTGAAATTATTCTCCACTTTCGTCGTAATGAGTTTTCGTGACTTTCATGACTGTTCATCGCGGTGATCGTGGTCATATAAAATCACATTGGGATAATCATAAAAAATGTTCTCATTGTTCCAGGGAATCTACTTGCTCCACCTGTAGCAGCTGGTCCAATTCCATCTGGGAACTTGCAGAAAAGAGAAGAACTTACTCTTCCAGAAAGAGAGTCATGTTCAGCAGAAAGAAGTCTCTAGATGTGTCTGTTTCATCAGACGAAAGAAATAGAAAACATGGGAACACTGCCCCTTATGGCCCTGCTGCCCGGGGTAAGACCCATATTGGTGGCAACTCCCTGGGTACTTGTACCCAAGGGAGTACAAGTCCACCGGTAACCGGGCATCCGACGACTGGCCGACCAGCCACCAGCCACTCGCCCTATGGACAAGAAGACATATCTGACCGACCGGGCATGCCCGGTCACCGGCAACCAGTCACCGGGCATTCACCAACCACCGGCCAAGTGGGCCATATAGAGACTTCCAGCCTACCAATCATGGGCACCAACCATCCAGCCACCAGTTATTGGACTTAAAAAGGCTAAATACAGGGGAGATTCAAGAATCACCGGCCACCGGGCATGACCGGTCACCGGGCAGCCGACCACTGGTCACCGGGCATCAGAATATAATTAGAATATAATTCATCTAGTGAATCTCGTACCTTGGGTACTGAGTAAACAACCTAGTACATCTATAGTTCTACTTCCCCTGGAACCGGACTTTAGTAACATGTCCGACCCCAGTGTTGTAATTGAACTGCTAGGCAACAACTGGAGGTCGGACAACAACAACAATGACAATTATAGACAAATTCGGTCTCTACATCCTCCTCTTCAACTTCCACATCTTCAGACTCTCGCAAGAGAAAGTCAAAAAGATCTGAACATTCCCACAAGAAGAGAAGAAGGAGATATACATCTCCTTCTTCTTCCTCAGTGTCACATAATCAAGTACATGATTATGGCAGATACCAGAGAAGTCCACAGGCTATACAAAACCCGCAAGTTCTACAGCCTGAGGAAATACCTAATGTCCAGACAATGACACCTGAACAGACTTTGCCTTGCCCT
Organism: Anodontia alba; assembly: GCA_964016985.1. NCBI lineage: Eukaryota > Metazoa > Mollusca > Bivalvia > Lucinida > Lucinidae > Anodontia > Anodontia alba. The sequence continues at coordinate 50,707,486 of OZ024826.1, read as the reverse complement.
TCAAGGGACTCAGGTTCCGATACCGAAATGGAAACCTGGTCCTTTGATAGGGAAATCAATGAGGTTTTTAGGCTTTTGCCTCCAGAGCTATGCCTAAGGTCTACCAAGGAGCATGCTCCGGCAAAGCCCTTATCTGGTATTGAACAGCTAATGGAGTCACAGTCGACTCCATTACTGATATTACCACAGTCCAAATTGATTGAGAATACTGCCAGATTTCTCCAGGACAAAATAGACACAGAGAAATGTGGCAGAGACTGGGTATGCTCTCAAAGTTCAGTCTTGTCTTTGATGCAGACTAAATTTTACAAGAGCCAGAGTCAGTATTTTCCAACAGACAACATTCCTCCATTAAAATCAGAAGCTTCCTAGTTGGATCTATCCAACAAGGGAAAATGCTCCATTCCAATGAAGAACTTGGAAATATGGGAAAAAAGAGCCCGCAAACTTATAGCTATCAGTTTGCACGCAGACCTATTTTCTTCTGCTGCATACCCATGTATGCAGCAGCAGACAATGTCTGTACAAGCACTTTCGAGACTGTTGGAAGCCGTAGCCAAATCAATAAAACACGCTACGGCTATGTCTACGATTTTGGCTACGGAAATATTCCAAGCTAGACATGATGCGATACTAGCCACATCCAAAGTTTTATTGGAAAATTCCAGCCACAAGCTGCGGAATGCTCCAATAAACTTAAGACTCTATTTGGTAACAAAATTAAGGAAGTTGCCAAGGGCAATTTTGAGGCCCAGCAGCAAAGGTTCTTGGCAACTTCCTCAGTTGCTACTACAATGCAACAACAACAGAAAGTGACTTACCTGGCTCCTCCAGCTTTTAAGAGACCGAAGCAGCCGGCTAAACCTTCTAGGCCTCAACGATCACAATCGTTCAGGCCTAAAAGTCAAACAAAGTCATATTCATCAAATAGAAAAGAGTATGCGAAGAGAAGCAGGAATCAAAAGCAGTTCCCCTCCTCTAAGCAAGCCTCATCTTCCACAAAATTCTGAAGTTCAACCCTTTCCACTGCCAGTCCTACCACACACAGACATTCCAGTGGGAGGAAGGTTGGCCCATTTTGTGGAACAATGGGAAGAATTGACAGACAACAAGTGGGTCCTCTCTATCTTCCGAAACAGGTTCAAGATCCCATTCAAGTCAGTTCCTTACCGGTTGTTCCGATAAATCTGAGTCAATCTTCCTCCCTGTTATTGCGAGAAGAAATCGCAAAGCTTCTCAAGAAACGGGCAGTGGAAAGGGTTCGGAATCCGGGAACTCCGGGTTTTTATTCCCGGCTATTCCTAGTACCCAAAGAGAACAGAAAGTTATGTCCCGTAATAGACCTTTCCTTGCTAAATCATTATATACACAAACAACATTTCAAAATGGAGACAGTCTGAGTCAAGTCGGTAAGACAATCGATAATGTACAATGACTGTGCTGTCTCCATAGATCTGACAGATGCATATCTTCGTGTTCTGATACATCCAATTTCCAGAAAGTACCTGCGGTTCATTTTATGACCACCAGGTATATCAATTCACGGCCTTACCATTCAGAATGTCTCTAAATCTGTGGGTTTTCACAAAACTAATGAATGTCATAACAACACACGTCTACGTACTGTATCTCTCTTCCCATACCTAGACGATTGGCTAATAAGAGATCTGATTCGTGATCAACTTCTCACACCAAATTTACTCTTCAAACGTTACAAAATCTGGGCTTCATTCCAAATCTAAAGAAGTCAGATTTGATTCCAGCACAACAATTCACATTTATAGGTATAGAAAATAGTCAGAGTTCCAGCGGATCGAGTAAAAGCTCCTATTCTGACCATCAAAACAATTCTTTCTCAGACTCAGGTTTCGGCACGAACTTTCCTTTCTTTCTTGGGCAAACTCAGTGCAGCAGCAGACTTAATCCTTCTAGGCAGATTGCATTTACGACCTCTGCAAATGTGCTTATTATCAGTCTGGAAATCTCACATTCTTCCTCTAGATCATCAAGTCCCAATCACCAGGATGATCAAATTCCATTTAAAATGGTGGATGAACTCCAATCTCTTCGTTCAAGGAATGCGCATTCACCCTCCAGACCCCGAAATTTACTTTTACACGGATGCCAGTCATTACGGTTGGAAAGCTCATCTAGAACCGATGAGCCTATCCTTTCATGGTCGCTGGTCGGAAGACCGATCCCGACTCCATATCAACATGTTGGAAATAATGGCCATTCCTTTCACACTGATAAAAGCCTTGAAATGTATTCACCATTCTTGTGTCATGATAACTACCGACAACACAACAGTGGTCTCATACATCAGCAAGCAAGGGGGAACACATTCTCCAAACCTTTGCGTTCAGGTATGGAAAATCCTCCTATGGTGCCTAAAACATCATATTGTCATCAGGATTCGTCATATCCCAGGTGAATTCAATGTTTTGGCAGACAGGTTATCGAGAATAGACAAAGTAGTCACAACAGAGTGGGCATTGGATCAATCGATAACGAATTCAATTTTCCAAATGTTCAATTATCCCAATCTGGATCTGTTTGCGACACGCTTCAATCACAAACTGCCACTTTATGTATCACCAGTTCTGGACAATCAAGCCTTCGCGATAGATGCATTTTCCATGAACTGGAATTGTCTTCATGCTTACGCCTTTCCTCCAACTATGCTGATTCCTTCTGTCCTGAACAAGATACGCCAATCTCAGTGCAGATTAGTTCCGATAACCCCTCTTTGACCACAACAAGCTTGGTTCTCAGAAGTCCTACAACTACTTGTCTCAGCTCCAGTTTGTCTTCCTCTCTTTCCAAACCTATTAACACAAGCAAAAGGAAAGTTTCAACATCAAAACCTCCCAGCTCTCAACCTTCACGCCTGGGAGTTATCAAACAATCAATTAGAGATAAAAAAAATTCGAAAAACGTTGCAGATTTTTTCTCCAAATCAAGACGAACATCAACTCAGAAAGTCTATGATGTGAAATGGATTGTTTATACCCGTTGGTGTCATAGAAGGAAGGTTAATCTGGTCTTGGCCCCTCTTACTGTGATAGCCGATTTCCTAACTTACCTTTTCTCTGAGAAAAAGTATCAAATTAGTACTATTAAGGGCTACAGGTCTATGATTTCTAATACTCTCAAATTTAAGATTGGTAATAGAATCGGATCTAACCCTGTCTTGTCCGAATTAATAAGATCTTTTGAATTACAATGCCCTGTATAAAGATCTCTTACTCCTAAATGGGACTTATCTTGGGTCTTAGTCTGTCCTCAGAAAGCCCCTATAAACCTTTACATAAGGCCTCTAAGCTTCACATAACGCTTAAGACAGCTTTTCTTCTAGCCCTAGCTACTGCTACTCCTAAATGGGACTTATCTTGGGTCTTAGTCTGTCTTCAGAAAGCCCCTATAAACCTTTACATAAGGCCTCTAAGCTTCACGTAATGCTTAAGACAGCTTTTCTTCTAGCCCTAGCTACTGAATGTAGTGAAATTCATGCCTTGGCAATGGATTCAGAGTGCTTAAGATTTAATCAATCTGATGGATCTCTATCTCTCATGGTTCAACCTGGGTTTCTGGCTAAGAATCAACTTCCATCCATTTGCCCAGATCCTATTGTGATCCCTAATTTAGCCTGTATATCTAATAGGGAACACCCGGATAGACTTTTAGTCTTTTATGCCCGATTAGAGCCTTAAAATTCTATCTTAAAATGACTAAATCTTACCGTCAAAATAGAACTAGACTATTTCTATTTCTACCTATGAAAGGCAAACAAGATATTTCTAAATCCTCTGTCTCGAGATGGATATCTTATACTATTAAAAAACTTGCCTACAGGAAACGCACCTGTAAAGACTTTCCCTTCATAAAGATTAAAGCCCATGAAGTTAGGGCTCTATCTTCCTCTTGGGCCTTTTTCGATAAAGTTCGGCTCAATGAGATTCTTAAAGCAGTAGTATGGAATCAATCCTCTACTTTTTCTAAGTTCTATCTAAGGGATATGTCTCAGCAACTACAAGACTTACAAGATTTGGGACCAATTGTGATGGCCCAAAAAGTGGTGGGGGAGGGCAAGTCAACAGTGCCTTGGATGCCTAAGAAGATTTACAGTCTCCAAAACACTACAGTACATATATTAAGGTAATTAATATCTTATATATACGAGGGATGTTTGAAATGAATTGCTTATTTCTATCTGGAGACTTCAAATTTCAAGTTAGCCCAAAAGTACTCATTTCATGCCCTCGAAGTACTCCCCGTGGCTAGAAATGCAAAGTTTCAGCCGATGTATCCACTTCTTGAAGGCGTCACGGTACACTGATTTAGGCACAGTAATAAGGTACTGATGAATGGCAGACCCAAGCGCTTGTCGGGACTGGTATTTCCGCCCAGCAAGGAATGCTTTCAATTTCGGAAACAAAAAGAAATCACATGGGGCAAGGTCTGGGGAATACGGGGGGTGAGGCAAAACAGTTACTTTTTCTTTCTTCAAAAACGGCGTAACTATTGCGAAGTTATGAGGTGGGGCATTGTCATGTAGAAGACTGACATGTTTAAAACCAGTGGCAGGGCGTCATTTCTGATAATACTTTTTCAGTTTCTTTAGTACTACGTCTTTGTAGTACTTTCCGGTGATGCTTTTGCCCTTTTTCACTGGCACTTTTATTGCGACTCCTTCACCAGAGAAGAAGATTGCATACAAAACCTTCTTTGTACTCAAAGAGGGTCCAAAAGCAGTAGAAATTTCAGTAATCAGCTTCTTCAAAGAACAACCAAGTTTTGAGCGAGCTTTGATGTAAGCCCATATTTCATCTTTTTTGTTGACGCTTCTACCAACCATTTTTACTGCAGTGGTGAATGACTGCGTGTATTCAAATGGCAAATTTTATGTCTTACACTTAGTCTAACATGTACATTTATACACCATTGTGTAGATATTGAATAGCCCTATACAGGTATGTATTGGTTTTTATCGTGCCCCACGTGGATATCGAGCTAGAGGACAATAAGCAGTTCATTTCGAACATCCCTCGTATGTTGGAATGAGCTTACTCTTAGGAATTTTACCAAGACTAAGCTTGTTCCAAGAGTTTCCTGAGCCTTAATCCAAAAGAAGAGGGATTTACTTGGTCTTTGTGTTAGAATTGGGAGCTCCTTCCCACCTTATCTGCGAATCCTAGCACATTATCTATAGGTTAATGTATTGTGCAGTTAAAATAAAGTTTTTAAAAGTAAAACATATTTTAACAATCAATACTTAACCTATAGATAAGATAATCCCACCTCCCTATCCCCGCTCAGCTCTATCCTTTTAGGATTTTACATCAAAGAAACTGACACGTGATCGAAAGAGCGGGAGGAATAACGTCTCACAGGTGACTGCCTAAGGGACTTTTGGATTAAGACTGTATGGGATGACGTTTCTGTCATTTTTTCTGTGGAAGATATGGGCAGAATAGAATATAGCACATTATCTATAGGTTAAGTATTGATTGTTAAAATATCTTTTACTTTTAAAAACTTTTATATGTTATGTAAAGGAATATATAAAACGCAAATGTAGAAATACATATGCAAGAACACAACTCAAATGCTTTTTTCCCCAGTAAAGAAGTATTGATATATTTGTATTGCTCCTCAAAACCATGAGTACTCAGTCAATGTGCTTTACAATTACTTTTAAGGTGAATGCCTACACTGGGTAAATTTTCTGCCATTTTTTGACAAGGGGGGCATCTTTTGTAACTTCCAGTTTGCTTTTCCACCCATCAAGCCCCTTCTGAAAGGGGTCTGCTCTGAAAGGAAAGAATTTGCTCCCTAGTAGAGCAAATTCTTTCCTTTTAGAGTAGACCCCTTTTCAGAAGGAGAAAATCAATTTTGACAGAGTTGCCTCCCCCAAATGTGTATCCATTTCCCTTATGATTGTTGTTTTGTTGTTTTATTTCTAGCACCTGCCAGTATTCAGCCATCCACAACACTGCCACCTGGCCTAATTCTACTAGAAAATTTCATCACAGATCAATATGCAATGGAGATAATGGCTTCCATTAATTCGGACACAGGTTGTAAAGGTAAACCGACACCAGTGTGTTTATGTGTGTGTGTGTGTGTGTGTGTGTGTGTGTGTGTGAGTGTGTGTGTGTTCTGATAGCTATAGTGCTATAGGCAAGAGGGATATCCAGATCAAAGAAGTTACATAGGAGATCTGGTGAAAATTCTGGGACCATTTCCTCCACTTCTCCAACATACCCACAACATATGTTTTTATGGAGAGTAACTACTGGTACTTTCTTTCTTCTGATACTATGTTTGGTCAATTCTGACTATGATAAAAGGATTGAGGTGTGGCACATAAGTTTCAAAACAAAGAAAGTATTGTGACACAGCCACCAGCAGATTAAAACTACATTGTATTTACATGAAGTTGTTAGGAGAAGGAATCCATACCCCCTGCCCAACCCTAGGATATTATATTTTGGCCTTAATATAAAATAAGATATATTATCCCAAAATTATCACCAAATACTCCTTAAACAAATCATCTGCCAGATAAAGCTTTGTGAATACTTACTAGAGGCAAGGTGCTTCTGATGAGTACCACGACATATACAGTCGACTCTCGTTATGTTGCAGTCCAAGGGACTCTCTGAAATACTTTGAGATATCCGTACCTTGACATATCAGATTTGCAGAATTGAGGAAAAAATAAATTGAACAATCACATTTCATAAATGAAGATGTGATTTGACTCCTGAAGTTAGAGATATATTGAAAACATTGTGGAAAAGAGGAGAAAGGAGCAATATCTCTTCTTTTACACAATATTTTGTTACATGTACCTGTTATTAGATTTCCATGTTATAACAGGGACCAGATTTTCACTTTGAGATAAGCATTTATTCGAGATAAGTGAAGTCGAGATAACAAGCATCAGCTGTATTTTTGTTTATATCATTTGATTTAAAATGTGACCTATATGACAAAAAATGATCTTTTGAATTTATAGTCAGGCTGTGTTATAGAGCAGCTGACCTGTGTGCTGTTCACTATTAAGATTTTAGTAAGAACCAGATATTGTGTATGTGAATATTTAGTGATTCAGCATTATGGTAGTTTCTTTATGAAGAAGAGCTCTAAATACAAGGATATTTTTGTATTCTCCAGAAAACACCTGTTGTGGCTACTCATTAGAAGTGCCTCTCTGAGGCACTTCTAATGAGTACCCACAATATATGTTTTCGTAGAGAAATAAGAAAAATATCAATACATGTACTTCCTGGTTGAAAAAAAGCTGCATTGGCTAGACTACCGGGTATGTACAGTGGAACCGTTTCATAAGAAGGTTCATTATACCCCCAGCAAACTGTAATTGTGAGGGGTACTCTATGTTGACGCTGTCTGTCTGTTGTTTTGGTTCTTGTGGGGGTATCTATTAAGCACTGCTTATTGACAGTTCTTGTTATGAGACAGTTTGAAGATGGACCCCAGAAATGTTGTAACAAACATAAATGTATAGATTATATTGAAAAAATGACCATATATGGTCATTTTTCTATACAGCGCGATTATTTAACTAACACGGTTTTTGTTTTGGATCTAATCAAAATTGTTATAAAGAGGTTTTGGAGTATTTTCATTATTATGACTCTTATGACACATTTCAGATCAAGAAAGGGAATTAAAGCATAGAAAGGTGAAACATTATGGTTATGAATTTAAATACAGCATAAATAATGTTGATCCTGATGACCCACTTCCAGAAGGTATTCCCCAAGTATACAAGAAACTGCTTGATCAAGCTTTGGAGACAGGACATGTTAAATATTATCCAGATCAGTTGACTGTCAACCAGTATCAGCCAGGGCAAGGTCAGTTTATATATCACGTCTTTTTAGAGTAGACCCCTTTTAAGAAAGGTTTTGGTGTGCTGGAAAGCAAACAGGAAGTCACAATAATTGTCTCCCTTGTAAACAATGATGGAAAAAATACCAGATACAGTAAAACTCATATGGCTAGAACACCAATGGCTGACCTACAGTGGCTGGTTCAAACTCATTTTTGAGTCCCTAGGAAATTCTTCTGACATCATCATCATCATCATCATCATCGGATTTTTTATTAACTTGTAGGTACAGGGGCAACATCCACATCAGTGGAACCCCTTCCAGGTAGCACGCATGGCAGATCTCACACCAGATCCCCAGGTATATCTATCATGAGGGTTGATAGCAGAGAGCTTCCATTCTCTGCAATCCCTCTCTGTCAGCTGCTTCAGTGTCATCTTGGGCCTCCCAGACCTACGCTTTCCATCAGCCTGTATGTCAAAGGCTGTCTTGACTGCACCATTGGAGCGTTCCACATGTCCATACCAGCAGAACCTTCTCTCCTTCAGAATGAGGTCCAGATCTTCAATGCCAAGCTGTGCAAGTAGCTCATTGGATCTAGTGGTGACAAGAAAATAAATATTTAGAGATGTTTTAAGGAAATTTTCTTATTTTATCATGAAAATGTATGCTGTACATGTATGTACTCATTAAAATTGCAAGATAATTTTAATGAGTACATTCAACATACCTATATTTTATAGAAGATAAAAAAGATATCCCTAAATTATCCGTGTTTGCCTCCTGTCCTGGTGCTATGATTAACCCTTAGTGACTCTAAGTACCCATGTCTAGAACAAGTTCCCATTATCCCAAAGATGTTCAAGCCATTGATTTGACTGCATATCTCTTCACCTTGAGAAATAGATAGTTCTGTTTGCAGTGAAAAACAACACAAAAACAGTAAAATAGCGAACACTTTCCCATATAAGGACAGTCAATTAATACTGAGCAAGTGCATGCCCATGTAGATTAGCTGCGAACCTTACAAGTTCAGTCGTAATAGTGTTAAGGCAGATTTTGCTGGGCAAAACTTTCAGCACATGGCAATTCAAATTATTTTTCTGAAAAAAAAAAAAAAAAAAAAAAAAAAAAAAATAGGGTTAGAAAACAAGATTTTCTTGAAGACAATTTGCATGAAATGTCAAACCCCTTTTTTAAGGAAAACTGAAAAAAAAAAAAGAAATATTCCAAAATACAAATGTAGTTGTCTGCTGAAATTGCCAAAGAATGCTAAAGATTAATGAAGCCTTGATACATTGGCTTACCACAGTCGTTGTAGTTTATATATGTATATGCAAAGAGGTCAGTTTAACCTACATTTGGGCTCACGGTAAATACATTTGTATTCTAAAATTTTGAACACTTTATTCCATACTTTTTAGGCCTAATTTTTGCTTTTCATGCAGTCATTTCTTAAAATACTTAATGGAATGGGAAACATCATAAACCAAGATCAGACTGCTCCTTCAGGAGCAGTCTGATCTGGGTCTGCACTGTTTGCATGTGTCATTTTTTTTTCAAATTTTGGTGTACAAAATTTTAGGACAATTGCTGTTTCTGTTCATGTAAACTTTGATTTTTAATGGTTTCACCCCCGAAGTATACTCTCTTTCCTCTTCAAATTTAATTATGTCCATTTTCTCAAAAAGTGATGTTAGACAAAAATTGAAAACAAAATGGCAAGCAGTGTAATCGAGTGACAAAATTCAGAAAGGAAAGGTAAACAGTGTAGGTTCTAGTGGGATAGCTCATTATGAACCATTTCATGTGGATCTACTCAGTTTCTAAAGTCCCTATTTTCCAGTCTGTAATGTGCAAAGGATTAGCATTTCTCTGTTGAAATAAATGATTTTGAACTAAAGAAAAGTGGAAAAATGTCTTGAAATCTGGTGCACACACACACACACACACAAACACACACACACACACACAGACAACATTTTAAGATTGATATATATCATGTTGTTGTAGATTGTTTTGTAAAAATGGCTGAAATTATGACCTTTATCTTTATACATTGGCGGGGTGGTGAGATGGAGGAGGATCTAGTAACCACTGCTTATTGGCAATTTCTTGTTTCTTAGGTATTCCTCCACATGTGGATACAGCCTCGGCTTTTGAAGATGGGCTTATGTCACTTAGCATCGGCTCACAGGTAACATCTTATTTATTGGTTTGAGCTTGATCCTCTGTTAGTGAAGTTATCGTAGATGAAACATGTAAAAGGTGTCTTCAAACACATGTAGACAGTGAAGGCCCAGATTAACCCATTTACGTTGAGTGGACTCTCCTACCACAACCTTTAGGACAAGTCTATTTCCAATAACAGGGTGCCTGGTTATTTTTGTTATTACTATGTTTTATAGAAATTCCTGTTTTTAATGCAAACAGTGTATACCCTGATCAGATGCTGCATTCTGCGGCATCTGATCTGGATCTGCATTGTTTGCCAGTTTACCCTTTTAGGGGGCTCTGGACTAAAATGGGTTAACATATCAGCACTCCAAGAGCTGTCAATGACTGCTGATAGAATCTTTAAATACAGTAGAATGTTTCAACAATGATGAGACTGTACAGTTGCACAATCTGATCTGAATCTGCATTATCATAGCTCCAGATAAGACACTTTTTTCAATCAAGATGCTGCCAGCCCCAGTGGCTCAGTTGAATGCGTGTTCAACTGGTGATCAGGAGGTTGCGGGTTCGACCCCGCCAAGTCAGCAACATTCTTTTGTGGAGATTGATCATGAAATATTTTCTATGGTCATTCTCTCCCTTCTGCTGATTCAAGAAGGGCAGTTGTCAGCTTCTGGCGAAAGAATGTGCACAATACTGGTTAACCGCTTAGAAGACTAAGCCTGCCCAGTAAAAGTGTGGTTAGGTAAACTGACCATGCTCAACATGACCACATTGGGTTGACTGGGTCGTAAAATCTCAACACAAACAAAAATCAAAGGTGGTTCTAATGAGTACCCACACATAAATTTTCATGGAGATAAAAGAAATATATTTAGTCGACATCTCTGCATAGCTACAGATAAGAGGGAGTATCCAAAAATTATTTTTCTTATTTCTGCATGAAAGCATATGTTGTGGGTACTCATTAGAAGTGCCTCAGTGAGGCACTTCTAATTAGTACCCATAACATATGCTTTTGGGGAAAAATAAGAAGGACATCAGCATTTTACAGTTGAAAAAAGTGCCTTAGCTGTTGCTATGATCTCCTCTGATCTGGAGCTATGATCATACATGTGCCTAAAGACAGGTGTTCTGTATCATATACAAATTAAACTTTAGTGCTCTATATATAGGCTAAATCATCAGATAAAAATTAGTGATACATGGTATTTTTTTTTTTTTTTTTTTTGTATTTTTCACACAAAATAAGGCTTGAAACTTCATTCAAATCATTTCCTTTGGGCACAATTTGAATGCAGTTGCAAGCCTTATCTTCTGTGAGAAATGAAATGAGCATTTTATTTTAATGTTATCTGCTTTATTTATATACTGCAGGTTAAAGTTTAAGCTTTCAATTTCAAAACCTTTTTGATGTGCTTACACAAAGTTAGGTTCCATCCCTTCTTAGCGACTGGTTTCATCCATTTTAGCTGGAGAAAAAAGGGTAATTGGTAGGTAAACAGTTGAGACCCAGATCAGATGGTGCAAAACACGGTATCTGATCGGTGTCTATGCTGTTTGCATTAACAACAGGAATTTCTATAAAACATAGTAATAACAAAAACTAACCAGACGTCCTGCTGTTGGAAATAGACAGGTCCAAAGAGTTCTGATAGAAAGGTCCACTTGACATAAATGGGTTAATAAATCAAAAAACAGTTTCTTAAATTATTTTGGCCATAAAAATGTTTTCTTATTCAGAATTTAGGCAATCCTCCCGTCATCACCCAGTTCTCCACTTTACAGAATCATGAGGTTCAGAAATTATAATGAAGTTAACATGATATCTTGTTTTTCACCCAAACAGGGTCTGCATTTTCTGAAATGGGCTGCGTCAAATGGAAAAGTGCCTTCGAACATGCGCAAAATGAGCAGAGTAAGATCATCATGTGTATATGCAACATATCATTTGGACCTTTGCTCTCCATTCATACATTCTGCACTGAATATCCAATTCTGTTAAGCAGACAGGGAAGGCCGTGATCAGTGAGTGAAATGCGCAGGCTGATCTGGGCCTTGGCTTCCAAATATGCCGGAAGATAAGTTTTGTACAGCCCAAATCATCACCTAAGGAGACAACCTGTGTAAAATGTTAACCCTTGTCATGCTGAATAAATTGAGATGCCCACTTCTAATTGTCAACCAATCAGATTGCTTGATCCAGGTTGTTAATACAAATTCACATACTGAATGACAAACTGCAGATCCAGATCAGTTGGCTTCTGAAGAAGCCAGCTGATCTGGCTCTACAGTTTGCAAAGGCAGGGCATTATCTGCAACCAGCAGAACCAGGGTTAAGCTCTATTTTCAATATAAAATCAAAATTAAAATGCAGGTAAAATGACTGTTGATTACTGTTTGTGTAATGAACTTCTGAATGGGGTTATTCTGATGGTAACCTGTAACATAAACATTTTTTTTTTTTTGAGAAATAAATGTGTATTATCATAAACATGGCTTATATTGAACAGTGAGTTATTTTCCTAACAAACTGTGACCTTACATGCTCCAGAAAAGGTACTTTTTCGCCCAAAAAATTATGGATAATTTTTTTCATATTTCTACATGAAACTGTGTTGTGGGTACTCATTAGAAGTGCCTTGATACGGTGCTTCTAATGAATACCCACAACATATGTTTACATAGAGAAATTAGAAAACCTGTTTTGTCTGGATACTCCACTTATCTGGAGCTATGCTTATATATGTATAGGTCAACATCGAATTTCGCCACCCTGATGGCCGTCAACTTTCCATTCTTCATCCTCCAAACAGTCTTTTGATCATGACAGGAGAGTCTCGCTATGTCTGGTCGCATGGGATCACACCAAGGAAATATGATATAGTACCGGCAGCTGATGGAGGACTGACCTTGTCAAAGAGAGATGTCAGAACATCATTTACTTTCAGGAAGCTCACAGGGTTGCGACCTGGTCAGACTGTTAGGTAAGCCACATCACAAAAAGGGGGCTTAAAGTGAAGTGTTACACTTGGTAATTTTTTATTTTTTTTTGCCATTTTTACAAGGGAGAACTTTTGTGAACTTTTGTTTGCTTTCCTGCAAACCAATCCCAATCTGAAAAGGGTCTACTCTTAAAGGAAAGAATTTGCTCCCACAGGGAGGGGAACAAATTCCTATTTGTAGAGTAGACCTTTTTTCAGTAGGGAGGCAAATTATTTTTTAAATATTTCCCTATCCTTGATAGTACATGTATATTTATGTTCCAATGATGAAGACATTCACCCCAAAATGACAACACGCTGAGCTGAAAGTTTTCATCACCAGCAGAAAATAATTTGCTACTCTAGTACAGTAAAACCTCAATGCTATGAACATCTTTGGGACCATGGAGATTTATTCTAGACATTAGTAGTTCGAGCCACTGAGGGTTAGTTATGGCGCCAGGTTAGGAAGCAAATTTAGGGAAGTCTTTTTGATCTTTTATACAATAATGGTTATGTTGAGTGTACTCATTAGAATCACCTTGATGAGGCCATTCTAGTGAGTAAACACAACATACAATTGAGGCTATTCTAATGGGTACACACAACATACAATATTTGTTTTCTTGAGCTATTGGAAGAATTTCAAAGGGACTCAAAATGAGTTAAATCATCCAAGGTAAATGAGTGAGCAGTGTTTGAGTCATTAAGGTTTTACTTATATAAATCCCTTTGTAAAAGGGCTGTTCCTCTTCTAAGTGTAGCCCCTTTGACAAGGGAGGAATCTCTTTTTGGGTCAGGGATCTCCCATTTGGAGGTGTATCTGTTCACCTTAACATATGTGCAAACAGAGACAGCCAAGATTAGTTTGAAAATCTGTTCAGGCTCATCAGAACTGAATGATAGGATATTCTGCAGCATCCAACCTTTCTGTAGAAGAATAGGGAAATCTCTGAATAGACTGATGGTGTTCTGACTGATCAGGCTAGACTGTTTGCAGATGTGTTAAGATATCCATTCTGTTTGACAATATAAACACTGATAAGGCACGATAGCCACGCCCACTTCTAGTTATCAGCCAATCAGATTAGGTGATCCTTGTAGTTGATACAAATTCACATTCTGAATGACAAACCGTGCAGATCCAGATCAGTTGGCAGAAGCCAACTGATCTGGATCTACACTGTTTGCAAAGGCATGGTATGTCTGGGATCAGCATGACCAGGGTTAATATTTATACAATGCTTTGTTATATACTGAAAGGAGAAAGAAACGCAGGGTAAATTTTATTCCTAAATTTCATTCAAGTTTGAAAAAGTTTGTTAAATATTTTACTATGATTACAAAACGGTACATGTATGGAACAAAAGTTCCAAATTTCATTGGTTTGTGATCAACAAGTCTTGAGTTATTGAAGTTCATTGGTAGCTACCCCCCAAATCTTGAAATCAAAATCAAACTGAAAATCAATATCGGGTGTGCCAGGGCTCGGGAAAACCGGAAAAATAGCCGGTCTGGACTGAAATTAAGAATTCTGGACCGATTTCAAACACCCCAAAACGCTAATAAATCGGTCTAACAGGTTTGTGCCTTGAACCCCATTTTTCCCCAACCAACCAATTTTCACGAATCAATGATGTCTAAAAATCACAAACGGTCAAGTCTTCCCAAACTGACAACGTCCGCGCACCTTTTAAATGCGATATTATGGTAGTTAAAAGGCTCTAAACAGTCATTTGACATGTATATTGGAGAGACAGATGAATAACGGCAACCTACCGCAGCATAAATTAATTACGTCATTATCCAAACATTGTCAAAAAATCAACACTTCACTGACCTTTGTGCGGTAAACAAGCGATTAACACGAATCATCAGTAACGGTAGTCTGATAATTAATCTGTTTGTGTGACACGTGTGAATACACAGAGACTGCAAAGCATCTAGGTGCAGTCAGTGTGTCCAAAAGATCAAAGGTCGCTTTACTGAGAGTGATAAAAGAATGCACCGCTTGAACGCATCCGGTTTCTTCCTCTTCTTTTTTGTTTTGATCAACACGGTTTGTCGGTCCCAGATTTGATAAATTAATTCCCAAACCGTGTATGTCTTGATCAGATTTCGCATACAATGGCGTCTGATCTGGGTATTATTGATTGCTTCTTTTTTTTTTTTTTTTTTTTGTTGTTAATTGCCGTAACACGCGAGTATAATTCAAGGTAGATTTCACGGTAGAAATAAGTAATGCACCACTTGCGCTAGACAAGATTGGTCAGTGCTTAAAATTTAAGCAGTCTGGTCAAATCTTGAAACATTCAAAACTGCAAAACCGCCCGTGACGCAGGCCTTTTTTAATAGACCTAATTAGGTCCATGAAAGTCGTTTCGTTCCGTCTCTCCTGTTTCCCGCCGTCTTCGCGCTTATACAAGACGGGAATCAGTTGTTTATTAATAGTTTAGGAAAACCCTGCGGAGGTGGAAATAACAACAAAACCGTTTTTTTTTTTGTTTTTCTTTCTTTTTACATACCTGACTGTATTTATTGATGACGCCAGCTTTGATCATGCTCGTTATACCCGGGCTTCCGTCATATAACAGAGTTGAGGTGTATTATTTAAAAGGAGTTATAGGACTGCCAATTGTCATTAGTTTTCGTGACAGGTGATAAATACATATTTTTTTTTTTTGAAATGGGCTCATTAATGACGTCATCGTCATCGGCTGGACCGATTCAGATTTCAAAATTTCCAGAGCCCTGGGGTGTGCCCCCCTCTTGCTGCTTTTGCTGCCCTAATTCTCCTTTGGATAGAGTTAACCAAAGCATTGACAGTTCGCATCGGGATGTTATTCCATTCATCGATCAATGCATTCCTTAGTTGTGCGAGAGTTGCGGGGGGATTTCGGCGCTTCCTAACCCTTCTGTCCAGCTCATCCCACATGTGCTCTATTGGGGTCAGATCTGGACTGTACGGTGGCCATGCTAGTGGTGCGATGTTATTGTTTGCCAGGAAATCTTGACAAACTTGGGCAACATGTGGTCGGGCATTGTCCTGCTGCAGAATCAGATTACGTTGTTGCACAAGTGGGACTGCAACAGGACGCAAGATCTCATTCCTATACCTTACTGCGGTCTTATTGCCCGCAATAATAATCAACTGTGAATTAGGGCAGCAACGGCAGCAAGAGGGGGGCATACTCGATATTGATTTTCAGTTTGATTTTGATTTCAAGATTTGGGGGGTAGCTACCAATGAACTTCAATAACTCGAGACTTGTTGATCACAAACCAATGAAATTTGGAACTTTTGTTCCATACATATACCGTTTTGTAATCATAGTAAAATATTTAACAAACTTTTTCAAACTTAAATGAAATTTAGGAATAAAATTTACCCTGCGTTTCTTTTTCCTTTCAGTATATAATCAGTTATTGTTCCATAGCCTAGATAATGCACTTTTTTATACCCCCAGCATACACAATATATGGGATATACAGTTTTAATCTTTGACCATCTGTTACACTTTGGTTTAAAAATGAATTTCGAGCAGATTTTACTTAAATGAAGTAATATTAACAATATCTAGCTTTGGATTGATACTCAGCATTTTTTGTCAGTTTTCATTAGAGTTATGGTCCTTGGTTCCCAACCGAAAATGGTTTCTTCACAATATCTTAAGAAAGAATTGATGGACTTTGATAAAAAAAATTCATGAATGAAGAAATTTTTTATCATTATCTAGCTTGGGATTATTGACTGGCTTTTGTTTCAGTATAAATTGTTGATTTTACCAGAAATGTGAAGTTGATACTAGCCCGTAGTGTTTATTAGAGAATATCGAGGGTTGAGCGCAAGACTATGGTAACTCAAACATATTTTTGAAACCCTTGTTTAGGGGCAACTTGGACCCTTTTGTAAACAATGCAAATTTAGGTGCTCATACGAGCAATGGCACCTAAATTTTCATTGTTTACAGAAAGAAATGTTGTAATCTTCATAACACCTTCATGGTGAGGAGATTAAGTTTGGGGAAAAACAACCATCTGACTTATGCCAGTCTTGCGCTCAACCCTCGATATAAGTGTTAACTTAAGAACATGTTAAACATGAAATTCCTAACTATGCAGGATGTTGTATTTGTCCTATTTCTGATATTGCAGCAAGAGTGAGAAACCTGATGTCCCTATATCTAACAGTGAGGCTGCAGAACTAGAAAAACAACACGTTTATGAGGTAAAAATCCTAGTGCCCTATAGTCTAAATTAGCAGACAAGAGAAGAGTGTTTTTTTATTTTTATTTGACCTTGAAAAGAGGGCTACACATTTCATCCAAATCATATCCTTAGGAAACAGCCTGGATGAAAGTTGAAGCTTTATTTTCCTGGTCCCATTTTTTCAAAGCATCATTGGCTTAATGAGCTTGTTAATGATAAACTTGTTAACTGTTGTAGCTAAGGTATTTTCAAAAACATTGATATTTTTCTTTAGCGCACAATATTTTTACACAGTTTATTTCTCAAACAAATCTCAACATTTTGGCTAATTAAAGCCTTTTTCAAGAGAGTTTTCTTTCAAAAGCTTGTGAAAAAGGCTTTAATTAGCTGAAACATTGAGATTTGTTTGTGAAATAAACTGTGCAAAAGTTGATATTTTTGCTGCAAAAATAAGAGTAGCTTTTGCAATGCAAAAACTACTCACATTTTCAACAAAAAATATCAATTTATTTGCCATATTTCATGATAGAAATTTTAACTTCACTTTAGCTAACAACTTTGTTAAGTTTGAATAACTAGGCCCAGGAAAAGTAAACATTGAACTTACCAAAAATACTGGAACGCCTTTCCATATTTGTTCAAATCTTTGAACAGGTTGACTGAAAAATTTCATCAGAATAGATTATTGCAGTAATCCAAAGAATTCTTTTGATCATATTCAAAGAAGAAGTTTCACTTAATGTGA
Source organism: Anodontia alba (assembly GCA_964016985.1). Taxonomy (NCBI): domain Eukaryota; kingdom Metazoa; phylum Mollusca; class Bivalvia; order Lucinida; family Lucinidae; genus Anodontia; species Anodontia alba. The sequence goes on along the minus strand of OZ024826.1, from coordinate 50,689,508 downwards.
CAGTTTCGATTCTCCTTGGGAACCATCATCAGACTGTGACCTTGACCTTGAAAGTGAAAATCTTCTTTAGATATGATCAAAAGAATTCTTTGGATTAATTCGAACAAGTTGATTTAGCTACCAGTTGATGTATTTATGGTCATTTATATATACATGTATAATCTATACATTTTCATTTAGATACAGTAAAGTTGTTTACCTATTAACCTTTGCCACTTTTTGGTGATATTTTATTATTTTTTCCTAGAAAACAGGATTTGACATTTCATGCAAATTGTCTCCATTGGAGACAATTTGCATGAAATGTCAAATCCTGTTTTCTAGGGTGAATATCTGAATATGTCATCCTCCGAAAATTTTACCCGGAGTGCTAAGCGTTTAACATGGTTTTTGCTTGGATCCAAGCAATATTATGTGTTTTAGTTGAAAATTGTACTGTAAAATGTTTTAAATGTAGCATGCACTTGGTAGAATTAGAAGATGAAAAATCAGTTATATTTCTTAATATTTTCTATTGAAAATAGAGCTTAGCATTGCTTGCATTTTTTAACCTCTTAAAGGGCAATTCACATGAGAATTATTTTTAGATTGAAAATAAGGCTTGACATTTCCAGTGAGGAAGTGGCAAGCTGTTGCCTATTAATAAAATTGATGATTCATGTGAAGTATTTAGGAGAAAAAAGTCTTTTTCAAAATAATCAACTAATATAGATTTACAGAAGAGGGTTATCCAGGTAAACATTTTTCCTACTGCAGGTAAATATTTTTCCAGGTAAACTTTTTTCTTAATCCTACACAAAAACATGTTATGAGTACACATTAGAAGCACCTTTAATGAGTACCCACATGTTTTTGTGGAAATTTAAGAAAAACTTAACCAGGTGACCCTAGTCCTGCTGAACCTGGATATGCCCTGCCTTTGCAAACAGTGTAGATCTAGATCAGTTAGCTTCTCTGGATCGGCGCTGTTTGCCATTTAATATGTGAATTTGTATCAGCAACCTAGATCAAGCAATCTGATTGGCTGACAATTAGAAATGGGCTTGGCATCTTAATTTATTTAACATGACAAGGGTTAATACTATTTAGTCAAAAACAAGCACCTTGTAGAGTTGTGAATTGCAATTCAAATTAAGCATGAAGTAGGACAATTTTTACTCTATTTCTGCTGTAGGTATATGAGGAAATAGCAAGTCATTTCAGCGGAACAAGACACACTCCTTGGCCAAATATAGTTGAGTTCCTTCAACAGCAAGAACCAGGTTCTATGCTTGCAGACTTTGGTTGTGGAAATGGAAAATACTTTGGTATCAACAAAAACCTGTATGAAGTAAGGCTTTATCTCAAGATACAAAGTACATGTATTGTTATTTTGCTTAAATATATATATTGCGACAGAGGGTCACGGTACACAATCAGCAAATCCGTGACCCCAGGACAAGAATACTTAAGGTTAGCAAACATATAGCAAATTGTGCCCATACTTTCAACCCGAAATATAAGATTTTTCCCTTTTATAAGATGTATTCAGAGAGTACAACTTTAAGGCGGGCGAAAGAAAAGTTTTTATCAACACTCTTAAGCTGAAGTTGAATAGAATCAAGTGATAGGGACATGTGCCATCAGGGTATTCATTGACCAGATACACTATGACGATACCATTTTTTAACAATTGAAAACGTAACGTTACTTATGCTGGAAGTAACGCCGGAAGTAACATTGTAACGTATTGTTGCTATGTTAATGTTTTCTTGAAAATCTGTAAGAACAATGAAACCGCGGTAGAAGTTTACAAAATATACAGAATTGGGTGGCGATATCGGACTTTGTTGATTTTCTATATATATATATATATATATATATATAAACTTCAACAAAGAATTCCGGCCCAGGATCATTACTGATGCAAGTACTTAGAAAAAAGTGTATAGGGAGAAATATGAAATACCACTGGGCTTAGTGAGGTTCGAACCCACGCTGGCTACGATGGCAGCGCCTAGCCCTTCAGAGTCAGGTTGTTAAAAAACAAGTTTCATGAAACAGTATTATGCTTGATTTCTCTGAATGACCTGTCGGATAGGGTATATTTTTTGGTGTGCTAGCACATTCATTATATACAAGGAACTCTGTAGATCCACAGGATAATGAAGCTTGAAAATATTATTATAATTTAAGATTTAAACAAACTTCAACAAAGAATTCCAGCCCAGGATCATTACTTATGCAAGTACTTCAGAAAAAAGTGTATAGGGAGAAATATGAATTACCACTGGACTGAGTGAGGTTCAAACCCACGCCAGCTACCATGGCGCAGTGCCTAGCTCTTCAGAGTCAGGAGACATAACCACTGCCTCACTGCGGCATCTGATCTGGGTCTTCACTGTTTGCAAAAAGTTTAGCAATTTTTCTCTAGGAATATCTAAATTACTTAGCCTGATATACATACAATTGAAAATCTTCCAATATATAGTGTGGGGGAGTTTATTCAGTCTAAAATGGATTGGAATATTTTTTCAGTTATTACCTGTCTATGCAAAGTAAATAACCTGGGCCCAGTTGTTCAAAGCTAACGATGTCGTTAGTTAACAATTCGTTAAAATTTAAATCTAGTGATATACAAATATGCTGAAATTTTTTGCTGAAAAAATGTGAGTAGCTTTTGCAGTGCAAAAGCTACTCACATTTTTTCAGTAAAAAATATCAGAATATTGTATATTGAATCTGCTAAAACAGTTAACGAAATGACCCTTAACGAGCTCGTTAAGCTAACGATGCTTTGAACAACTGGGCCCAGATTTTTGAACAGCTTAATAACAAACATAATTAATTACAAGCTAATGACATGAAATATTTTCTGTGGTCATTCTCTCCTTTTCCCTGATTCAAGAAAGGCAGTTGTCAGTTTCTGGTGAAAGAATGTGCACTAGTACTGGTTAACTGCTTAGAGGAGAGGACTAAGGCTGCCCAGGAAACATATGGTTAGGTAAACTGACCGGCTCAACATGACCTTAATAGTGTTGACTGACTTGTTAAACTCCATACTAACCTTGTGTCAAGCTGAAATAATTATATAAAATTAAAATAAACAAGCATATTCAATGTTTGATGAAACATTGCCAGCAATAGCCGAAGAATCAGATATGTAGACTCCATATGATGTGCAACTCACGAGAAAGACCTGTATGCAATTTGTGGACAATGCAGGCCTTGCTCAGCATGTTAGTATCTCTTCTTATTCTGCACTGTCTTTCACTCTTTGCTTACTCTCCACTCTCCTGTGTTTCTCTTGGCCATCTTCTCTACTAGCTATTCTGCCACAAAGCGGTTCCTACCTGTGGAAGATGACATACAATAACCTACAAGGGATTTTTTTTTTTTTTTTTTGAGTTCTTCTTTAATGACACATCAACCCTGGGTTGATGTGTCATTAAAGAAGAACTAAAAAAAAACAACAACGAAAAAATGTCTGCTTACAGAATCAATTGATACTTTAGTATATGTTGACAGAGAATGTCCAGACCAGACTGCACTGATGTGCATGCTCAGCTGGACCTTCACTGTTTGCATATGGCATTAGGGCCTTTTTCCCACATTGCAGTCATATGTTGATTCGAAGACCAAGATAAATTTACTTTATATTGGATTTACAGTATGTAGAATGTTTGATCATGAAGTTTAATCAAGCACACATTTGACTTGATCTACCTGCTGTTTTGAAATTAGTACCAAGAAATTTTTTGTTGTATAAGTTTTTGACAAGTATGTTTTGCTCAGGCCTGTTTGTCCAGATAACGTCAATTTGAACATATTTGCAGATTGGTTCTGATCGAAGTTTTAATCTGGTGGAGATATGTAAGGAGAGAAAATTTGAAGTATTTGTCGGAGATATCCTGTCGATACCACTGAGGGCAGATGTATTTGATGTGTGTCTTTGTATTGCTGTGATACATCACCTAGCAACAGAGGTTGGTTGGTTACCCTAAGTATTCAGACACCTTAACTACCCCACCTCTTTATCTGGAGCTATTTCCTTACCATCCTTGTCCTAAAATTTGAATGTCCAGTTTATTACCTGTTGATATTTCTATAATACCGCTGAATGAGTGGCAAATGTTGCAGACCCTGATCAGATGCCACATCCTGTGGCAATGAGGCATCTGATCTGGGTCAACACAGTTTGCTTAGACCAGTCTGTCCAAAAACATAGGGTAAATATGATACCGCATTAGACTTAATTACTGCACATACCCCTATAAGTGCACAGTCAAGCAATTCCGTAGTCTTCAGATTATAACCCGTGTACTTTTTGTCTACTTTTTTATAAAGGCATATGTTGTAGGTACCCATTTGAATTGCATCGACTTGTCAATGCATTTCAGATGAGTACTAACAGCATATGTTTTTATAAAGAAAGTCAGAAAAGAAAAAAAAATCACAAAAACATCTCAATAGCATCATTAGATAAGTCTCGCTGATCTTTTTTTTTAAGTGTACCCTTAGTATAAGTGAATACATATTTTACCACAAGTGTTCCCAGTATTTTGAAGAAAACCTAAGTGCACAGTGAGGTAATTAGGTTAAATATGGTATTATGCCTAATAGTTAGACTTGGAACACAGAGATTGCAGGTTTGAATCTCTGCTTCACCAAGGAAGGTTGCAGGCCAAGAGTTCAACAAGACTTGTCATACTCAGTGTGCTCTGCATTGAGCTTAATGCAGCTGGATATACTTTGTACATTTTCTGCCATTTTTAAAAGTGAGACAACTTTTATGACTTCCTGTTTGCTTTCCTACATACTAAACCCCTTTGAAAAGGGTCTACTCTAAAAGGAAAGAATTTGCTAACTTAGGAACAAATTCTGTCCTTTTTGGAGTAGACCCGTTTTCAGAAGGGAGGCAAAAATTGTTTATTAAGAGTTACCGCCCACCCTGAAAGTGTATCTGTTCCCCTCAAAGTAGAGAGGGTGGCCTTTAGAGATAAGCTGTCACTCTTAATGTGCATGATACTCATGAAAGCAAGGCCATACAAATGCTTGCAAACATACACAACAGTTGCCTATTAATTAACTTGCCATGCAGAATAAATGAAGATGCCATGCCCAATTCTAATTTTCAGCCAATCAGATTACTTGATTCAGACTGTTGATACAAATTCACATACTTAATGACAAACAGTGCAAATCCAGATCAGTTGGCTTCCTGATGTGGATCTACACTGTTTGCAAAGGCAGGACCAGGGTTAAAACATAGATGGAAAACGTATTAACAGCTGTTTCCATTTAGCTTACTTGATTTTCAAAGGACTGGATACACCCTGTAGATTTTCAGCCATATGTCACAAGGATAATTCTTTCCTTTCAGAGCAGACCCTTTTGAGAAGGGGCATGGTGTGCTGGAAAGCAAACAGGAAGTCACGCAAGTTGCCTCACTTGTAAAAGGCAGAAAATCAACCCGGTGTATCCAGTCCTCTTAAATAATTTTATTATAACCCTTGCTGTGCTGAATAAATAGAGATGCCATGCCCACATCTAATTTTCTAATTTTTAGTTAGTCAGATTACTTGATTCAGGCTGTTGATCTTAATAACAAACAGTGCAGATCCAGATCAGTTGGCTTCTTCAGAATCTGGATCTGCATTGCAAAAGCAGGGCATATCCTGGTTCAGCAGGACCAAGATTAAATATATTGTTGAACAATTTAATCTGATGTAAGTAGGGAATCACCAAAAAGGGTAATTGGCAAACAATACAGACCCAGATCAGATGCTGCAGAATGCGGCATCTGATCAGGGTCTACACTTTTTAAATTAATAACTTGAGTTTTTATAAAACTCAGTAATAATATAAACTAACCAGACCCCCGGCCATTTGAAATAGACTGGTCCAAAGAGTTGTGGTAGAAGAGTCCACTCAATGTAAATGGATTAATATTTTGTGTGAATTGTCATCTGAGGAGATATTCACATGAAAAAGAAAAAAACATGTATCAATTGGTAATCTGCTAAAATTTCTGAACTACAAACCATACAGCATGTGTGTGGTCTGACATAAGCATTCGTTGTCTGTTAGCAAAATTCAGAAACCGTTGGTGAAGAGCAAAGGCTCTGAAAAAACTGGAAGTTGCACAGGTTAAACTGGGAAATTTTATTTCATGGCACAAAAGGGTAGATTACAACCAGCATGTAGAATTTCTGATAACTCTAGATACAGCATTTTTGTCAACAGAAGATGTCGATATTTTTCATATTTAATCACAAAAGCAGAGATTGTGGGTACCACAGAAGTTCCTCATAGAGGCACTTTAAATACATTTATGGCTAGCGTCCGATAAAATGGACATTGCAGACCTAGATCAGACACTGCAAAATGCACAGTCTTAATTAAATTCAGGAATTTCTATAAAATATTGTAATAATGAAAAATAACCAGACACTCCTTCTATATATTAGAAATGGACCTGTCCAAAGAGTTATGGTAGCATAAAAAAAAGTCTACTTGTCATAAATGGGTTAATAAGTATTCACAATATATATTTTAATATAAACATACCGTATTTACTTGAAGTATTTGGACACCTCGTTTTAAAATTTGAACAAGTACAATTTACTACCCAATGTTATGTCTAAAAATTGCTTGATGAGTGGCAAATAGTGTAGACCCTGACGAGATGCCGCATTCTGCGGCGTCTCATCTTGGTCTACACTGTTTGCTCAGGCCAGTCTGTCTGAATACTTATGGTATATATGGCAAGAAAAATATTTGTGGATACCCCTTTTGCTAATTGCTGTTGCTTTCTGCAGGAAAGAAGATTAAAAGCCATTCAAGAACTGATGAAGATTCTGCGAGTAGGTGGCAAGGCTTTGATATATGTATGGGCCATGGAACAAGAACTGAATAAAGTCAAATCTAAATACTTAAAGGACTCTAAATCTAAGTCTCACAGTAATGGTACAAATGGTCAAGTGTCAGATAAAATGAGCTTAGGTCAGTGTGATAATTGCTCTTCTAGTGGAGAAAGTGTTGATTCTTCAAAAGATGCTGACAAGGAAAGCATATGTGAAGGTCACAAACTTGATAACACAGGTCAAAGCTGCATTGCATCAGATAAGCTGAGCGAAAGCGTCAGTGATACAAGTTTATCTGAAAGAAGATATAAATGTAAAAGTGAATCTGCTGATACACAGAATTCAAATGTCATGGAATGCGGTATTGTAAATGATATCACAGAACGTGGTAATGTGAAAGATATCACAGAGAGTGGTAATGTGAAAGATATCACAAAACCTGGTAATGTGAAAGATATCACAGAATGTGGTAATGTCAAAGATATTATAGAATGTAGTAATGTGAAAGATATCACAGAATGTGGTAATGTTAAAGATATATGTACAGAACATGGTGATCATTTGAAGGCAGATAAAATGGAAACTAATAATAATTCTCGTGACAAATCTGATGATTATTCTGACATGAACAAAGAAAATTTCAGAGCTTTCTCTACAGATGCTGCAAGTAGTAAAGAAATTGACAGTGATGGTGCAGAAGGAATGACTGTTGAAAGAGAGGCGGCTCATAAAACAAAACTGCAAGTTCATGTTAACAGAACCAAGTTCAAGCAGCAGGACTTGCTGGTGCCTTGGCAACTAAAGGGGAAAAATAAAGCTGAAGTTACTAACAGTCCAAACAGTACTTATCACAGATTTTATCATGTGTTTAAGAAAGGAGAACTAGAATCATTATGTTCCAAAGAGTCTTCTTGTAAAGTGATAAAGAGTTACTATGATCAAGGGAACTGGGCGGTGATACTAGAAAAAACGGAATAAAAACAACTGTATTTACACTAAGTTTTCAGACAGACAGGCCTGAGCAAACAGTGTAGACCTTGATCATTTGCCACAGAATGTGAATAACATAATATCATTACCTACCTATAATGATATTATTAAAACACGATATGCATATTGGAATTCCCCTGGTAGGATGCAACCAGTTCCTTTTGATAATGTAAGTGATCATCCTTGCCGACAAGCAGATTTGATCTGGCCTGATAAACCATCAACCCTCCTATCAGCGTCCATTTGCACTGTATTTATTTGTGCAACAGCCATGTCATTACAGGCTTCTGAATCAGATACTGCCTCTGGTGGTAATGATGTAGACTGGCATTCTTTTTGTGGAAAAAGCAACCTTTTTTATGATGACAGGTGACTGTTGGAAAGCAACTTTTCTGTCCCATCATCATTATTGGAAATAAGCAATTGCCCATTTGTCCAAAAACTGGCTAAATTTGATGGGGGCAAGCTGGTTTTCTTGGAAGTTTGCATTCTTGGGTTATACCCTTGTCCTGCTTAACTCGGGTATGTCCTGCTTTTGCAAACAGTGTAGATCCAGATCAGTTGGCTTCTGAAGAAGCCAACTGATCTGGATCTGCACTGTTTGCCATTAAGTATGTGGATTTATATTAACAATCTGGATCAAGTAATCTGATTGGCTGAAAATTATAAATGGGCGTGGCATCTTAATTTATTCAGCAGGACAAGGGTTAAAATTATGACTGGTTATTGACCAGTTCCCTTCTGTTCCTTAGGTTGATATGTTGATACGAAAAACCACATATCGTATTCGACCTTATTACCACACATACACATAGGTCTAGATAAAGGGGGAGGGTATCCGGTAAATATTTTTCTTATTTCTCCATGAAAACATATGTTGTGGGTACTCATTAGAAGCGCCTCAGGTTTCATGGAGAAATAAAAAAAATATCAATTCTTTTGGATTGAAAAAAGCGCCTCAACTAGTGCTATGCATACACCTATAAGCACACAGTCAAGCAATTTTGTAGTCTTCAAATTACAGCCAGTGTACTTTTTCTTCTTCTTTATAAAGGCATATGTTGTGGATACCCATTTGAATGCTTGTCGATGCAATTCAAATGAGTACCCAAAACATGTTTTTATAAAGAAAATCAGAAAAGAAAAAAAAAATCACATAAAAATCTTAAAATAAGCCCTTTGCTGATCTTTTAAAGTGTACCCTTAGTAAGTGGATTCATATTTTACTACAAGTTTTCCCAGAAATTTTGAAAAACCTAAGCACACAGTACGGTAACTAGGTTGAATACAGTAATAATCTCTGTCTGTTATAAGTGCTGTAATACAGATTTTATTAAGAGAATTAAATGCATAAAAGTTTACATATCAGTACCTTTATTTTCTTCCCCAGTACTGTTCATGTTTGCTATATAACCCTAAGTATTGGGACAAACAGGCCTTTACAAACAGTGTAGACCCTGATCAGATGCCATATGGCATCTGATCAGGGTCTACACTGTTTGCCACTCATTTAACACAATTTTAGACACATCAAAAGGAAGTAAAATAGACTTTTTTTTTTCAAATTTTAGGACAAGTATGGTAAGGATTTAAGGTGTTCCAATACTTAGTACAGTCAAACCTGTCTTAAGCAGCCACCCATGGGAAGCTTAAAATGTGACTGCTGAAGGCAGGTGGCTGCTTAATACAGTTCAAATATATAGGTATATGAATTTTGGGGCCACTTTCCTCCGGCTGCTTAATACAGGTTGGCTACTTAATAGAGGTGACCACTAACACAGGTTTGACTGTATATGCTAATTATGGTACTTTTATCTGGGTTTTGTTCTTTGTGTGTGTGTGTGTGTGTCTGTATTTTTTTTTTTTTTTTTTCAGAATATTGTACATTGTATTTCAAGATGTTTGCCATATTTACCAGGTGGTACTGGGGCATCGCAAGTCTTCTCCAGAACCAAGAATGACGATGATGATAGTTTGGTGTTTTACATCCCTTTCAATATTATTTAAGTCTTATCGAGATGACAAGAGTGATGATGAAATGCTCATTGTAATGAAGTGCTGTGCAGTCATGAGCTGAATTCTGTCTCCCATCGGGATTCAAACTCAGGGACCTAGTGATCCAAAGTTGGGAGTGCTGACCACTGGGGCACCCGAACACTTCTCTAGCCAAATCTTTGAGGCAGAATTTTGGTATAATATAGCATTCTGCATAAGAAATCTACCAAGTTTGTTCAAATGATAATCTAAGGCTACCTTTTAAAGAATAAGTATTTTTACCAGATATGAGCATGGTAGCCATCTTGGTCACTGGAGTGAGCCATTTTAACACACTTTCATTCCCCAGACCCAATGAGGCTTCATATGAAATTTGATAAAAAGTAGCTCAATAGCTTCAAAGGAGATTTCAGTCAAAGAGTTGGATGAGTGAAGACAGACAAAACTAGATGACAATTGCTTATTTTGGCCTTTGGCTCAGGTGTGCTAAAAAGCATGCTAAAATGACCCACTGAAAAGATAAGCAGAGGTTTTTTTGAGTGTAGTATATAATAATACTTATGCAATTTTTTGTCCCCTGCCTTTTCGAAGAAAAGCAGAGGGACACTGTTTTCCGCTTTCCGTGGTATGTGGTTCCGAATTTTTAGTAGGTATCTTGTCCCCTTATCTCCTCCAACAGTTTTTGTCCATCCTTTTGAAACTTTACAGTGCTTTAAGGATGGTCTGAAGATATGCATGTGGTTTTTTCAGAATCCTGAAATTATTTTTTATCATTTTTTACACATTTTGAACTTAGACATTTTTTGAGTTCTAATATTACAGAAGTCTATAAGGAGTAGGTACCTTGTCCCCTTAACTCCTCCCAGAGTTTTTGGCTGATCCTTTTGAAACTTTACATGGGCTTTTAGGATGGCCTGAAGATATGCATGTGGATTTTTCAGAATCCTGAAATAATTTTTTATCACTTTTTCTGCATTTTTAACTTAGACATTTTTTGAGTTCTAATATTACAGAAGTGTATAGGGAGTAGGTACATTGTCCCCTTAACTCCTCCCACAGTTTTTGGCCGATCCTTTTGAAACTTTACATGGGCTTTTAGGATGGCCTGAAGATATGCATGTGTTTTTTTCAGAATCCTGAAGTAATTTTTATCACTTTTTCCGCATTTTTAACTTAGACATTTTTTGAGTTCTAATACTACAGAAGCATATAGGGAGTAGGTACCTTGTCCCAGTAACTCCTACCACAGTTTTAAGCCAATCCTTTTGAAACTTTACAGGTGCATTAAGGATGTTCTGAAGATATGCATGTGTTTTTTTCAGAATCCTGAAATTATTTTTTATCACTGGTTTCCTGCTTCAATACTTAGGTAAGTGATACAGGACCAATGGGTTAATTTACCCATTTTTAACAGCTCAAATAAAAATAAGGCGGGGGACATAAATTCTCTATGGAATTTGCTTGTTTCTTACTTCTTATGGTAAAAATTTCAGCAGAGGACATTTTGAAATATTTTTCCCATAAAAGATGAATCGACTTTTCGTGCAAATTATCTCTTAAGAAGACAGACAGTTTGCATGAAATGTCAGATCCTATTTTCTGGGAAAAATAATAATAAAAAAAACCTTACATCAATTTGTTATCTTTTGAATTTTGCCCGGAGCATGCTAAGTGTTAATATTGTGGGTACTCATAAGAAGCACCTTGAAATCAGGCCTGATCAGTGTAGACCCATATCAAACACTGCAGAATGCACTATCTGATCATGGTCTACATTGTTTGCTTCTTATCTAGCAGTTTTTAGATGCATGCCAAGCAGACGATTTACATGAAATGTCAAGACTTGTTTTCTCTGAAAAATAAAAAATAAAAATAAAAAAAATTGTCGTCTGCTGCAATTGTGATTGGTGCTTTAAGGGTTAAGGAGTGAAACTGTCTGAATACTTATGGTAAATACTATATCCACAACATATGCTTTCATCTAGAAAAAAAAACAAAAAAACTAGAACTGTGTTGTAAAACACTGCGCTCCCAACTAAATGTTTGTCCATACAAAATGCCAAAATTTGAAAGGGGCATAACTCTGGCATGATTAGCTTTTTTTCAGAAGTTAATCAGGTGATCTACCGGTACACATCATGCCCAATAAGCTTACCAAGTTTCAAAGCCCTAGCTTAAGAAGTTAATCAGATAATCTACTCATCATCCCCTATAAGCACACCAAGTTTCATGACCCTAGCTCAAATAATTTTCAAGACGTCTTGCTGGCAAAATATCATTATCATTACATAACAAGGGGCATAACTTTAGGAAAATGCAGAAATTTTTCAAAAGTTAATCAGGTAATCTACTCATCATCCCCAATAAGCACACAAGTTCCAAGGCCCAAGCTCAAATAGTGATGACAAGATTTCATTATTGGGTTTAAGCATACCAAGTTTCAAAACCCTAGCTCAAATAGTTTTCAAGATAGCTTGCTGACAAGATTTCATTATCATTTTATAACAAGGACATCTCCAGAAAAAAAAAAAATCAGAATTTTTCAAAAGTTAATCAGGTAATCTACTCATCATTCCCAAACTGCAAACCAAGTTGCAAGGTTCTAGCTCAAAACACTGTTGGAGATATCTTGCTGGCAAGATTCCATTATGTCCATCAAAAAAAAAGAGCACAACTCTCAAACTACAGGTCGGACAGAAAAAAAAAATCAGGTGCCAGGTTGGCAACATTCTTTCGTGGAGATTGATCATGAAATATTTTCTATGGTCATTCTCTACCTTCTGCTGATTCAAGAAGGGTAGTTGTCAGTTTCTGACAAAAGAATGTGCAAAATACTGGTTAACCGCTTAGGGAACTAAGACTGCCCATTAAAAATGTGGTAAAGTAAACTGAACATGCTCAACATGACCCCATTTGGTTGACTGGGCTGTGAAACCTCAACACAAACAAATCAAGGAACATATAAATACGGCAATAAAGATAAAGAACAGATATATTATTTTAGCAACAATCGGAGAACGTGTACCTTACTATATGTACATGCAACCCAGAAAGACTCAAATTAGCTATGTATCTATGCATCATTGCTCCAGATAAGATGCTTTTTTTTTTTTTACCAAAAAAAGTTAGTATTTTTCTTATTTGTCTATGAAAACATATGTTTTGGGTACTCATTAGAAGCGCCTTGGTAAGGCGCTTCTAATGAGTACCCACAACATATGTTTTCTTAGAGAAAGAAGGGGTGTCAGGTAAATATTTTTCTATCTATAAGAAAAATATTTCCTTGATACCCTTCCTGGAGCTATGTATGCAGTCTGATCAGTATCTTTGCTGGTACCCTGTGTGGATAAAAATGGAGCCAAGGCTTCCTCAGGTGGACAGTGGACCAGACTGTGTGACTGCACAGGCTGACCTGAGTCTTCGCTTGGCACACATAATAAGACACATTTTCTTGCATTGATGCTGATTTAATTTTGATATCAGAATAGCAACATCAAAAGAAAAAGAAAACAGAGGCCCGTGGGCCACGGTTTTGCTCACCTGAGTAAAACAGTTACTGTATATCTGCAGATTCCATGCAACATTCTTCCAGTATTGCCACAGCAACTAAGACACAAATTTGACCATGCCATAAAAGGTCCCAATGCTGTATACCAAGATTCAGCCTCCAAGCTTTCTTGGTTCTGGAGAAGAAGATTTTTTAGTGTTTTTTACCCTATATGGGTATGGCAGTCATCTTGTTCAATGGTGCTGAACCATTTAAACAAATTGTCAATATCATTTTGACAGAATCAGCCATTAGCCTTTAACCCATTGTACACTGAATGAACTCCCCCACCCTATATATTGGAAGATTCTTATTTTGATTTTAGGTATGTCAGGCTATATGATTGAGATATTCCTAAAGAAAAATTGTTGAACTATTTGCAAACAGTGGATACCCTGATCAGATGCCATGTTTTGTGGCATCTGATCTGGGTCTATACTGTTGGCCAATTACCCTTTTATGGGTCTCCAGACTACAATGGGTTTATTCATTTTGAAAAAAAAAAAAAAAAAAAAAATGATTTTTTTCAACTTTTTCCCCATACAAATGTATGAGGACACAAATTTGACTTTGCTGTAAAAAAAATCAAAGGTCAACCTACAATCATCATTTGAACAAACTTGATAAACAGTGTTTTTTTACTATATAGGCATGGCAATCATCTTGTTCAATGCTGCAGAACCATTTGAACAAATTGACAATACCCCTTCGATAGGTGGCTCCATAGGAAAATTGGTCCAGCTGTTTCAGAGAATAAGACAATATTATACATGTATATAGCCCAGAAACAAGGGCAGATTACCCTCGGGGACAAACTTTTGGTTGTAACTAAAAGAGTTTGCTACTATGATCATACATTGTAAGTTTCAGCCATTAGTCTTTAATACATTTTGAGAAAATGATTTACCGGTATCAACATTTTCCCCATACAAATATACAGGGATGCACATTTGATCATCATCATCACCAGATTTTTTATTAATGTGCAGGTACAGGGGCAACATCCACATCAGTGGATTTTGCCATAAAGAGGTCAACATACAATCATTATTTGATCATATTTGGTAGACCTTGAGTCCCCAGTGCTATATACCAAGACTTAGCCTCAGAGTTTTCTTCTTTCTGAAGAAGATTTTAAATGTTGGGTTTTTTTTTTCCATATATGGGCATAGTTGCCATTTTGTTCAATGGTGTGGAACCATTTTAACAAATTGTCAATATTCCTTCAACAGGAGACCCCATATGAGATCTGGTGAAAATTTGTCACTCCTTTTCCAAGGAGAAGAAAAGATTACACAATACACATCAACCTCTTTATAACACAGTTCATTAGAACACTGCTTTTGGATATTACACAGTCCAAAGATGGATCCCAAAAAATGTATAGATTATACAGAAAAATGACCATAAATGGTCATTTTTCTATATAATTTTTTTGCATTTTTGTTTGGATATAACTTGGTTGTTTAGCTAACACGGTTTATGCTTTGGACCCCAACAATAGTGTTATAAAGAGGTTGTGGTGTATGTACATGTATATAGCCCAGGGACTAGGGCAAATAACCGCATGGAATAAAATTTTGATAGTAATTAAAATGTGTTACTATAAGTTTCAGCCATTCGTGTTTAATGAATTTTCAACATTTTCTCCATATGCATGTCAAACGTATGGGGACGCAAATTTGACCTTGCCGTTAAAAAAAAAAGGGATCATCATCTGAACAAACTTGGTTGACCTTGAGTCCCTGGTGCTATATACCAAGATCAGCCTCCAAACCCAGGGGACAGAATTTTGATTGTAACTAAAAGGGTCTGTTACTCTGATCACACATTGTAAGTTTCAGCCATTAGTCTTTAATATATTTTGAGAAAATGATTTTTCAATATTCTCCCCATACAAATGCATAGGGACGCATATTTGGCCAAAGATCAACCTATGGTCATCATTGTTTGTTTGTTTGTGTTGAGGTTTTACGGCCCAGTCAACCCAATGGGGTCATGTAGAGTGCGTACCTAACCACACGTTTACTGGGCAGGCTTAGTCCTCTAAGAAGTTAACCAGTATTGTGCACTTTCTTTCGCCAGAAACTGACAACGGCCTAGGGTCATCATCTGAACAAATTTGGTAGCTCTTCAGTCCTTGATGCTATATACCAAGATTCAGCCTTAAAACTTTCTTGGTTCTGGAGAAGACTTTTTAAGTGTTTTTACCATGTATGGGCATGGCGGCCATCTTACTTAAAGGACAATGACTATTTGTAAAAATTTTCAATCCCCCTTTGACAGAAGGCTCAACATGAAGTTTGAAGAAAATTGACCCAGGGATTTCAGAGGAGAAGTTGTGGACAGACAGACGGGGAATGATCACAATGGTTCATCCTGAGCCTTCAGCTTAGGTGAGCTAAAAAAAACCAAAAACAATAAAATTTAAAACATGCAATATATGAGAATTCTGACTTTTAAATATTGCCATAACAATTGATAAAAAAAGCCAGGTGAAACCAGGTTGTTTATCAGATCTTAACTGAAAAGTAAAAAGTAAAAACTACATTTTCTTAATTTACGGTAAAGCTAAAATTATGAAATTGCACATGTATATAATGTATATTGGAACAAATATTATAGTTAACAAATAAGTCAGTCCTTAAACAATGAGCCACTTGCTTAACCTTTACCACTCTCTGGGCATTTTCAGCAGACGACAAAATGATGTTATTTTTCTTATTTTTCCCAGAAAACAGGATTTGACATTTCATGCAAATTGTCTCCTTATGTCAAATCCTGTTTTCTGGGAAAAATAAGAAAAATATTTCAAAATGTCGTCTGCTGAAAATTTTACCCAGAGTGCTAAGCGTTAAATAAACAATGGTTTATCAAGCGATAATTTACAGTAAATGTCCTTAAGCTTTGAAGACTTTATCACATACTTTTTGGGCTAAATTTTACATTTTATGCAGCTGTTTCTTACAATAATGAATGGAATGGCAAACAGCACTGTCCCTGATCAGACTGCTCCTTCAGCAGTAGTCTGATCTGGTCTGCACTGTTTGCATATGCCATTTTGTAAGAAACTTTGGTGTAAAACATTTTAGGACATTTACTGCATTATGTTGTAAAATAACAAGCAAACTTTAGAGGCTTGTATTGGGGTGGGGATAGTACCAGTATCCCATATCCCCGAAAGTAAACGAGCAAAATTTAATATCCCATATCCCTTAAAGTAAACTAAAAAAAAATATTCCTGAAATTACCAGCATAAAATATAAAAAAAAAATGCTTTTATTTGCCGTCAAGTAGATGTCCTGATTAAAGTAACTTGTCTTGTCTAATCCTGTATATATAGATTCTCTTCCATTGTGGGAGCATCTTTGTGACTTTGAATTCTAGAATTTTTGCTTTTTCTCACTGTTCTGATTTGTTTCTACAAAAATTCAATATCCCTGAAATTAATCAACAGTATCCCATATCCCTGGAAGTAAAAAATTAGGCGAGGTCTGGTGACAACCGGCTGTCAGCAGACTTTTAGGTCTAGTGACAACCGGCTGTCACTAGACCAAAAGTCTGGTGACAACCGGCTGTCACCAGACCTAATAGTCTGCTGACAACCAGCTTGATATCCTAATAAAATTATGGAAAATTTGTCCTTATAATGGAATACTAATGAATAAAAAAGTATAATAAGTTTCTATTGACAGTGTTTTCAAAGAAAAATACCGAATAACTTTTAAATGCTTATAACAATGTAGCTTGCATTTTAACATTCATATATTTTCTATCAGCTTATATACTAGCATTCTTTTTATGGAAGAGATAAATGAATTTATATATAAAACAAGAAATAGAAGGCCTCGGTGGCTCAGTTGGATGCCCCGTCTGACTGGAGACCAGGAGGTCGCGGGTTCAACCCCCGCCGAGGTCGGCAACATTCTTTCGTGGAGATTGATCCTGAAATATTTTCTACGGTCATTTTCTCCCTTCCGCTGATTCAAGAAGGGCAGTTGTCAGTTTCTGGCGAAAGAATGTGCACAATACTGGTTAACCGCTTAGAGGACTAAGCCTGCCCAGTAAACGTGTGACTAGGTAAACTGACGGCACTCGACGTGACCCATTGGGTTGACTAGGCCGTAAAACATCAACACAAACAAACAAGAAATAGAAACATGCACATGCACACAGGGCCCCTAGTGGAACCTTTAAAACCATTAAAAACCTTTAATTTTGTTGAAATCCTTTAAAAACTAAAGTTGGCTGAAAAACCTGTATTTTGATGACAAAAACTTTATATTTCGCAATTGTAAATGCAAGAGAAGGGCAGAGTAAATATGTAGCATTTCATAACAGCAAATTATAGTTCTGTGACTTTGAGTCATATGTTCCTAAACAGAAATCCAAGTTAATATTGTCATTTCCATTTAAAGATAATCAGATTAACTCTGCAATTTTCTCCCTATTTTGCTTGAAAGGTGACGGCGCAAGGATTCTTTTGCTTGGGATCTGGCAAGAAATTTAACCTGTACAAAACTCATCCTGAAAAACTTTTATTTGACCAAAAATAGCCTTTATAAAAAGCCTTTATTTTTAAGAGACTCTCCTATAGGCATGTAACAGGAAACAAACTTCTTCTAAATAACATGTTTTTTGTAGTTTTTTGTAGTCATGCAGATTTGAAGGTTTTGGTTGAAGTATATTTCAGTTAAATAACCAATTCATAAAAGTTCATAAATAGTGAACCCATCTTTAAATTTATACTGGTTTCTTTTCTTAAAATTAGAGCTGTCAGAGGATCTCACTACATCCCCACTGCAGTGCTATCAGAGGAGAAATACTTGTAGTGTTGAAATATTTTAAATTCATGCTTATCAGATAACATCACTGTAGGATATGGTTACATGGCAACATAAATCTATGAAAGGATTTAAATCCACGAGTTATGGGCCCTTGAACCTGATTCCGGCACACACAATATATCAACCCATCGTACAAGTGTGTACCAGGTTTCAACTTTGTTACCCTTACAGAGTCACAGTTCTTGAGAAAAATGGGACAGATTTTCATTAATGGCAAATTGTAAAACCTATCAAGGGATGTAACTTTAACATATTTCAAGACCATTTTTATAACAAATTACAAAGATCTAAAATGTTACTGAAATACACTGATCACTTACACATGTATATGACATACAGGGGCTTCTACAAAGGCATTGTTACACAAGAAGGAAGCTCTGGAGATAATTTTGAACCTGTTTTCCAAGAGTATTAAAACTTCTAAGCTGTGGCTTATGCATTAAAATAGTATTACGTATCATATTGAGAGGAAAGTATAGCGATACATATCATATCATGAGGTGACTATATTGTTACAGCCCTAAATGCTAGTCAAGAGTTTACATCTATGTACTAAATGTAGATACCCTCTCTAGATAAAGTCATTACTTAAAGGAAAATGTACATAAACTATTAAGCATGATTTGCTGAGTAATTTGGTGAAAAAATTATGAAAACTGGTTGGTAAGTAAGAAAGTTGTTGGATTTTAATATTCTATAAAATGCTGTCATAGAAGCTGCCATTTTTGTGAGAGAGTGATGTCATAACCACCCAATTAAATATGCAAAAATAGTAACAATATTTTGTTGCGGTCTACTGTAAATGTATTCATTTGCATAAAAACTAACAACTATTTCACATAAGTAGAATATTCCTGTCCACATACAACTTTTATCTGTGTTTTTAAAGGCTAAACATCTGATTGAATATTCAAAATATTTAATATTCAAAATGGCGGCACCCATGCTCAGGGTTACAATGTATATGAAATATAAAATATATCTTATTTCCTAACCGATTTTGATCAAATTTGCTCCAAAATTCTTGTTTTTTTTTTTTAAGAGCTTAATACTTTCAGACATACCGGTACATTGCATTTAGTGGGTGTTTCCCTTTAATTATTGTATTGGAAAAAAACTGAATAAAACAGCGGTGCAGATGCTATTAAAACAATGCAGTCTTCTCAAAACTGACTAGAGTACAGTTTATATGTAAAAGCTCCATAGCTCTGATTGCTGAAACCAAATATGGTAAAACATAACATTTAGCATTAAAAGTCGTCCATTACAGTCAAAGAAAAGTAATCATACATGTACACAGTCCTTACTTCAAATGCTGGGGCGATCTCTTATACATGTAACTTGGACCACAGCTGATCTACTTCCAAACCTGGATAAGAGAGAGTGACGATGCGGGTCTTAAATGTATTCATGTAAATATTTAACCTGGTTATGTCCTGTGATTAATGCCATTTTTGCCTCCCACCCCGCAAAAAAGTAATATTTAAAGATCTTGACTCTATGAGATACTAAATGACTGATAAGTACAATGAGTTAAATATTGTTTGGATGCCACACTTAAATGATTAATATATCAACAACTGTCTTAAAAATCTTATATATAAAAGAAAAAAAATAGCAAAATAAATGCCTGAAACTGTAGAATTAACTGGGAAACCAATAATTATTACTCAGGATTACTGGAAAAATACAGCTGGTTGTCACCAGACCTTTTGGTCTGGTGACAACCGGTTGTCACCAGACCTAAAAGTCTGCTGACAGCCGGTTGTCACCAGACACTTCCAAAAAATTAATATCCCATATCCCTGGAAATAAGATGGCAAATATTCCATATCCCAAAAACCCTTCTACAAGCCTCACTTTACAGAGCTTTTTTCCACCAAGAAGTATTGGTCAGGGCCCAGTTGTTCAAAGCATCGTTAGTTTAACAAGCTTGTTAGAGGTCAAAATGTTAATTGTTCTAGTAAGTACAATATCTAATTCACAGGTATTTTTGCTGAAAAAATGTGAGTAGCTTTTGCAAAAGCTACTCACATTTTTTCAGCAAAAATATTAGCATATTTGCCATATTTTATGATCAAAGTTTTAACGATTTGTTCACTAACGACATTGCTAGTTCTGAACAACTGGGCCCAGTATTTTTCTTATTTCAACCTATGTTGTGGTTCTCCTTTGAACTTGAAGCATCTGGCTATCCACCTACAATATATGTTCTCATGGAGAAATAAGGCCAAATAAAAAAAATATGTGTGTTTAGGGTAACATATTAGAAAAAAAATAGGTAGGGTAGGTAGGGTTTTTTTTTTTTGTTTTTTTTTTTTACATTTTTTTATGTAGAATTACACCATAATTACCAAATATACATTGGTGTATCTAGACGGCACCATAATTCACATAAAATTTTACCAAGTCTGACTGTCCTTTGATGTATCTAAAAGTACTGATAGAATGGCAAACAGTGACAGCAGTTTGATCTGGGTCTACACTGTTTGCTCATACCTACTCGTCCTAATATTTAGCATAAATATTTTATCCCAGTGACACCTATTTTTTTATTCTTGTTATTATTATTATTATTATTATTTTTTTTTTTTGAGAAAACATGAAATTACTAGGTTTCACCAGGAAAATTAGGTAGGGTAGGGTTACCCTAAACACACATATTTTTTTTTTATTTGGCCTAAGAAAAAAAATTATGTGACTACTCTGGAGTTTCAAGGCAAAAGAACCACTCCTGGGCCCAGTTGTTCAAAACTAATGATGTCGTTAGTTAACGATTTGTTAAAATTTATATCATGTGATACGCAAATATGCTGAAATTTTTTGCTGAAAAAATGTGAGTAGCTTTTGCAGTACAAAAGCTACTCACATTTTTTCAGCAAAAAATATCAGAATATCGTGTATTGAATCCGCTAAAACAGTTAATGAAATGACCCTTAACGAGCTCGTTAAGCTAACGACGCTTTGAACAACTGGGCCCAATGCTTTAGATAGGTATATAAATATAAATTGTGTATTTCAGTTATCATTATTCGCAATCCTCCAATAAACATTAGAATTGATCCGCCAAGACACTTCTCAAAGCTCCAAATAAGACAGGTAGCCAGACATTTCATTTTTCACCATGAGAACATATGCCAGGCGTACCCATTAGATGCGAACCAGACAGACACTTCTAAAAGTAGCTGCAACCTATGTTCTGGAGAACTCCAAGGCATTTCTACTGAGTATCCTCAACATAATTTTGTTTTCATGGTAGTACGAAAGGAGTAATAAGAAAAATATCTATACTTTTTGGCTGAAAAACTGCATCTTATCTGGAGCTATGACTTCTAATGAGTAATGAGTACCAACAATATATGTTTTAGCGGTGAATGAAAAATGACTGTTCACCCTGCAAACAGACTCATTTACAACACTGCAGGTAATTCTTGAAAGTTGGAATGTAGTGTACCTACATTGTAGCTCTAGATATGGTGCCTTTTTTCAACCTAAAAGTATTGACTTTTGTTTTTATTTCTCACACAAAAATATATGTTTTTATACTCATTAGAAGCACCTCACCCTAATTTAACTTAGACCTATGAGTGTACCTACAACAATTCAACAGTTTTGATGATCTTGAAATGCAGTGTATGTTGCAGGGTTTACATACAAGCTGTAGCTTGGATAAGTGGAATGCCCCCATATGTTAGACATTGCCTGACTCAATATTGAATCACCCGGAGGTTGCGCTTGAGCCTGCTGTTGTTCAGTAACAGGAATATCAGCTACACCTGACAAAGGTGCAATAATGGGCAAACATATAGAGTTCTGTGGCAGCTGTCTTTGCTGATAAATACTGTTGATCAGCATTTCATCTTGCAGTACACCTTCATTATGTGAATGCATGTTTGAGACATAATCAGCAGGAATGTTGTATGCTGGTAAAAGGTTTTTATCATGCTGTTCATTGTCTAAATGTCTATGTTCTGGTTCTGCTACAACTGTAGGCAAGTTGTTATACGGTAAGGTATTAGAATAAACATTTTGTAGTTGATGACTTGTTTCTTCCATAGCACTTTCTTGCTGCTGTATAGACAACATTTGACCTTGGTACTGTTCAGGTATAAACTCTGGTTGACAGTTAATGTTTCTCTGGGGAACATGTTCTTCATGAGTATCATACTGTTCCTGTTCTGTAGCATGACTGTTCAATTGTTTTCCTTTTTCTTTCTTCTTAGCATTAGTTCTGTTGGTAGATAAGGTGGTTTTCCTTGTGTAAGTTCTATTATGACCAGAACCACCTTCTATATAGTAATCTGATTTGGGTTTTGGAGCAGCTATGATATCATCACGCCAGTTTTCACCGGCTTTTTTATGTATTGCAAGCATATGCCTTCTGATTGTTGAAGCATCCCCAAATGACCGTTTACAAAGAAGACAAGTGTATGGTTTCAAACCAGTGTGAATTCTCCCATGTCTTTCCAGTGCCTGCTTCTGATTAAAACCACGTCCACATGTTTTGCATACATGATCTTTAGCTGCTGCATGAACTTTCATATGAATATGCAAAGTCGTCTTCTGTCGGAAAGTTTTTGAACACAGCTCACAGTGAAATCGTTTAACAGTATCATGCATGTATTTATGCTCCTTCAGGGATTTGTCATATGTGAAAGCTTTTCCACACAGATCACATACATACGGCTTAATACCTTGATGAGCATTCATATGCATCTTATAAGAATTTCTCTGATTAAATTTCTTCCCACACTGTGAGCACTGAAATGTCTTCTTCATACCAAGGTGCTCACTTTTGATATGGGTAGCCATCACATATTTTGTTGTAAAGGACTTGTGACAGATCTGACATGAAAAATTTGGTTTCACATAGCCTTCTTCATGTGTTTTCATATGTAGATCATAAAGAGCTTTTGACTTGTAAAAGCGAGAACATTTGTCACAAAAATGAGATGGTTCAGAATGGACTCTCTCTTTATGACGAGTCAAATCTTTCATAAACCCAAAGTATTTATCACACACATCACATTTATAATTTAGTTTATGTTTTCTTTTAACATGTTCATTGTACCTTTTCTTTGAGGTAGCCATATAGTTGCATTCTTTACAAGGAAGTAATTCAGGCATTTTTGCCTTCTTTGGTGCTAACTTTATAGAGCCATCCTGATTATATTCTGGTTTACCATGACATTTATGTCTGTGCAGGTCAGTTGGGTAGCCAAACCTTCTTTCACATACACTGCACTTAAACTGTCTCAAATGAATTCTTTTTATATGCTCATTTAAACGTTTCCTTGATTTTAATACAACCTGACATGTGCTACACTGCATGTTTTGATCAACACTAGAATTATTTTTCTTCTTTTTTCCTTTCTGCCAAGATATTTTTAAACTAAGCTTCTCATCTTCTAATGTTCTTTTTACTGAAGACTGTGGTTTTCTTTTTACATCTCTTTTATTTTCCTCTTTTACAACATTCTGTACAAATTTAACAGCTTCATCTTTTGACACTCTTGATTTGGACATCTGCACACTGGTACCATTGCCATGATTTTCAAATGGAACTGGTGCAGACTTTGTAACGTTAGTTTCATTCTGGCTCTCGTCTTCAAAACACACTTTACCAATACCATCAATATCAGATTTAGCATTTGGACTAATCTCTTTCATGTTTGTAAAGACACACCGGCTTTCCAGAGTTACTATTCCTTCCTCAATTTCTTGCTTAATTTTATCAACATTGATCAAATGTTCTTGCAAAGAGGTTAGATCAGGGGCTATGCTACTGGATGCAGTAAAAGGTGCAACAACGTTCTGGGCATTGTTCCATAAAATTTCATTTTGTACCATTTCAATTTGTTCGAACTCCCCAATAGTGCAATCACCCAGTGGTTCTGAAGTTGGGTCCTCAAGCCAAAGTTTCAGCAAGTTAAATGCCTCTTGTACCATGTCGAACGTTCCCACGAGTGCGAAAGTCTTTTTAACCTTTTTGAATGTGATACCCGTCTCTTTGCGCACCTTTCTCAGCTTGCCCATCAAGTTTTCTATCGGGAATTGTGTTACGTATTCACTGGACAGAAGAACGGTTGTTGTAGAAAATAGGCTCTCCATGTTTTTTAAGTAAAATCGGTGCCAGAGCAACCGCAAAAGTTCAAATGAATTTTAGGCCTAAAACATTTTTTTCTTAGGGTTTGAGACAAATAGGTGAGTTGTGGCGACATTTTTTATGAAGAGTCAACACAAGGGAAGTAACTTCTAAACGACCGCAAAGGAACTGTATGTACGATACAATATCGTGCAATATGACTACGCAAGACAAGTATGAGCTTTCACAAAAAGATTGATCTATGCTCAGCACACAATACACGTTAGCGCTGATTATAATACGGAATATTCTTGGGTTCTACGGTTAAATACATGCAAGTCTTGGCGAAAATCGTCTAAATTCTATAATGTAAAATGTGAATTCGAGAGGCCTAAACGAGATCTCGTTTCGTTGGCCTCTATTAGACCTTCCTATTTAAAAAAATAAATACTGCTAATTTCAATTCGCTGTTTAGGCTTACCTCATCAAACTAAAATACAACCGCGAAAATAGCAGCTCAGCAATAACAACATCCCCAACGTATCTTTTGATGACGGACGTAACAAAAATCAAAGACATACCGCAGGACACCCTTTTGAACTTTAACTTGACTGACTGCTGGCATGATGGACAAACAGGCATGTCCACTAAATCTTACCTTATCGTTAATGATTGGCCAAAAATTCAGACGTAGATCTACTGTATGACAACCTTGCCATTAATTATTTGCGGACTCATATTATGTTGGTTGCATCATGCATTTTCGGGCTTCGCAAAATTTTGAATTGAATTATGTCTTTCTCTAAGAGATTAAATCGGGGAATGAAGCGCTTTTACATTAAAATTCATTACGAGTACCACGGAAACGAAAGATGTGGACGAGTAGACAAAACATTTAATTCTCTCGATGGGATGGATCGAGTTGCGATTCTTTTGTGTCATTCCTCAAAGATGAAATTCCGCAGTTGATGCCTTGTACATGTTTCCAAGATGAAGTTACCCGCTATGTTCTTACTGATAAATTCTGCCGTCGTCGACACACCTACAGTGGAGTAGATATTGTCAGGGGTAAAATGATGAGTCCTTCACCACACTATTTACAGTTTATAACACACCGTATACATAGTATATTAGTTTTTTTGTTTTTTTTTTTTTTTTAACTGCTGCTCAATGTGAGGTTTTAAGAATAGGCCCTGCTGATGTGTAACTCGGCTTTCGGACCTAATGTATATTGGGTCCAAGCTCAGGGTGAATAGGTTATTTATTTATTATTATTATTTAATGTTTATTTCTATGGTCCTTTCTACTCGGTATCAACTGCAGCCTCTTATATCTCTCGCAATGAAGAGCATAACACAGCCTACGGCAACAACTTTCTACTGTCTTTAGATGATGTTGAGCACCTTTAACAGTACTACAGGGCCCAGTTGTTCAAAGCGTCGTTAGCTTAACGAGCTCGTTAAGGGTCATTTCGTTAACTGTTTTAGCGGATTCAATATATAATATTCTGATATTTTTTGCTGAAAAAATGTGAGTAGCTTGCAAAAGCTACTCACATTTTTTCAGGAAAAAATTTCAGCATATTTGCGTATCACTCGATGTAAATTTTAACGAATCGTTAACTAACAACATCGTTAGCTTTGAACAACTGGGCCCAGATGTTCTGAGTTACCATGGTATAATCTAGTATAAGCTGAAGCTTTAAGCTCGTGCTGTTAATTAAGTCTATAAGGTTAGCACTAGCACAGGCATTATTAATACTGTTCATAATGGATTCCCTAACACTAGCCAGCGAGCCACAATCAAGAAGAAAATGCTGAATCGTCTCATCATCTTGGCCACACAGAAGACAAAGCGGACTAACATCATTCTGGTGATACGCCACTCTGTTCACCTGAAGTATGTACACACCAGTCGCCATTCGCAGCTTTTCTTTAATCCTGGGAATATCTCATATTATCTGGAGACTGGATCAACATATGCTTTTACCGCACCAATATTCTTGTACATTCAGATACTTCAGGCTTGGATAGAGGGCTGCTTGCTCCCAGATCTTTCTGACCCAATAGGAATCTACATCCTTGTTGACTTTTCGCTTCCATGACTGTTTCGTTGGAGGATCAGCGAGAAGCCCATATGGATCTGGCAAACCGTACTGAAAATGAAGACGCTCAATAGCAATAAACCAGCTATGACTAGTATATACTGTCTTTCAGCAAGTTGTTTCTCGATAGCAGTATCTGGAAGCCGACATATGTTACCATAAAGAGTGAGGGCCTTTTTGTGAATAGTCGCTTCAGCTGGAACTATTCCGCTAACAGCATACACCGCACAGTTTGCAACCGTTGTAGGTAACGACATGACCTGCTTTAGTACCTTCTCGAGGAAGCGTTCAAGCATGTCTAGGTATAATACTTACGCCCTGCTAGAACGACCTCTAACCCGTACACAAGTATTGGAAGAACATATATGGTCAAAAGCTGAACTGATGTCTCGGGGTCTAATCCATTCCGATGTGTAAAATCTACAGAGTGGGTCTTGCCCCGCCTTTATCGGTATTATTATCAACGTTGCTCTTTTTACATTTTATACATACAGAATATTTTAATTATTGGCTTACAAAGCAATAATCAGAAGTCTCGTTTTTCATGTAAAGTGTTCTGCGTTCTGTCTGCAGCATTCTATATGCAAAACCAAGACCATAATTCACTTAATGAGTTACAGAGAAGCATTTAGGTTAGTTTGATTAGGATCTTCAGTCAAATTTGGCATCGTCATAGAAACGCTAATTCTATCAAGGAATTTACAACCCGAATCTAGACCTACCTGCTACGGTATTTAAGCCACGGTTTTCAATATTCATTCTATCTCGTGTTTATTTATTTTAATGCTAACCTGACCATAAGCAAAATTCGGTCAGTGGTTTCTGACAAGAAGATTTTTAACATTTTCTATTTAGATATATAGGGAAAATAAGCCCCCATCCCCTCCCCAACCCTACTAGCAGCCATGTTTTCCGACGAATCATGATTGCGTGAACAATCTCGGTAGAAGGTCACCAAAGGAACATTTCTGCCAAGTAATATTGAAAACAGTCAAGTGGTTTCTGACAAGAAGAATTTTAAAGTTTTCTATATAGATATACAGGGAAAATAAGCCACGCCACCTGGCGGCCATGTTTTTTTTTTGACGTATCATGACGGCTTGAACAATCTTGGTAGAAGGTCAACAAAAGCAACATTCCTGCCAAGTTACATTGAACTCTGTCCAGTGGTTTCTGACAAGAAGATTTTAAAAGTTTTCTGTATAGATATATAGGGAAAAGAAGCCCCGCCTCTGGCAGCCATGTTTTTTGACAAATCGTCACGGCTTGAACAATCTTGGTAAAGGGTCACCAAAGAAACATTCCTGCCAAGTTATATTGAAATCCGTCCATTGGTTTATGACGAGAACATTTTTAAATTTTCTATATAAATATATAGGCAAAAAAGCTCCACCCCATCTCCCACCCCCCCCCCCACCCCCCACCCGCGGCCATGATTTTTGTTATATCGTGACGGCTTGTAGAGGGTCACAAAGAAACATTCCTGCCGTTATATTGGAAATGGTCCAGTAATTTTGACAAGAAGATTTTTAAACGTTCTATATAGATATTTAGGGAAAATAAGCCCCGTCCCCGGGAAACATTTCTGGCAGGTTATATTGAAATTGGTCCAGTGGTTTTTGATAAGAAGATTTTGAAAGTTTTCTATACAGATATATAGGGAAAATAAGCCTCGCCCCTTGGCGGCCATGTTTTTTTTTTTTTTTTTTTTTTTGGACGAATCATGATGGCTTGAACAATCTTGGAAGAGGGTCACCAAAGAAACATTCCTGCCAAGTTATATTGAAATCAGTCCATTGGTTTCTGACAAGAAGATTTTTAAGTTTTCTATATAGCTACGAGGGATGTTCGAAATGAATTGCTTATTTCTATCCGGAGACACCAAATTTCAAGTTAGCCCAAAAGTACTCATTTCATGCCCTCGAAGTACTCCCCGTGGCTAGAAATGCAAAGTTTCAGCCGATGTATCCACTTTTTGAAGGCGTCACGGTACGCTGATTTGGGCACAGTAATAAGGTACTGATGAATGGCCGATCCAATTGCCTGTCTGGACTGGTATTTCCGCCCAGCAAGGAATGCTTTCAATTTCGGAAACAAAAAGAAATCACATGGGGCAAGGTCTGGGGAATGGGGGGGGGGGGGGGGGGGGGGTGAGGCAAAACAGTTACTTTTTCTTTCTTCAAAAACGCCGTAACTATTGCGGAGGTATGAGCTGGGGCATTGTCATGTAGAAGACGGACATGTTTAAAACCAGTGGCAGGGCGTCCTTTCTGATAATACTTTTTCAGTTTCTTCAGTACTACGTCTTTGTAGTACTTTCTGGTGATGCTTTTGCCCTTTTTAACTGGCACTTTTATTGCGACTCCTTCACCAGAGAAGAAGATTGCATACAAAACCTTCTTTGTACTCAAAGAACGTTTGGCAATTATTGGGCGTTTGCTGTGTTTAGTGGCCCAGATCTTATTGCTAACCTTTTTGACGGGCTCAAAATAATGGACCCAGGTTTCACCACCTGTGACGACAGGTGGCAAACTGCTTTTTTGGCAAACTGCTTTTTGTCATATTTTGGAAACGTTTGAAGCAGCTTTTTGGCCATTTTAACCCGTTGCCTCTTTTGCTCGTCAGTCAACAGATGTGGCACCAAATCTAGCAGAAATCTTTCTGACTTTCAAATGCTTCTTCAAAATAAGGTGAACCGTTGATAGTGATATGCCTACCTTTCGTGCAATATCACGAACTGTAAATCTGGCATCTCCTTCAATGATTTCCTTTATTTTGGAAACGATTTCTTTACGAGATGCAGATTTTGGCCTACCTGATTTCGGTGCAATTTTGATGGACTCTACACCAGACTCAAATTTCTTTTTCCACCGCCGAACTGTGTCATAAGACACACAAGAAGGTTCAAAAGCAGTAGAAATTTCAGTCATCAGCTTCTTCAAAGAACAACCAAGTTTGAGCGAGCTTTGATGTAAGCCCATATTTCATCTTTTTTGTCGACGCTTCTACCAACCATTTTTACTGCAGTGGTCAATGACTGCGTGTATTCAAATGGCAAATTTTATGTCTTACACTTAGTCTAACATATACATTTATACACCATTGTGTAGATATTGAATAGCCCTATACAGGTATGTATTGGTTTTTATCGTGCCTCACGTGGACATCGAGCTAGAGGACAATAAGCAATTCATTTCGAACATCCCTCGTATATAGGGAAAATGGCAATGGATTCCCTAGGACCAGTATCTCGCAAACACCAAGATTGGTTTGATGAGAATGACAAAGAAATTCAGGGTCTCCTTGAAGAGAAACACCAAAACACAAGGCTTACCTCAGAAATACCAGCTCAGTATCTAGCAAGACCGCCTATTCAAACATATGCAAGACAGTTCAGACGAGGTTCAGAGACATGCAAGACTCCTGGCTGAGAAAAAAAAGCTGATGGAATCCAGTCCTTTGCAGACAGAAAGGACATAAAAAAGTTTTTTGATGCACTCAAGACAGTATATGGTCCCCAGAGCTCAGGAACCACCCCACTCCTTTGTGCAGATGGAACTAGCTGACTGACAAAGAAGCTATCTTGAGAAGATGGGCTGAACACTTTGATGGTGTCCTTAATCGGCCATCATCTATCAATGATGAAGCTATCAACAGACTACCACATGTGGAATGTAATCCGCTGCTTGATGAGCTCCCAACCGTCTCTGAAACAGTGAAAGCAATAAAACTCCTGTCATCTGGCAAGGCTCCAGGATCAGATGCAATACCTGCAGAGATCTACAAAGCAGGCGGTCCTCCAGTTGCACAGAAACTGACAGTTATTTCATATTATGTGGAGAAAAAAAGCCGTCCTTCAAGAATTCAAGGATGCAATAATTATCCACCTATTCAAAAGGAAAGGGAATCCTTAAATCTGTGACAATCATCGAGGTATCTCTTTATTGTCAATTGCTGGGAAGATCCTTGCTAGGGTCCTACTGAACCGATTGAATGAACACCTCGAACGGTCAGGGCTTCTACCAGAAAGCCAGTGTGGATTCAGGAAAACAGAGGAACAATAGACATGATCTTTACAGCACGACAGCTTCAAAAAAAGTGCCAGGAACAGAATGTGGACCTCTACATGACCTTTGTCGACCTTACCAAATCATTTGACTCAGTCAGTCGTGAGGGACTTTGGAAAATTATGGCAAAGTTTGGCTGTCCTGCCAAATTCATACCAATGGTGCGGCAGTTCCATGATGATATGCTTGCAAGGGTCCAAAAGGATGGCGAGTTTTCTGATCCATTTCCTGTGACAAATGGAGTGAAGCAAGGCTGTGTACTAACTTCAACACTGTTCAGCATGATGTTTTCTGCCATGCTTACAGATGCTTTCCAGGATGGTGACAATGGTACCCCTATTAGGTATCGCTTTGATGGGAAACTTTTCAACCTAAGAAGGTTGCAAGCTAAATCTAAGGTGCAGACAGAGGTGCTAGACGAGTTCCTCTTTGCTGATGACATGGCAAAGGGTGCTCCAACAGATGAGAAAATGCAAACAGGTGTGGATCAAGTATCAGATTATGTGACTGCTATGATCTCACAATCAGCATCAAAAAGACTGAGGTAGTATATCAGCCAGCACCTGGAAAGCCTTACAAGGAGCCTACCATCACAGTGAAAGGGAACGACTGCAAAGTGGTAGACAAGTTCACCTACCTTGGAAGCACATTGTCTAGAGTTGTGCACATTGATGATGAAGTCAATGCTAGAATTGCCAAAGCTAATGTAGCGTTTGGCCGTATTTGGGACTGAAGTGGAATCAGACTTGACACAAAGCTGAAAGTATATAGATCGGTAGTGCTGCCAACACTATTATACGCATGTGAAACTTGGACAGTTTACCAACGGCATGCCAATAGACTGAACCACTTCCATACAAGCTGTCTTAGAAAACTTCCAAAGATCAAGTGGCAAGACAAGACACAGAAGTTCTGAAAAGGGCAGGGATGCAGAGTGTACGTACATACTCTTCTGAAATTGGCACAGTTAAGATGGACAGGCCATTTTACCAGAATGTCTGATGAACTTTGCCAAAGAAAATCCTCTATGGAGAACTTCAAGTAGGACTAGAAAAAGTGTCCATAGGACACGGATGCCCCCGCCAAATGCCATTCAGAAAAAGGGTTTATATGTAATTGTAACAGGTATACCATGAAGTTATTATTAAGGCCCGGACACAGTTTACTATATGGAACTAAGTCAAGGGAAGATAATTCAAAAACGAAAAACGCAAGAGTTGTCTTCCTTGTTCATGACACATCCTCTCAATGTGATGCATGCACCTGTAAAGTTTCATGAATATATTCCATATGGTTTAGGAGTTATGGCCCGGACACAGTTAACTGTATGGAACTAAGTCAAGGGGAAATAATTCAAAAACCAAAAATGCCAGAGTTGTCTTCCTTGTTCATGACACATCATCTGAATGTGATGCATGCACCTGTATAGTTTCATGAATATATTCCATACGGTTTAGGAGTTATGGCCCGGACACGGTTTACTATATGGAACTGAGTCAAGGGAAGATAATTCAAAAACAAAAAATGCAAGAGTTGTCTTCCTTGTTCATGACACATCATCTCAATGTGATGCATGCACCCATAAAGTTTCATGAATATATTCCATGTGGTTTAGGAGTTATGGCCCGGACACGGTTTACTATATGGAACTAAGTCAAGGGGAAATAATTCAAAAACCAAAAATGCAAGGGTTTTCTTCCTTGCTCATGACACATCTTCTTAGTGTGATGCATGCACTGGTAAAGTTTCATGAATATATTTCATACGGTTTAGGAGTTATGGCCCGGACACAGTTAACTGTATGGAACTAAGTCAAGCGGGAATAATTAAAAAAACAAACATGCAAGAGTTGTCTTCCTTGTTCAAGACACATCGTCTCAGTGTGATGCAGGCACTGGTAAAGTTTCATGAATATATTTCATACGGTTTAGGAGTTATGGCCCGGACACAGTTAACTATATGGAACTAAGTCAAGCGGAAATAATTCAAAAACCAAAAATGCAAGAGTTGTCTTCCTTGTTCATGACACATCATCTCAATGTGATGTATGCACCTGTGAAGTTTCATGAATATATTCCATACGGTTTGGGAGTTATGGCCCGGACACGAAGTGGGACGTACGGACGGACAGACAGACGTACGGGACGGACAGGGGTAATACTTAATGCCCATCCGCTATTCTTCGAATAGGCGGGGGCATAAAAACGCTCCCATGGTGGTCAGAAGAAGCGATACAAGGACACCCTCAAAGCCTCCCTTAAAGACTTCAACATACCAACAGTCATGGGAACGGATAGCACAGGATCGTACAAAGTGGCGATGCCTCATAAAAAGGGGAGCTGGTGAATACGAAGCAAAAAGAATCAGTGAAGCCGAGCGGAAACGTGCATAGCAGAAAGCCAGAGCTAAGGCATCACCAACAGAGCTTTCTTCCTCAGACCTCTCTTGTTCTGTCTGCAATAGAGTTTAGAGCTAAGATAGGTCTCATCAGCTATCTTAGAACACACAAATAATAACACATCACACAGCTGATTAGGATTGGTCATTGTCAGTAATGACAAACGAACGAACATAGGAAAAATAAGCCCGCCCCCCCCTGGCGGCCATGTTTTTTTTTATGAATCATGACGTCTTGAACCATCTTGGTAGAGGGTTACAAAAGGAACATTCCTACCGCTTTATATTGAAATCGGTCGAGTGGTTTCTGACAAGAAGATTTTTAAAGTTTTCTATATAGATATATAGGGAAAATAAACGCCGCCCCCTAGCAGCCATGTTTTTTTTTTTTTTTTTTTTTTTTCGAATCAAAATGGCTTGAACAATCTTGATAGAGGATCATCAATAGAACATGCCGGCAAAATTATATTGAAATCGGTCCAGTAGTTTCTGACAAGAATAGTTTTTGTTTTCAGTTAAAAAATCTATTTTTAGCTCCTGTGACCTAGATATGCATGCAATGGACCGGAACCATTTGAACAATTTTTAAAGAGGACCAACCATGGATCATTCCTGTGAAGTTTGGTCAAAATCCAATTAGTGGTTTAGGAGGAGATGTCGTTTGAAGAAATTGTTTACGGACGGACGATGGACAAAATATGATCACAAAAGCTCACCTTGTCACTACAGCTGAAAAAACAAACAAAAAAAAACACACACACAAAAAAAAAAAAAAAAACACAAAAAAAAAACAACAAACAAACGCCTGTGCCTGCAGTAGTTCGGATCCTTTCCTCACTAGACAAATCGGTCCATAGAAACACCCCCAAACCACCCCAAAACGCCCCAAACCATCCCAAAACACCCCAAACATCCCTCAAAACCCCCAAACCACTATTGTATGATAGGGTAGGGTCAGATAGAGATGAGTTATGTGTATTGAAGTGACCCGTGGTGGGTTTTGGTTAACTGGGTAGAATATAGTATGTCCAAAACCGCCAAGCAAGCCACCCCAAACCGCCTCAAACATGTTAATAAAACCAAATAGCAAGGGTACGTACAAACACCGGATCGGACCGGATCGGGCTCAATTACCGGATCGGACCGGATCGGACCCGATTTTCTGTGCTATGTTCATTTTTTCTTCGATATTTTATTCTTTATGCACAAATGGAAGAGGTTTACAGCATACAAAACTATTTTTACCTCACACCTTCATTCCAATATAAAAAAAAAACGGACCAAACATAACTCCACCCATATATATTTAGCCAAACGGCTAATGTAGGCTATGCTAGGAGTCTGTAGCATCTGCATTAAGTTCGGATGACAAGCCAGCACCAAACAGCGGGACAACGTCGGACCGACAGCGATACGTTGTTACGTCGTATCGCCGTCGGCCAACACCGGACCGTTTTTTTTTTAATTTTTGTTCACAAACATAGATTGTTGGTACTCGTTAGGCTTGCCTTGCTGAGGCGGTTCTCACAAGTTCCCCGATTCTAGAAATATGAAAAATATCAGAATTTTTATCTTTTTTTTTTTTTTTTTTTTTTTTTTTTTTTTTTTTTTTTACATTTCGTTGGTAAATTTTAATGTAAAAGCAAGAATCACATTACCAGTAATCAAACACAAAGTTCAAAAAGCTTATCAATCAATCTGTCAAGTGTCATCCAAAACACGTATCACTTCTAATTGAATGATATGATGAGCTATTTTTTCTTCTTCTAATTAATGCTGGGGATTAAAATTAGTGATTGACTGATATATGGAAATGATGCTGCGAGTGATAAATTAATGTAGTGATTGACTGATATATGTAAATGATGCTGCGAGTGAGGCAAAGTGGCGACGGAGTGATAGTATTGAATCCGCTAATGAAATAGCATCACATACATAATTAAAAAAACTAATACAGTATTAAAAATAACAACTAGAAAGAAAAAAATCACAAAAAAAAAATCAAGATAATAGTCAAAATAGGGTCCGATCCGGTCCGATCCGGTAATTGAGCTCGATCCGGTGTTTGTACGTACCGAAATAGCAAGACTTCCCTTATTTATTTATTTAGTTTATTTTATTTTTTATTTTTATTTATTATTATCCTTAGGTCTAATGTGACAGGGCGAAATGCAAGTTACTATCAATCTCTACACTGTCATACAGGGGTGAAATAAGGCAGTTTGGGGAGGGCTTAGTGCTTATATGAGGGTGTTTGTGCATGCGCTATTCGGGTTATAAGCAGTCATTGCGATACATTAGAAGGGATGTTGGTTTTTATAAATATTCATTGTCACTAAACTGCTTGAGAATTTTAAGCGTCCAGTTGACTAAGAATTACTTTTTTTAATTGCATTCAATGTGACAAAGTTTTCTTCCGAGAAAAGGCATACCAGCTAAAAAAAAAAAACATGAAGCAAATATTTGCTTTAACCACGGCAATGCTGTCCTCAGAGTTTTCTGAGCAGTATTCAGAAGATCACCTCTTTGAGACGTTGTGTGTAGTTAGGCAAAAGACTGGTATAGAATTCCACAAAGAAAAAATAGCATATCAGTTGACAGGTCAGTGGCTCTGCGTGCTGGAAGCGTATGATATTCTTTTAGAATTTTTATTGCCAGAAAACGTGGCAAATATTCAGACTGAAGAGGATTTTCTATCGGAAAATACTTGTGATGATAACCCAAGTCTAAACCACAAACGGGGGCAATTAAATCATTCCATTTCCCATGGTGACAGGTGTAATTGTGCTGTAAGAAATCTCTGCAATGGTCATGATCAAGTTCTTCATCAAGAGAAGGATCTGACAGCTGCTTCAAAGTCAGCTCAAAATTATTCAATTGATGTTTCAGCTATAAAAGTTGAGCATGACTCTGATGAAATTTCAGCTTTTTCAGTGGATGTTTATATGCCTGTAGAAAGAAGGACAGAAAATTCAGCTCAGATATTCACAGATATAAAGCCAGTACAGTCAGATAGTGATTGTAGTGACTCTTTGAAGAAACAGAACCAAAAGCAGACTGTTTTCATGCAAAGTTGCAGTACTGGAAGTGTTTCAAAAAGGACATCTTTGCCGTCTAGGCTGCCATCACCAAAGAAAAAGTACCAACAAGATGACAGGAACTCATTTACAAAAAGAAAGAAAATTGTTGGACTGGATGATAAAATTTACACTAAAAAGAAAAGAGGCAGAAAGAAGATTAGAAGTGAAAATGATGTTTTCAAATGTCAGCTTTGTGACTATGTTGGTAAAAATATTACTCATTTGAAAAACCACAGACGGCGGCTTCATGGTAATATGAGGACTTACAAATGTAACCAGTGTGACAAAAGCTATGGTGTTAATGCAGACCTAAATAGGCACAAAAAGACAGTCCATGAAACCCCAGTCTTCTTATGTCAAGTTTGTAATAAATCATATAAATCAAAGGCTGGATATGATGACCACATAAAATCACATGAGGATGATTATGTAAAGCCTATATTTAATTGTATGATGTGTGAGAAAACATACAGTTCCAAAATTGGACTTGCTAATCATATTAAAGGAGAACATCTAGACATGAAAGAAAGTTTTTTGTGTGCAATCTGTGGCAAAAGTTTTACAAATCTGACAGCATATACTGGACATTCTAATCTTCATGCAGGTGTGAAACCATATAGCTGTAATACTTGTGGCAAAGCTTTTGCTTTTCGGAAGGCATTATGGGAACACAAACATGTTCATGATAAAACATGTCGATATAGTTGTGATATTTGTGGGAAAAGCTTCAAGCAAAATCAATGTCTGAGAACGCACAAGAAAATCCACAATGACATACGAGATTATACTTGCTCAATCTGTGGCAAGGCTTTTACACAAAAACAGGCTTTGAATCGCCACAAGCGGATACACAGTGGTGACCAGCCATTTGAATGTATTGTCTGTTTTAAACGGTTTAATGATACCTCAATCATCAGGAGACATGTTATTTTCATGCATAAGAAGGAGTCTGAGAGTTGGCGATCTTATATTATAATTCATAAAAAGATGAAACCAGACACATAACTTATGCAGCCTCATTTGGGTTTATACCCATTTACAACAGATATCTATATTTAAAATGCAGATATCTGTATTTGAATAGGTATCTGAATTAAAATTTAGATATCTACATTCTAATGCAGATATCTGTAATTCAAATACATACATTTTTTGTAATTTGTATTTGAAATGCAGATATCTCTATTTAGTTGTCAAATAGAGATATCTGAATTTCAGTTAGATATCTTTGTCTTAATCACAGATATCTGCATTTCAAATTAGAGACAACGTCTGTATTTTTTAGAAACTTGGATACATGTATCTGTATTTGAAATACCGAAATGTCAAATTTAAATACAGATATCTATATTATCATTTGAAAGAAAATTTCTGCAATTCAAATGGAAATATCTGTATTTCTAATACAAATATTTTTTCAAATACAGATATCTGTATTTATAAAAATACAGATATCTCTAATGTAGATAGAGATATCCGTATTTGAAATGCAGATATCTCTATTTATGACCTGATTGTTTTCAACTTTTATTTTCAACAAATAATCAATACTCCCCTGCTCAAGGTTTTTGAAATGCTTGCATGATGTTTCAGAGTATTGGAACTTTCATTAAAACTGACACTAATGCGTTGACAAGGGCTGTGTTCAGTAGTGCAGTGATAGCGAACATTTTACCCAAGATCCCTGTACCGTAATGACAGCTGGCCTCGGTGGCTCAGTTGGATGCGCCAGGAGGTCGCGGGTTCAACCCCCGCCGAGGTCGGCAACATTCTTTCGTGGAGATTGATCATGAAATATTTTCTACGGTCATTCTCTCCCTTCCGCTGAATCAAGAAGGGCAGTTGTCAGTTTCTGACGAAAGAATGAGCACAATACTGGTTAACCGCTTAGAGGACTAAGCCTGCCCAGTAAACGTGTGGTTAGGTAAACTGACAGCACTCGACATAACCCCATTGGGTTGACTGGGCTGTAAAACCTCAACACACACAAACCTTTATGACAAGGGCCAACAGGAGCAGGGGTCCAAAACAAAACACTCTCAAGTAACTTGTACAAGTTCTGAATGCAGTCCTGAATTCACAGGACTGTTCTATGGCAAGCTGTTTTACTATTTGTTGAGCAAAATAGATATCTTATATATTATATCAGATATCTTATATAGGATTTAAGATATCTAATATAGGATATATATGTAAGATATCTGATATACTAATTCAGATATCTTATATCCTATATTAGATATCTTGTATCATATATAAGATATCTGATATAATATATGAGATATCTTATTTAATTCCACATATAAGATATCTAATTTACCATATAAGATATTTATATAAGATATCTGATATAATATATCAGATATCTTATATATTATATAAGATATCTGATATATTAAATCAGATATCTGATTATAGAATAAATAGTAAAACGGCTTTCCACACTGTTCTCTTGGATTTCTGTGGCGCTTGAATCTGGTTCCCAGATATCTGACTCCTTATGGTTAGAACTTCATGCATGACCACTGCTGGCCAACACCGATTAAGGATTTGTCATGTATGCACTTATCAGGTGCCTGTCAAGGGGTCCTGGTATCCTTCCCAGGGACCTCTCAGGGATCCTTCCCAGGGACCTCTCAGGGATAATGTTTTAATCTAGAATGCAGCTAGGAGAATCAATAAACCCCATCCAAACACCCATTCAAACTCTTGGTCAAACTGAAATGAAGTACATGTATAACTGGCCAAGACCTTCCATATTTTACAACAACAACAAAATACTAAAGATACTACAACTAATAATAATAATGCGGAATTTCTATTTTCCTATGCATTATTCCCCTTGTCAAGCTCTTCAGCTTAGCTTTTTAATGCTTATCACTCTGGGTAATATTTTCAGCAGGCCACATATTGAAATACTTTTCTTATTTTTCCCCAGAAAAAGATTTTGATATTTCATGCAATTTGTCTCCAATGGTGACAAATTGTATGAAATGTCAAATTCTATTTTCTGGGAAAAATACATAAAATATCATCAATTTGTTGTCTGCTGAATTAGCCCAGAGAGTGGTAAGGGTTAAGCGAGCCAAAACAGGCAGTATAAAGTAGTCTCCCTTGTAAATTGTTGTAGTGCATATTGTTAACTCACTTGGAGCTGTACTCCAGGTCAGCTTATGCCGGTATCTGTTGTCCGTCGTTGTCCGTTGTTAGCTTTTCACATTTTTGACTTCTCCAAAATCGTAAGTCGGATTGAGCTGAAACTGGTGGGATGCATTGTGACTACATGTAAATTCATGTGAATTGCTAGAATCATTCGGTTCTGATATCTGAAACTCTTCAAACGACATCTTCTCACAAACTATAAATCGGAATGAGCCAAAACTCGATGGGATGCATCAGAGAATCCGGGACATAGAGATTCAGTATTGCTAAAATCGTTCTGTTCCGATATCCATGGCGCCATCGTGAAATTCTTCAAAGGACATCTCCTCCCAAACTGTCAGTTGGATTGAGCTGAAACCTGATGGGAGGGATCAGAGGGACATAGAGATTCAGAATACATGTAGCTAAAACCATTCCTTTCTGATAGCCAAGATGGCTGCGTCTTGAAATTCTTCAAATGACATCTCCTCCCAAACCGTACAGTGGACTGAAGAACTGAAACTTGATGGGAGGTATCGGAGCGACACAGAGATTCAGATTTCCTAAAATTGTTCTGTTCTGACTTCCAAGATGGCCACCACAGGGGCCATCTTGAAATTCTTCAAATCTTCTCCTAAACCGTAAGTCAGATTGAGCCGAAATTTGATGGGAGGCATCGAAGCAACATCAAGATTCAGAATTGCTAAAATAGTTCCCTTCTGACATCCAAGATGGCTGTCATGGTGGCCATCTTGAAAATTTTCAAAACACATCTGCTCCCAAACCCTAAGACTGATTGAGCCCAAACTTGGTTGGAGGCATTGGGGCCACATGGAGTCAATACTTCGAATTGCTGAAATCATTCCGTTCGATGTCCAAGATGGCCACCCCCTTGAAACTGTTCAAAGAACATCTCCTCTGGAACCTTAAGTAGGATTGAGCTGATGCTTGATAGGATGCATCAAGAGGGAGAAATCGTTCCGTTCAGATATCCAAGATGGCTGCCATGGTGGACATGAAAATCTTGAGCTTAAACTTGATGGGAGGCATGTTATGGAGATCCAGAATTGCTAAACTGTTCAGTTTCAATATCCAAGATGGCGGCCATGGCAGGAGTCTTGAAACTCTTCAAACAACATCAGATTCTGAATTGCTATAGGCAGTCAGATCTGATAGCCAAGATGGCCACCATGGCACAATGTTACATATCATGATAAGCCTAATACAGGTGAGCGATTTCTGGACCACTTGGGCCTCTAGTTTTAAATTGTTTGACAATTTCTCTGCTCTCGTTGCAAAAAAAAAAAAGTCAATGCTGCTGCAGAAGTATCCTTTGTTCTTATATGTAATGGACAAAGACAATTATTTCGTATCTTCTAATGGTACAATTCAGTCACACAACTGGTCAGCTATGGTTTACCTCCCCTATCCCCAGGGGAATTTTGTAGACCACTTTTTTCTTAAAGCCTATTATCTTGCAAGTATTTTGCAGCATGTTAGTCATTTGGCGATGGGGCCGTTTCCCAGTATTAGCCTGTTACATTCATTAGCCCTCCAAAAAGTATAATACCATAGGCAACCATTAAACCTATCAGAATTGGTGCAAAAGTAATTATATATTCCAAATAAGTTAGAGAACAGTCCACTAGCTACAAAATGTGATGTTTGAAAGTTCTTTTTGGCCCTACATGGTTTTAAATATGTTACATTTTCTACCGTACCCTTTAGAAATGAGTATTTTAACTCAAATAGTTCATTTTCACAGGTTGTACGATTCCCCTATGACCTTACTTTGTAATTTATGATAAGGTATTTACATTTAAATACCCTTTCCAAAGCTGCAAATATTATCTCTCTAGCTTTTATACATTGTCAGTTAATGGATGTTAAGCAAAGTCACCCCACTGTAAAATGTAACATTAAAAAAAATCATTTTCACATATCATCCCACCAAATGCAGCCTAGAATTTGTAGAAATAAAGTGAATTCTTATATATAGCATTATATTTTATTAATGTGAGATACCTAGGTGCATTAAAGCCTGTCTCTGCCCTATCGTTCTGTTCATAATAACGTAGGCAACATCTAAAATGTCTGCTTACTGTGGGCTTCGGTGGTTTTCTGTATGATAGTCTACATCAGTTTTAGTGCCTCTGTTTTGTATCCTTTAATTTTTGTAAGCATTTCCAAAACTTCAAATTTAATGTCACAGTTCTTTGTCAGTTATATACAGTCTCCAGTTGTATGCATGAAATACTGTTAACAGTAAAGTTGCAATTAACATAATGGCCACTTGTGCATAAAATACTGCCCTGAAGTTT
This sequence comes from Anodontia alba, assembly GCA_964016985.1. NCBI lineage: Eukaryota > Metazoa > Mollusca > Bivalvia > Lucinida > Lucinidae > Anodontia > Anodontia alba. The sequence goes on along the minus strand of OZ024826.1, from coordinate 50,648,089 downwards.
TTAGTGTATGGCAAATGCTTGTAATTTCTTTATGACCAAATAAAATATCTACAGATGAATTGTATGTCAGATCCTCACATGACTTTGCTAAATAATTTATTATTGGTAACATATGTAACACCCTGATGTCTGAATTTTAAGGGATTTTTGTCTTTGTAAAGGTCTTTACCTATACTTTTATCACTTGAATTGATGCTCAGTTTTCGAATAATATATTTTCAGAATAAGATGATAAAAATGACACTGTTGCCTTATTTATTCTGTTGCTTGCCTTATTTATTCTGTTGCATTATGGGGTGTGTTACGTAGATGATTTATTTATCTGCAATTTTTAACTAACCAAGGCATATCAAGAATATTATCAATATATCAAGAGGATCCAAATTATAGCTTGCTACACTGAAATTTGTTTATGATTTTTGTTTATGACCTTCAAATCCATATTAAAACATGGCACATTATGCAGTTGACCACAAAGTCTTTCTGTTACAGGGTAAATGTATATACTGTAAAACATTATTTCTGATTAAACAATACTGGTACAAGCATAGCCTCATTCCAAGAAGTGCAAGTATTTAATACCAGAGAAGCATTCAGTATACATGTAGTCCTGATTAAAACTAAATGTTCACTGTATAAGCTACCGCAGGACATGTAGAGCCTGTGAATACAGCTATGACTGGTCAATGTCTTCCCTGTGTGCTCAATGAATAGCAAAGGACCTCAGCTTTCTTCATGCAGACTACAAAGACTGATCAGACTGAGCGAAAAACCAGGCTGATCTGAGTTTTCGTCAGGTGCACAATTCAGTTGTTAGTGTTGGCATGCTGAGGCTTAAATACATTAAGAGTACATAAAGTAGAGTCATAATAACACTATAGGGGTCAAACATGGTTTTTCATGCATTACCATTCGCCAGGTCCCGTTGGAGGTGTTGAAAACCGAGGCCGAAGGCCGCGGTTTTCAACACCTCCCAAGGGGCCTGGTGAATGTTAAGGCATTGAAAAAACATGTTCGATCGCTATTATTGCATAAAAATGAAAACATTTGCTATATTTCGCGTTATTTCTTGCACTATTTTGTTTCGCCTTTTCACCGATGTCTCGCGAACGCAATTTCCACGGACTATGCTCGTTCTAGGTCCGGGCAGTATAGATCTAATGACGGCAGCATTTTTTGGGGCCCTGATACACGCATATTGAAAGTTGCGTAGCCGTGCATTAACAGCGCGTGAATTGCCTTATTAATACACGGCTTTTCGCCGGTTAATGCACGGCTGTTCATAACGTGCGGCATTGCATTTGACTTTATAGCACCTTTAGAGATTAAGTCCATCTTATGTTGAAAACAAAAGTGGTATGCAACTTCTTTTTCATCTTTCAATGCATATATTTGTACATTTTTTTTTCTGTTATAACATAAACTATCGGTACTTAGCTGAAACTCGTGAACAAAATCAGATCAATATCGTTGGATATAATTAGCTATAGTCCAGGTAATATTTCATCCAAAAACGGAGTGTGTGCGTACGGCCGCAAAGACTCCGAAACTGGATAATTCTCTCACTAAATTGAACGCATTGACACATCACCGCAAAAACTCTGAAACATGAAAATCTGCGTAATACGCAAAATGTTATAGCGACGAGGATTAATTCCGTGCATTAGCGCAAAAACTCCAAAGCTGGAAGATTTGCGCATATGCGCAGAAATTCTAAAGCAGGAAAATCTGCGCAAAATGTTAATAACGACGAGGAGTAATTCCGCGCATTAGCGCAAAAACTCCAATGCAGGAAGATCTGCGCATATGCGCAGTTCCAAAGCAGGAAGATCTGTGCATATGAGCAGAAACTCCAAAGAAGGACGATCTGCGCAGTTGCGCAGAAATTCCAATAAAGGAAGATCTGCGCAATGCGCAGAATGTTGATACCGGCGAGGAGAACTCCAAAAGCAGGAAGATCTGCGCACTTGTACGAAAGACCGGTAGTGTCATTTCAACTTCACGAATTCACGAATTCAACTTCACGAATTCCACGTCACGAATTCAACTTCAGGAATTCAACAGTTGAATATGTATTGCAACCACGGCAAATTAAATGTTAAGAAGTTTGAAATAACGATACCTTTCGTAAAAAGAAGTTTAGGCTGTTTTAAAGTAACTCGTTCCTAATGTCATTTGCTTAGTCAAGCTAGTTTGTTTTCATTTCTTGATGTACAAAGGAGGGCATATTGTTGTTAACTGTTATAAAATAGCATTAGATTAAATCTCTAGTCATTGACTGGTCATAGTCAACCAAAACGTTGTATCAGGAAACTTATATATGCGGTTTATGACTTTTACTAACGTATGTAACAGTTATATCACAAGTAATTGACAGTTCAACATATTAAGATATCTGTCTCTATAAAACCACATGCATTGGTAGCAAATAGCATGCTAGTAAGTAAGATTATGGATACTTCTATATTTACACCAAAGTATTTCTATTGTTTTGAGGGTAACGTTTGTAACATGGCTGTTACACGTAAACGACCCCGTCGCCAGAGGGCTAACGTATCATTTTGTTTCTTATATATTGCAGTTTCAGAAAATTATAATGTACAAAATTCCCCCCTTGGGATGTGTGTGTGTATGTGTGTGTGTGTTGGAGGGGGGAGTGGGGGGGAGCGGTCTGTAGCCGGCCCTGTGAAAAATACAGGAAAACCTGTGAAAGACACCAATACTGTTTTGTATCTGCAAATAATTCAATTTTAGGTACGTCCGGTCATGAGATCTAGATATTCCTAGAGAAAAATGGCTAAACTATTTGCAAACAGTGGAGACCCTGACCAGACGCCGCCGCCGTTCTTACAGTGGACCCTCGTTACAACGACAACATTTGTTCCCAAAGACGTTGCAATTAAAATGAATTTACTATTGTACAGAATACTTAATGAGCAGATTGGTATGTAAGAAAGGTCTTGTTTTGCTCTTATTTCCTCATAGAACATATGTTTTGGATATTCGTTAGAATCGCATATTTGTTAGAATCGCATCAGTGAGGCGATTCTAACAAATATCCGGGGGTGGTTGGGTGGTGCGAAGGTGTCCTTTATCTTACGTCACCGGGGCGCCCAACTGTATTGGCTTACAGCTGGGCAAGGCCTGCTATCCTTGTAGCAGGTAAGGGTAGAGGGGGATGTTTTTATTTCTTCTGTTTCTTTACTTTCATTTCTGTTCCTCTTTCTTCCCTGTCCCTCTCTTTCATCTCCTCTACTATCTCTTCTATCTTTTTTCTCCCTTTCTCTGGGAGACGACACAAAATGACCCTCAAGGGTTGACGTGTCGTTAAACCCCAACACAATCAATCTAACAAATATCCAAAACATATGTTTCTTCAGAGTATTAAGTACAATATTCTTACATAATTTATGACTAGTTGTTACCTCTTAAGCAAAGGTTTGGTGACGTTCAAATTGTCATTATAACGAATTTCATCGTTGTATCGAGTGTCGGTATAAAGAGTGTTGTCTAATTTGCAGGAAAGCAAACTGGATGTCACAAAAATTGTCCACCTTGGCAAAAAAGGCAGAAAATCTACCAAGTGTATCTGTTTCCCTTAAGGCTAGTGTTGGGAATCGGCCAGAATTTCATAGTCGATCATCGGTTGTGTAAAACCGACTGATCATAGATTAACAATCGACTAGTAGAAAGTATAGTCACACTTAATTAGCTCTATTCTAGATACTTATTCATTGCTCCAGATCAATAAGAGGGGTATCATGATAATATTTCTTCTTATTTCGACATAAAAACATATGTTGTGGGTACTCATTAGAAGCGCCTCCGCGAGGCGCTTCTAATGAGTACCCACAACAGATGTTTTCATAAAGAAATAAGAAAAATATCAGTATTTTTGGATTGACTTTTAAGGCTGTTGTATCATTTTTTTTTTTTTTTTTACTTTTATTGACCTTGAAATCTAGAATGACCAAAATAGACAAGTTTGAATTCCATTTCTTTATAACTTGCCTAACGAGAGAAAATATGTTTCTAAAAATAGAATTTTCCGATTAGTCGACTATAAAAAAATCTTTCCGATCATATCAGTCACTAGAGGTAAAAGTGACTGATGATCGATTATAATCGATCATCAGTGGCAACACTACTTAAGGCCACAATCCAATCGCAAATCTTGTTCCTACTCGGAATCAGACATAATGGCATGGATCTTAGATCACAGATCACTGGCCTACTTATTTGTCCCTAGACATTCTTGAGGGTTCATGCTTCGGATGTACATGTACCATCGGCGCTCAAGGCAGTCATTTTGTAACACCATATGACCTGTATTAGTTGATAAAGTCCTTAGAGATGCTATCGAGCTCAAGAGTTAATCAGTGTAAAATGAAACAACAGACAAGGTCGTTGTACAAGACCATGGGTTATTGTAACCTACTTTTTTAAGAAACTTGTCCAAGGACATATCTCGAAATTTAGGCACGGCGTAGGCTAGTTAACACTTGCTTTATCAACAGCACAATTTCTCTTGAATTTAGACTTGAGCAATAGCTTAATAATTGCCTTCGGACATGCTAAAAATGCCGAGATCATCCTGCGCATGCGCAAGGTATCATGCGGGCCTTTACTCTCTACACAACCTGTAATATTCAGTGATTGTTGTAGCGGACAGTGAAGGCCCTAAACAGACTGCCCAGATGCGCAAGTCGATCTGGGTTTTCGCTGTCCGCATATGCCCGAAGACACGTTTTTGCATATCACGGCCCATCTTAGTTATCTGAGAACATAAATGAAAATCGGGGGCAATTGTGTTCTGTAGACGCATCAGTTTCTGTCGTTCTTAAGAATATGTTGGCTTTCATCTTTGGCATTACGAACACAGTTGGAATAATTATAGCATGGACAAAAATAATGGCAGGCATATTGGAAATTCTAACTCGACTTCCATTATGACTATTTTTACGTGTGTGTGTGTGTGTGTTATTCAGTATGTGTGCGTGTGTGTAAGCGCATGAATGTGTGTGCGTGCGTTTTCTATTGTCCCCCGCCTTTTCGTAGAAAAGTGGGTGACGAAGCATTCACGGCTCTGAGATTCACGGTTCCGAGGTTCCGTGGTACCGCCTCTCTCTAATAGTACATAGCTTGTGTGCGCAACTACTCCTATAGATTTTAACCGATCCTGGAAACTTTGCAGGCATTTTCTACATGGTATGAAGATATGCATATGGTTTGGACATAAACCTCAGTTTAATTTGGTCACTTTTTTCATGTTGTGAAACATGCAGTGGGTGTCTTGTGTGCGGAACTCATTCTACGGGTTATAACCGATGTTTTTGAAACTTTGCAACCATTTTCTACATGGTCTGAGAATGTGCATGCTGTTTAGACAAACCTCAGAGTAATGTTTGTTAATTTTTTTTTCTTCTTGTGATTTTTTTTTCTCAATAGTAGAGTGGGTGTCTTATGTGCGCACCTCCTCCTACAGGTTTTAACCGATCTTTTGAAAACTTTGCAGGCATTTTCTGCATGTTGTAATGGTATGCATGTGGGTTGGATGTAATCCTCCGATTGATTATTTTTACCTTTTTTCACATATGAACATAGTTGTTTTTGCCTTAATAGTATACATAGAGTGGGTCGGTGTTTTCTTTGTTTTCAGTTAGAATACTGTCAACGTGTATAGATACATGTAGTATATAGCGAGGATAGTAGGTCCCTTGTTGACCTGGTCATTTTTGGAGGATTTTTGAAAGGTGGGGAACATAAATTCTCAGAATTTGCATGTTTTTGAAGAAAGAAAGAAAATTCCATTATCCTTAAATATGAAAGCTTTGTCTAACAAATGCTGGCGCTGGACAGACAAATGAACAAGGTTTTAAATGTTGATTCAACGTCAAGCGGACACAGCATTGAACAACGTCGACTCAGCGTCATTGTGTTAAATCAACGATGAATCGACGTTGTTTCAACGTTGTGTAGCAGCTGGGGAATTTGCTTCTCTTGGTGTTCCTTAGGTCTTTAACTCCCGTAAAAAGGCCCAGCAGGCACACAAATGTCTTGATGTCGAATCGCCGTTGAATCAACGTTATTTCAACGTTATTTGCGTGCTGGGACATAAACAAACTGTCTGAGGCTCCGATCAGACGCCACAGAACGTAGATCAGGGTCTACATTGTTTGCATTAAATACAGGAATATCTATAAAATACGGCAATAATAAAAAAAAAAAACTAAGCAGATACCTCTTCTGCTAGAAATGAACCTGACCAAAAAACTAATGTATTAGAGCCCTTTCGGCATTTATGGGTTAAAGATTTGTCTTTTAATTAGGTACAGAAACCAATGGCTATATATTGCTGACAGTTGTCTACTATAATTACAATTTAAAACGAAAATCTGATTCATTTGATTATATTCTATTTTTAATAACACAGTGATTTTACATAGATACTCCTCTATGGCATGATAAACGTTGCAATATTCTGTATCAATTATATCTAGTTATCGTTTTTAAAACCCTTGTCCTGCTGAATAAATTAAGATGCCACTCGCATTTCTAATTTTCAGCCAATCAGATTACTTGATGTAGATTGTTGATATAAATTCACAAATTAAATGGCAAACAGTGCAGACCCAGATTAGTTGGCTTCTTCAGAAGCCAACTGATCTGGATCTACACTGTTCGCAAAGGCACGGTATATCCGGGTTCAGAAGGACTAGGCTTAATACAGTTATTGTTTTAGAATATTTAAAAATATTTTTTTCTATCCGATTTATGATTGGTGGTAAAAGTATAAAAAATATTGAGTATAAAAATAGATATATTCTAATAAAATATTTATTTAGTATAAAAATATTAAAAATATTTATTGTATAAAATACACAACTGGCCGTCCGCTAATATAACTGTTGATTTGCTGTTAAATATATAATGCGCAACGCAGGTTCAGATGAGCATGCGTATCCGTGCAGTCTGATCAGGACATTCTCTGTTTGTCATATCCTACAGAATCCATTGATTCTGTAAGCGGGCAACGAAGGCTCTGATAAGCCTGCGAGAATGCGTTGCCCGCAAAGTGCATAAGGTCATTTTTGTGATTTGCGCATCAGTAACTGGGTCGATTGTTTACAATCGAACCATAGTATACATACACTAAAATTCCCTTAAGGTTGTTGTCCATGTGATTATCCTGGATCAATGAAATTAAACCGCGCTTTTGTACGGACTCCAGGAAACAGGTATTATATATAAAATTAATAGTTTATCAACAAATATGATATCTGGACAGAACAATTGTTTATATATACAGGCCTATATCGGATAGAACAGTTTTATGTTTTGAACAAATATTTTATATTTTGAACTAGCTATGTGTCCAAAGTACAAAAATGCCGCCCCTCCCCTCTCTTCATCCTTTAGACACCTATCCCCACTCCAAAGGCATCCTAGACGCAACTCTGACACAGACTTGAAGGTCTAGATCTGGGTAAGTAGCATACCAATTTTCAATTTCCTACCATAAAAGATATCCAAGTTATGACCTTCAAGGGAAACGCGGACATAAACGTCCATGCATGTAAAGTGGGGTGGGGGGTTCCAGCCTATGAAGAATTTACAAAGGACTCTGCGCACGCACAGACTCTTATAATAGTACGTATAAGTATTGCCTCGGACCCAAGTATTGATGGGTCCGAGGTATTGCTTAGGATATGACTATTGTACATAACGTATACATCCCCATTTATCTATTTTCCTTGCGTAAATAGAGGGTTTTGTATAAAATTACATCTGAACACATGGATACTCCTGCACACGCACTCGGTAACACACACACGCAGTTACTATCAGTAACTCGTAATTCGGATGTCAGATTTGCTGATAAAAACAGTACTTTAAGTTACTGCTAAAAATGCTTACAAGTCACATTTACTTATTTGTATGATATTGGAGTTTTTACGTTTAAATTAATTTCAAGCTGCCCCCAGACTACGTAATTATTTTCTGACAAATTCGATCTTAAAATTGGACATGCCTTTCTGTATTATTTTCGCAAAATTTCTTTCAAACTGAAAACCAGTAACTTATTATTTTTTAAACATCAAATATGACAACACAGATTACAACAAAGTGTGAACATACACATATATAATATTTAAGATATCTGATATATTATATTAGATATCTTATATAAATAAGATATCTTATATGTCAATTTCGATATCTTATATGCTATATAAGATATCTGATATGCTATATAAGATATCTTAATTGGCATATAAGATATCTTATATGTTATATAAGATATCTGATATGCTATATAAGATATCTTATATAGGATATAAGATATCTTATTTACTAAAGCAGATATCTTATTTGTTCAATTAAATATCTTATTTAGTATATCAGATATCTTATTTAGTATATCAGATATCTATATTAATATATCAGATATCTTATTTAACAAATAAGATATCTTATATGGTAAATAAGATATCTTATATGTGGAATAAAATAAGATATCTAATATGGTATATCAGATATCTTATATCGGATATAAGATATCTTATATAGGATATAAGATATCTGATATACTAATTCAGATAATTTATATCCTATATATCTTATATCCTATATAAGATATCTGATATACTGTATAATAAATAGTAAAATGGCTTGCCAGAAAGCCGTTTTACTATTTATTCTATAAATCAGATATCTGATTTAATATATCAGATATCTTATATAATATATAAGATATCTGATATATTATATTAGATATCTTATATAGGATATAAGATATCTGAATTAGTATATCAGATATCTTATATCCTTTATTAGATATCTTATATCCTATATAAGATATCTGATATAATATATAAGATATCTATTATGCTTAATAAATAGTAAAATGGCTTGCCATAGTTATGCAACACCAAGTATGAACTGACCCAGTGGGCACACAACGTTAAAATGACGTCGTATCAACGTCGATGCGACGTGATCACGTCACGTCGCATCGACATTGATATGACATCATTTTAATAATGTGTGCCTATTGGGGAGTACTTATGGTCTATGTAATGCACCAGCAACTTCTCATAACCTATGCTCATTTAATTGGGTTCTTGTCAGAAATTGGTTCTCTAGAATGTTTAAAATAAAGTAAATGTCATTTCAGTAACTTATCTGATGGAGTCAGAATATTTGGGACGTCTTCGATTAATCGATTTTTTTTTTTTTTTTTTTTTTTTTATTTTTACACTAAGCCGATCTAAGTGCATATCATGCATTTCATAGACATGTTACCGGTTTTCAAATTTCAAGAAACTTCGTATATCAGAAGAGGACATATGCGGCTTCTTTTTAGGCAAAAATTATAGGTTGACAAGAATATTTTTTATAAATTTAATAAAAAGATGTATTTCTTGTTTTTTTGTTTTTGTTTTTTTTTCTTATTTTCAGCTAAAATTTAATCCGTTTATGATTTTCAATATTCAATATAATTATTACAGAAATGTATACAAATCTTTTTATGGTAGTAAAATATTTCTTATGGAGTTCCTTCACTAGGACAATAAACGTTATTGGAGATCGTGTTGAATTGTTGATTTTATACTGTTAGGTTTTGAGACGGTTATATTTATAAGCCTGGTGTACATCAGGGACCTCGCCTGAGGCCAAATATTTGTTATCTAGAAAACAGTGCCATTTTTATAGTTGCTGGGCCTTGTATTAATAACATGCTAACTTTGAAGAAAATCCGTGCGTGGGCAGATAACTCCTCCTTTAAATGTAAACTTAAACATTTGTTAGACTCTGGTTACGGACGTGAAGTACGCACGTAGCATCTTGGCGAAACGCTATATGTCCCATTTCTGCTTTCGGCAGACGGGGCATAATGAATGCATAAAAAGATGAGTAAAATATTGAATATGGAATATCGCAACGTTTTCATACCATAGTCCTCTCTCTACAACATAAATTACAATCATCTATACATTTTTATACACATATATAGCAGTACATAGCAGTGCAGTCATGGAAACAACATTTTGATATAGAAGAGCAATCAATATACATGTAAAATAAATTGTGGTTTGTTACAGTGCAAAATCCTGTTGATATATACTAGGATCAATACTTAAGGGAACCCCTTGACTTCTCAGAGAACTTGAAAATTCAAAGCTGGTTTGAAACCGCACAATCGCTAGCATGCCCAGAAGGTGTCGTGCATGGATCAATGCTCACGAGGCATGGACCAGATACTGATCCCCTTTGCGTATTAACATTTTAATGCCATTGAACTTTTGCTTCTTTCTACTTGGATTTTGGGGGTTCCCCTTAATATTGTCTCTAATATATATTTAATTTAAAGGAAACTGAATACACTTGTTACTTTTTCCGTCACTTTTTGACAAGGAAGACAACTTTTATGGCGTCCTATTTGCTTCCCAGCACACAAAGACCCTTCTGAAAAGAGGTATATCAAAAGAGAAAGAATTTGTTCCCAAGGGAGCAAATGCTTTCCTTTAGGAGTAGACCGCTTTTAGAAGGGAGGTGAAACAATTGTGACAAAGATGCTCCCCTTGCAAGTGTATCAGTCTCCTTCAGCATGTACACGCACAGAACATATAAGATATTAGCATTAAGGATATTAGTTGTTTTTTTTTTGTTATTTTTTTGTTATTATTATTTTTTTATGACTTCACTAGGAGATTCTAGATCATTCAGGCATTGCCAGGCGAAAAGGCGTCATCGGGGCATATGTAGGTAGTGGCGCCATCACGAAAACATGCCTATATAATTTTGACCCCTTAACCCCCACATTTATACAGTAAAACTGGGGTTTACATGGGTATACATTATTTTTCTTATTTCTGCGCAAAAAACATAGATTGTGGTACTCGTTAGAACCGCCTCGCCGAGGCGGTTCTAACGAGTACCCACAATCTATGTTTTGTGCAGAAATATGAAAAATATAGGAGGTTTTTTCATCTCGAAATTTTCAGGTTTTGGAGGTGAAATTTTCTGTATATTTGAATAGGCGTGTTTTCGTAATGCGCGGCGGATCGGAGCTTTCGTTGTCCGCTTACAGTATATCTGGATACTGTAGAATGTATCAAGGGAGAGCAAATGCCCGGATGATACTGTGCACATGACGCAGGATGATCTGAGTCTATTTCTCATTTCGTATATGCCGAAAGACACATTTTTCGCGTGGTGCGGATCATTTTAGCCTTTAAAGGCTCCATACACCTCAAATATAGACATTTTTTTTAAATCAAAGAAAGCGTTAATTAATTGATATATAGTATTAATACGATCATAAAATGTGGCATCTGACAGCCTGTATAATTTCAGTTAGTTTCTCGTTTCTAAACTGAATCAAAAATGAAACGATTTTATATCATATCTCTGAATTAATGTTGGCAACATTAATTCAGAGAAACGATAAAAAAAAAAAAAAAAAAAAAAAACGCACGAGAGACTGACATTTTACAGGCTGTCAGGTACTACGTTTTATGATTGTATTAATAACTTATATCAATTTATTAAATCTTTTTTGGATAATAAAATGTCTATTTTGGGGGAATATGGAGCCTTTATCAATCTCCAGACAAAATTAGCAGATGACAGATTTGTGATATTCTTACAGAAAATAAGGCTTAACACTTTATGCGAAAGGAGACAATTGCATGTAATGTCAAACCTTATTTTCTTGTAAAAATAATATTTTTTTTTAATGTCATCTGGCGCCATTTTAACCCAGCAAGTTCAAATATTACTTATTTAATAAACATCTTTATTTTGTTCCATGACTCGCTACGTTTACCATAATTATCCTAAATATTCGAACACCGCAACTCTTAACCATACTTATCCTTAACTTTGATCTGATCCATTTGACTGTCTGCAATTTCTAAATGATGACCTAATGACAAACAGTGCTGACCATGATCGGGTCAAACAACTCTTTTAGATCAATTAGATCTGGGTAAACACTGTTTGCTACAGACACGCACAGGGTTTTCTTTTTATACACATGTACATAATGAAATATTAGGGACATTTTAACCTTACCAACGTACACAGATTTAAATGTTTTATAGGAATGAATTAAAACATAGGACAATATGACCTCTTTTGTGTGCTTAGAAAACCATGTCTTTAGTTATATACTGAGATGGTTAGTTTCTTCAACATGCCTAGGATGAGTTTTCACCCTTGCTGAGCATAATCTGAACCGTTGGCTTTCGGTCAGCATTTTAATCCCACCATCAGGTAGTCAAATTGTTTTATTTGAATTTTAAGGCAAGAAGTACCAGGGTAGCGTTTTAGCGAAGTACTTCGACAATCCGCCGTACTTGGCTCTAGTATACAAAAGCATGGTATAATTTCAATTAAGTATGGTGATATAACTTCACTCCGTACTTGGACACCAGTGGCCGAATATTTAGGATTAATACGGATTTACTGGTCATATTCATTAGCTGGTACATTTTTATGGACCCATCTACAATAAAACTTCAGTGACTCGAACACTGATGTGTCGTTTACCGTTGCTGATTCGAACTCGTATTTTAGTCCCTTGGACATTCTTCCGATAGCTCAAGAAAACACATATTTAGGGCTTTTTAGGGAACGTTTATTATTTGTCATAAATTTGTATGTTGTGTGTAGTCATTAGAATCGCATCATCTAGGCGATTCTGATGAGTACACTCAACACACTATTCTTTTATAGAAGATCGAAAAGACATCCATAAATTATCCCCATTTGCGTCTTGACCGGCCCTATGATTAACGAACTGTCCATGTTAAGGCTGCACGATTAATCGGATAATCGACAAAAATGACTATCATTACAGATTTGCTAATAATCGATCATTTGATTTCTGTGTTTGTTACTTTACCGTATTTACCCTTGGTATTCAGACACCTCAACGCCTTATCATACTTAAAATTTGAACAATTTACTACCCACTTGTGACTAAAATAGCTGTGTGAGTGGCAAACAGTGTAGACCCTGATGAGACGCCGCGTTTGCAGCGTCTCATCTGGGTCTACACTGTTTGCCCAGTATAACATATGAAAGGGTGATGCTCAAATAGGTAAAATTAAGATAAAATCTTCAGCGATTACTAGGACTGATAATCGATTATCTTTTCAGCTTTGATTAGCCAGCCGTACAACTCCATGCCCAGAATAAATTTCTATAGTTCCAAGGATGTTTGAGCCATTGGAGTTTAACTGTATTAGGGAAGGGAGGCAGTTACCTTTTGGTGAGAGTTATAAAACTTTCGGTGCATTAATTACCTTAACCTTTATGCACCAATCACACCTGCAGCAGACAATTTATTTTTAGTATTTTTCAGAGTAAATAAGAATTGACATTTCATGTGAATCGTCTGCTAAGCATTCAATTCACATGAAATTTCAAGCTCGTATTTTCTCTGAAAAATAAAGAAAAAAATGAGAATGTCGTCTATTTTGATGGTTAAAGGCTCCATATTCCTCAAAAGTAGACATTTCTTTATCCAAGAACGGTTCAAATTGATTTATAGTATTAATACCATCATAAAATGTAGCATTTGTAAAATTTCAGACAGTCTAACATTTTAGAACTGGATAAAAATGAAATGATTTTTTCTCGTATCTCTGAAATAATGTTGGCAACATTAATTCAGAGATACGATAAAAAAAATCAATTCATTTCAAGAACGAGAAACTTCAATTTCACAGGCTGTCAGGAGCCACATTTTACGATTGTAATAATCCCATATATCAATTTATTAAATCTTTCTTAGATAACAAAATGTCTGTTTTTGAGGAATATGGAGCCTTTAATATTCTTCAAAAATAGTACAAAAATGTACTTGAGAAAAATCGTAAAAAAAATCACAGTTGCTGAATGAGTGGTGTTTGAGATTAGTCGTTCTCCATGATAAGTTCTTCTAGTATTTCGATTATTTCTTCTAGAGTTGGTCGGTTTACTGGCTCCTGTTTACACATATCATCTGCAAGCTGTCCTAAACATTCACAGAATTCATCTGCAATATCACAAAAAATCACACCCAAGGAGTAAATATCGCTTTCAGGAGAGGATTTTAAACCGCTACATACCTCAGGTGCCAAGTAGTCTTCAGAGTCGTCACCTTCATCAAAATGCAGAATGCCCCCAGATCTAAAAGTTGCCTGTCCAAAGTCAATAAAATAAATACGGACATCGTTCGGTCTTAAGTCGACAAGGATATTGTCTGATTTAATATCGTTGTGTAGGATGCCTTTGTCGTGCATAGTTTCTAGATTGATTGCGAGTTGATAGCACAACTCAAGCCAGTGTTTGGTGAACAGGACAAGTGTCTCGGCCAGGCACTCTTCGATGAGGTCATATAGAGTTCTTCCTGAAACAAAACAAAAGCACGTCTTGTAAATACAACTCTTTTACGCAAACAAACCAACGCACATGTATATGTGTTTTGTACCTACCCTATCGACTGGTAAAAGAAAACAACGGATATGGTAAAGTTATTTCATTGTATTCGATGTTTCCAAAGTCTTTATAGATTTTTGTATATTAATACTTTCAGCTAAATAGACCAAAACACTTTAACCAAACAGTATAGATCCTGATGAAACGGCTCATAATTCTTATTATGATATACACTGCTTCTTGCCATTCTGCAACGGTTTTGATATTTGACTGAGGCCCTATTTGGAACACTGGCTGACCAGAGTCAAAGATGGCCGAGTCCACTTCAGAAACTCAAGGATGAAAAAAGGTTAATTTCATAATGTTAGTGCCATACAAATCGCAGAAATGAATGGCAGCTGATGTGGTTTGGCTTGCAGTCTTGTGTTAGAGCCTCATTTTGCAAGAAACGACGTGTCAAATAGAAACCTTTGTTTGCTGAAACAATAATGTTGCTGATATCACAGCATTCAAATAAGTTAAAAAATGTCTAATATCATCTTTCAAATTCTCGGCAGTCAGTTGTATAAATACATGAACATAGTTTACCTTTAGCACACATCTGTTGCACGATCATTGTTTCTGTCTCCTCTGGTCCGCCGACTATTCCTAATAACGGGGGAACACATACACTTGTCGTCAGATATGTTTGTATTCTGGTCTCTCGTAAAACATCTTCATAGGTCATGTTTCTGACAATCTTCACGATCACTTCCTCTTCCGTAGATGACAGATGGGCCTGACATATGTCACCAAATCCACCAGAAACCAAGATCTCTCGGTTGCCGTCCATGTCTTTTTCAAAAACAATCTCTGTCATATCTATGGGTGGAATCATTATATGAAGCAAGTTGTCAGGAACCTGGTCAGCAAAGTTTTTGTAATCCCTAGCCTTAGCGCCTTCTGAATGAAACCGTTGGTCAGTTTCATGTTTACTGCAAGGCTCAGGCATACAAAATGCGTCATATTCCTCTTCAAAGGACTTGGATGATGCAGCCCCTTTATATTCTAGTGTACTTAGGCTTGTGTATACATCTTTATAGGTAGCTCCATCAGTTTCTCTGCCATTATCCTGCCTTTCTGCTAAATTTGTATGCAAACCGTTAGCCACAACATCATAATTCTTGGTTCTCTGATTAGTATGCTTATCTTCAGATCTAGCGTCAAGAGTCTTAGTTCGATTACAGTTATATGATCCATCAGCGAGGATAGTTTCAATAGGTGTTTCTATGTCAAGTGTATGTATTTCAGCTGTAATATTGAAATCTTCCTCCTTTGCTGCGGCTGTGTCATTATCTGCAGCAGCCGCATCATTTTTCCAGAGTATATGTGTGTCTATTACGCGAGGACAACACCGCCAAAATGAGGACTCATATTTGGATTGTAAGATGTCTCTTAGATTCTCGACATAGATTTGGGTGTTTTCCTTTTTCATGTGTAGTCGTTTCGATGGTGATCGGTATCTACAACATAAAATTTGATATCTACCAACGTCAAGATTTTGAGCATCGATGGCTGTGAAATGTCGGCTGAACGTTTGCAAAAGTAGTTCAAGTAATGAAACTGGAACTGACATAAAAGTCAATCTTCCTATCTCTGGAAGATCCACTGTAATGTTGGTCGTTTGTTCATTTGGTCTACACTGAACAATAGCATCAATGCCTCTTGTATCTTCTAATCTGTGGATAGTTGGTCGGCGTACTTGGAAACTGTTCAGCAGTCTTTGCATAAGTCTCCAAAATGACTCAGTAGCTGTTATGTTCACGATAATTGTATGTCTTTCCCGTCCTATTGCAAAAGAAATTCTAGAAAACATTCTGGTGCTCTTGGTAATGGCATACTGCAGATTCCTATCTACTCTCTTATCCAAGCGAGAGACTACCACAGGTGCAGTGTTTTCTAAACTATTACCCTTTGAGAAGTTTATAAGATTACAAGTAAGTAATTGGCGCTTTGGTGACACGTAAATTTCTGTATTGCTAGAGTTTTCTCTTACAGCTATTCTTCCTGTCAGTGATGGCCTTACGATTTTAGTTCCTTTTTCTCCTTTGTTTGGGATTAAAATGATCTTGGTTTCTGCATCTCGAGCAGCTATTCTTCCCGCCAGTGGATCTTTTGTCAGGTTTAATTGATCTTGTCTTCTTAGCGGTGAAGGCAACGATTCGGCCAAGTTTTCTGGTCTTTCAGAGACGTCAGTCTCTTTACCACTCGTATTTGTTGTTCTTCCTAACGCTGTTCTTAAAAAGCGACACAGGGAATTTGGAGGATGGCTGGGTAGTTCTGGAAATTTTGTTTTATGTAGGATAGCTTGTGATACCGTGCGGTCGTACTCATTGGGAACATCTATTTTCTTGTGTGTAGATCTGCGGTTTTGTTTCTTTCGAGTACATGTAGTTTGAAGGTTCATACCACAAAATTTCCCACTGTTAATGATGCGGTTTAAAAGCTCACTCATCATGGGATTGTCCTTCGAAAAATTAGGTTCATTGTTGAAAATCTCAATGAGAAAAGAAGTGACATAATGGTCGACATTATAATAATAACACTTCATCGTCGGTATTTGGATTTTGATGTAAGCTCTCAATCTAGGTTTGCCTGTTAAAGAAAATGGATATATGTCAGGGAAAGCAACTTTGTTTTGCATCCCTATTCTAAAAGGAAAACCCATGGGAGCAAATGTTTTTCTTTTAGTGTAAACCTTTTTTTTTCAGAAAGGGTTTCGTGTCCAAAAAAAAAAAAAAACAAAAAAAAAAAAAAAACAGCAAAAAACAAAAACAAAAAAAAAACAAAAAAAAACAACAAAAAAACAAAACAAAAAAAAACAAACAAAAAAAACAGGAATTCATAAAAGTTGTCTCTCTTATGAAATCGCGGAAAATCTTAATACTCTTAATGATAATAAAAAGCTTTCACCAGCCTTACAAAGACTGCTAGACCGGTCCTGCTGTTTCATCTATACAATTAAGTCTGCAATTAGATGGAATATGTCTAGAATCTTCTGGACAAGTGGCAAACAGTGTAGACCCTGATCAGACGCTGCATTCTGTGGCGTCTGACCTGGGTCCACATTGTTTACTGAGTTTTTTTTTTCTGTCCGAATGCTTAGGGTAATTTTGGAATATCGACTAACAATAAAAGTTCTGAAGAGATTGATTTGATAAGGAAGGGTGGGCTGGGGTCACATGCAACCCAGGGACTGTCAACGTATGCTTTCAAACTATTTTCTGATGGATGGCATGGATCATTACAATGTTCAATAGAAGTGTCAGGGTGATTGAAAGGTTAGCGCTCCTGGCTTCGGATCACGAACTTATGGGTTCGAACCCAGATGGAGACGAAATTCATGGTCAGCTAATGGCTGTACGGCGTTTCATTGCACATAATCACACTTCCCAGTAAGCATTCTTTATAAATCTATAGCGGGCCGTTATCGGCCCGTCAGGGTAGCTGACGGGCCGATAACGGCCCGCTATAGATTTATAAAGAATGCTAGCTGGGTTTCGTCTTCGCGATATGACTTAAAATCTTTAAAATAGTGTGTAACATAAAACCACCACCACCATCATCAATGTTTAAATAATTCATGTATAAAGTATGACGAGGTTGCACAGATGAACAGGCTGAAATGGTTCGTCACTGTTCTAAGGACATTTAATTGGTTTTCATGATCCCTGTGTACTTACAGAGTTCCTCTATTGCTTCAAGTAGATCCGTTCTAGATGGTATTTCCTTGAGTTTACGATGTTCAATTAAATCTTCCCTTGACAGCCTTCCAGCATTCCACGTTGAGGGAACACCTGTCTCTGCCAGTGCTCTCTCTGTCTCACAACCAACTTTGCTGTTGGTTTCTGCGTGAGAGACGTCACGGTCTCTCCGTGCAAAGACATTGGTAATTCTAAAAATACGAATATCATATTGACAATGACTCCGTTTTATATTAACGCTTAGCATGCTATGGGTATAAAATTCAGCAAACGACATTTCGGAATATTTTTCTTATTTTTCCCAGAAAGTGGGCAATGACATTTCATGCAAACTATCTCCTTAAGATTAAAGAGGCTTTGACAGTTAATACAACTTGTCCCCTTGGAGACAATTTGCACGAAATGTCAAAGCTTATTTTCTGAGGAAAATAAAAGCCTTGACATTTCATGCAAGTTGCCTCCTTTGGAGAAAATATGACTTGACATTCCATGCAAATTGTCTCCCTGATGGAATTTGACATTCTAGGGAGACAAGTTGCATGAAGCCTATTTTCTTGGAAAAACAAAAGCCATTTTCTCACAAGGAGACAGTTCTCAGTTTGCATGAAGGCCTATTTCTTACGAAAAAAAAATAAGAAGAGGAAGAAAAATATTTCAGAATATCTGATTTTTTTATCAATGAGACAATTTGCATGAAATGTCTTCATACTTTTTAGTCTTATTTTTCACAGGCAATAAGATTTCACATTTCATGTTCAAATTGCCTCCAGACAATTTGAATGAAACGTCAAGCCTTACTTTCTTTGAAAAATGAGATAAGCACTAATTTTCATCGGCGGATTTAGCGTTTAGAGCTGTAATAAAACTTAAAATGTGCTCGTATATGAGACGGAACGAGAAAAGGAATACATTAGCGTTCCGTAATTACGAAAAATATTTGACAGTATCTTTCAGTATTATACTGGTATAACTCCAACTTCTCATCTTTATACATACATTTCACGCGTTTGACTGGTTAACCCTTAAAGCGCCAATCACAACTATTGTCGTCTGTTTTGTCTTCTGCTGGTTACTTTAAAAGTCACTTCTGCAAACAGTGTGGACCCAGATCAGACTGCTCCTAAAAGGAGCAGTCTGATCTGGGTCCACACTGTTTGCCTGTATGCAAAAATAGGTTTGAAAAGTTGGCAAGAATATTCAGCAGACGACATAAACAGACGACATTTTCAGATGCAGGTTTTCTTGGCATTTAAAGGGTTAAAGGAAAAAAATTACACTTCAATAAAGATCCGTTGGATTTATTTTCCTTCCGCCGTCTCAAGTGATTTACATTTTTTGGCAACAGCTGTAACATTTTGATGCCAAAGTTGGAATTATAAGGAATGATTTTTTTTTTTTTTTTTTTTTTTTTGTGGATTTTATCGCTCTAAAGCTCTGTTTGTGTGTGATTTGCCGGTGTTTATCAGGCCTTTATGTTAAGTTTGTGAGTGATTCGCCGGTGTTTACCAGGGCTTTATGTTAAGTTGGTGAGTGATTCGCCGGTGTTTGCACATCGATAAAGTCCACAAAAATACAATTCATTCCTATGATAATAGCTATATAATCATCACGATCGTTATCATCATCATTAAAACAACAACAACAATAATAATTATAGAACCGATAACACTCGACTCTCGTTATCTCAAATCTCAAGAGTCCAAAATCTATGGTTAGAGATGATAGTAGTTTGATATAAAAAGAGTTCAAAAGAAACAAACGTATAGCAAACTTAGCCAATATTGCCCTTGTGCAGTTTGCAGACAACGCAGGTTCAGATCAGCCTGTGCATTCGCACAGGCTGACCTGGACCTTCTGTGCCCGCTTGCAGAATCAATGGATACTGTAGTATATGTCGACGGAAAAGAGAGTGCTCAGATCAGACTGCACGGATGCGCAGGCTGATTTGGACCTTCGTTGCCCGCTTGCAGAAAATGGATACTGCAGTATATGTCGACGGAATAGAGAGTGCTCAGGTCAGACTGTACGTATGCGCAGGCTGACCTGGACCTTCGTTTACTGCTTGCAGAATCAATGGCCATTGTAGTACAGTCGACTCTCGTTATCTCGAATTTCAAGGGACTCTCTGAAATACTTCGAGATATCCGTACTTCGACATATCAGGTTTGCAGAATTGAGGAAAAAATAATTTGATTAACCACATTTAACAAATTGATAGGTAATTGGACTTTTGAAGTTAGAGAAATATTGAAAATATTGTGGAAAAGAGGAGAAATTGCTCCTTAGGAGCAATTTCTCCTCTTTTCTACAATATTTTCCATCTGTTGTTAGGTTTTCATGTATAGGCAGGGACCAGATTTTCACTTCGAGATAAGCGGTTATTCGAGATAAGCGAGGTCGAGATAACGAGAGTCAACTGTATATGTCGATGGAATAAATAATGCTCAGATCAGACTACACGGATGCGCAGGCTGATCTGGGCCTTTATTGCCCGCTTACAGATTCAGTGGATACTGTATTATATGTCGACGGAATAGAGAGTACTCAGACGGATGCGCATGCTGATCTGGGCCTTTGCTGTTCAAATATGGTATTAGAGCCCCTTTTCCAGGCTGTTCATCATATAGGCCGTGCCATGCGAAAACTTGTCTTGGTAAAACTATATTTTGATTGCTTCAAATACAACATAATTTACAACAATACAATATTCTAATGCACTCGCGTATGTAACACGACGTCTGATTGGATAACGTCAAAAATTTGCGACGGTATATTCTGCGATATACTGTCGCAAATCCGACGCCATCACGTAACGTCGCTTCTCATTGGCTGGCATTTGGTTTTACGCAGCTCACAGCAATTGTCGTTTTGTGCAAATAGTACATTTTTTCAATAGAAAAAAATGAATAAATGCATTAGAATGGGGATAACTGCATCAAATTTGTCGTTTGGGGAGGTAAATCGGCGGTTTTACGGTCGCAAATTACGTTTTACGGCTCCGCTGACGCGTCGCCGTAAAACGAAATTTCCGACCGTAAAACCGCCGATTTACCTCCCCAAATGCCAAATTTGAATGCAGTTATCCCCTAATTTTCCAGGATCTGACTGTAAGCCTTAAAAACTTGTCCTCGGGCATATGCGGACAGCGAAGGACAAGGTCAGCCAGCGTATCCGCGCAGTCTGATCAGATCTTCGCTGTCAGCTGTCAGAATCATTGGATACTATAGAATGTACCAATGGAGAGTAAAGGCCGGATGAGGCCTTGCGCCTGCGCAGGATGAGGTCAATCCGCATATTGAGCGCATGCTCGAAGGCACTTTTCCGCTTGACGTGGCCCATTTAATATAGACCTATAAGCATGGCAGGTGTTTATTTACCTGGAGACAACCATCTGGTAGCAGTCAGATAAACGAGATCTTCTGTCGGGACTTTCTGGAAATCGTCGCTCTTTGCTTTCATCTTCTTTGTGGCTTATCACTTCAATCTACAACAGAAATTAACGTTCCAATCAGCCTATCTGCGCTTCGTTTATCTAATGACGTCATGCATGGTTCAGATCAACCAGCCTGCCTGCGCTTCTGTGTAGTTCTGTCTCCAGCATTTCAGAAACCACTATAGTTCTCACCAGACATGCTTTATGAGTGTGCATATGTCACACATACGAATACGTAACGGGTGTGTTACGTATTCGTACAGTATTGTACGTATACGTTAACACATCTGTTACGTGTTTGTATGTGTAACATATGTGCACTCGGGTTTCATACATCGGTCTGAATAGTATTTGTTTTAGCGAGACTCGCAAAGATTTTAACTTTCAGTATTAAGGTTTTGAGCATTAAAAATCAGAATTTTGAGTTTCATTTTTCATTTATAAAAAATAAAATACAGTTTGAAAAGAGGGTCCTTCCAAAATACAAAACAGAACAAAATAGCCTGTTATATTGCGGGAACTATTAAGTGATGAAGTGACCCAATCCTGAAGGTCTTATTTGAACGCTCCTTCGAATCCGGTGCTGTGCCACGCATAATTGACCTCGCTTATCTCGAATAATCGCTTATCTCGAAGTGAAAATCTGGTCCCTGCGTAAACATGAAAATCTAATAACAGGTAACAAAATATTGTGGAAAAGTCCAGAAATTGCTCCTAAGGGAGCAATTTCTCCTCATTTCCACAATATTTTAAAAATATCTCTAACTTCAAGAATCCAAATACATATACATTTGTTAAATGTGGCTGTTCGATTTAATTTTTCCTCAATTCTGCAAATCTGATATGTCGAGGTACTGATATCTCGAAGTATTTTAGAGAGTCCCTTCGAGATAAAGAGAGTCGACTGTATATGGAACTCTCGCCCATATTCGAAAAGGGTGAAAATCAGCTGCTTTAAATTATTAGCCTATTTCCCTTACAAGTATCTTGTGTATGGTAATGGAACACATCATTGCCTCAAATTTTGTGAAGCACGTCGACTTGAATGGACTCATGTTCGACTTGCAGCATGGCTTCTAGGAGAGGCGCACCTGTGAGACTCAACTAGTTTCACTTATAGGTGCGCCATAGCTGATGACTCTGCCATATACTTAACGCTTGACGATGAGGGTGACAATGAAATTTTACAGAGGGACATTGACAGACTGCAGGCTGGGAAAATAAATGGGATATGGAGTTTAACCCCTCCAAGTGCCAAGTTATCAGGGTTGATTTATCCAGGATTCCACTTGATGCATACTACAGTCTACCCTCTTTATACCGACACTCGATAAAACGACAAAATTCGTTATAGCGACAATTTGACTGTCACAAAACTTTCGCTTAAGAGGTAACAATTAGTCACAAATTATGCAAAAATATTGTATTTAATACTTTAAAGAAACATATGTTTTGGATATTTGTTAGAATCACCTCAGTGAGGCGATTCTAACAAATATCCAAAACATATGTTCAATGAGGAAATAAGAACAAAAAAGACCTTTCTTACATATCAATCTGCTCATTAAGTATTCTGTACAATAGCAATTTCATTTTAACGGCAACGTCTTTGGGAACAAATGCTGCCGTTGTAACAAGGTTTCACTGCATATGCTCTGTGGTCAGGTCCTGGATGTTGTAAGCAGTGCCAGGTACTTAGGGATGGATATCTCCAGTAACCTAAACTGGAACACGCACGTGAACAGGGTAGCAGTCAGTGCAAATTGGTCACTCGGATTTATTAAACGTAATGTTAAGATTTCGTGTCCGCTCTGTAATGTTAAGACCGTCCCCAAAATTCCGAGAAATGGCACACAAAACAATCCGGCTTCGGCAGTGTGGGACCTCCATACTAAGGAACAGAGCCATAAAATAATGGTCCAAAGAAGTGCAGTCCGGAGGGCCATGAACGATTGGAACAGAACAACTAATGTCACTTCATTACCACACCATTTGGACTGGCAAACACTTGAAGAGATTCGATCAGTGGCCCCATTATTTTTTTGCAAAGTTGTTTATGGCATTTTGGCCGTACCCCTATCCTATTAATTACAGCCCACCTTTAGGCCTGAGTATAACTCAATGACCTTTAGACAGATCCATGCTGGAAAGGATTCCTACAAATATTCTTTGTTTTTAATATGTTTTTGTCTCTTCAGGTATTGATTCTTTTAAGACTAGCTGCAGTATGAGAGCATCAGCATCCTAAACCAGAAACAGTACATCTGCAAGTTTTATCTTATTTTTAGAAGTTTTGATCTGCCCCCATTCCCCTCCCTCTTTTTATGTACTGGTCAATCCTACATATTTATTTTTAATCTCCTCTCACTTTCGATCTAGATTTTAATCTATGACCTGTAACTGACTCACTGCCATTCGTTTATTTTATTTATTTATTTAATTTCATTTCATTTCTTAACCCGACGCAGTCACCCTGCCAAAAATGCCCACAAGGGCATATTAGCAGACGGTTTGATCGAGTCTTCATGAGGGTTAATTGACACACGAAAAAAAACAACAACAAAAAACATTACTCACGCCCCGGCCATCACGCCATTTTGCGGCGCTTTAATGCCCTCTCTACAAACTGAAGACTACAGACGATTTATGTATATATTTTCTTTACCTTCTGCTTCGAAGATCTGTTTGTTCTTCTTTTTTTCTTCTTTTTGCGCTTATTTTCCGACATGTTTCAGCGCTGGCGTCAACGAAATCGGAATACGTATTCAGGATAATTATTGTGCATGTAGCGTGGCAAAATAATCATGATTGACTACCTTGACAACTGAGGCATGTCACCGACGTCAGAACGTTGACAACGTCACAAATGCTGCCGGACAGTATCGTCGCTGCCGGAGATTGTCGTATCATTCCGTTGCAATGCGTAATAATATTATATACGTGTTTCGAACGAATTATTAATTCATTCGAACGTATTACGAGGGTCCTGCAAAACGTTCTGTCACTAACAGGCTTCTTTAGTTTTATCCCAGGTATATTTTAAAACGCTTCACTGCACTTGAATGGTGTGTTGAATAGCTAACGATACCCGTTTATTTCGTTCAAATTGCTTTCCAACTGACCGAGTTATTTCAAACTGAAATAGATGCAGTCGTATACACTGACCAATTTACTTGTGACATTGGAACATGGACCAAGTAAAGGATGGTCAGGAGACCATCTTTTACATGACAACGCCTCCTCTCATAAGTGTGAGGTTGTTAAGTCTTTTTTGGCTTCTGAAAAGGTGAAAGTTTTAAACCATCTACCTTATTCACCTGACCTGAGTCCCTGTGACTTCTTTTTATTTCTAAGGCTTGAGAAAATGCTTTCTGGAGATAAGTATACGTCTAGAAGTTCTCTTGGCAGCGCTATTTATCAGTGTCTCCAACAGATATCAAAAGAAGACTATTTATCTGCTTTTCGCGACTGGGTAAAAAGGTCACAAAAATGTGTTTCAGTAAAGGGGGAATACTTTGAAGATTTGTAATAAAAATATGTTTGATAAAACGTAGCACTGAAGTAATCCAAACTCAGTAACAAAACTTTTTGCAGGACCCTCGTATAATTGGTAGGGATGAATTATTGATTTGTTCGAACGTATTGCTAATGTGGGAACGAATTATTAATTCGTTCGAATGGATTATTGAGCCGGCGCACGACAAAACCTACCATATGTGACCAGCAAAGACTCAGATCAGCCTCTACATCCACCCAGTATAGTTAGGGTTCTCGTTCATCCCTCTTTGAATAGCCCGGAGTCTATAAAAGGATGCGCTGACATGTCTGCGCCTGGTCGCACAGGTCTTTGTGCACGTAGATTTTATCGTGCGTTGGCTCTTTATCAGTCGCCGGGATCAGTCTGTGGGAACGAATTGTCCATTCATCCCCTCCGCAAATTAATAATTTGTTTCTCCAATTAATAGTTCGTTTCCCACGAATTAATAATACTTCTGCACAATAATAATACGTCTACTTGTAATCCGCTCGAGCGAATTATGAATATGTGCACGTGAAAGACACGATAGACCAGTTACAAGTACTTTGACATTGCCTGCCACTGTCAAAATGGCTCAGTCTATTCATAAATTTGGTTGAGCATCGTTTATACTACGTTGGCACTTTCACTGTTTTTCACTGTTACTATATTCAAAATGAATGACTACCATTACGAAAACACGCCTATTCAAATACACTGAAAATTTTACCATGAAAAATGAAAATTTTCAGATAAAAAATTCTGATATTTTTCAAATTTCTGCTCAAAACATAGATTGTGGGTACTCGTTAGAACCGCCTCGGCGAGGCGGTTCTAACGAGTATCCACAATCTATGTTTTGAGCAGAAATAAGAAAAATAATGCATACCCCTGTAAACCCCAGTTTTACTATATAAAAGTGGGGTTTAAGGGGGTCAAAATTATATAGGCATGTTTTCGTGATGGTAAAGGCAGCCGGCTGTTTTTTTTGTTTTTTTTTTTTTGTTTTTTTTTTTTTTGTATACATTTGTCACAGATGTGTCCGGCATTCTTCATCGTCGACCTCGGCCACACAGCTGAACCCGCTTATACATGTAAAATATTCTTCCTTATAGATTGGACAGGTTCATTTCTGATTTTTGGAATGTCTGTAGTTTATTTATTCTCTTTTTGTTCGAAATACCTATTTCATGTACACAGTGTAGGTCCTTTTGCAGCATCTGTCGCAGAACTCGGACTCATGAAAGAAAGAATAACGTCAAGAAATTGGAGGAGTATATTGCGTTTGGGTCGTTCGTCCATTCGTTCGACACACCTTGCATAAAGGTAGGATCTTGAAATTTCATGTGTAGAATCAGGATAAAAAATAAGTGGACCCGTATTTTTTTCAGTTGGACTTGTAGTTCCAGAGTTATGCCGCTTTTTCAACGGAAATATACGGTATCTGAAGCCAGTAAGAGATCTCGAAAAGTGTTTAAAGATATTCTATATAGTGTGTAATGCGTCCACCATTGATCTGTATCCGTTAGAGTTACCCGTATGTAGAGCGATGACGTCACGCCGTCTTTTCCGTTAATCCTAATATAGGAAGGGTATCCGACCTGTGTTGTGATTTTGTATAGTAAATCTGCTCTTGTAATACCTGTTGAACCAAGCAGTAAGGAATCTGTTGACTTGTGCTTCCAGGACTGTGTGATTTGCAAGTTGCTTCATGCTTTACTGAATAAATTGTCATCAAATTTAAATTTGAATTGTTTATCACTTATTATTATTATTATTATTATTATTATTATTATTAGTAGTAGTAGTAGTAGTAGTAGTATTGAAATGGTGTGAAATAGTTTTATGTGCTTTAAATTGTATTTATTTATTATCATCAGCATTATTACAAGAAAAAAAAAAAAAAAAAAAAAAAATGTCGCTTGCTACAAAATTTGCAAAATGAAATACTAATTGCGTATGTTGCCGCGTGTATGGTTTCTTTTGCTTTTTACCGACAAAGAATGTTTGCTGTCAAACAACGATGCCTTTTTATTATTTAAAACAGCTAAATTCGCAAAATAATAATTAAGCAATACAGAATATTTGTATATATTAAATTCTTATTGTACACATCTTCTTATTTTTATTTATTTACACGTTATAGTTATGCCCTCCTCCTCCCCCCCCCACCCCCACCCCCCACCCCACACACACATACACATACCGAAGGGTTGGGGACATATTGTCTTTTCGACGGATCCTGTTGGCGTCGGCGTAAAACTCCTTGTCCGCTCTGTAACTTGAATACTTGAATACCCTTTGGAATATTTTGATGAAACTTGGTAGATATGTAGAACAGGACGAGACGACATGTCATGTACAAAAATGATAACGCTGGCTTTCTTATTTTTGGAGTTATTTCCCTTTGTTTTGTTTAAAATAGATTTCGTGTCCGCTCTGTACTTGAATATCTTTGGAATATTTTGATGGTAGAAATGTAGAACAGGACAATACGACGTGTCGCGTTCAAGAATGTCAAATCTGCCTTTCTTACTTTTGGCATAATCTCCCTTTGTTATATTTGACAGTAATTATGCATTGATTTCGTGTCTAACCTGTAAGTCGAACCGCTTTAGAATATTTTGATGATACTTGGTATAAATGTAGAACAGGACAAGAGGGCGTGTCGCGTACAAGAATGACAACTCTGCCTTTATTACTTTTGGCGTAATCTCCCTTTGTCGTATTTGACAGTGATTATGCATTGATATCGTGTCTGCTCTGTAACTCAAACACCCTTTGGAATATTTTGATGATACTTGGTAGAAATGTAGAACAGGAAAAGAGTATGTGTCGCGTACAAGAATGACAACTCTGACTTTCTTATTTTATGAGTTATTTTCCTTTGTTTGTAATAGATTTCGTGTCTGTTCTGTAACTGGAATACACGTTGGAATATCTTGATGATAGTTGGTAGAAGTGTAGAACAGGACAAGACGATATGTCGGGTATAAAAATAACAACTCTGCCTTTCTTACATTTGGTATTATCTCCTTTTGACAGTGATTATGCATTGATTTCGTGGCCGCTATGTAAGTCACATACCTTTGAAATATTTTGATATAATTGAGTGGCCCTGGGTGTACATTTGTTTGCCTACGTCCAAACATTGACTCTATGCTGATATTGATTAGGTACAAATTGACATTACTGCAAGCAAACTGTGGAGACCCTGATCAGACACCTCTAACAGCGGGGTCCCCACTAGGTTTACATTGTTTGCCTACATTCAAACATTGCACTCTAGCTTATATTGGTTAGGAACAACTTGACATTTCTGCAAGCAAACTGTGGAGACCCTGAACAGACGCCGCTAATTGCGGCGTCCGCTCTCGGTCCACATTGTTTGCCTACGTCCAAACATTGGACTCTTGGCTTATATTGGCTCGCTACAAGTTGACATTTCTGCAAGTAAGCAGTGGAGACCATAATAAGACGCCGCTTACTGCAACATTGTTTGCATACGTTTAAAAAATGGACTCTACACTTAAATTGGTAAGGAACAAGTAGACATTTCTGCAAGCAAACTGTGGAGACCCTGACCAGACGCCTCTAACTGTGGCGTCCTTTCTGGGTCTACATTATTTGCCTACGTCCAAAAATTGGCTTATATTGGTTAGGTACAAGTTGATATTTCTGCAAGCAAATTGTGGAGACCCTGATCAGATGCCGCCAATTGCGGTGTCCGCTCTTGGTCTACATTGTTTCCTAACGTCCAAAAATTGGAAATTGGATTCTAGACTTATATTGGTTAGGTAAATGGTTTATTATTTATCCAAGTAATAAATTAATTGATTAGCCGAAACATGATTGATTTGTTTTTCTCGCGTTCTTTCCGAATTTCTTTAATGGCATAGGTCAACAATTAAAGCAAAAAAAAACAAAAAAAAAAAAAACAAAAAAAAAAACAAAAAAAAAACACTAATCATGTGCTCTGAAGTATATCTATCTATCTATCTATCAATCTATATATCTTTCTATCTATCTATCTAAGCAAGAAAGAAAGAAGAAATGAACAACTGAAAAAAAAGAGTGTCTAGCCAGACGTCTGTCAATAGCAAAAACTCGGGGAAAATGCTATTGCCAGACGTCTGGCAATAGCACAAAGTCGAGTGGGGGGGGGGGGGGCGGAGAGGGGGGGGGGGTGCGGGGGGCGGTGAAAGCTACATTGGTCGCGATGGTACACTCTGTTTCTAGAATTAACGGTGTGCCTGTGAGGAAGAATTCTAAAAGTGTAGGAGTGTTGTTAGTTGGTAGAAGGATGCGTGTCCTGTTTTTATCAATTGAAACTAACTCTCGCAAAACAATTCAGGAATTGTACCAATTCTTACTTTGCGCCAAACATGGATATCTACAAATAATTACGGATATCAATAAATAGTGATTAAATGATCGTGGGTGCAGCTATTCATACAATTTACATGTACGCTCATCAAATACTGAGCTCAGACTGCGCACAATGTTACTCAACAGACGAACTGGTATCTCTGTATGCATATGCGCAGTAAAGGTTCTGGTGATCCAGCGCATCTGCGCAGTCAGAACTTTTGCTGTGCACTCACAAAAGCAACATGCGCATTTAAAGAATTCTTTAACAAAACAGAATGGCAAGAGATACGAATTTTCTTTGCGAGTATTACTTCATGTATAGTAAATGAGAGTTTTATAAATTATATGAAAAAATAGAAAAAAAAAAAAAAAAAAAAAAATAGAAAAAAGAAAGGACAAAAAAAAAGAGAAAAAAATTATACAAAAAATAACATTAAGAATAAATAAATAAATAAATAAATAAATGGCTAATGGTTGCTACAAAAGAACACAACCTTAAGCGGCAGTCTTGTTTTGTGGTCAACAAGTCCTAGTCGCACCTCCTTGTGTCGCAGACTAAATGAGATGGAAACAAAGCATACAATTTTATCCTTTGGCTAACGTGGCAGGGCGAAAAAACAAGCTCCTCTCACTGAAGTAATAAACCATTTCACTCCAAGGATTTTGAGTAGTCCTTTTTGCGAAAAGGACTCCTTTTCGCATTTTAGGATCACCCTGTTTCATACCCGACCGTGCGCCTACGAAGGAGGAAGTTACAACATCACGGACTGGGCTTCGAAAGAAGGCTGTCACAAAATGAAATCGTAAATAACAATGTCAAAGATCGGTACTCATGCAACCTTAATTTCTTCACCTATCAGCTTAAGTGTAAAATTTCAGGGTATTTCGGTGAGATCTTGATCGTCTCACTGCCATTACGGTCCTTTACGGAACGATAAGAGTCGTTTCTGTCTGACGAGTCAATTTCCGGTTGAAGAAATTAAGGTGGAAAAGTTATGAAAATTCTTTTGTTTTTAGAACGATAATTGTACTTTAAACGAAGCTGTTTTGAAAAAATGAATTCCATTATGATGGAAAACGTCTTTGCGTCTACTACGGCTCTACTTGCAAGCGAATTTGTTGAAAAGTTTCCGGAAGACCGACTCAATTTTACGCTTTCCAGGGTTAAACGAAAAACGGGGGTCAAATTTAGTCGGAGCGACAACATTATAAGCATAGCCGGTCTGTGGCCTTGGGTTCTTGAAGCGCATGACCTTCTCTTAGGCGACGTGCGGAAATTAGATGAGGGATACGATGATGAAAGTTTAGATAAAGAGGATATAGATGCTGACCTTTATAATGAAGAAGAACACAGTTATCTGAATTTATTGGAGAGTATTCAGGCTGAAAAGCAGGTTAAAACTGGTAATATTCCAGAGCCAGTGATTTACTATGAGTACAAAGATCAAATGCTTGTTGGAAAAGACATTATGCGTCCATCAGCACTTGTTGATGCTGTAAATGAATCTGTGAAGGATTCAAGTGAAGCATCTTCTTTGAAAAAACTTATTGCAGAAAAATATTTGAAGTCTAAAGAGAAAGAATTTGAAAATGATAAAGGAACTGTAAAGCAAGCTAAAGATTTTGAAAGCCCTAAAAGAAGTAAAAAGTCAGTTTCAGGTGAAACAAGTTTGAATCAGTCAGCTGAAGAAATCACCAATATAGAGATAAAGGTTGAAGTTCCAAATGATGACTATGATGTTATTGATATATATGGGGGAGATACAGATGAAATGGAAGATGCTGATTTAAACAAAACACCACCAACTACTTCTAAATCTAAAAAGACAAACAAAAAATCTGAAACAAAAAGGAAGAGCAAAACTACTGAGGGTGTTGTTACCAGTAAATCATCAAGAAGGAAGTCAACACCACAGAGATATGTATCACCAGCATGGCCAAGGAAAGAGGCACTAAGAACAGTACTAGATGCAGAAGAGAATGAAAATGGTACTCATGACCAGCCATTTGGAAAGAAAGCTAAGGCTCCGGCAAGAACACGTAAAAGGGGACGGAAAAAAAGATCTCAAAACACGGATGAAGGTTTTCCGTGTGATGAATGTGAATATGTTGGAAAAGGGAAATCTCATCTAAGAGAACATAGAATAAGACACCATGGTATAAGATTCAGATGTGAAAAATGTGACAAAAGTTTTGGGTTCCAAAAAGATTTGAACAGACACATGAAGTCTGTTCATACTGATCCATCATTCTTCTGTGAACAATGTAACAAGTTCTACAAGTCAAAGAAACAATTTCAGGAACATGTCAGAAGCCATCAGGATGGTTATGTCAAACCAACATATCCCTGCCAGATGTGTTCCAAGAAGTTCAGCACAAAATACGTACTGGCTACTCACATTAAATCAGCCCATCTAGGGATGAAAAAAAGCTTTCTTTGTCCGACTTGTGGGAGAAGCTTCACTCAAAAGAACTCTTATCGTCAACATGCAAATGTCCATGCAGGGATAAGACCATATGTTTGTGACATCTGTGGAAAATCATTTACGTATGAAAAGTCACTTAAGGAACACAAGTTTTTACATGATGGTGTCCGTAGATTCAAGTGTCCAGTATGTGAAAAATGTTTCCGGCAAAGTACTAGTCTAAGGATACACTTGAAAGTCCACCAGGAGAATCGAGATTACATGTGCACAGCATGTGGTAAAGGTTTTACGCAGAAGCAGGCCATGTTGCGTCATGAAAGGATACATAATGGAGATAAGCCGTATGCCTGTTCCCTTTGTGACAAGGCTTTCAGCGATTATTCGATCATCAGAAGGCATATGATTTTAATCCATAAGAGAGATCCAAAGAAATGGCAGGAGGGTATTGTAACCAATGTGAAAAAGAGGAGAGACTATTACATAGAGGGTGGGCCAGGTCATCATTACAGGGGCTTAGATGATGCTATTGAAAAAAGTATAAAGCAAGTTTGTGAAGCTTCACTGAAAGAAACTTCTGATAAACTCGTAAAAGACAAAGTACCTCAGGTTCAGAAGAAAACATTTAGTGGAATGGAGAATTTTGATGCTCCAGATAGGTACACAAGCCCAAATGTAGTTGA
The DNA here is from genome assembly GCA_964016985.1 of Anodontia alba. Lineage (NCBI taxonomy): Eukaryota > Metazoa > Mollusca > Bivalvia > Lucinida > Lucinidae > Anodontia > Anodontia alba. Next base: position 50,615,486 of record OZ024826.1, on the reverse strand, counting down.
AAAAACTTCTCAAAGCTCTTCAATGAGTGATAAAATTGGTGTCATCAAAAATACCTCAATGCCTATAAACTACAGCATACAACCATCTGGAGGCTATTCTCCAAATGTTTCCAGTGGTCTGAATAGCCAGGATCTTGTAAGTCAAGAAAGTCTAGTAAGTAGATACCAGCAGATAGAGGATATGTATAGCAGGGAGCTACCACATCAAAGAAACTTGTTCTCTTCAAGTTCTACAACAGATCAAATGCGTTCCCAATTGCAGAATTTACCATATGTAGCTCCAGTGACAACCAATGATCAAGCGCAGTCTCTTCACAGCCAGTCACTTCATAACCAGTGGGTTTTCCCAGGTTATCCCCCATACTACAACCCATCTCCTTTTCCTCCCTATCAAGGTCCACAGAACTAATTAAGCTCCATAAGTGTCTGTGTTCAGGCCAAGTAAAAAAATGTGTTATACGGAAATGTTATTTATGTTTTTTTTTTTTTTTTTTTTTTTTTTTACTCTTTTTTAAAGAAATAAATACAGTAATTACCCTTAATACTAGAACTCTTCCCCATTTTTACCCCAGTCCCTAAAATCTTGTCAAGTCCATTTGATATCTCAGTGCAGAGGATTCCTTAAGGAGGAGCATTGGGGATAATTCTGGGATAAGTTTTCTTATTTCTCCATAAAAACATGTTGTGGGTACTCACTAGAAATGCCTCGCCAGTCACCACTTCTAATGAGTACCCATGATATGATCTGACTGTAACTCCGGAGGACAGCTCAGTGGTGGAGGAAAGCCAAGGTAGTGCCTAGGGACTGGGAGGGTACTGCCAAGTATTCACACTTAACTGCATCCTTATATCCCCAGCTGGACTCCAAAACCTATGCAGCAGAGTTGTGCAGCTAGTCGCCAGACAAAGCTTGTTACTGACTGAGCTATCCCGGTAGCTTGGGATATGTTTTTTTTTATATATATAAAAAAAGAATAGGCAAAAATTTACCCCGAATTATCACCAAATACTCCATCTTTTAATACCAAGTCCTCTGAACATGTCAGTAAAAAATGGTAAGATTGATAGTAGTACAACAAGAATTTGATGATAATTGTGGGATGATTTTGCATATTTTTTCATATTAAAAACATACGCTGTGGGTATTCATTCAAAGTGCCTCACAGAGGCACTTCTAATAAATACCCACAGCATAATTATGTTTATTATAGAGAATTGGACAAAATTATCCCAGAATTTAGAATTATCACCATATACTCTTCCTTAAGACATAATGATGAAGTACAGACTGAATGGCTCACAGTCTAGATCCTGATCTAAGAAGCAGTTTGATCCGAGTCTACTTTGTTTGGTCAGACCTGTCTGTCCAAATAGAGTGAATATGATAGCATAATTCATAGCTACAGAGAAGGCAAAAAAATTTTTGTTTCTGGGTACCCTACTGACTTTAATTTTTGTTTGGCTGTCTGGACTTTTTAGGTCTATATTAAGACCATTTTTATGCCCCGCCACCAAAAAAGTGGCAGGGTATTATGTTATACCCTCTGAAATTTTGAGTGTCCGTCCGTTTATCACATTCTTTTCATTTTTAATTTAGACTTTTTTCGAGTCCGTCAGCGCCCCCCACCATTCGTGTGCCCGCAACTCCTCCTACAGTTTTAGGCCAATCCTTTTCAAACTTTACATGCGCTTTTAGGATGGTCTGAAGATATGCATATTGTTTTTTCAGAATCCTAAAAGTATTTTTTATCACATTTTTTTTTCATTTATAACTTAGACTTATTTTGAGCCCTAATACTACAGAAATGTATAGGGAGTATGTACCTTGTACGCGCAGCTCCTCCTACAGGTTTTAGGCTAATCCTTTTGAAACTTTACAGGCGCTTTTAGGATGGTCTGAAGATATGCATATTGTTTTTTCAGAATCCTGAAATTATTTTTTATTACATTATTTGCATTTTTAACTTAGACTTTTTTCGAGCCCTAATCCGTCCGTCGGCGCCCCCACCATTCGTGTGCCCGCAACTCCTCCTACAGTTTTAGGCCAATCCTTTTCAAACTTTACAGGTGCTTTTAGGATGGTCTAAAGATACATGTATGCATATTGTTTTTTCAGAATCCTGAAATTATTTTTTTGTTACATTTTTTTTCATTTTTAACTTAGGCTTTTTTCGAGCCCTAATACTACAGAAATGTATAGGGAGTATGTACCTTGTATGCACAACTCCTCCTACAGTTTTAGGCTAATCCTTTTGAAACTTTACAGGCGCTTTTAGGATGGTCTGAAGATATGCATATTGTTTTTTTTAGAATCCTGAAATTATTTTTTATTACATTTTTTGCATTTTTAACTTAGACTTTTTTCGAGCCCTAATACTACAGAAATGTATAGTGGCAGGGTATTATGTTATACCCTCTGAAATTTTGAGTGTCCATCCGTTTATCACATTCTTTTCATTTTTAATTTAGACTTTTTTCGAGTCCGTCAATCCGTCAGCGCCCCCAGCCATTCGTGTGCCCGCAACTCTCCAACAGTTTCAGGTCAGTCCTTTTGAAACTTTACACACACTTTTAGGATGGTCTGAAGATACGCATATTGTTTTTTTCAGAATCTTGAAATTATTTTTTATCACTTTTTATTGCATTTTTAACTTAGACTTTTTTGTGTTTTTTTTTTTTTTTTTTTTTTATTTTGAGTTCTGAAATAACTGTTTATTGCTTCTCTTCATGTTTAACTTAGATTGTTTTCAACCCTTATACTACAGAAGTGCATAGGGAATATGCAGCTTCCCTTTGATTTCACATTTGATACATTTATGTCACTTGCTTGATACATTGCAGTGGCGGGGCATGGTGCATGGCTTGCAGTTTTATTAAAGATTTCTATGCATTATCTGTACAAAAAAGAACATTACAAAAGAATGTGTGCCTACTTACCAACCCTAAAAGTTTTGGAGATTAATCTGAAACAACTTTTTCCTTTTCTTTTGCCTAGCTACTTTTTTTTTTTTTTTTTAATCTGAAAAATACTGTTAGTTTTCTTATTTCTTCATGAAAACATATATTGTGCAGTGCCTTAATTAGACTTTATGCCATTGGGTATTTTGGGCAATTTTTATCCATTGAATTGATCCTGTTTTGTAAACTGGTGCAAGAAATACTGGTGTTTTGGTATTTACCCCATAAAGTTAATTTGAATTGCTTTTTCAGGAATTTTAATTGGGTAAATACCCCTAAAAACAGCTTACCTAAGGTATTGGTTGTGGGTAGGGGTCACACAACTTACTGAAATACCAGAACACTACCAAAATACATGAATACCCTTGTTTTCATTAATTAATTTTGGTATATTGTTTCGAAGTATAGAAAGAGGGAAAGTTTTGTATCTGGAATTAATCTGCAGGAATACCCATCACTTCAGAACAAAAATACTTCAAACATGTTTGTTTTTAATCTGCTTCAATTAAACAAAATGAACTTTGGAACAAAATAACAAAAGTATATAATATAAAAGTATATAATAAAAATTCATTATTTTTAATATTCAGGGCCCAGTTGTTCAAAGCTAACGATGTCGTTAGTTAACGATTTGTTAAAATTTACATCAAGTGATATGCAAATATGCTGAAATTTTTTGCTGAAAAATGTGAGTAAGTGCAAAAGCTACATGTATGTTTCAGCAAAAAATATCAATATTGTGCATTGACTCCGCTAAAACAGTTAATGAAATGACCCTTAATGAGCTTGTTAAGCTAACAATGCTTTGAACAACTTGGCCCAGGTTTTTAAAATCATAAATTGGCAACATTTTGCAAAGAAACAAATGTTGTCTGAAAAGGCCTGTACACTTCCTGTAAAAGTTACGAAAGAAATTCTATACCTAAATAACGTTTTCTAGATGCAAATTGAAATATAAACTTTTGTTTATCTTTCGTATGATGCTATGATAAAGGAAAGCAATTGAATGAAAAGAAAACAGAAAAAGGATTGTTGTTGTTTTTTTTTTTTATCATAACTTTGGGATAACCCATTTCTAAATATGTAGCCTCGTTAACCTTAACACACATTTTTCTATTTTGTTTCACCTTATTATCTTTATACTCCATTAGAACACTTACTGAGTAATTTGTAGTTTTAATAATTTATTGCTGATAACAATGTACATGTACAATGTATATACTGAATTGAGATCTGGGAGTACTTGTTAAGGAAGTGTATTCAGTAATAATTCCGGAATAATTTTCTTACAAATTTCAGTACATAAAGCAGGTTGTGGATACTCGTTAGAATTGCCTCATTGAGGATATTCTAAGTTGTGCCAACAGCATATGTTTTTATGGATGAGTGGAAAAAGTTAATTTCATAGGCCTAGATAAGAGTGGGTATCAGGTTAATATTTTTCTTATTTTCCATGAAAACATATGTTGTGGGTACTCATTAGAAGTGTCTCGTGTTATGCCTAACAGATAAGGCAATTTTTCCATCTGAAAAATGCTGATATCTTTCTTATTTTTCCACAAAAACATATGTTGTCGGTACTCATTAGAAGTGCCCCACTGAGGCACTTCTAATGAGTACCCACAACATATGTTTTCATGGAGAAATAAGAAAAATATCAATACTTTTGGATTGAAAAAAAGCGCCTTTACTAGAGCTATGAGTTATGCTAACAGGTTCATCACTATAAATACATGTACACCGCTTTTCATACTTGTACAAAAAAGTCCTTTGGATGTAAATGTAAGATAAAGGCATCTCTGCAGTTGTGTGTACATGTACATTGTGTATTATGTAACAGTTATTGGTTTAAAGTACTTGTATATAGTGTTGTACATGTGTGCTTGTAGCTCTAGATAAAGGTGCTTTTTGTTCGTCCAAAAAGTAATGGTATTTTTCTTACTTGTCCTTGAAAATATACATGTACATTTGTATGTTATGGGTACTTGTTTCTAAGCATCTCACAGAGACACTTGTAACAGAGGAATTGTTAAAGAGGAGTATTTGGTGATAATTCTGGGATAATTTTTTTTTTATTTCTCCAATAAAAACATATGTTGTGGGTACTCATTAGAAGCATCTCCTAAAGGAGCAGTCTGCTCAGGGTCTACATGGTTTGCCATTCCATTTAGAATTTTAAGAAACAACTGTGTAAAATGCAAAATTTAGGCGAAAAGTATGGAAGAAAGTGTTCAAAATTTAAGGACATTCATTGTGTAGCTCACATCATTTATTCTTGACATTTCGTTGTTCAGAAGCTGGTTTCTGTAATGTGTATCCATAACTGGTGTTTTTAATCCATTGTAGACTGAATAGACTCTCCCACACTATATTTTGGAAGAGTCCAATTTCAATATTAGGTTTGTGCAGTTATGAGATTTAGTTATTCCTAGAGAAAGACGGCTAAACTATTTGCAAACAGCGGGGACCCTGATCAGATGCCGCATTCTGCAGTGTCTGATCTGGATCTGCACTGTTTGGCAAATACCCTTTCAGGAGTGTCCCGACTACAATGGGTTTAAAGAAGTAAGAAAAATGATTATCAGGATACCACTCTTGTCTAGAGGCATGGGATCTGACTGAAAAACCTGTGGATAATGATTGAAGGAGCTGAAACAAAGATTACATAGCTACAGATAAGGGGGCGTAGGGACATGATCTTTTTTCTTATTTCTCCACAAAAACATATGTTGTGGGTACTCATTAGAAGTGCCTCAGTGGGGCACTTCTAATGAGTACTGACAACAGATGTTTTTGTGGAAAAATAAGATAGATATCAGCATTTTTCAGAAGGAAAAAATTGCCTTATCTGTTACTATGAAAGAATTATGTAAAACTTCTCCAGAATGTATAAATGGGCTGAGTTTATAGAGGACTTTAAGGAGTAGTATTTTGTGATAATTCTGGGATAATTTTTTTTATTTCTCCATTAAAAAATACGTCGTGGGTACTCATAAGACAAGCCTTCATGAGGGGCTTCTAATGAATATTCCCACATTTTTATTGCGAACTGGAGAAAATTATCCCATAATTATCGCCAAATAATCCTCCTTAACAAGTTCTCTAGGGTAATTTGCTTTTTTCCTTTTTGAAAATGTCAGTATTTTTTGTGTCATTTGCAAAGCATGGCAGATACATAAGGGTCATTTTATGGTGACATTATCACACTTTTTTGTTTCCAGTCCATTCAGTTGTACAAGATTTTACCTGCCGGGTCTCTCTAAATGAGGACTGAAGAGATGACCTATTTATTTAAGGCCCCTTAAGGTCAGCAGTCCAGTGGATTGACCTGATTGTGTCAGAACTTAGGAGGTGACACAGGTGTTCTGTTGTATATAAGAAGGTTAATATGTAAATTAGTAATGTAATAATATGTTGTTAGATTAGTCTTAAGAATATCATTGTGAGTTGTTGGAATTTCAATATCTTAGTGAGATACAATGTATTGGGATTTCTCTGTAATTTAAAAATGTCCCACATATATCTTGTAAGTGAATCTTGATCATTAACCTTTACCATGCTTAATTTAAGGGAAATGGATGCAGTTTCAAGGGAAATAACTGTTACAATATTTGCCTCCCTTCTCACTGGGGACTGAACTTAAAAGAAAGTAGCCTCCAGTTTTGAAAGGATTCAGATCTTAGAGAGGCAACTTGCTATCTGCAAAAATTGTCTCCTTTTATGATAGTGCAGCAAAATCTTCCAGGAGTATCCATTCCCCTTAAAAGTAATCAGTAATCATTCTCTCAAACTTTGCTGCTTGTGAATGTCTGTTAATTGCCTTCATTAACACTTACCCCGCTATCAGTAGATTCAGCAGAGGACATATTGGTGATATTTTTCTTATTTTTTTATAGAAAATAGGATCTTATACTTCATGCAAATTGTCTCCTAAGGAGACAATTTACATGAAGTGTCAGATACTATCTTCTAGGAAAATAAGAAAAAATTTAAAAATGTTGTCTGCTGAAATTTTTACCTAGCATGCAAAGTGTGAAATGCACCATGAGGAGCGCAGTGGTGTAGTGGTTGAAGTCTTGAGATCAAGAGGTAGAGGAGCAGTTCTTATGAACGAGTATTTGGTGATTTTTCTGGAATAATTTTCATCAGGTCTCCCTGAATGCATATGTTGTGGTACTCATTAGAAGTGCCTTCATCAGGCTCTTTTAATGAGTACCCACAACATCAGTTATTAACCCTTGTCCTGCTGAATAAATTAAGATACCATGCCCATTTCTAATTTTCAGCCAATCAGATTACTAGATCCAGATTGTTGATATAAATTTGCATACTTAATCGCAAACAGTGCAGATCGAGATCAGTTGGCTTCTTCAGAAGCCAACTGATCTGGATCTACACTTTTTGCAAAGCAGGACATATCCGGGTTCAGCAGGGCTAAGGTTAATGAGAAATACGAAAAATTATCCCAAAATTATCCCCAAATATTCCTCCTGAAACTCACCATATGTGAACTTGAGCAAATCACTTAATCAGCATTGCTGCAATGAAAATGAATATGTAAGCCAGACTTTCTTTCATATTCAGTGAAAAAAATAAGTAAAATCGGAGGAATTGTTTAGGAGTATTTGGTGATGATTCTGGAATAAATTTTCTCATTTCTCCATAAAAAGATATTTTGTGGGTATTCATTAGAAATGCCTTGCTGAGGTGCTTCTGATGAGTACCTTCAACATGTGTTTTCATGGAGAAATAAGAAAAATATTTCCCTGATATTCCCTCTTATCTGGAGCTATGCTCTGATCAGACGACAGATACACAGGCTGATTTGAATCTTCTTTGGGCACACGTCAGAAGGTATATTTTCTAGCATTATGGCCATTATGGTAGCTCATCTCTGGTAGATCAGTATTGGTAGAAATAAGCTGAGGTACGGTATATCAAAATGGCCTTAAATTTGGTACACCAAAGTTTCTGACAAAATGGCCTATGCAAACAGTGCAGACATAGATCAGACTGCTCCTGAAGGAGCAGTCTGATCAGCGTCTACACTGTTTGTCATTCCACTAAGTATTTTAAGAAAGAACTGTAAACTTTAGGTCAAAAAGATATGGAAAATGTGTTAGAAATTTTAGGACATTATGGTAGATATGTTTTTGACACTATGTTTGTATTTTTTATCACAATTTGTGTTTATTGTAGCAGGAAGAAAAGTTTAGAAAACCTGCAATTTTACAGCTTGTGACTTCACTTGGTAAATAGTTCATGTACATGTATTTTTGTTAGCTTTGTACATAATCTGTACCCCCAACTTACAATTAGTTGTTGTCAGTAAATTTCATATGTATATACCTAAATATTTAGACATTTTAACTTCTAATCATTCTTATTCTAAATTTAAAAATAGCTCTTGATAAGGCATTTTTTTTGCCAAGAAATATTGATAATTTTCCTTTTTGCTCCATGATAATGTATCATGGAGGTACTTCTCATACCGTATTCGACCTAATTACCGCACTGTGTGCTTAGGTTTTTCAAAATTACAGGGAACACTCGGCTGTGGTTAAATACGTATCTACCTGCTAAGGATACACTATTAAAAAAAAGTCAGAAAAGGCCTTGTTTGATGATAATTATGCTTTTTTTTTTCTAATTTTATTTATAAAGGCATATGTTGTGGGTACTCATTTGAATTGCATCGACAAGTCGATGCAATTCAAATGAGTACCCACAACATATGCCTTTATAAAGAAGTAAAGAAAAAGTACACTGGCTGTAATCTGAAGGCTACGGAATTTCTCGACTGTGCACTTATAGGGGTATGTGCGGTAATTAGATCGAATACGGTAAGTACCCCTATGTTTGTATGGAGATATCAGAAAACTAATGATTTGACTGTTTCTCTTATCTGGAGTTCTGATTAGATCCTATCATAATCTATTTGACTGTATGGCTATGTCCTTTTCAGTGTTGGTTGAGTGGCAACAGTGCACACCTTATTCAAACTGATTTGTGTCTACGCTGTTTGCTCAGACATGCTTGCCTGAGTATGTCGGGTTGCTATAGTTCTAAATAAGAGCATTGTCTAGATAAAAAATTTTTCCTATCATATTTACCCTAAATATTGGGACACCTTAACTACTTACCATACTTGTCCTAAAATTTGAAAAAAAAATAATCTATTTTACTACATGTTGATGTGTCTAAAATAGTGCTGGATGAGTGACAAACAGTGTAGACCCTGATTAGATGCTGTGTTATGCAGTATCTGATCTGGGTCTACACTGTTTGCTTAGGCCTGTCTGTCCCAGTAGTAGGTGTTATTATGGTGAAATCAATGGGACAAGGCAATATCATTGAGTATGCACAGCATATTTTTTATGGGGAAATCAAAGAGCATTAGCTTTTTGGTTGGAAAAAAATCTTAACAAGAGCAATGGCAATGAATAGGATAATTCAGAGCTCTAGATAAGGCTTTTTTTTTTCAATAAAAAGTGTTAATAATTTTCTGAATAATTTCATGAAAACATACATTGTGGGTACTCATTAGAAGCCCCCCACTTAGTGGAGAAATGAGAAAATTATTTATTTTGATACCTTCTTACCTTGAGGTCTGGGCCCATTTGTTCAAATCATTGTTAGCTTAATGAGCTTGTTAGTGACAAACTTGTTAATGATGTAGCTAAGGTATTTTCAGATACATTGATAGTTTTGCTGCAAAATATTGAGTAGGTTTTGCAGTGCAAAAGCTACTCACACTTTTTCAGTCAAAATTATCAATGTATATGCCATGTTTCAAAGTAGATATTTTAATGTCACGCTAGCTAACAAATTTGTTATGTTTTGAACAACTGGGCCCTGGTGTATATATTGGAATAGGGCCATGGGAAAATAACATTGTCCCAATAGATGAATAACAGAGACCAAGGTTGTTCTGCATGTCCACAATGTCATAAAATACCATATTGTAACTCCAGATAATGTAGCTTTGAGAAAATGGTTTAATTGTATCACAGGAAAATTCCTTCTCGGTAATACGCAAACAGTTAAGATACCATCAGCCAGCTGAGCTGCATAGTCTGTTCAAGACATTTGCGCCAGTGCACGACATAACTTACAATAAAATTTGTGCAACCAGTGAAGACTCAGATCAGTCTGCGCATTCGTGCATTCTGATCAGAGTCTTTGCTGATTGCATGTGCCTTCTGCAGCATGTAGGATAATCTAAAGAGGGCTAAATGAGAACCCCTGCCATACTGGGTTTATGTACAGACTGATCTGAGTCTTTGCTGGTTACACAGGTCTTATTGTAGTAGGTTTTGTTGCGCACTGGCTCATTTGCTGTACCCAAACATATACAACAGAATCTGATGATTCTGTAAGCAGACAAACCAGATTGATTGAGGACTTCTCTGTCCACAAATAGCCGGAAGACAGCATAGCTCTAGATAAGAGTGGGTATCAGGTAAATATTTTTCTCTTTTCTTCACAAAAACATGTTGTGGGTACTCATTAAAAGTGCCTAATGGAGGCTTTCTAATGATACCTACAACATATGTTTTTTGATATTTTTAGCTCACCTGAGCATAAGCTCAGGGTGAGCTATTGTCATCACCCTATGTCTGTCGTCCGTCGTCGTTCGTTGTCAACAATTAGTTTGTTAACACTCTAGAGGTCACAGTTTTGACCCAATCTTGATGAAACTTGGTCAGAATGTTTGCCTCTATGAAATCTAGGTCAAGTTCGATACTGGGTTACTTGGGGTCAAAAACAAGGTCACCAGGTCAAATCAAAGGAAAAACTTGTTAACACTCTAGAGGTCATAGTTTTGACCCAATCTTGATGAAACTTGCTCAAAATGTTTGCCTCTATTAAATCTAGGTCAAGTTCGAAACTGGGTCACTTGGGGTCAAAAACTAGGTCACTGGGCCAGATCAGCAGAAAACCTTGTTAACACTAGCGTTCACATTTTTTATGCAATCATCATGAATCTTGCTCAAAATGTTTGTCTTGATGATTTCTAGGTCAAGTTCGAAACTGGGTCACTTGGAGTCAAAAACTAGGTCACCGGGCCAAATCAGCAGAAAACCTTGTTAACACTCTAGCGGTCACATTTTTGAAGCAATCATCATGAATGTTGCTCAGTATGTTTGTCTTGATGATTTCTAGGTCAAGTTCGAAACTGGGTCACTTGGGGCCAAAAACTAGGTCACCGGGCCAAATCAGCAGAAAACCTTGTTAACACTAGCGTTCACATTTTTTATGCAATCATCATGAATCTTGCTCAAAATGTTTGTCTTGATGATTTCTAGGTCAAGTTTGAAACTGGGTCACTTGGAGTCAAAAACTAGGTCACCGGGCCAAATCAGCAGAAAACCTTGTTAACACTCTAGCAGTCACATTTTTGAAGCAATCATCATGAATCTTGCTCAAAATATGTGTCTTGATGATTTCTAGGTCAAGTTTGAAACTGGGTCACTTGGAGTCGAAAACTAGGTCACCGGGCCAAATCAGCAGAAAACCTTGTTAACACTCTAGCGGTCACATTTTTCAAGCAATCATGAATCTTGCTCAAAATGTTTGTCTTGATGATTTCTAGGTCAGGTTTGAAACTGGGTCACGTGGGGTCAAAAACTAGGTCACCAGGCCAAACCACCAGAAAACCTTGTTAACACTCTAGCGGTCACATTTTTGAAGCAATAATCATGAATCTTGCTCAAAATGTTTGTCTTGATGAGTTCTAGGATATATTTGAAACTGGGTCACGTAGGGTCAAAAACTAGGTCACCGGGCCAGATCAGCAGAAAACCTTGTTAACACTCTAGCAGTCACATTTTTGAAGCAATCATCATGAATCTTGCTCAATATGTTTGTCTTGATGATTTCTAGGTCAAGTTCGAAACTGGGTCACTTGGGGTCAAAAACTAGGTCACCGGGCCAAATCAGCAGAAAACCTTGTTAACACTCTAGCGGTCACATTTTTTAAGCAATCATCATGAATCTGGCTCAAAATGTTTGTCTTGATGATTTCTAGGTCAAGTTCGAAACTGGGTCACTTGGGGTCAAAAACTAGGCCACTGGGCCAAATCAGCAGAAAGCCTTGTTAACACTCTAGCGGTCACATTTTTTTAAGCAGTCATCATGAATCTGGCTCAAAATGTGTGTCTTGATGATTTCTAGGTCTAGTTTAAAACTGGGTCACTTGATATCAAAAACTAGTTCACCTGGCCAAATCAAAGGAAAACCTTGTTGATGCTCTAGAGGTCACATTTTGAAGTGATCATCATGAATCTTGCTCAAAATGTTTGTCTTGATGATTTCAAGGTGATGTATAGTTTTCTGTCCAGTGGCTCTCTTAAGTTTTTCCATTTAGGTCAGTTTCTCAGTAATTATTGGTCCTACAGAGTGATATTTGGTATTTGTGAAGTGTTTGTGTTTAGGTCAATTTCTCAGTAACTATTGCTCCTACAGTCAGTGATACTTAGTACATGCATACATCTTAGCATGGCCTCTTGAGTGCAGTCATCCATATTTGACCTTGACCTTTATTTCACAGTCCATTAGACATGCTACATTGTCTTGTTAATATAATCATTTTGAACTTTGATCAGAATGTTTGCCTTGATCAGTTCTAGATCAGGCTCTCAAAGTGCTATGTTGCTCAGGTGAGCGTTACAGGGCCATCATGGCCCTCTTGTTCTTATTTCTCCACAAAAACATATGTTGTGGGTACTCATTAGAAGTGTTCTGTGAGGGGCATCTAATGAGTACCCACAACATGTCTTTTACATTGAAAATTAAGAAAAATATTTAGCTGATACCCACTCTCATCTAACCATTTGGGCTAGGCTATTTTTCTTTACTTTTGTACCAAACGTCTTGTTGGTACTCACTGAAATTGCCCCAGTGTGTCAGTTGTGTTGATTACCCACAAGAAATGTTTCAGTGCAATAAAAATGTGTCCAAAATTGTCACCACAAATATCACTTTTTCCGAAGCTAGGGTAAATGTCCTAAAATTTTTGCACACCAAAGTTTCTAACAAACTGGCATAAGCAAATGTGCAGACCTAGATTGAAGAAGCAGTCTGATCAGGGTCTCCACTATTTGTAGAACAGTATTTTTAAAAAGAACTGCATAAAAAGCAAGAAAGGCCAGAAAGTATGGAATGAAATGTTTTGAAATTTTAACCCTGGTCCTGCTGAACCCGAATATGCCATGCCTTTACAAACAGTATAGATCGAGATTAGTTGGCTTCTTCAGAAACCAACTGATCTGGATCCACACTGTTTGTCTGTAATTATGTGAATTTATATCAAAGTCCTGGATCAAGTAATCTGATTTGCTGAAAATTAGAAGTGGGCATGGCATCTTAATTTATTCAGCATGACAGGGGTTAAGGCATTTACTGTGTATGGCAACAGTTTCCAAACTCCTAGGATGATGTGGGGTTTCCGATTTATGCAGCAAAAGTCTGGCTTTCCTGCATGGATCAGTGCTGGCCAGTGGGGTCTTCTATATGTATATGAAAATGTTTTTGTTTTGCTTTTTTCTTTCTGACATATTTGATTGTTCCTTAACTAGATTCAGACATCATTTATTCTGACATTATTGTATAAATAATCTGTATTGTTGCTGTTTACCTATGAAAAGATGTTTGTTCTGTTTTGAGCCGTATATTTGTTAATCTTTTATTCTGATGTATTTTTGTACAGAAATAATCAGTGTTGCATTTACATGTGAATAGGCAGATCAGTTTGTGTATCTCCAGTCTGGCTAGGCTCTCAAAAAGGGTTCTTCAGATACTGTGATAATTTGGATGATACTTTGGGTATTTTTTTTTTTATTTTGAAACCAAAACATATCTAGTAGGTACTCATTGGAATTGCCTCGTTGAAAAATCACAAAAAGATGCAAAAGTAAGAAAAATTATCTGGATACCTACAGTCTTTATCTGGAGCTATGAGTCGGGCGTAGCCCTCTGTAACCCATTATATACTGAATAGACTATCCTACACTATATATTGGAAGAGTCAAATTTCAATTGTAGGTGCGTCCGGTTATGAGATTTACATATTCATAGAGAAAAATGGCTAAACTATTTGCAAACAGTGGAGACCCTGATCAGATGCCACATTCTGCGACGTCTGATCTGGGTCTGCACTGTTTGCCAATTACCCATTTATGGGTCTCCCGACTACAATGGGGTAATTCACATTTTAGCAAATTAGTGAAGAAAATAGCTCTATTAACCCTTAAAATGCCAAGAAAACCTGCATCTGAAAATGTCGTCTGTTTATGTCGTCTGCTGCGTCTTCTTGCAAATTTTTCAAACATACATTTTGCATATAGGCAAACAGTGTGGACCCAGGTCTGATCTGGTTCCACACTGTATGCAGTAATGACTTTTAAAGTAACCGGCAGAAGACAAAGCAGATGACAATTGTTGTGTTTCGCATCTTAAGGGCTAAATCAGTGTCTCTGTACCATAAATACCCTTAGTATCTGGGCACTTTAATTTCTTATTATGTTGGACCTAGAATTTAAACAAGTCGATTTTACTACATGTTGTGTGTAAAACTTGCTGGATGACAGGCAAACAGTGTAGACTCTGATCAGATGCCACATTCTTAAGTATCTGATCTAGATTTACACCATTTGCTCCAGTCTATTCATCTGAGTATTAGACTGAAATGTGGTTAATACTTTGTTATTGCACAGTAACATATAGTATGTAAATTTGCCTCTATAAGGTGATTCTAATGAATACCATAACTTTTTTTTGGAGAAATAAAAATTATCATATTCCTTTTTACTTACAAATGTACCACACATAACCCTATAAGATCCTGTTAAAGGCATGATTTATGAATCAGAAATTATTTACCCAGAGTGCTAAGCGTTAAAAAACAGCAGTGTGTTAATTATCATATTCAACCTTATTACCACACATTGCACATAGATTTTTCAAATTTTCTAAAAAAACATTTTAACAGTAAAATAAAACACATGCTAAGGCACGACGGCCTCGGTGGCTCATTTGGATGCGCTGTCAGACTGGAAACCATGACGTCATGGGTCCAACCCCTGCCGAGGCCGGCAGCATCCTTTTGTGGAGATTGATCATGAAATATTTTCTATGGTCATTCTCTCCCTTCCGCTGATTCAAGAAGGGCAGTTGTCAGTTTCTGGCAAAAGAATGTGCACAATACTGGTTAACCCCTTAGAGGACTAAGCTTGCCCAGTAAACATGTGGTTAGGTAAGCTGACCATGCTCGACATGACCCCATTGGGTTGACTGGGCCATAAAACCTCAACACAAACAAACAAAACAACAAAGGCACACATTAAAAATCTGCTAAATATTTCATGAGAAAAAAAATTATAACAACATATGCTTTTGGAAAGAGTAAGACAAAAGCACACTGGCTGTAATCAGAAGACTAAGAAACTGCTTGACTTTGCACTTATATGGGGTATGTGCAGTAATCAAATACAGTAGGTTAAACAGAGTTCATTGTGGCTGTATAATTTTAGAGCTTTGAATTGGTCAGACTGCATCTTTTTAAGAATTACAATCAAAAGCTCCAGAAGGCAGTTTTTTTCAAATAGAAAAGTACTGATATTTTTCTTATTTCTCAGTGAAACCATATATTGCGGGTACTCATTAGAAGTGCCTTGTGGAGGCACTTCTGTTAAGTACCCACAACATATGTTTTCATGGAGAAATAAGAAAAATATTATTTGGATACGCCTTCTTATATTGAGATACCGTATTTGACCTGATTACCACACTGTGCGCTTAGGTTTTTCAAAATTACTGGGAACACGTAGTTGTGGTAAAATATGTATCTACCTATTAAGGGTACATTTAAAAAAATCAGAAAAGGACGTATAGGATGATGATTATGCGATTTTTGCCTGATTATCTTTATAAAGGCATATGTTGTGGGTACTCATTTGAATTGCATTGACAAGTCAATGCATTTCAAATGAGTACCCACAACATATGCTTTTACAAAGAAGTAGACAAAATGTACAATAGTATGAAGGCTACAGAATTGCTGGACTGTGCGCTTATAGGGGTATGTGCGGTAATTAGATTGAATACGATAATTTATCATGGATATGCAGGCTGGCCTGGATCTTCACTGTTTTGCATAATGTATATAGATGTATAAGTAGTTTTCATCTAAGTGGTGACGAGCGAAATGCACTTAACCAAGTATATGGAAGATGTAAACCAAATCAACCTGCACATCTTGCTAGCTGATCAGGGTCTGATTCATTTGCTGTATATATTCTGCATGATATTTTGTTTATTTATGGGAAATGCCCAGACCTTGTTCTCCATAGCTCTAGTTAAGGTGCCTTTTGAGCTGAGAAATATTGATATATTTTTTTTTTATTTCACCATGAAGCATCTGAGTAGCCAAGTGGTTAGCACTCCCTATTTCTGATCATGAGGTGCCGAGTTCAAATCCAAAAATTCAGCTCATTTCTGTGTGTCAGTTCATTGCACAGAGTCTTTCATTATCACCTTCCGTTGTCTCGATATGACTTAAATGATGTTGAAAGAAACGTAAAACACCAAACCATCATCATTATGATCAATGAAAACATATGTTGTGGATACTCTCTGAGGCACTTCTAATGAGTTCCCACAATACATATTTAGATATCAGTCTGGCTATCAGTGTATGGTTTGTTCTGGGCATGCATTTTTCACATACAATATGAGCATATGAATGCAGAAAGGTACAACTTAGCTTGAAGGGACTGGACCGGGGTAAGCAAAAATCAAGACCAGTCTGTACATCCATGCAGTTTGGTCAGGATCTTTGCTGCTTCCATTTTCATTCTTCATACTTTGTAATCTTATATAGCGAACAGTTAGACCTTAACCAGTCTGCTGAACATTTAGCATGCTGGGTAAAAATTTCAGCAGTGTTGTGAAATATTTTTCTTATTTTTTTTACAGGAATTAGGCATTGACATTTCATGCAAATTGCTTGATGTGCAAATCATATTTTCTGGGAAAAATAAGAAAAATGTCATCAATTTGTCATCTGCTGAATTTGCCTAGAGAGTGGTTAAGGTCAGCTTTGAAAATTGTTATGGATAATTTGTTGGTGGCCTTAGCAAAGTTGTATTTTTTGCAGGCACATGTTCTTGTAATGTTGTTTTGTTTGTGAGAGCTTTATTACTGGATTAGTTCATTTATATGTGTTAGAATGTTTGTCTTTTTTCTATTGCTTGAGCACTTAAGGAGTAGTGGATGGGTTCTAATACATGGTGTTTGATTATAAAAAGAGTATCCCAGTATCCTATTTACTCTAAGTATTAGGACGGATAGGCCTGAGCAGACTCTGTAAATATGGTATTTCAAACTAAGGTAAATATCCTAAAATTTCGTACAACAGAGTGTCAGATAAAATGGCATATACAAACAGTGTAGACCCAGATCAGACTGCTCCTGAAGGAGCAGTCTGATCAGGGTCTACACGGTTTGCCATTCCACTAAGTATTTTAAGAAATAACTTCATAAAAAAAGTTTAGCCCAAAGAAAGTATGGAATTAAGTATTTGAATTTCCGTATCCATTTGATCACTCAGCTGTGTAAACAAAGTTTATCCATTTCATTTTATATACATATCAGCTATCCTAAATATAAGAGCTTATATCCTTACCATAATTGTCCTGAAATTTGACCAAGTTCATCCTAATTACCTGTCCGTGTGCTCATTTGCTTAAAATTGCTGGATGATAAGTGGTGACTACAAACAGGACATGTTAGCCTGTGTTTGAACACTGTCAGGCAGAAATGCCCTTGTCAACTAGCACATTATACAGTTGGTTGAAACTTCCACCTCTGGATTTTTTTATGCTGTTTGGAATATATTGGCAGTGAAAGCCCTTTAATATCATTATTAGACAGTGAGGACTTGATTCAGGCCACTATTCTTACATAAAAAATATTTCTTGTTATAGGGTATGCACAAGTCTTAAAAACCCAAAATTCAAAAATATTTTAAAGATAGGTGATAAGTAAGTAATGTGTTTTTCAATAAACATTATGGCATTTCTATTCACTAATGCGGACAGAATGATAAAGAATTTACTGGTGTCCTTGTAATTTACATGTTATGGTTTAAAAGATCAGATTGCATATTTAAATTTTAGAAACTTCACAATTTGCACAACATACTGGTAGCAGATATTGAAGTACATGTACCGCATAGCTGAGAAAACAGTATTACTTGGCAACCCCTCTTATCCAGAGCTATGTTATAATTTGAACCGTGCATTCTTGACAGTGAATGATAGCACCATTTGGTAAATCCGCACAACTCCTTAAGTGTGCAAGCTATATGAACCACAATGTCAGGTAATGTACCTTATGATATGTTTCAAATGAAGACTCAGATCAGCCTGCCTAAGAAATCTTTAGTCCTTGGCTATGCAGAAAGCACCCAACAAACATTGATGAGACTGCTTGGAGGGCAGGTGCTTGGTACATGTATAGACTGGCTCCAGTCTTCAGTGGCTAAATATATATATATATATATATATATATATATATATATATATATATATATATATATATATATATATATATTTTTTTTTTTTTTTTTTTTTTTTTTCCTAATAATTCTGTTTGATAATCCACTAAAATAAAAGTAAATTAATATCATGACTATAAAGGCTGGTCACTTGTGACCAGCCTTTATAGTCATGATATTATTTTGGTGGATTATCAAACGGGTTTAAAGAAAAAATATTAAGTCTATGGAGACTGGAGCCAGTCGAGTGTTTGGTAGTACATGTCTGAAGGTGTATTTTCTCCTGCTGTGGCTCATTCGTACATGTATATAGTCATTGCCTTATTGAGAATAGCTTTCTGTAATGTGTAAGCAAAGATGGTCATTATGTGTGTGGTATCGCAAGATGACATTTTAAATTATTTATTTCAAATTGCTTTTGACATATCACTCAATCATCTGCATGGGAAATAGTTTAAGAAAATTCCGTCTTAATTTCAAATAGCCAAACAGGAAACTGTTTACTCTGAAAGTGCTAAGTAAAATTGAAGTAGATGACATTCTGATGCGTTTTTAAATCATTTTTCAGAAAAAATAAGACTAAGGATTTCATGCAGGTCATCTGCCAAGCATTTAATTCACATGAAATACCTAGTCTTACTTACATTTACCCTGACGTGGCAATGAGGTGTAGGGATTGGTATAGGACAATCAAAATCCTGGCTGAGATTTTGACAATTCAGTGAGAATTTAGATTGTGGCAACAGTTCAGTATTACTGCATTGCATGCTGGGTAAAATTTTCAGCAGACATTTTGAAATATTTTTCTTATTTTTCCTAGAATTGCAAATGATAATATCTGCATAAATATCATAGACTTCAAACATTTGTCACAGGCAGGTAGAAAATAACTGAATATTATAAAACAGACAAATGGCTGTGAGATTGCCATGTTTTATTTTTCTAGTATCTAGCTTTGTGTGACAATGCTTCTGACTGGCTATTTTTAGTAGATGGCTATCCAATCAAAAGTGATAAAGAGAGCATCTTTTAACTGTTTAACCTTTGTGTACAAATAGTGACCAGATTATAAGCATACATGCCATTTCTCACACTGTGAGATAAAATCTCACAGAATTTGGTCAATCTGAAAGGCAGGGGTCAAGCTGGCTCAGAAATTTAGGGAGAAGTGACTTCTCCCTCCAGACAAAACAGGGAGAAGTTTTATAGGATGAGGGAGAAGTCAAGACTCGGTTAACCTATCACCTTACTGAAAACATAACACTTAAGGACTCTCGACTCGCTTTACCGCATTGTCTTGGGAATTAACAAAAAAGGAAACAATTTTTACAGTAGATCTGTTAATTCTTACTTCTAAAGCAATTAAATGATCCACAGACAGACGTGAGTAGGGCAAATACATCACATCTGCACCCATATCTTTTTGGAAATTGGTCTTCTCAGTCAAAACATCAAGATCTGATAATCTATAATCATAATGATAAAAAGAAATTTGTTAGCTAAAATGTCTGTCAACTTTTAAACTTAGTTTTTAGCATTTTTAATGCTGTTTCTGACCAATTTTCAGCAAGTAAATGGTTCATTTATGAAAAAACGGACACCCACGAAAACTAATGACATCCACGAAAACGATCTTTTGGTCACTCAGTAGGCAAACAGTTTTCCTCCAAAACTTGTTTAACCACATTAGACTTTTATTCTGTGGCATTTCTGATACTTGTAACAACTTTTTTCAAAAGAATTTTACCTTTGCGTGTTTGTTCAATTTTTACTGGATTTCCCCTGACAGAAAGTTCGTTTTGCACAAGTATTAGCTTTTTCAAAAGTTGCAAAAATCGAGGGCGAAGTTTTTGTCGCCCTCAGGGCTTCCCAGGGCGACTTAGAGCCCTCAAGGGCGACTATTTCGCCCCAGTCGCCCTGTAGCCTGACCCCTGAAAGGTCATTCCCATAAAAAATTCAAATCTCACAGAATTTTCAGACCATTTTACAACAGATTTTCATATCGTCATATCATAATCGGATTTTTGATTAACGTGCAGGTATAGGGGCAACATCCACATCAGTGGGCCCCCTTCCAGATAGCTGGCTTGCTGCATGCATGGCAGATCTCACACCAGATCTCCAGGTACGTCTATCATGAGGGTTGATAGCTGAGAGCTTCCACTCTCTGCAATCCCTGTCTGTCAGCTGCTGTCATTTTGGGCCTCCTAGGCCCACACTTCCCATCAACCTGTATGTCAAAGGCTGTCTTGACTGCACCATTGGAGCGTTCCACATGTCCATACCATCGGAGTCCTCTCTCCTTCAGAATGAGGTCCAGATCCTCAATGCCAAACCGCACAAGTAGCTCATTGGACCTGGTGGTGACAATGTCTTGCGGCCTGACATTGCAGATCTGTCTGATCATTGCCCTGTCTTTTCGCTGCAGACGCTGGAGGTTCGGCTTTGTCAATGGCCATGGAGCATTGTGCTCCGCACACAAGAGCTGTACACACGGCCACAGGTTTTGAAAAAGAGGTGGTGTGAAGAGAGAACTGGTAGCAGATCCTTGAACTTCTTCCAGGCGGTTTTCACACATGTTGTGGTTGAAAGTTCACAGCCACCTGCTGCTGAGAGCATGTCTCCTAGGTAGCAAGAGGAAGCTACCACCTCAAGCTTGTCAGGTCCAACCTGGACTTCCTTCTGTGGTCTGCCATCCAAGGGGCGTGCAGTTCCCTGGCACCGTGTACATCTGTAGTCAGGGTCCTTTTTCAAGCGCTTGAGCCCACTGCATTTCTTGTACACCCAGTGCTTGCAGCCATTGCAGAAGATGCTGTTGCTGCCCACTCTAGTGCGACAGACAGCGCATGGAAACTCGCCTGAACTCTGCAGGAGGTCGAGTCCTGTACCGCAGATCATGATCTTTGTCTTTCCTGCATTTACTCTCAGTCCTTTCTTCTCCATTGCTTCTATCCAAGTCAAGAGCCTCCTGACACATTCCTCAAGTGATTCAGTGATGATAACAAGGTCATCGGCATAGAGGTCTTCCCAGGGGACCCCAGAGCAGAACTCTCGTGATAAGGCTTCAAGCACAATGATGAAGAGCAGCGGGCTGAGTACTGATCCTTGGTGAACACCAACCTTCACTTCAAACTCTTCACTGTACCCCTCACCAACATGGACACGGCTCCGTGCATCTGCATACATTCCCTGCACCAGTCGCACAATCCACTCCTCCACACCAAGTTTTCTCAGCGCCCACCAGATGACCTTCCGAGGTACTCGATCAAACACCTTCTCCAGGTCTACAAAAGCCATGTACAGTCTCTTATTGGCAGCTAGGTACTTCTCTTGCAGCTGCCTGACAACAAAGATTGCATCTGTAGTGCCTCTGCCTGGTATGAAGCCAAACTGGGAATTGTTGATTTACACCAACTGTCCGATGAGGCCGTCCACAATCCTCTTCAGGATTTTCATAACCTGCTCTGTCAGCTTGAGACCGCGGTAGTTGCCCCTTTCCAATGCATCCCCTTTTCCCTTGTAGAGGCAGACAATGAAACTCTGCTCCCAGTCAGAGGGTACCTTGAGGTTACAGATCATGGAGGTGCCCATGTCACCGGCGGCTCGTATCATCTCCACCACTGTGCCTGATGGGCCTGGTGCTTTGCCAGCCTTCATCTATGAGGTAGCCTTCTTAACCATATCAGTGGTGATTGGGATGGGCGGGCCTTCCACTGGTGGTTGATATGACAGGTGGTCTGGGTCCCAGTCAAACTCAACGTTGAGAAGCCTTTGGTAGTGCTCTAGCCAGGCCTTCTGCTTTGAGTCTTCGCTCATTGACATCTCTCCTGCATAAAGAAGAAATAAATACATGCATAAATCACACACTTTTGTGGTTTTCACAAGCTTCTTACATGAAAATAAAATACTTTAGACTATATTGGGGGAGCTCCAAAGTGATATTTAAGAAAATCTCACAGAATTTGTCAATTCTCTCCCTTAATATTTTGCCTTATCCCACAGATTTTAGTCCACAGCTTATGGCATGTATGTATTATAAGGTGAATGCATGAGTATACATCCCATTCATCTTCTCATTTTCTCATTAACTATAAGAGTTAACCCTTCCACCACTGAGTTTCTGAAATGGACTTTTCCATTTCTGAATTTGGACACATTTATTGTCGCAGATGGGGGTTTTAGTCAAAAATCAATAACAGAACTGTTTGCAAAGATATCTGATTGGTCTGCAGGAACGAAAGGTTAAGGTACCCCTGTTGTACTAGGGGAAAGGTAGTTGTAACCCAGTAGTAGTATTTGACCTTGACCTATATGTCAAGGTTAACTGACTTTGGTCACACAGATCATTAACCAAAAGGGTTAAGGTGCTAATCACAAGTGCAGCAGATGGCAATTTTTGTTGTATTTTTCTCTGTTTCTCTGTCAAGTCTTCTCTGAAAAATAACAAAATTGATTTTAGAATGTCATCAGCTATACATTTGCCTAGCACTTTAAAGGTTAACCAACTCAGGTGAGTCAGTTTTTCATTCACTACAAGGTCATGGTTGAGTTGCTTCTGGGAAAGTGCAGCTGAAGTCGACCTTTGAGTACCATATTTACCCTAAGTATTGGGACACCTTAACTTCTTACCATACTTGTCCTGACATTTGAACAAGTCAATTTTACTATCTGTTGATTTGTCTAAAATATTGCTCAATGAATGGCAAACATTGTAGACCCAGATCAGATGCCACATTCTGTGGTGTCTGATCTCAGTCTACACTGTTTGCTTAGGCCTGTCTGTTCCAGTACTTGGGGTTATAAGGATATTGTGTTGCGACCATAGTTGCACAAGGACTGGCGTCAGTATCTTTTAGACAGTCATATTAATACATGATGTTATTAAGTTTATTTTATTTATTTATGTTGAGGTTTTATGGCCCAGTCAACCCAATAGGGTCCTGTCAAGCGCGGTCAGTTTACCTAGCCACACGTTTACTGGGCAGGCTTATTCCTCTAAGCCGTTAACCAGTATTGTGCACATTCTTTCGCCAGAAACTGACAACTGCCCTTCTTGAATCAGCGGAAGGGAGAGAATGACCGTAGAAAATATTTCATGATCAATCTCCATGAAAGAATGTTGCCGACCTCAGCGGGGGTTGAACCCGCGACCTCCTGGTCTCCAGTCGGACGGCGCATCCAACTGAGCCACCGAGGCTGGCGAATTAAACATGTTATTAAGACAGGATATTTAAAAATGACTCTGTTAGTGACAGGCACCCATTTAAATGAGGTGCTTTGTTGTTTCCTGACAAATTTTGCTTTCT
Organism: Anodontia alba; assembly: GCA_964016985.1. Lineage (NCBI taxonomy): Eukaryota > Metazoa > Mollusca > Bivalvia > Lucinida > Lucinidae > Anodontia > Anodontia alba. Next base: position 50,591,663 of record OZ024826.1, on the reverse strand, counting down.
GGAAATGTGGCAAAAATGTTCTGTTTAGGTACAGCGTCTTTTTGGAGTGTATCCACTCACATTACAAACTGTGTTGATCTGTTTTGAAATCACAGTTTACCAAAATATTGCCCGGAGCTGGAATCAACTGAAACTAATTCTGTTTTAAGTTGTTAATGAATTTTGACAAGCTGCAACATGTTGCTAAAGACTAAATTGGCATGTACATGTATTAGCATGTTTCAGACAAATTCGTGAAAGCAAATGACCCTCATGGGTTGACGCATTGTTAACCCTTGTCCTGCTGAACCCAGATATGCCCTGCCTTTGCAAACAGTGTAGATCCAGATCAGTTGGCTTCTTCAGTAAGTATGTGAATTTGTATCTGATATTAAGTATGTGAATTTGTATTGACAACCTGGATCAATCAATCTTATTGGTTGAAAATCAGAAGTGGGCATGGCATTTTAATTTATTCAGCTTGGCAAGGGTTAAACCTGTACTGATCATCATTCAGACAAATTACAGATATACAAATATCTAGCAGGGAGTCATTCAGTAGTTTCTGTATCTAAAAGAAACACACACATGCATGCATGCATGCACACACACACACACACACACACACACACACACACACACACACACACACACACACACACACACACACTCATTTGGTCAGCATGTTCAGTTTTCAAGCATAAATTTTTTTATACTTATCATCTCCACCACATTGCTTTGTGAATTATGCTGGTCAGGCCATTTTTTTTCTTTCTTTATCTTTTTTCTGAAGTAAAATTGTTGTAGATATATCTCTCTCTCTCTGCACCAGGGCTGGACAAAGCAAACGTTGCCCAGGATACCTGAAATTTTGTTCTGGACAAGTAAATGAACTTTACTTGTCTGGAAATTTTATATAAAATATATGGTAGAAAGATGCATTTTTGGGCCCGTTTTTTACAGGAAATGTAATAACATGCAAGAAGACAAAGTTTGAAATTTGTCCAGCCTTGCCGGGTTTTTTGTTTGGTAGGGAGAGAGAACATATTTTGGTAAAAAGTGTTGAATGTATAAAGAAAACAATGCTCGTGGACTTGCATGGAGAATTTAGTTTGTTCTATTTCGAGTTACCATATTATTATAACCTAAATATTGGGACACCTCTGCTCTTTACCTTAGCCCTTGTCCTGCTGAACCCATGGTAGAGCCAACTGATCAGGATCTACACTGTTTGTTATTGAGTATGTGAATTTATATCAACAACCTGGATCAATTAATCTGATTGGCTAAAAATTAGAAGTTGGTGTGGCTTCTTAATTTACTCAGCATGACAAGGGTTAATTGTCCTAGAACTTGAACAAGTACATTTTACTACCGGTTGATGTGTATAAAATAATGCTGGATGAGTGGCAAACAGTGTAGAATCTGATCAGATGCTGCATTCTGTGGTGTCTGATCTGTGTCTACAATGTTTGCTCAGGCCTATCTGTCCCAATATTTAGAGTACCGTATTTGACCTAATTACCGCACTGTGTGCTTAAATTTTTCAAAAGCACTGGGGAAACTTGTGGTAAAATATCCACCTAATAAGGGCACACGAAAGAAAGAGCAACAGAGGACTTCATGAGGAGCGTATTTAATGATGCTTACGCAATGTTATTTTCTGTTTTCTTTATAGAATCATATGTTGTGGATACTCGTTTGAATTGCCTCGACTTGTCGAGGCAATTCAAATGAGTACCCACAACATATGTCTTTTTCATAAAGAAGTAGATAAAAGTACACTGGTTGTAATCTTTTAGATTACTAAATTGTTTGACTGTGCGCTAATAGGAGCATGTGCGGTAATTGGGTCGAATACGATATTTATAGTGTTTGAGATACTGGCTGAAATTTCAAAGAAACAAACCAAGAAAGCCACAACATGAGAAAAGAATTATGTCATACGCTAATAGCAGTGGGCCAGATCAGCCTGTTCTCTTTAACAAACAGATAATAAGTATGATAAATATATTCCCCACCAGAGGTGGAGAGCCACATGCTGTTTTCGGTGTAGATCTGGCCAAGTGGTTGCCAGACAGTTGCTAGACAGTGTATACCATCTATCTTTGGGGATGGTTGGGTGAGGTAAAGGTGTTGTGTATCTTACATTATCGGGGCTTCCAGCTGAGATTGGCTTACAGCTGGACACTGATCATGAAATATTTTCTACGGTCATTCCCTCCCTTCCGCTGATACAAGAAGGGCATTTGTTAGTTTCTGGCAAAAAAATGTGCACAATCCTGGTTGACCGCTTAGAGGACTAAGCCTGCCCAGTAAAAGTGTGGTTAGGTAAACTGACTGCGCTTGACATGACCCCATTGGGTTGACTGGGCTGTAAAACCCCAACACAAACAAATTTACAGTTGGGCAAGGCCTACTACCATTGCAGCAGGTAAGGGTAAAGGTTGAATGTGATCCAGATTTTGATCACTATGACCTCATTATGAAGGTCAGTCAGCATGTTGACTTAGAATGTTAAAGGTTGCTAGATGTTTGTTTTCTCTGAAAAATTTCTACTTGTCCTAGTCATCTAGAAACACCTGATCAGGGTGTAGACCTGGTCAGGTTCTGCACTGTTTTCCATTCAACAAAGTATTTTGTGAATGAAACCTGTAAAAACGAAGTAAAAACAAAAAAATAGGAAAAAAAGAGTATGGGATTAAGCATTCAAATTTTTAGGTTGCTGACCATAAATAACAACAGTTTTGTATGATAAAGGAATTACTATTTGTTGATATACTCTACCATAGATAATCCATTGATTCTGTAACCAGCCAATGATTTGTGTCTTTTCTAGTTTTGTATGGGTTAAATTCCTTTTTTAACACTTGGCATAATGGGTAAAAGTATCAACAAACAACAGGGGACAGTCTGCTTGAAATGTCAAAGCCTATTTACTGAGAACAATAAGAAAAATATCACTGTTTGTCATCTGCTGAATCTGCCCAGAGAGAGGTGAAGGTTATCATTCTAGCCAGATCTCATTCAGTTTCTAACACTTCCATTTTTCATTTTCAGTACAATATTTGTGTAACTTTTATCAGACAAAATTTGTTTTTGGAAGTAGAATTTTTGCTATCATGAGAAGAATTGCAGTATTAGAAAAATTTTGTTAAATTTTACTTGGCACAACTTACATTTTACCGTATTTACATTAAACCTTGTCCTGCTGAGCCCAGATATACCCTGCCTTTGCCAACTGAAGAAGCCAACTGATCTGGATCTGCACTGTTTGCCATTAAGTATGTGAATTTATAGCAACAATCCTGACCAAGTAATCTGATTGGCTGAAAATTAGAAGTAGGTGTGGCATCTTAATTTATTCAGCAAGACAAGGGTTAAGTATGCGAACAGACATGCCTGAGCAAATTGTTCAGAACCCAGAGCAGATGCTGCAGAATACTTTGTCTGATCAGGGTCTGCAGTGTTTGCCATTCATCCAGCAGTATTTTAGAAACATTAATCGGTAGTAAATTCAAATTTTAGGATAGATATGGTAACGAGATAAGGTGTCTGAATACTTTGAGTAAATTTGGTATTAGGTAAAATGCTATCTAAGTTTGAACTACAGTATAAGTATGGTAAATGTCCTAATATATCATACACCAAAGTGTCTAACAGAATTGCATATGCAAACAGTGTAGACCCAGATCAGACTGCTCCTGAAGGAGCAGTCTGATCATGCTCTACATTGTTTGCCATTCCACTAAGTATTTCAGAAACGACTGCACTAAATGCAAAAATTTGGCCATAAAAGGATGGAATAAAGTGTTCAAAATTTTAGGACATTCACTGTATGCATTTGCTGGGGCAAATGTGCTTTGATGTACACTGTTTAAGATTTCAGATTGTTGTATATCTATTACATTTACATAATATTAGTATGTATTTTACTTATTTACCCATTTAGAAAAAGGACTTTTTAGATGAATGTGTGTAAACTGTGTATCAAGACTTTGGTAATAAAGAGGTCATCGCTCGTCTTTGCTCTTACTTCTTTAATGTGTAGCATGATGAAATCAAATGGAAGACTCACTTCATCATATTTTTTTTTTCACCCCACCACACTTTAGGACAAAAGTTCTGCAAGGGTTTTATAATTCTATATTTATTATTCATTCTAATAGTTGGAGTTCACCAGAGCTATTCCCTACCATCCAAAAATATTTTATTATTAAACCACTTGGCTGGGTGTGGATTTTATTAGCTCACCTGAGACAAAGGCTCAGGATGAGCTATTTTGATCACTTGTCATCAAGGCAATTCAAATACATACAACATCTTTTTAGCTCACCTGAGCCGAAGGCTCATGGTGAGCTATTGTGATCACTCTCAACTTCCGTCATCCTCGTCCGTCTGTCTGTCCACAACCTTTAACCAACATCTCCTAAACCACTAAGCCAATTCTAACGAACTTTCACAGGATTGATCCTTGGATGATACTGAGAGAAAATTGTTCAACGATTTGGAATTCATGCAGGATTATGGTTGTCATCGCAACCAAAAGAAAAAAACATTAAAAATCTTGTCAGAAACCACTGGAATGGGGCGGGGCTTATTTTCCCTTGTTCAAGCTGTCATGATTCGTAAAGGGGGTGGGGGGGGGGGGGGGGGGGGGTGGGGGGGGGGGGGGGGGTGGGGGGGGGGTTGCGGATGCTGGGCAGAAGCATGATCGTGCCTTAATTGTTGAATAGGCATGTGAACTAGATGAAGCTATGTAACCAAATATCAAAGGCCAGGGCCTTCTGGTTTCAGACAAAAAGATTTCTAAAGGTTTTCCCTATATAAGTACATGTATATAATAAAACAAGATGGCGGCCATGGTGGCCTTCTTGGATTTCCAATAGGGACGATTTTAGCTATTTTTGATCTACAAGTCACCCTGATGCTTCCTACCAAGTTTAAAGTCAATAAGCCTTTCGATTCCAGAGAAGCGAAAAACAGATTTTCAAGATGGCTGCCATGGCAGCCATCTTGGATTTCCGATCAGAAATATTTTAGCTATTTTTATGCCCCACCACCAAAAAAGTGGCGGGGTATTATGTTATACCCTCTGAAATTTTGAGTCTGTCATCGCCCCCACCATTCGTCTGCCCGCAACTCCTCCTACAGTTTTAGGCCATCTTGGATTTCGTATTTGAATGATTTTAGCTATTTTTTATCTACAAGTCGCCCTGATGCTTCCTACCAAGTATCCAGTCAGTTGGCCCAGGGGTGTAGGAGGAAATGTTGACGACGGACATTGACTGACCACAATAGCTCACCATGAGCACTTCGTGCTCAGCTAGGTGAGCTAAAAACATGGCCACCAGGGGGCAGGGCTTACTTTCCCTATGTATCTGTATAAACAATTTAAAAATCTTTTTGTCAGAAACCACTGGACAGATTTAAATATGATTCATCAGAAATGTTCCTTTGGTGGACCTCTATCAAGTTCCCTATATATTTATAAAGAAAACTTTAAAAATCTTCTTGTCAGGAACCACTGGACCGATTTCAATATAACTTGGCAAAAATGTTTCCTTGGTTACCCTCTACAAAGATTGTTCAAACCGTCATAATTCATCAAAAAAACATGGCAGCTAGGGGGCGGGGCTTATTTTCCCTATATATCTATATAGATAACTTTAAAAATCTTCTTGTTCGAAACCACTGGACTGACTTCAATATAATTCATTAGAAATATTCCTTTGGTAACTCTCTACTAAGATTGTTCCAGCCGTCATGATTTGCCAAAAAAAAAAAAAAAAAAAGAAATGGCAGCAAGGGGCAGGGCTTATTTTTCCTATATATCAATGTAGAAAACTTGAAAAAATTCTCTTGTCCATTTTAATATTACTTGGCAGAAAGTTTCCTTTGGTGACCCTCTACCAACATTGTTCAAGCCATCATGATTCATCAAAAAAACATGGCCACCAAGAAGTGGGGCTCATTTTCCCTATATATCTATACAGAAAACTAAAAATCTTGCCAGAAACCACTGGCAGAATTTAATTCATCAGAAATGTTCCTCCTTTTGTGATCCTCTACCAAGATTGTTCAAATCGCCATGATTAGTTGTTAAAAAATATAGTGCAAGGGGTCGGGGCTTACTTTCCCTATATATTTATATGGAAAAATTTAAAAATCTTCTTGTCAGAAACCACTGGACCAATTTCAACATAATTTTGCAGAAATATTTCTTTGTTAATCCTCTACCAAGATTGTTCAAGCCATCATGATTCGTCAAAAAACTTGGGCGCCAGGGACGGGGCTTATTGTGTCGCGTAGCATGGCAGACACAGGGATCATGTTGTCCGTCTGTGTTGTCGGTGCTGTCACACTTTTTGTTTCTGTTCAGTAACTTTTGAAGGGATGTACTGATTTCATTCAAATTTTGCAGAACTTTATATCACTATAAAACATAGGTCAAGTTCGATATTGGTAATCATCCCCCAAATTTTGGCTGAGTTATGGCCCTTTTTCGATTTAGTTTTTGTTGGTGTGTTGATATTGGTTTCCGACAATAACTTTTGCAGGGATGCATTGATTTTATTGAAAGTTTGCAGAAGGATATATCATTGTAAAATACAGGTCAGAAAGATATATCATTGTAAAATACAAGTCAAGTTTGATAGTAATCGTCCGCAAAATTTTGGCTGAGTTATGGTCCTTTTTCGACTTAGTTTTTGTTGGTGTGTTGCTATTGATTTCCGCTCAATAACTTTTGCAGGGATGCATTGATTTTATTGAAAGTTTGCAGAAGGATATATCATTGTAAAATACAGGTCAAGTTCGATATTAGTAATCTTCCGCAAAGTTTTGGCCAATTTATGGCCCTTTTTCAACTTAGTTTTTTGTGTTGGGGTAAAACACAAGGTAAAGATATTGCTTCCCCTCAATAACTTTTGAAGGGATGCATTTCATTTGAAGTTTGCAGAATGGTATTTCATTATAGCATAGAGGTCAAGTTTGATTTTTGTAATCATCCAAAAAATTCCTGTCAAATTATAGCCCTTTATTTACTTGATTAATAAAATTTAGATAAGTTGTAAGGGGTTGCTTTTAGGGATAGAAGCAATTATAAGGACCAATGTTTTTTTCTTTTTTTATATCAAATGGTTGGCACTTGAAGCAGGCGATACATCCGATTCTTGGAATTCTAGTTTTATATCTATATTAATAATTTTCAAAACTCTTCTTGTCAGAAACCACTGGACCAACTTGAATATAATTTACACTGTTTCTTTGGTGATCCTCTACCAAGGTTGTTCACTAATAAAATCAATTGATTAACATCGACCAAGGCTCAGTTGTTCAGAGCTTTGTTAGCTTAACAAGCTTGTTTGTGGTCAAAATGTTAATTGTCTTAGTAAGTACAATATTTAATTCAGTTATACCCCTGGCATACGAAGTATGCCAAAAAGGTATATAGTTTTCGTCGGTTCCGTCCGTCTGTCCATCCTTTCATCTGTTTGTCCATCCACTAACTCTTTCTATAACCAAGTTTTACTTGAAGTTTTTTGATTACTTATAACTCTGTAGCCACTGATCAAAAACTTTTCATATTTGGTACAGGGGTATCTGGGAGGATTCTCTTCCCTTCTACATCTATGAACCCCTGGGCCATGCCCCAGGGCAGGGCTAGAGGTCAGAACCTAGGACACCCCAATTAAGTTGTATATTGCAGTTTGTTTATACAAATAACTTCTTAAATAAAGAAGGACAGGCATCAGACATGTTTATCACATCAGCATTCAGTGTAATAAGGTCAAGGTCATTGTGACTTTATTTTCATGCTCCAGTGATTTTGCCTTATATATTTTGAAGACTTTTCCATGGATTAATGCCTCAATAAAGTACAAAAAGTAGTATATTGCAGTTTGTTTATACAAACAACTTCTTAATAAAGAAGGATGGGCATCAGACATGTTTATCACATCAACATTCAGTGTAATAAGGTCATGGTCATTGCGGTCTTATTTTCATGCTCCAGCAATTTTGCCTTACACCTTCATGAAGACTATTTCACTGATAAATATGATACTTGGAATATTGGTTCTGTGCAACACAATGATTGACATCATAACAAATCTAGGTCATCTTGAACTTTATTTCATGGTCCAGTAATTTTGCCTTATATCTTGCATGTTATATGATGTATGAACATCATTATTTGGGATTATGAATCAGTATGATCCAACAGTTGACGTAAAAGTAAATGTAGGTCACTGTGACCTATATTTCATGGTCAGTGATTTTATGTTACATCTTGAAGACAATATGGTGTATTACTATCATATTTTGGGATTATCTGACCTATATTTTATAGCCCTGTGGTTGTGTCTTATATTTCCCACTATTTGATACCTAAGTGTCATATTTACATACAAGAGGCGCACGGGCCACGGGTCCCTCACCTGAGTGACATACCCACTGCAGATATACAGATGTTATGCAACATTTTTCAAATTCTGTCATTGCAACTAATGAAAAGATCATCATTTAAGCATTTCTTAATTTTGAAGATGAATATATATGGCATGACAGTCAATGAAGCATGATCATTTGAACAAACTCTCAATCACATTTCAACAGTAGGATCAATGTGAAATTTGGTGACAATTGGCTTAGTGGTTTCTTACGAATCATAATTTTATACATGTAAACAGCATAGGGGCAGGGAAATATAATAAACATAAACAAGATGGCAGCCATCTTGGATTTCCAATCTGAATGATTTTAGCTACTGTTGATCTACAAGCCACATCAATACCTCCAATGAACTTTGAGTCAATTGCCCTTTCGGTTCTGGAGAAAAAGTTCAAAGTTTCAAGATGGCCGCCATTTGGGATTTCCTATCTGAACGATTTGAGCTATTTTTTATCTACATGTAACCCCGATGCTTCCTACCAAGTTTCGAGTCAATTGGCCTTTCAGTTTAGAAGCAAAAAATAGATTTTCAAGATGGCCACCATCTTGGATTTCCGATTGGAACTATTTTAGCTATTTTTTATCTACAAGTCATCCTGCTGCTTCCTACCAATTTTCAAATCAATTGGCCCTTTGGTTCAGGAAAATAAGCAAAAAAAAGAGTTTCAAGATGGCCCCCATGGTGGCCATCTTGGATTTCCAATCCGAACAATTTAAGCTATTTTATATCTACAAGTCATCCCAACGCTTTCTACCAAGTTTCGAGTCAATTGGCCTTTCAATTCAGGAGAAGAAGCGAAAAATAGAGTTTCAAAATGGCTGTCATGGCAGCCATCTTGGATTTCCGAAAGGGACGACTTTAGCTATTTTTGATCAACAGGTCACCCCGATGCTTCCTACCTAGTTTAAAGTCAATAAGCCTTTCCGTTCAGGTGAAGAAGCAAAAATGTATTTTCAAGATAGCCGCCATGGCCACCATCTTGGATTTCCAATCTAAACAATTTTAGCCATTTTTTATCTATAATTCATCCTGATGCTTCCTACAAAGTTTCAAGTCAATTGGCTTTTTGGTTTAGGAGAAGAAGCGAAAAAACAGATTTTCAAGATGGCCACCATAGCGGCCATTTTGGATTTCTGATCAGCACTATTTTAGCTATTTTTGACCTACAAGTCACCCCTTTGCTTCCTACCAAGTTTGGAATCAATTGGCCTTTCCGTTCAGAAGAAGTGAAAAATAGATTTTTAAGATGGCGGCCATCTTGGCTTTCTGATCGGAATGATTTTAGCTATGTTTGATCTACAAGTCACCCCGATGCTCCTTAACAAGTTTCAAGATAACTGGCTTTTGGGTTTAGGCGAAGAAGCAAAAAATAGATTTTCAAGATGGCTGCCATCTTGGATTTCCGATCGGCAGGATTTAAGCTATTTTTGATCTACAAGTCATCCTGATGCTTCCTACGAATTTTGGAGTCAATTGGCCTTTCAGTTCAGGAGGAGATTTTCAAGATGGCGGCCATCTTGGATTTAAGATCGGAACTACCTGGTATTTTAGATATTTTTGATCTACAAGTCACCCCGATGCTTCCAACCAAGTTTTGAGTCAGTTGGCTTTTGGGTTTAGGAGAAGTGAAAAACTGATTCTCAAGATGGCCGCCTTGGTGGCCATTTTGGATTTCCGATCGGCACGATTTTAGCTTTTTTTTCTACAAGTCATCCTGGTGCTTCCTACCAAGTTTGGAGTCAGCTAGCTTTTGGGTTCAGGAGGAGAAGCAAAAAATAGATTTTCAAGATGGCGGCCATGGCAGCCATCTTGGATTTAGGTTCAGAATGATTTTAGCTGCATTTGGTCTTCAAGTCACCCCAATGCTTCCTACCAATATCGAGTCAATTGTCCCAGGGTTTAGGAGGAGTAGGCTTTTAAAGAAATTGTTGACGACGGACATTGACTGACCACAACAGCTCACCATGAGCACTTCGTGCTCAGGTGAGCTAATAATGACACAGTGTGACCCAAACTTTGACCTCAAAGTGAATATAAATCAGCATGACCTATATTTTAGGGTCTAGTGATTTTGCTTAATATCTTTTAGATTATTTAATGGATTAACATCATAGTTGGTATATTAGATCAATGTGACCATCAGATTAACTTCTCAAGTACATGTATATGTAGGTCAGTGACTTATACTTTATGTTCCAGCAAATTTGCTTCATATCTTAAAAACTATTTACTGCTGAAAAGTTGTACTTGGGATGACAGATCAGTGTCACTCAGAGATTGACATTGTAAACTATATTTTGCCTTATATCATTGTCATTAACTTTAAAATATTTTATAATAAAGAAATGGCGCCTGCCAAGGGTATTTGTGACCCTCTGGGCACTTGCTCTAGTTTTGCTGAAAAAATGTGAGTAGCTTTTGCAAATGCAAAAGCTCCTCATATTTTTTCAGCAAAAATATTAGCGTATAATGCCATATTTAATGATAAAGTTTTAAAGATACATTAACTAACGGCATTATTAGTTTTGAACAACTGGGTCCAGGTGCACAGGGTGAGCTGGATCTTCTCTGTTTGCCATTTTCATTTAGTAAAATAAAAGAAACAAATACTGAAAGTAAAGGTATTTATCCCTAAAAATAGTTACAAAATAACTAGGGTTCCAAATATATATCAGATGTCAATCATCGTCCAAAACCTATACATTACTACAAGGCTATTAAACTAACAATAATTGCATTTCTACATGGGTAAAGAAAGACAACAGTTGTGAATAAAAAATCCTAATTATATTAACATTCTAACCCGTAATATGATAATGTGGTTAGCAGACAACAAATGAGTAGTATTTTTCTCAGAAAAGGGGGCATTTCAGGAGATCATCAGCATGCCAATAACTTTTTTTTTTTTGTAAAAATATAAAACAACAAAAAACAAGAGGGTCATGACGGCCCCGTAACACTCACCTGAGTATCATAGCACTTAGAGAACCTGATCTAGAAGTCATCAAGACAAATATTCTGACTAAGATTTATGATGATATTAACAACTAAGACAATGTAGCCTGTCTAATAGACTGTGAGATATATGTCATTGTCAAATATGGATCTGCACTCAAGAGGTCATACTCAGATATATGCAAAAGCCAACTATCACTGCTGTAGGACCAACAGTTACTGAGAAACTGACTTAACTGTAAATTTAAGTCACTGGATCATGAAATTAGGTCATACCGGTAAGTGACCCATTTTTGAACTTGACCTAGAAATCAAGACCAACATTCTTAGCAAGATTCATTATGATAACTTAAAAAAATGTGACCTGTAGAGTTTTAACGTTTTCCTTTAATTTGGCCTTGTGACCTAGTTTTTGACCCTTAATGACCCAGTTTCAAACTTGACCTAGAAATCATCAAGACAACTATTTGAGCAGGGTTCAAGATGATTATGTAAAAATTGTGAATTCTAGAGTGTTCATAAGGTTTTCCTTTGATTTGGCCTGGTGACCTAGTTTTTGACCACAAGTGACCCAGTTTCAAACTTGACCAAGAAATCATCAAGACAAACATTTTGAGCAAGATTCATTATGATTACTTAAAAAAACAAGAGGGCCATGATGGCCCTGTCACACCCACCTGAGCAACATAGCACTTTGAGAGTCTGATCTAGAACTGATCAAGGCAAACATTCTGATCAAAGTTCAAAATGATTATATTAACAAGTAAGACAATGTAGCATGTCTAATGGACTGTGAAATAAAGGTCAAGGTCAAATATGGATGACTGCACTCAAGAGGCCATGCTAAGATGTATGCTTGTACTAAGTATCACTGGCTGTAGGTGCAATAGTTACTGAGAAACTGACCTAAACACAAACACTTCACAAGTACCAAATATAACGCTGTAGGACCAATAATTACTGAGAAACTGACCTAAATGGAAAAACTTAAGAGAGTCACTGGACAGAAAACTATACATCACCTTGAAATCATCAAGACAAACATTTTGAGCAAGATTCATGATGATCACTTCAAAAATGTGGCCTCTAGAGCATCAACAAGGTTTCCCTTTGATTTGGCCAGGTGAACTAGTTTTTGATATCAAGTGACCCAGTTTTAAACTAGACCTAGAAATCATCAAGACAAACATTTTGAGCAATATTTATGATGATTATTTCAAAAATGTGACCTCTGGAGTATTAACAGTTTTCTGCTGATTTGGCCAGGTCACCTAGTTTTTGACCCCATGTGGCCCAGTTTCAAACTTGACCTTGAAATCATCAAGACAAACATTTTGAGCAAGATTCATGATGATTGCTTCAAAAATGTGATCGGCAGAGTGTTAACAAGGTTTTCTGCTGATATGGCCCGGTGACCTAGTTTCTGACCCCAAGTGACCCAGTTTCAAACTTGACCTAGAAATCATCAAGACAAACATGTTGAGCAAGATTCATGATGATTACTTGAAAAATGAGACCACTAGAGTGTTAACAAGGTTTTCTGCTGATCTGGCCAAGTGACCTAGTTTTTGACCCCACATGACCCAGTTTCAAACCTGAGCTAAAAATCATCAAGACAAACATTTTGAGCAAGATTTATGATGATTGCTTAAAAAGTGTGACCTCTAGAGTGTTAACAAAGTTTTCTGCTGATTTGGCCAGGTCACCTAGTTTTTGACTCCGAGTGACCCAGTTTCGAACTTGATCTAGAACTCATTAAGACAAACATTTTGAGCAAGATTCATAATGATTGCTTGAAAAATGTGACCGCTAGAGTGAAAAGATTTTATCTGATTTGGCCAGGTGACCTAGTTTTTGACCCCAGGTGACCCAGTTTCGAACCTAAAAATCATCAAGACAAACATTTTGAGCAAGATTCATGATGATTGCTTAAAAAGTGTGACCGCTAGAGTGTTAACAAAGTTTTCTGCTGATTTGGCCAGGTGACCTAGTTTTTGACTCTGAGTGACCCAGTTTCAGCCTTGACCTAGAACTCATCAAGACAAACATTTTGAGCAAGATTCATGATGACTGCTTGAAAAATGTGACCGCTAGAGTGATAACAAGATTTTACGCTGATTTTGCCAGGTGACCTAGTTTTTGACCCCCGGTGTTCCAGTTTCGAACTTGACCTAGAAATCATCAAGACAAACATTTTGAGCAAGATTCATGATGATTGCTTCAAAAATGTGACCACTAGAGTGTTAACAAGGTTTTCTGCTGATTTGGCCCGGTGACCTAGTTTTTGACCCCACGTGACCCAGTTTAAAAAATATCCTAGAACTCATCAGGACAAACATTTTGAGCAAGATTCATGATTATTGCTTCAAAAATGTGACCGCTAGAGTGTTAACAAGGTTTTCTGCTGGTTTGGCCTGGTGACCTAGTTTTTGACCCCACATGACCCAGTTTCAAACTTGACCTAGAAATCATCAAGACAAACAATTTGAGCAAGATTCATGATGATTGCTTGAAAAATGTGACCACTAGAGTGTTAACAAGGTTTTCTGCTGATCTGGCCTGGTGACCTAGTTTTTGACTCCACATGACCCAGCTTCAAACTTGACCTAGAAATCATCAAGACAAACATTTTGAGCAAGATTCGTGATGACTGCTTGAAAAATGTGACCACTAGAGTGTTAACAAGCTTTTCTCCTGATTTGGCCCGGTGACCTAGTTTTTTGACCCAAGTGACCCAGTTTCGAACTTGACCTAGAAATCATCAAGACAATCATATTGAGCAAGATTCATGATGATTGTTTCAAAAATGTGACCGCTAGAGTGTTAACAAGGTTTTCTGCTGATCTGGCCCGGTGACCTAGTTTTTGACCCCAAGTGACCCAGTTTCAAACTTGACCTTGATTTAATAGAGGCAAATATTCTGAGCAGGTTTCATCAAGATTGGGTCAAAACTATGACCTCTAGAGTGTTAAGTTTTTTCTTTGATTTGTTCTGGTGACCTAGTTTTTTACCCCAAGTAACCCAGTATCGAACTTGACCTCTAGAGTGTTAACAAACTAATTGTTGACGACGAACAACGGACGACGACGGACATAGGGTGATGACAATAGCTCACCCTGAGCTTTTGCTCAGGTGAGCTAAAAATAAAAAATAAATATGACTAGTGTTAACAGGTGTTCCTTTGATATGACCTGTTGACCTAGTTTTTAACCCCAAGTGACCCAGTTTCAAATCTTAGAAATCAACAAGACAACATTTTGAGCAAGATTCATGATTACTTAAAAAATGTAGAGTGTCAACAAGGTTTTCCTTTGATTTGGTATAGTGACCTAATTTCTGACCCCAAGTGACCCAATTTTTAACCTGACCTAGATTTCATAGAGGCAAACATTCTGAGGTAGTTTCATTAAGAATGCATCAAAACTGACCTCAAGTGCTTTAACAAACCAACTGTTGATGACAAATGACGGATAATGGATAGAGGATGATCGCAATAGCTCACCTGAGCACTAAATTTTGCTCAGGTGAGCTAAAACCCACTCTGATGTCATCTTCTAATATCACAATTCTGACAGTAGGTTGACAAGACTTGATTGTACAAGACAGCACCATAAGTATAATGTTAATCATTTCTGCCTTGAATGATTCAAACCGTTCCCTCTTTGAATTTAGAGGAGCACATTTTCTCAAAAAGAGGTGTTAAGACAAAAAATAAAAGATACGGGGATAACAAAATTAAAACAAAAGGCAATTTAAGCATTTTCCTATTATATGTCTGTAGGCACTTTCTGTTGGCATGAGAACCAAACCAAGCTATTTTGAATTGCCCTTACTCAAGCAACATTTGTACATGTACCAAATAAGAGTCATACTGCTTCAGTGGTTTTGGAGGAGTTGTCATTTAAAAAAATCCCTTTTTAAAACTAAATGTTGCCATGGAAATCAAACAAATTGATGCGAGGTCATAAAACACATAAACTCGGTAAACAATCATCAAATGATCATAACTGCCATATATGGTTCAGATCACTTCACTGAATATGGAGAAAATCTATTTAATCATTTTTGTCGCACCTGCTTGTAGCAGGGTGCGATATTGTCACAGCTGCTTGTAGCAGGATGCGATATAGGCGTCCGCTTTTCCGTCCACCCGTCTGTCAACATTTATGTCAACGTTCGACATTTATGTCAAAGTTAGTATTCGAACCAACTACAAGACTAAACAACCATCAAACCTTGCATGAAACATCTCCCTTACCTCCTGACTTTGCGACATAGGCGTCCTCTTTTCTGTTCGTTCGTCCGTCCGTTCGTCCATCAACATTTATGTTGACGTTCAACATTTATGTCAAAGTTAGTATTCTAATCAACTACAAGACTAAACAACCATCAAACCTTGCATGAAACATCTCCCTGACCTCCTGACTTTGCAACATAGGAATCCCCTTTTCGGTTTGTCCGTGTGTTTGTCTGTCCATCCGTCTCAACATTTATCTCGAAGTTTGACATTTACGTCAAAGTTAGTATTCTAATCAACTACAATTCTACAAAAACCATTAAACCCTGCATGACACATCTCCCTGACCTCCTGACTTGGCAGGTACATTGACCCAGTGACCTTGACCTATATTTTGCGCTCCAGTGACTTTGACACAATTTATGTTGATGTTCCAGATCTTCTCAACTATAAGGTGTACAACTACCAAACCTTGCATAGTGCTTCTCCTAGATGTACTGACTTGGCAGGTATCTCGACCCGGTGACCTTGACCTATATTTTGCGCTCCAGTGACTTTGACGCATTTTGCATCGGCGTTTGATATCTCCTCAACTATGAGGCCTACAACCATCAAACCTTCCAAAGTGCTTCTTCTCAATGTAATGACTCAGCAGATACCCTGACCTGGTGACCTTGACCTATATTTTGGCTGCAGTGACTTTGACATAATTTACTTCAACATTCCAGATCTGCTCACGTATAAGACCTCTAGCCACCAAACCTTGCATAGTGCTTCTCCTAGATGTACTGACTAGGCAGGTATCTAGACCCGGTGACTTTGACCTATATTTTGCGCTCCAGTGCATTTTACACATTTTACATTGACGTTCAATATCTCCTTAACTATAAGGCTTGCAACCACCAAATCTTGCATAGTGCTTCTCCTCAATGTACAGACTCCGCAGGTACCTTGACTTGGTGACCTTGACCTATATTTTGCGCTCCACTGACTTTTACACCTTTTATGTCGCCCTTCCATATGTCCTCAACGGTAAGGCCTTCATCCACCAAACCTTGTATAGTGCTTCTTCTCGATGTAATGACTCGGCAGGTACCTTGATCTGGTGACCTTGACCTAAATTTTGCACTCCAGTGACTTTGACACATTTTACGTTGATGTATGGTATCTTCTCAAATATAAGACCTACAACCACTAAATCTTGCATAGTGCTTCACCTCATTGCACTGGCTTGGCAGGTACCTTGACCCGGTGACCTTGACCTCTATTTGACACATTTTATGTTGTTCAATAACTCCTCAACTATAAGGCCTACAACCACCATATCTTGCATAGTGCTTCTCCTTGATGTATTGACTTAGCAGGTACCTTGACCCAGTGACCCTGACCTATATTTCACGCTCCAGTGACTTTTACACATTTTACGTCTACATTCCATTATCATTGGGCTGTATAATACAAAAAGTCAGTACTGAAGATATAGCCATTAGAGGGGATGACACTGGCCTGGAATATATGTGCCCCACTAGGCACTTTGTCTATATTTTTTTCAACCCAGTTTTCCAACTAAGCACTGCTTATTTAATAACCATGTTCTGATTGTGGCTCCTGTGACTTTTGCCCCAGCAGGTGCGACCACGCCTTCTGCAGAATTCTTGTCCTATTATAAGTGTATGGAAGCTTTCTGTTGCCATGGCAACCAAACACAAGAGGCAAACCACTATAATTTTAGCTTTTTTTTTTAAATCCCCCTACCCATTCTTACCTAATGAGGGACAAATCCCTTCAATGGATTTGGAGGAGTTGTCATTTGAAATTGATGGACAGATGAAAGACGAACAAAAAGTGATCACTATAGCTCATCCTGAGCAGAGCTCAGGTGAGCTAAAAAAAACAACCAAAGACAAACATTGTAGATGCTGATGAGATAGCTCTTAATATTATTAGCATTATTCTGGAAATACCGTATTTACCCCAAGTATTCAGACAGGCAGGGCAGCAAACAGGATAGATCCAGATCAAAAGCTTCAAATGCAACATATGAACAGTGTAGGTCTACACTGTTTGCCATTTATCCAGCAATTTTAGACACATCATCTGAGGTAGTAAAAGTAGACATTCAAACTATTAACCCATCTCTTGCTGAACACGACATGCACTGTCTTAGCATACAGTGTAGATCCAGATCAGTTGGCTTCTGAAGAAGCCAACTGATCTGGATCTGCACTGTTTGTCATTAAATATGTGAATTTCTATCAAAAACCCTGATCAAGTAATCTGATTGGCTGGAAATTAGAAGTGGGCGTGGCATTTTAATCTATTCAGCATGACAAGGGTTAAGACAGGTATGGTATGGAGTTATGGTACCTGAATACTTAGAGTAAACATGTAAGCTTGAGCAAACAGTGTAGTCCCAGACCAGATGCCAGAATATGAAGTCTGATCTGGGTCTATGCCATTTGACTGACATCTAGCAATTTTAGCCACATCAATAAGTAGTAAAATAAACTTGTTAAAAATTTAGGACAAGCATGGTAAGGTGTTACTGTGTTGGAATCCTTAGGGTAAATATGTAACACATTTCACACAGCCCCATTAATGTTCTGAGACTGGGTTTTCCCGGACTCACATTTGGCAGTTTTTACAACACCCCCCCCCCCACCCCCCCCAAAAAAAAAAAAAAAAAAAAACCTTGGACCCTCAACAGTTAGGGGCAGAGGTCCTGAGTGATGCATATATGATCAATCCTAAATTACTTTTAGTTATCTAAGGCTTTGTATTTTAATCTATATTTGAAGTCTAAAAGGCAGGAATTATCAATATTTGGGCAATAGTTAATCCTTAAAGCACTAAGCAAATTGTAGAAGATGACATTCTAAAACTTGATTTATTTTCCAGAGAAAATAAAACTTGACATTTCATGTGAACTGTCTGCTAGGCAGACAATTCACATGAAATATCTTGTTTTCTCTGAAAATGAAACAAAAAACAAAACAAAGAAAACAACAAAACCTCTAAATCTTATTACTGGACCCCTTAATTCAACACAAGGGAGTCCCTGGGACCCTCAAAGAAAACCCTGTCTGTAGAGCTGAGAGAGTTGATACCTCACTCTAAATTATGTACAAGCCTTTGTCAAAAAGTGCTGACAGAATGTAAACAGTGTAGATCACCATAAAACCCAAATCTGCTATTTTCTCTTTCTTTAGGTACTTTTCTCTCTTTCAATCTAAGGATCCATTTTGTCTCAAAATTATTTACTTCACTACTGCTGGTTTGACGTGCCATGAGGTGGCTGTATAGAGTCTTCCCATACTTCATTCTTTGGTCCTCATGGATTTATATATAGTGAGCTCAGTTTGAATAATTTGAAAACTGAATATCTCCCAAGCTGGTACAAGGAGACATACACTGTGTTGAAAATTACATTAGTGTTCATGATAGACTGAATAAAATTGAGTCTGCTATTTTCACTTTCTTAACCCTTGCCTTGCTGGATAAATTAAGATGCCATGCCCACTTCTAATTTCCAGCCAATCAGATTGCTTGATCCGGGTTTTTGATAGAATTCACATATTTCATGACAAACAGTGCAGATCCAGATCAGGGCTTCTTCAGAAGCCAACTGATCTGGATCTCCACTGTTTGCTAAGACAGGGCATGCCGTGTTCAGCAAGAGAAGGGTTAAAAGTGCATTTTTTTTGGTTTTTTTTTTTTGCTTTCAAAGAATCCAGTTTTCTCAGAATTCGTCCTCAAACAAGATGCATGCATACACCTGAAAGATTTAAATTTTGCTGCCATTTTGCAACAGGAGACAATATTTACAGACAAGACAGCCTCTTTAACCTTTGTCATGCTGAATAAATTAAGATGTTACGCCCACTTCCAATTTTCCGGCCAATCAGATTACTTGATCATGGTTGTTGATATCAATTCACATAGTGAATGGCAAACAGTGCAGATCCAGATCAGTTGGCTTCTTCAGAAGCCAACTGATCTGGATCTACACTGTTAGCAAGGGCAAGGTATATCCGGGTTCAGCAGGACAAGTGTTATGAAATAGGGACTACTCTTAATGGAAATAATTTGCTCCCAGAGAGGGGGCAAATTCTTTCATTTAAAAGTTTCCCTAATGAGAATGAAGGCAAAGATTTCCATGTCAGAGTTATTTTTCCTGGAGAAATTTCTCTTACTCTTATGACCCTTAAAGCTATAAGCATGTTGCCTAATTTCAGCAGATGACAATTTGAAACATTTTTGTGACTTTTGCCCAAAAGAAGGCTTAGATATTTTATGCAAGTTTCTGAAGATGACAATTTGGAAGATTTCTCTATTTTTTTGCCAGAAAGTGGGCCTTGATATTCTATGCAAATTGCCTCCTGAGGAAACAATCTGCATGAAATGTCAAAGCCTATTTTCTGGCAAAAATAAGAAAAATAACAAATTGTCATCTGCTGCATTTGCATAGACAGTTGTAAAGGTTAAAGCACTAAGCAAAATTGTAGCAGACAACATTCTAACTTTTTTTATTACAATGCATTATTTTTCTAAGAAAATAAGATTTGGCATTTCATGTGAATCATGAAATGCTAAGCCTTATGTTTTCTGAATAATTATATAAAATCAAAATGTCGTCTGCTGCAGCGGTGATTAGCACTTAAAGGGTTAAAATGGAGTAAATATAGGCAGAGACAGACCAAAATGGCAAACTGATCTCTCCCTGTGACCTTTCTCGCTTTTGCTTTGTATTTACTGTGTACACAGGTATTACCTTATAATACAGTTGAGCAAACAGCTACATGTAAGGAAATTCTGTTATGTCGAAACTGTACAGTGGACACATCCTACTGAATATTTAGGGGAACTGATACACTTTCTGGGAAGGCAATTCTGTCAAAATTGTTGTCTCCCTTCTGAAAAGGGGTCTACTCTGAAAGAAAAGAATTTGCTCCCCTCTACATGCTTTTGTAACAAAATAAGAAAAATATCACTGATGATCAATGCCTTTTTGGTTAAGTGCAGTATCTGGAGATATGGGTATCTACACTTTACTGCAAGAAAATCTGTTTGGACTACTCAGCGCACTGTGAACAACCTGAAAGACTCTGCCACCATTTTTCTAAAAGAGACAACTTTTTGCAGAAAGGAAGTCACTACTCTAGTATCTGAAACCTTTCAAAAACAAGGGGTTACTCTTAAAAGAAGAATTGGGAGCTGTTTCTTACCTTTAAACACAGCTCTCAATGAGAAAGGAGATAAATATTTCCATGTCAGTTATTTCCCTTGAAGATGCATTCCTTCCCCTTAAATTTGAAATACTGTAAAACTATTGTGATTGAAACTTATCAAACGAATCATATGATTCTCCACAATGAATTCATATATGAAACAAACAAACCATGTGATTCTTCTGTGAATTCATATGGTATATGAAATACTGTGAGTGAACCTTATCACTCAAACTATATTATTCTCCATTGCAGTCATACATGAAATACTGTGAGTGAACCTTATCAAATGGGTCATGTTTCTCCACAGTGAGTTCATATATGAAAAACTGTGTGAGTGAACCTTATCTTACAAAACAAGTGATTCTTCCCAGTGAGTTCAAATATGAATTCTGAAAATGAACCTTATCATACAAACCAGTGAGTTCATATATGAACTAGTGTAAGTGAACCTTACCATACAAACCATGTGGTTCTCCACAGAGTTCATGTATGAAATAAATACGGTGAGTGAATCTTATCATACTAACCATATGATTCTCTCCAATGAGTTCATATATGAAATACTGTAAGTGAACCTTATCATACAAACCATGTGATTCTCCACAATGAATTTATATATGAAATACTGTAAATTAACATTATCGTACAAACCATGTGATTCTCCACGGAAAGCACATATATATATGAACTAATGTAAATAAACCTTATCATACAAACCATGAAATTCTCCACAGTGAGTTCATATATATATATGAACTAATCTAAATGAAGCTTATCATACAAACCATGTGATTCTCAAGTGAGTTCATGTATGAAACACTGTGGCAGAGTGAACCTCATCATACAAACCATGTGCTTCTCCACAGTGAGTCCATATATGAACAACTGTAATTGAACCTTATCTTACAAATCATATGATTCTCTCCAGTGAGTTCATATATGAAATACTGTGAGTGAACTTATCATATGAACCATGTGATTCTCCCTAGTGAGTTCATATATGAAATACTTGAGAGCAAATTCTTTCCTTTTAGAGTAGACCTTTTTTAAAAAGGGGATTGGCATGCAGGACTGCAAACAGACCATGTCAAAAGTTGTCCGCTTTGTTTAAAATGGCAGAAAATCTATCAAGTGTATACAGTCGCCTTAAGTGCACACCAAAGATCCTGATCAGACGCACTGCAGATCTCTATATGTCATGTACAGTTCGCCAGAATTTTATTTGGCACTTGTACATTTGAAATGCAAATTGTCTCCTTTGGAAATAATTAGCATGAAATGTCAAATCTATTTTCTGGGAAAACTGAGAAACATATCTCACAGCGTATTTGGCTAAAGGCTTTGTTTTTAACTAAAAAGTAATGCTGTCTTTCTTATTTCTCAGAGAAAACCTCTGTTGTTTTACCCATATAAATAGAAGTGATTTGAAAAGAATAACCAAAACTGCTGCAAAAAAAGAATATTAAGAAAAGAAACTGGTGAGGAGTCTTGCCAAGGCAATTTCAAAAGAGTACCCACCAGATACATGTATTTATTGGTGGAAAATAACAAACATTTAATATGGACAAACAGATCACTAATTACATGGTACATAATTATGTATGCTCCATAATCCATAAATGCAAGCTGTATGAATCATCAGCCCAGTATAATATACTGACCAAAAAAAAAAAAAGAATTCAACCATAGCTCCAGGTAAGGTGTTGTTGTTTTTTTTTTCAACACAAAAGTGTTAATAATTTTTTATTCTCTATGAAAACGTTTGTTGTGAATACTCATTAGAAGTGCCTCTTAGAGGCACATCTAATGAGTACCAACAACATATATTTTCATGAAGATAAAAGAAAAATATTTATTTGATACCCTCTCTTATCTAGAGACCTGGCAACACTTCTGAACTGCAAAGAAAAGATTAATACCTTATTTTTTAGTTGCTTAAAAATTTATCTGTATGTGTTGGTCCAGTTTCTTGCAAACTTATACTTTACATTTGGGAATATACAATTCAAATGTATCCTCAGCTGTTGATTTGAATGCATGTGTCTCACAGTAGAACATCTTTATAATCATAGTGTATTAATCTTCATTTCTTTCGCCATTTACGGTAAAAGTCCTAACATTTTGTACACCAATGTTTACGCAAACAGTGTATTCCACTTCTGTATTTTGAGAAACAACCGCATAAAAAAGCAAACTTTTGGCCAAAAAAGTATGGAATAAAGTGTTCGAAATTTTAGACATTTATTGTGGTAGTGTTGCATTGCTTTTATGCGGGTAAGTACACCGCTAGTCAAAAGGGCTATAAAACCACACCAGTTCTAATAGAGTGACTATAGTCACTATAATCAAAAGATAATTTATTTAGTATTTTTTGCAACAAAACAGATCTTGATGGGTATAACATCAAAATCATCTTACTGCAGCAATTCCAATGAGCACCCTTGTGGTAAAAACAAAAATTATCCTAAATTACTCTATATCCATAGCGCTAGATAAGGTGCTATTTTTCCACGAAAAAAAAAAAAAAAAAACAGGCCTGAGCAAACAGTGTAGACCCAGATAAATACTGCAGAATGTGGCATCTCAATAGGGTTTACAATGTTTGCTACTCATCCAGCAATGTTAAGACACAACCGGTAGTAAATTGTACTTGTTCAAATTTTAGAACAAGTATGGTAAGGAGCTGAGGTGTCAAAACATTTAGGGTAAATACAGTATGTATAAATCACCTTATCTGGAGCTATACGCCTCACCACTTAAAGTCCATTTTTCCAGATCAATCATTATCATGATAAGTTTTAATATTTCATGTTCATCTGTTCACAAAAGCATATAATCAAAGCACTGACAGCACTGGTGGGTTGATTGTCTGTGTCCTGAACAGGGACTTAACCCTTGTCCTGCTGAATAAATTAATAAGCCACACCCATTTCTAATTTTCAGCCAATCATATTACTTGATCAAGTCTGTTGATATAAATTCACATATTTAATGGCAAACAGTGCAGATCCAGATCAGAAACCAACTGATCTGGATCTACACTGTTTGCAAAGGCAGGGTATATCCAGGTTCAACAGGACAAAGGTTAAGACTATTTCATTTAACCCTTAACTTCCTGTAATTTAAGCAAACAGTGCAGATCCCATGCTCTGCAGTGTCTGATCTGGGTCTTCACTGTTTGCCAATGTCCCAAACGTCCCAGTTCAGGTTTTATAGATAATCTTCTATCAACAGCATTCTGATGTCACAGCGACAAAAATTGCGTGGCTATAAATAACCGTAGCTGGATTTCGTCTAACGCATGGTTTGATAGACATTGGTCAGTGATAAGCACATGGACAACTACCTTAAGGAAATTTTGGTATTTTTATACTAAGGCTCATTTGTAAACAATCAACCCAAAAATGTTGTGCATATGAAAATAACTTGTACACAGTAGAATGTAGTGTCGAAAATTGTACACAGTTGAATATCTCGTACTGAAAATTTGCCAGAATTTCATAGTTGATCATCGGCTTTGTAAAACTGACTGATCATTGACTAATATATTAGTCGACTTGTAGAAAATACATTCCTTCCTATTTCAGCCTTCTTCTTGGTACTTATTCATAGGAAACATACATAGCTCCAGATAATCTGTGGTATTCACATGTTTTTCTTATTTCTCCATGAAAACACATGTTGTGGTACTCATTTGAAGTACCTCAACATGGGCCTTCTAATAAGTACCACAACATTATGTTTAATTTTTTTTGTTTTCATGGAGAAATAAGAGAAATATCAGTACTTTTCGGTTATAAAAATTGCCTTATCTGGAGCTATGCTTATAATATGAGGCCTTTTTTCTTATCAAACTCCTTCACCTTTATTCACCACAAATCTAAAATGACTCAAAAAGACAGCTCAGTATTTCATTTTTTACAACTTGCCTATTAAAAAAAATAAAAAGTGCGAAAAAGTTGCTAAAAATAGAATTTTCCAAAGAGTCAACTATGAAAATTCTTTCCAATCAATAGTCACAAAAGGCAAAAGTTCACTGCCCATTCTACTAGTATTGTCCCAATGAGCGATGATAATCAATCATTCTACTAATGTTGTCCCAATGATAGATTATAATCGATCATCAAGACAACACTAGTAGAAAAGGCAGCGAAATTCATTTCATAACAGTAGGTCACTCTTGATTGGAACTATTATACTGTGCTACTGGTACATTATAATACTGACTAGCTAATGCACTATAATAAGAATACAGTGCCTGTATCTGCTGGTTATCAGTCACTACTGTTTCCACTTCTTGAAGCCGCTTTGCAATGTCAATAATTTTTTCAGCAGTCAATACTTCTTGTCTTGTTCCGGTGACAGTCTGATCAAAAGATCTGGGCACCACAGCTGGCAGATCATCTTGTGAACTAGTGCCAGCAAATACTGTACTAACTTCTGGTAGAGCTATTTCTCTTGTACCATCTGTCAGATGTGTGGCTGTAACAGTGTCAACAAGTCCCAAACCTGTATCCAACTCTTGAGATTTTGGATTCTTAGCCATTTGTGTTATTCTTATGTTCTCTATTGCTTTATCAGCTAATGGTGCCTTTGTGTAATCAGTGTGGTCTATTTCTGAAGCTCTTGCCAGCTGCTCATATGGTGTGTCATCATGATCAGTTACGATATATTCATAGTTAAGCACTTCACCATGTGAATCAACATTAGGCTGAAGAACATTGACAGGATAGTGGCCAGCAATATCTTGTGGACTGTTATCAACATTTGCTCCGCCTTTATGTGTAGGAAAGTCAGCTGTTTGATAATGATCAGCAACAGGTACTTGAAGGATTTGAACTGGTACACATTCGAAAGCTTTATTGTATCTGTTATTCACTTCTGATACTGAAGGTAAAACACCTTGAGAAACTGACATTTTAGATGGAGTTTTAAGTCCTTGTTTTTTGACATGTTGGTTTTCTACTTGTGTTACAGCAACAACTGAATCAGCTTCTGCACTTTCAAGTGTGGTCCTGATAGGACCATCTGCAGTGGTTTCCATTTGATTGTCAGTTTTGTCATTGCTCTCTTCTTCCAGCACAGGTACTTTCAAGACAATATCTTCTCTCCAGCTTGATGGATCTTTGTGTATCTTATGCACTAATATCATGTGACGCCTGATAATTGCAGCATCGCCAAAAGACCGCAGACAGAGTTTACACCAGAATGGCTTGTCTCCCTTATGGGCACGAATATGTCTTTGCAATGCTTGTTTCTGTGTGAAACCACGACCACATTCACTGCATACAAACTCTTTTTCAGCTCTATGTATTTTTTCATGCATTTTCAAAGCAGACCGTTGCCTAAATGCTTTATTACAAAGTGGATCCGAACATATAAACTTCTTTATACCATCATGAATGAACTTGTGGTCTCGAAGTGCAGACTCATAACAAAATGCCTTGTCACATTTGTCACATTTGTATGGTCTAGCTCCTATGTGTACATTTACATGCTGCTGCAATGTGTGCTTAGTAGTAAAACTTTTTCCACATGTTGAACACAAGAAACTCCTTTTTAACCCCAGATGCTCAGATTTCTTGTGGCACTCTAATATATAACTATTGCAGAATGACTTCTGACACATGTCACATTGAAATTCTGGTGGTTTATAATTAATGTCATGCTTTTTTACATGGTTTCTCAAAGCTTTCTGGACTTTATAAACCTTGCCACAATGTCCACATCGATGGCTGCGCTCACCATGTGTATCACGATGT
Source organism: Anodontia alba (assembly GCA_964016985.1). Classification (NCBI taxonomy): domain Eukaryota; kingdom Metazoa; phylum Mollusca; class Bivalvia; order Lucinida; family Lucinidae; genus Anodontia; species Anodontia alba. Next base: position 50,565,044 of record OZ024826.1, on the reverse strand, counting down.
CGTTTCATGTACCGTTCATTTGGAAACACTTTATCACAAACATCACATTTACTTGGTTTAGCTAAGTGTAAACGTTGTGTGTGGTCACTGAATGCTTTTCTGTTTACAGCAACAAAGTCACAGTATTCACATGAAAGGTTCTCAAGATTTTCAGCACCTGTACCAGACTGTGTCCCTACACTGGACTGTACCACTAAAGGAGTTTTTTTCTGGCCAGTTTTTTCTGTTTCTGCTTGAACTGGTTTGGGCTCATAAGAAACCATAGAAGACACTTTCAGTTGATTTGCACATGTCTCATCTTTCTCAGACTTTACTTTTGATGGGGTTTTCTTTTTCTGTACAACTGTTCTGTGCTCAGGGGATGTCTTCTCTTTTACTGAACCTCTTGTCTGCTTCTTCTTGACCAGCACAATCTTTTTAGAGTCTGAATCTGACACTCTAGTACTGTCACTGCTTCTTAATACACGAACTAGTTTAGGGTTTAAAGTAGTCTCTTTTTTACACTGGATTTCTTGTCCTATCTCTTCATTGATAGCTTTTCTAGTCAGTTCATTTTCTGCACTGTCTTTTAAGTCACTGAATGGTCTTTTTTCTGCATACTCCAGGTCTTCTGTATCTATAAGTCTTTCATGTCCTCTAATTTCTGCAGATTCTAAATTTAACACTGCTCTTTGTTCTTCCTTTTCTCTGAACTTTGTAAAATTGTCAGCTGACTCAAAGACTGCCGAGTTCAGTTCACCATTAGCATCATTCAAATTACGAGTTTGTCCTGCAGGTTCTTGAATCTGCCCATCATCTAATGTCCTTAAACTCTCTTTCATTAAACTATGCTTTATGAGTGCAACTTCATTCTCTACTTGTTCTTGAAAATCAGCGCCTCTACTGATTGCTTCTGCTGCTTCAACCAGTGCTGAGAAAGGGCGCGATCCCTGCAAAACAGCGCTTTCTTGCTCACATCTTAATGATGTCATTGATCCATGCACACAAACAAGCATATTGTATGCTTTTTCCATCCCTGGCCATAGACCCTGAAGACAGTATGCGGTGGCATTCTGGATTCTAGAATCACTGGAAGACACGGTGACACCTGCATCTTCTGCTATTCTTTCTAACAATCCATGGAAATCAAACTGATGAGGGAAAAGTTGAACAAACTCTTCAGACAAATCAGCCGTCACTCTACAGAATACAGTCGCCATCTTAAAAAAAGCCGCAACATTCTACTTTATATTTTTGCAATTCTGTCTTGAGTTTGTCACAATTTTAAACAAACAGACGTGGTTAAATTCTTGAAGTTTTACAGCAAAAATGTTTTCCTTGGTCGACATCTGTTCTTTGTTTCAGAATGAAGAACTTGCCAAGAAAGATAACTTCTGCAAAGCGCCGTAAATACGCTACAAGTAAAGTAAACTGTCAAAATAAAATTCCCGTTCACAACTCATCTTTATAATAAAGCTGGGATACGTTAATAGGCGTAGCCCCTATGTGACTCTGTTGTCCGCCTACATTAAAAATCTTGACTTGACTTGATACGTTAATACTGTCATTTCAATCTGAGGCTTAAACTTCGGCCATATATTTTTATGATGGTATCCATATATGGTAACTATGAATTATAATTCTGCTGACTTCAAAGTTAAACACAATATGTTGCTGTTTTGTTGCTGTTGTTTTGCATCTCGGAAGTTGGATCTATCTATCTATCTATCTATCTATCTATCTATCTATCTATCTATCTATCTATCTATCTATGCTGCCAATTATGTGCATTATGTTGATTCCGATTTGGATTTTTCATGCCACTGAATACAGCTATCTTCATTACGAAAACACGCTTATTCAAATATATTGAAAATTTCACCGTCAAAAACCTGAAAGTTTTCAGATAAAAATTTTGATATTTTTCTTATTTCTGCTCAAAACATAGATTGTTGGTACGCGTTAGAACCGCCTCGCCGAGGCGGTTCTAACGAGTACCCACAATCTATGCTTTTTTATGCAGAAATAAGAAAAATAATGTATACCCCTGTAAACCCCAGTTTTACTATATGAAAGTGGGGTTAAAGGGGGTCAAAATTATACAGGTATGTTTTAGTGATGTACGCAGATCCAAGGACGTAAATAATACAAGGATTTGCAACTTGTTCTCCGCGTAATAGAAAGAACCAACACACCTCGTGATACCCCGAGAAACCGCGAGAGACGTTCGAGAACCGATAGCGTCACTTGCCGCCATCTTGTTTTTTTCTTCGCCAAGAAATATTTGTTGATGAAATACTATCGTATGATCGTTACTGTTAAAAACTGTTGCCTTCAATAGATTTTATTTAATCAACTGTGTCCGTTTATGTCATGAATTAGTCAAAACAACATCGTTTTACCAACAAAAACGGGTTTCATCATGTAGACTGGAGCATGAATTTTTAGCAGATTTCAAGTAAGTTTTATATAACTTCTTACTTTATGTAGCGAATTTAAGGGAACGAAATAGGTCCTTGAATGTCTCAAGTTTACTAACTACCCAGTTATTTTTGCACATCTGCCGAACCAACTGAGAAAGAAGACCGTCGTTGAACAGTGCTGTACACATTGAGTGATGAAAGACAGTTTTCCAAATCATTGCCCTTTTGTAGCACGAAAAACATTTCAGTTTTCTGCGTTTTCTGTCTGACACTATAATTTTTAGTTAAAATTATATCTGATCCTGTGTTGGCCAGCATTTTAAAGTGCTAAATCGGCCAAACCATGCATTAAACGTGTGTTGTATTTCATATACCCTCACCCGTTATATGCACTGGAACCACTGGTTGTTGCCAAGGCATTACCCATTTTGTAACGCAAAAAACATTTCAGTTTTCTAAATTTTCTGTCAGATATTATTACTGTTACTTACAGTTATACCTGAACCTGTGTTGGCCCGCATTTCAAGCCCTGTATCATCCTAAAATATGTAATATTTATGAGTTTATATGTTTATTCCAAACGCCCTCCCATTGTTTGTTATGGAATAGTTGACGGGGCATTGCCCATTTTGTAACACATAAAACTTTTCAGTTTTCTGATTTTTATGTCAGATATTATTATTATTAGTTAAAATTATATCTTATCCTGTGTTGGCCAGCATTTCAGGTCTTAAATCATCATAGAACAGGTGAAAATGTTTATTTCATTCACCCTACCCATTATTTGTTATGGAACACAGTTGTAGGGCATTGCCAGTTTTGTAACTCCAAAAACACTGTCAGACCCGCATCTGATTAACGGTCGCCTCGATATAAGTGAAATAATCTTGAAAGAAACGTAAAACCCCGAATGAATAAATTAAAAAAAATCAAGTATCATTGAGATTCTGATGCTGATCGGGACAGAATCTTCGATGTCTTTCGCCTCTTGAAAATCGCCGACGTTTACAAATTCATTTCTCCTTTTTATCAATTAAATAATATGAATGACGCCTTGTAAAAAAAAAAAAAGAAAGATTATGTTTATTTATGCTGTGAGAGAAAACAATCAAGAAAAAGAAGGTAATGTTTATTAATGCTGTGAGAGAAAACAATCAAGAATTACGGTCGTGGTTGTTCGCTCTTTCGAGTGATACCGGCGATAGCGTACCTGTGTTGTCTTGGTAACGAAAGTCTCGCGCGGCTCTCGCGACCGTAGGACTCTTAACACAGGGACGCACGAGATATTGCGGGATTTCGTTTAGTTGCGAATCTTGTAATTTTATACGTCTTTGGCAGATCTAAATAGCCAGTTATTTGTCTAAAATTGCTGATATATTTTTTTTTGTTATCCGTTAAAAAATCAGTTGCGTTCAGTAATCTTTTTATACCCAGAGACTCAGAGACTTCAGATAATAGTATGTTTTTTGTTGTTTTCTTTTTTTCTTTTTTTTTTTTTTTTTTTTTTTTTTTTTTTTAATCATAGACATATTTAATATCTGTAAAAGCTTTTGCTTTTTTATTCAAATAAATGGGTTTTGGAATCGTCTTAGAAATTATAAAAGACCGGGCCATTTTATTGTCACATTAAAATTATAATACATTTATACATCTGACTGCTTAACTGGAGTCCTATAGTGTGATACGTTACACTTCATTGGTCATACACAGGTATCTTGTGTTGTACCGTTGCCTTCCAAATGCACAAGACGAAGTCAGCAATATATGAAATGCTACGTGGGGACTGTAGTTCTGAAATAAAAAAAAAAAAAAAAAAAAAAAAAAAAAAAACGGATAGGGGTTGGATGGATTAATTATAATGAGCACTCAGATTAATATGCTAGCCTGCTAGGATAGAGCAGTTCTGACAGTTCTATTTTCACTGCATTTTTTTTTCATATTTAAAACTTCTAAAGTGAGATAGGAAAAAAACAACCTTTTTTGTTGTTTCCCTATTTGTCTCACAGATTCATCCCACCCTCCTTGCCTCCGATAGTCATTGACATATATTGTGAAAAAGTATATACAAATGGCGGCTGTGGGGAGGGGAGTACTTTATGAAAACCAATCCATTTTTCATGCATTTCAATGGCCAAAATGGACAGTTTCGTCCAAATTTAGGGTCAAAATAAAATGCAGCCAAGTCAAATTGGAAAATTTGTTTTCAAGGTAATAACGATGGGCCGTTAGAGGTTCGCTGCAATAAGAATAATGCAATAAACTTGCTGAAACTTTGTTTTTCGTCATTCTGTAGGCAAATTTGCATTACTGTTAGAGTTCCATAAAGATATGAACTCCTCTGCGTTCTCTGCAGAAACTGCAGGAGGCAACCAATTCAAAAGGGGAATGTTTCGCTGTGGCGGGGTGAGTACTTTATTCAATCATATTTGATAATTACCACAAACATGTGAGCTCGATGGAGGGTGTGAAGAGGTCTTTTGAAGAGTAATAGAATTTGTAGGGCTACTGCTGTCCCCGGCTCATATGATATTACCTATGGAATGGATAAATACGCCAATACTAAATTCCCCTATTTGGCCTCTACCTGTCTCTCTTTCATTTACCTTTTTTAGTAGTAGGTTTTGTGCCCAGTCTCTTATAAATGATGAGACTAATGATCGCAATCGTGATCAAAAACGCACAAAAATTATCTTTGCGTGACACATCTTATTTTTATGTCTTTAAGCACATTATCTCATTAGCAAATGGTGATAAATATGCGAATCGGACAGTCTATTCTCTATTTGTAGTCTCACAACCCCGCACGAGAATATTTGTGAGCCGAGGAGGATTCCGAGACATCTCGGCCCCTAACAAGCTCGGTCCTTTACCAATTCGGCCCCTAACCAACTTGGCCCCTACAAACTCGGCCCCCGATCAACTCGGCCCCTAAAAGTATTGTTTCATTTAGTAGATTGTTGCACTGTATTTAAACACAAACGTTTTGTCTGTTTTTCATTCGACCCTGTCACCAAAACATGCCATGACCATAGTCCAAATTGTATGTTATCAACTGTAAATTATATTAGGAAACTTCATTTTTTTTAGATCAACAATCTCTGTGATAGGCATATTATTTCTATAGATGAGACGGTGTTCTCCAATCCGCTCATTGATTGAGACTATATATAGTGGGGCGGAGCTGGAATGGATTGCTGAGATCTACTTTCTTAAATATTAAGTTGGCGCAAAAATTAATATCAAATAGAGTCTCTGTCTTGTCTATCGGAGCAAGACCACACACTGTCTTTCATTGGCGTGTCTGTTGATGTTATGGCACAGCTGCAAAGAACAACGTTGGACAAGGAATCACATGTGGATAAAGAAGAGGAATTACTAACATCTCACCTCCCAACTTAGGTATAAGATAGCTCACCGGCTGCAGTAACTCATAACAACACTAATTACCTCCCCTTCCTCAGCTGACAAAACGTGAACTAACAGTAACCTAAGGTCCTCGCTAACAAGAGCATCGAAAACAGGGTCATCAAAGCCCTAAGATCACAATCACAAGCACACCGGAGACTCACACATGCTCAAGCACTACTGCCTCCTCCCCCCCCCACCTTCAACGGACCAGCCGTATTCAAACACGGCAACCTCCCCCCCCCCACCTCCCCCACTCCCACTGGATACTAACATTGTAACACTTTAACCTCTCACTGATAAGTATCCTTCTTATTTTTTTTACCACTTCTTCAGTGGCCCCCACTGTACAAACCCCTCCCCCACCCCACCCACCCCACCCCAATTTTTTTTTTTTTTACTAACAGGCAGTGCACCGCGGGTACGAAGTATGGTGTAATAACTATAAACACATACTACGGCCTGGCGCCACGCCAACCAACCAACCAACAATGAGAAGAAGAAACCAACAGGATGCACTAACAACTAACACCCCAGAAACTTCTCACACCCCCTGATCGACAAATAAGAAGATATACATCAAACGTATATCAAACGTATATCTAATTCAGGAGAGTCATCCAAATTGCAAAAAACTGGAAAAGAAAAATGAGCATGTCCATAACCCCCAACAACATAACTTACTGCCACCCATAGAAAACGCAAGTCCCATAGACTACAAACAAAACTAGCGGGCAGGTCTAGGCAACTTAGATCTAGAGAGGCCGTGATTAAAGCTTCAAAGATTATATAGAGGAATTCAAAATTCACAACTTAAAGCGGAACACTCAGTTAATGGCAATATTAAACTAGGTAGAGTGTACCCAGAATATACCTCTCCCGGAAAGGGCGGGAAGACTGCATGTTACGGCGTCATCCGATCCTCATTCAAGTAAGGTCCACCCTGCACTATAAAAAGTGTACAATCCCCAGACTCAATCAAACTTAGGCCCCAGCTACCCCCGCGGGGGCAGCGGCACCCGTACATCCCGTAGTAACCAGATTCTCAAAACCCTCCAAAGTGAGTAAGTCCAAAAGGAAGTTGCCACGAAGACACGACGCCACAAACAAGTACAAAGAGTTGCCTAGACCTTGCACAGTCGCACATGATCAACCGCCATTTCCTCCTCCTGACTCGACTACAGCAAGGACCAGCGCGGGGTGGGCATTCTAAGAATCGGGGTTAGAACGTTTTGTTGAACTGATAGTTGCTTTTGTTTAGTTTTAACAACAGCTCTAATTTCAATGCCATTAAAGTAAAAACGGAGCTACTGTTGGAAGCTGTTTAAAACACTTATATCACTAATACAATCATTATACAAGAACAACAAATGAAAACCATACTTTAATATATATATATATAAAGCAAGGGGAATATATTTTTTTGGGTATGCTAATATCTGCAGATATTTTTTGGGGGTATACCAGATTTTTTTTGTATGGCTGATATACCGTATTTTTTTTTATGTCGGTGGGGGGGGGGGGGGGGGGGGGTGAGGTGGGGCAGGGGTAACACTGATGTTGGGGCCCAGTCTATGTAGCAGACAAAATTCAGAGTACCCCGCCCCCGGGGGATAAAGCATATATTAAAAAACACATTGTCTTTAAAAGAAGTAAATGGCTCAATGTGTGCAGCCTATGTAGCAGACAAAATTCAGACTACCCGCCCCCACCCCTACCCTGGGGATAACCTCACTTTTCCCAATACAAAGTGGGGTTTACAGGGGGTGTTCATATCATAGACTTGTAAAGAGATGATATGTAGATTGGTAGAGGCTGTCGGGTAGCATTACAGATTATTCATTGAGCCGAGAGATCGTTCAGATTTCCGGATAAACACATCTATTTTATGTTTGCTTTGTGTTTACCATAATGGTATAAAGAGAAAACAAACCGTGTCTTGAAAAATGAATTAATTACAACATGTAATAACCATGACTTTATTCCAACGAGGAAGCACATGTAAGAAAAGAACAAATGAGCTGTGACATGAGATAATGGTCCTTTTTGTCCTCTGTAAAACCATTCTTCAAATGCGCATGCTCAGCCTCAGGAGGTAGCGCGTTAGCTCAGTGGTGAGCGGACTGGCCTCTAGAGCTAGTGGTACCGGGATCGATCTCATGCTTAGGCAAGGGAATTTGGTGTCTGAACACGCTTTCCTTCATGTCATTTGCAGGCATGACAGGAAAACAGTGCGCCGTCCCTCGGATCGGGATGTTAGCTGGGGGTCCCTGTGCAGGGAAAGTCACACCATGTGCAGGTTAAAGTACCCTGCGGTAATTCAGACTGGTTGCTTGTAGGCCTTCATCCTGCAACCCCGAGTGTACAATGTACACCGTCTGTGTCCTCCTATGGGGTTTAGACGTAATGGAAGAAAGAAAGAAAGAGTTGATCCGATTCTTGGTCTAAACATTCGTCTGGTTATGAAACTGCCAGGCGGCTGTTCGCATATGCGATAAGTACTATTATCCCATGTACTGGCTCAAATAATGCACAGGTTTCATGACAATGCAAGACTTTAATTGTAAGAACTTTAAATAATGCACACGTTTTATGATAGTGCAGCACATGAACAAAAAAAAAAAAAAAAAAAAAATGACAAAATGCACGCGTTTCATGACAATGCAGCACAAGTAAGGAAAGAACAAATAAAGTACGTTTTAAGGAAATACATACATCTGAGCCTGCAGCGACACAATTAAGCGACTGTGCATGTCTATAGGCTTCAATGAACATGTAGTTGTGAAAATGAAAAAAAGAAAAAAAAAATCAGATGAAAATAGAATTAAATTAAATATGCGCCAAGCAAAACTCAGATCAGCCTGTACTTCAGTGCAGTCTATTAAGAGTCTTCGATGACACTCAGTAACCCATATAAATAATAGATAGAGATACTGTACATGTATTATATTTAAAATATGCAGACTCATAATATGTTCATGTTAAAACATCCATAATGACCAATAATAAATATTAGGGGCCGAGTTGGTAAGCGGCCGAGTTTGTTAGGGGCCGAGTTTGTGGGGGCCGAGTTGGTTAGGGCCGACTTTGATTGGGGCCGAGTTTGTTAGGGGCCGAATTGTCCCGTATCCCCAAGAAACTACAATGTAAATTGGTCTGACGGTCAGACATTTGGCACACGACTGTAGAAACAAGCGCTCTTTGTTTGGAGGTTCATAAAGTCTATCCGCCATTTTCAAAATTAGTATTTTGACGTGCCTGTGCATGTAATACACTACTTTTCATTTGCTTTATGAATTTTTGGTTGATGTAAAAGTTTTTTCGTTCCAACAGGACTTGCCTTTCCCCTTCACCTACGCTTGGTTGTTATTTTTCCCTGCAACTGTGTTTTTTGTTCATGAGTATTATATGTTGCGAATGTAAACAAAACAATTATTGGTATTCTACTGGAGGGTGGGGTATTGAGTTTTTTTAAAGAAAAAAAAAAAGGGCTTCCTTTTTCTTCTTCTTCTCCCAAAAAAGGACCGGGTTGCAAAACGTACTTGTTCCTGCGTATTGCAGCTTGTCGGGAAGAAACAGCAATCCCTCGTCCAGTCTATAAAAACAGCAGTAGTGGTTAAAACTATGTACAGAGGGTTCTGGCTGATTACTGGGTTGGCTGAGCTGGACAGCAGTTGTCTAAAGCCCTGGAGGGATGTCGCCTTTGCCACAGAAGTTGGCAAGCTGTTCCATTCCTGGATCGTACGGGGCAAGAAGGAATTTCTGTAGGTTGGGTACTCTGTTCTCTGCTGGAAGAACAGTGTCTGGCCTCTGGTCCGTCGATGGCCTGTTGGTAGATACTCAGGTCAGTATCAGCAAGGTTGTTTGTAATCCGGTATAAGGGTCAATATCTAAAGATTGTTTGTTATCCGATGTAACATGCATAGTCAACCAGATCATCTACACTCTTCCAGCCGACAGAACTCGTTAAAATTAATAGGAAAACAATATGGCCGAACTGGGAAATCCCCACCAAAAAAACTTACAAACTTTAGGGTTGGTGGTGAAAAATTAGGCACTGTTGGATAACCTGAAACACTCTTTTTTTTAGGCCTTAACCACAAGCAATAAAATATTTAATTTAGTATCCATCAAGGCAGTTTCCCTACAACAAACTTCTTTCAAGCACTGGATCAGTGTGACAGGTATTCATTATGAAAACATACCTATATAATTTTGACCCCCTTAAACCCCACTTTTATATAGTAAAACTGGGGTTTACAGAGGTCAGGCTGTCAAGTGTTCCTATTTTTTTCAGGTTTCCTATTTTTTTCCTATATTTTAACCCCATTTCCTATATTTTTTACCAAATTCCTATGTTTTTTTAAAATGCTGCAGATTAAGTGCATTGATGTTCAATACAGGGCCCTATTTTCAAAAAACAGTTAATCTATGATGTAAATTCAAGTAAGAACCCTGTAACTCTTCACTATGATGAAACCACCACAACTCAGGTGATAAAACAAATGGATTTACATTTCCGCTTCTGGTCTGAAGAACAGAATGAAGTTGTCAGACGTTTTTATACAGCATTGATGTTTGGACATGCAGAAGGTGCAAAGGTTGCAGCTGCCATGGTGGACAAATTAGAGGAAGATAAGGTTAACCTATCCTCTATACTTACATTAAGCAGTGATGGACCAAATGTAAATAAGACCATTTTTAGAGCTGTTAATACGTCTTTGAAAGGTGCTGGAAATCCAGGAATGATAAACATTGGAACATGTAACCTTCATGTTGTTCACAATAGTTTCTGTAAGGCTTTTGAGGCATATGGTACACCAGTGGATGATCTTGCTGTGGACATTCATTCTTTTTCCAAGATACATTGTATCTTCTGCCAGAAGAGAGGATTTCAAGTTCATACAGCTAGAAGAAGAAGTGGAAACCCATACCTTCTTAAGACATGTTCCTTCTCGGTGGTTGACACTTGGTCCGGTAGTAGACAGGCTTATTGAACAGTGGGAGCCTCTCCAGAAATATTTTACAGATCTTGCAAACAAGGATCCAAAAAATGCTCCAACCAGTTCCGCCTTTAAAAGGTCATGTACAAGACTTCAAAATAAGCAAACTTTAGTTGAACTTCACTTCCTACAGTCAGTGATGCCTCTGTGTCATTCATTTCTGGAATTGTTCCAGACAGAAGCTCCGTTAGTTCATGTGTTGTATGAAGAACTGTGTTGGCTTGTTTACATGATGATGGGCAGATATGTCAAAGCATCTGTATATCAGAATAAAACTGGACAGGATCTGAAAGAGGTAAAGCATGGTGAGCTACAGAATCAGCTGTCAGACAAAGAGATGATAATTGGGGATTCAACAAGACAGGTGTTGGGGAATCTGGATTCTGGGAAACAGAAAAGAGCACTTTTAGATATAAGAAAGTTCTTCAATACTGGAGTGTCATACCTGTTATCTAATTTTTCATTTAATAATGAACCTCTGAAAGATTTGGGCTGTTTACATCCTGAACATAGACTTAAGCCCAGTAACAGTTCAGCAATAGAAAGGGTAGCAAGAAAGTTACCTTTTGCAGAAGATGTGGCATTGATCACTGATGAGTGGAAGGTATACCAAGGGGAAGAAATTGATGAGAAACTTTGGAAAATAGAGAAAGATGATGAAGTTGAGTTGAGAAGGATTGATCATTACTGGAGAGACATTCTGAAATTGAAAACTGGTAGTGGCAAAGATAAGTACCCTAGGCTTCGAAAAATAGTAAAAGGAGTTCTGGCATTGCCACAAGGTAATGCTGATGTTGAAAGAGGGCTATCAGATAATAAGAAAATGTTTGGAAAAGATAAGGTAAAGCTGTCATCAAAATCAATTACAGGCTTTCTAAAGAGGCTGTGAAAATCCATGATCCTGAACATATGCAGCCAGAATGTGTACCTCTTACCAAGGAACTAATAGGTTATGTCAGAGGTAGTCATAGAGTTTAGTAGGTGAGGCTAGAAGAGAAGAGAAGAGGGAAGAGGAGGAGAAGAATAGACAGCAAAAGAAAGAGGGAAGAGGAGGAGAAGAATAGACAGCAAAAGAAAGAAGAGCGTGCACAGCTTGAAAAACAAAAACAAGAAGCAGCGAAAGAAAAAGAGTCATTGAATGAAAAAATGAAAAAGCTGAATGATAAAGAAAAGAACTCAAAAGAAGAACTTCATGCTGCTGAAAAACTGCTTGAAGAAGGAAATGAAAAACTGGCTAGAGCATTAAGAAAGAGAGATTTTTCTAGTGCATCAGTGAGTCAGTCATTGTTCGAGACTGCTCAGAAAAAGATCAAAGAATCAACAGAGCGTCTAGACAGAGTAAGAGAAGAACAGAAATCAGTGGAAGATAGGAAAAGGAAGAACCTGGAGAAAATTGCTCAGATGGATTCAAAGAAAGCTAAGAAATGAGGTGAACTTAGCCAATAAAACCAAATTCTGGAGTTAGTGACTTGTATACCAGATTAGTGTTATTTTTTTCTCAGTTTTGATAGTGTAATAATATGGTCACTTATATTTTCATTTTTCAAGCACATGATTAAGAGAATTCATAGTACAAGAAGTACAATGTCTAAGCTTGATAAGCTATATTTTCAACTTCAGGAATATGATTAAGAGAATTCATAGTACAAGTAGTACAATGACTGAACTAGGCAAAATTATTTTTCAGTTTCTTACAGTTCTATTACTTTCCATGTTGATACTTTGCTATATGCTTGACCATCCCAAGATACCCATGGTAAATGCACAAAGACAGTTATGTATAACTGTATACATAATTTTCTCTTGATGGTTTCTTTAAAACTTCATTTTTTCAGGATGTTACATGAGCTAGTCATTTAAACAGAGTAACCTAGTCAGTAACTCATGTATCTTTTATTTATTGCAACACAACCTATCTTGAATTGGTCAAACACATTTGATGTTATGTTGACTTAAAGCAGTAAAGATGATTATAAATTAATGTTTTTATTGCCACTAATATAAAACCTTTGATGACATTTAAGATGGTGATTGAGGGCTGGCTGTAAGGGGAGGTGGCGGCCAGGACCATATCAAAAATATCAAAATCTGACAGTGGCTAACAGAAGTTTTTATCCTATCACCAAAACTTCTTGTTGTTTTTTGTCTTTATTAAACCATCTGTTTAAATTTAGAATACCTGCATTTTTGGTACTTTTTTATGATAATAAGGTCTTTTTTTGCTGCTAAACCTTGATAATTGTCCTATAAATTTCCTATTTTTTTCCTATATTTTTCCCATAAATTTCCTATTTTTTTAAGCCCAGAATATATATTTTGCACTAAAATACACTTGACAGCCTGAGAGGTATACATTATTTTTCTTATTTCTGCTCAAAAACATAGATTGTGGGTACATGTTTGACCCCCTTTTATATAGTAAAACTGGGGTTTACAGAGGTATACATTATTTTTCTTATTTCTGCTCAAAAACATAGATTGTGGGTACTTGTTAGAACCGCCTTGCTGAGGCAGTTCTAACAGGTGTCACAATCTATGTTTTGAACAGAAATATGAAAGGTATCTGAATCTTTTATAAAAAATATTTGCTTTTTTTTGGTTGTAAAATTTTCAGTATATTTGAATAGGCGTGTTTCCGTAATGTGTGTACACTTTCTGACAAATTAAGTTTATACCTTAGTTCATATAAAAACTTTTAACAAAATAAAAACATTTTCCAACCTATTGTCCCTATTTTGAAATTCTGTGTAACTTGAAACACACATATTTTTAGCTCGCCTGTACGAAGTACAAGGAGAGCTATTGTAGTCACCCCGGTTGTCCACGTTTGCGTTTGCATTTGCGTTCCCGTTCCCGTCACACTGTGTTAAAGTTTTTCAAATGCTTATATCTCAACAGTCACTCCTCACAGAGGCATCAAATTTGGAACTTAGGTACCTTGGAGGGTCTTCTGAGATTCCAAGAGAATAAACCCCTGGGTTCATGCCCCTGGGTGGGGCTAGGGGTCAGAATCTAGGACACCTTTGTAATACTGTGTTAAAGTTTTTCAAATTCTTATATCTTGACTTTCACTCCTCATAGAGCATTCATATTTAGAATTTGGGTACCTACACAAGTCTTCTGAGATTCCAAAAGAACATACCCCTGGGTTCATACCTCAGGGTGGGCCTTGGGGTGGGGCTAGGGGTCAAAATCTAGGACACATTTGTAAAATCTTATATGCCTACAGGTTATAGACACAACTGGTTATACATCAGCTAACTATGTGACATCAGTTTAAGTGTAAGAGAGTGAAGGTCATGGTGACCTACATTTTACGGTCCAGGTCACCTAGATTTCACGGTCCAGTGATTTTGCCTTATATCTTGAATACTATTTGTTGGATAAATGTCACACCTGGGATATTACTTCCATGTGACCCAATGAATGACCACTTACTATATCTAGGTCATTGTGACCTATATTTCATGGTTCAGTGATTTTGCCTTATATCTTGAATACTATTTGTTGGATAAATGTCACACCTGGGATATTAGTTCCATGTGACCCAATGAAAGACCACTTACTATATCTAGGTCATTGTGACCTATATTTCATGGTTCAGTGATTTTGCATTATATCTTGAATACTATTTGTTGGATAAATGTCACACCTGGGATATTAGTTCCATGTGACCCAATGAATGACCACTTACTATATCTAGGTCATTGTGACCTATATTTCATGGTTCAGTGATTTTGCCTTATATCTTGAATACTATTTGTTGGATAAATGTCACACCTGGGATATTAGTTCCATGTGACCCAATGAATGACCACTTACTATATCTAGGTCATTGTGACCTATATTTCATGGTTCAGTGATTTTGCCTTATATCTTGAATACTATTTGTTGGATAAATGTCACACCTGGGATATTAGTTCCATGTGACCCAATGAATGACCACTTACTATATCTAGGTCATTGTGACCTATATTTCATGGTTCAGTGATTTTGCCTTATATCTTGAATACTATTTTTTGGATAAATTTCACACCTGGGATATTAGTTCCTTGTGACCCGATTATTGACGTCAAAATATATCTCTGTTAGTGTGACCTATATTTCATGGTTCAGTGATTTTGCCTTATATCTTGAATACTATTTGTTGGATAAATGTCACACCTGGGATATTACTTCCATGTGACCCAATGAATGACCACTTACTATATCTAGGTCATTGTGACCTATATTTCATGGTTCAGTGATTTTGCCTTATATCTTGAATACTATTTGTTGGATAAATGTCACACCTGGGATATTAGTTCCTTGTGACCCGATTATTGACGTCAAAATATATCTCTGTTGGTGTGACCTATATTTCATGGTTCAGTGATTTTGCCTTATATCTTGAATACTATTTGTTGGATAAATGTCACACCTGGGATATTAGTTCCTTGTGACCTGATTATTGACGTCAAAATATATCTCTGTTGGTGTGACCTATATTTCATGGTTCAGTGATTTTGCCTTATATCTTGAATACTATTTGTTGGATAAATGTCACACCTGGGATATTACTTCCATGTGACCCAATGAATGACCACTTACTATATCTAGGTCATTGTGACCTATATTTCATGGTTCAGTGATTTTGCCTTATATCTTGAATACTATTTGTTGGATAAATGTCACACCTGGGATATTAGTTCCTTGTGACCCGATTATTGACGTCAAAATATATCTCTGTTGGTGTGACCTATATTTCATGGTTCAGTGATTTTGCCTTATATCTTGAATATTTGTTGGATAAATGTCACACCTGGGATATTACTTCCATGTGACCCAATGAATGACCACTTACTATATCTAGGTCATTGTGACCTATATTTCATGCTTCAGTGATTTTGCCTTTTATTTTTATTACTATTTCATGGAGAATTGTCATACCTGGATTATTATATCTATGTGACAAAATGATTTACATACAAATACATCTAGGTCAGTGTGACCTATATTATATGGCTTAATGATAAAAATGTTACAATATAAAATGTACCCAGCAGGCGAGCTCGCTGTCCTCCGACAGCTCTTGTTTTTATTTGGCCTAAGCTTATGCTTTTGGAAGTAGAGGTGTGGCACTGGACCTTTAGTCAACGAGTCTAAAGGTCCAGCATTGGATTTCTTTACTGGACCTCTAGAATTTTTAATCCAGGCTAGAGGTCTGGTAATAGATAATTTATTCAGTGTGATTTTCTTCCATTTCCTATCACAGATAAAGTGTAAGGAAGTGTCTCCAGGTCCCAGGGAGCAGGGTGAGGGTGGGGAGGTGGGGGTTGGTACCCTGAATTTTGTCTGCTACTAATGTACTTAGGCTGGGCCCCAGTATCTAGTGTTCACCCCCTCCCCCCACCCCCCCCAAAAAAAATATACCATATGTCAGCCAAACCCCCAAAAATATCCCGTATATCAGTCATACCCAAAAAAATATCTACAGATATTAGCATACCCCAAAAAATATTCTCCTTGCTTTCTTTTTATAAAAGTGTAGTTTTCATTTGTATAAATTGTCACTGTATAATAATTGTATTGATAATATGTGCTTTGAACAGTTTCCAACAAAAGCTTCGTTTTTACTTTAATGGCATTGAACTGATGCACAGCAGAAATAGTGCTGTTAAAACTAAATAAAATAGATGCTGATATATTGTGCATCACTACACATTAAGTATAAATTTGAAGTATGTACAATCTTGATATGCCATAGGTTCTAACCCCGATTCTTACAATACTGCAAAAAAATGCAGAAAAATTTGGATAGACCCGAAAATATAGTCAGTTTGAAAGCGACCCCCAAAAAATACCTGCAAATGGTCAGTACCCCACAAAAATAGCCACTTTTTTCCTAAACCCTTAAAAAATACTAAATTTTTAAGCCCCAAAAATAGTCATAGCCTATGTAACAGGCAAAATTCAAGCCTATGTAACAGGCAAAATTCAGAGTACTCCCCCCTGGGCTCCAGGTACAATACCATATCTGAAGACCCAGGGTAGACAATTTGCATGAAATGTCAAAATCTGTTTTCTGGGAAAAGTAAAATATCACTTTGTCATCTACTGAATTAGCCCAGACAGTAGTATAGGTTAACCCTTATCTGCTGAATAATTTAATTAGTCACACCTTTTTCTGACAATCAGCCAATCAGATTGCATCATAAAATGTTTTTTGTTCAAAATCACAAACTGAATGACAAACAGTGTAGATCCTGACCAGGTGGCTTCTTCAGAAGCCATCTGATCTGGATCTACACTGTTTGCAAAGGTAGGGGTTGTCGTGAACAGCAGGATAAGGCTTAAAAGTCACTCAGTTCCCCAGTCTTCCTCATAAGTAAAGCAGCAGTAGTTGGGAATGACTGATTTATAAAGCTACTCATAAAACAATTTATCTTGATAATTTCGAAGTCCTTCCACATGGGTATTGCTTATGAAAAAAAAAAAAAAAAAAAAAAGCAAAATTTGAGCAACAATGCCACAGGTTCAGCCAATTAAAGAGAATTTTTCCAACTTCCAAGAGTTAGCAGTTGATGGAAATTGCAGCTTGCTTTTTGAAGAAATAAACCTGTGTTTAGCAAGTGCTAAAATTGATCCCTGTATTTATATGCCAAGGGGTATATAGCTTTCGCTTTTCTATTCATCTTTTTGTTTTTCTGATCTGCGGTGTTGTTTTTCTTATATCTCCATAAAAAACATTATATGGTGAGTACTCATTAGAAGTACCTCAGTGAAATGCTTCTAATAAGTATCCACTACATAAATTTCATTGGAGAACTGGAAAAAATGATCCCAGGATGATTATCATCAAATATATAGCCTTAAAGAAATAAAAAAAAAAAAAAAAAAAAAAAATAACATAGGTCTAGATAAGAGTAGGTATCAAGTAAATATTTTTCTTATTTCTCCATGAAAACACAAGTTGTGGGTACTCATTAGAAACCCCTCAGTGAGGCACTTCTAATGAGTACCCACAGTGTATGTTTCATGGAGAAATAAGAAAAAATATCAATACTTTTGGATTGAAAAACGCATCTTGTCAAGACCTATGAATGAGGTGTGTCTTGGTAATTAGTCTTATTGCTGATAAGAGACTGGGCACAATACAACCTAGTGTATTGTCAATAAGGCCAAAAAAAAAATAGTTGTGTTTCCGGTTCCCCGACCGACCCTGTGGTTTTGGCGCCGACTGTAAACTTTTTTTTTTTCAAGTCGCAAAAAAAAAAAAAAATAAAATAAAAATAAAAAAAAAATGTGAGGTGCGCCTTCAACGTCCGATTCGGTTCATTATCAGCGATTCGGTTATTTTACTTTTCCAACATGGCGGCGCCCGTCTACTGGCCTTCGAGCGTGGTGGCTATAAAAATGAATAAATGCGACCACCTTGAGACAAAAAACTTCATGGTTTCTGTTAGAAACACGAAATTAATTGAGGAAGTTTTCAACGATCATCACCCAGGCGCCGAGGGTGACGAGTTTGAGAAAACGTACACCCTGAAATCACAGTGTAAAACTGAACTCAACTCAACGGACACATTTGAGGTGGAAAACTATCTTACAGTTGGAGAATTAGTAAATAAATTTAATATCAAATGCATAGAATTTACATGTGTTCGCCTACAAAATAGTCCTTTGAAGCTGATCGGGGAAGCTGCAGAATCGGCATGTCTTTATAATACCAGAAAATGGAAATGTCCAATAAAGTGTAGATGTTGAAAATATTGAATTGTCACGAATAACTGGTAAGGGTTTAAATTTCATCCTGGTACATGTAGTTGTTAAATTTCCTCATACAGTGTAATGTTAATTACTGTGCTTCAATGGAGTTAACAAATTTGTTTTAAAAAGGGAATTGACTAAGACATTGTATCATATCGTGAACATTTTCACAATTGACAATTGTTCAGTTGAATATGAAATTTAATGATGCAGAAGGCTGACTGGTGAGTAGGCCCTGATGTTACAAAAAAAAAAAAAAAAAAAAAGTTAAAAAAAAAAAAAAAGTAAAATCGACCTACCGACCCTATTTTTTTCTAGCCCGGAACCTGAAACACAACTATTTTTTTTTTTGGCCTGAACGATAGACAGACAGCAGCCCAATAGGGGAATTTAGTACTGGGCCATGGCTTATTTATCTGATTTAGGTAATATCGCCTCCAAAATATTTATTACCCCTCAGAAGGCCTCTTTACCACCCCCTACTGGAACATCATAATCACCCCTTTATGCCATTACTTTGATTTCTCATGCACAGCACCTGGGTAGGTGCCATAAAGTCATTATACATGTAGGTGAGTGGTACCACTTTTCGTCCCATTTTAGCTGTCTTTAACCCTTGTCCTGCTGAACTCGGATAAATCCTGCCTTTGCAAACAGTGTAGATCCAGATCAGTTGGCTTCTGAAGAAGCCAACTGATCTGGATTTGCACTGTTTGCCATTCAGTATGTTAATTTGTATCAACAGTCTGGATCAAGTAATCTGATTGGCTGAAAATTAGAAATGGGCATGTCATCTTAATTTATTCAGCAGGACAAGGGTTAACAAACCCTCTGTTTTTTTGCAACAGATTGATATGAAGATTTGACAGGAGGGAATAGCAGGGGCAAGATGTCATCTGGGACTGCCACAGCTCAAGCCCAGCAGAAGTTTTCTAATCTTAGAAAGCGTCTGGACCAATTAGGGTACCGACAGCCGCTGGGCGTGGAATCTCTTCCTCTGGTGGAGAAACTTTTTGCGGACCTCATTCACACTACAGAGAGCTTGAAGAATGCTAAGTTAGATTTAGGAAAACAGACAGTTGAGAACAAAGAAATAGACTCGGTGGTTGAGCCTTATAAAAGTGACAATGCTAGGCTGATTAAGGAAAACAATGATTTACATAAACAGGCTATAAAGAATAAAGAAGAAAGTGATGCTTTAGTGAGAGGTAAGCTGAATTCTTTTGGAAATATGCAATGTATCCAGTGCTCCAGATAAGATTTTGGTACAATGAGTATTTTACCCCCAGCTTTAAAGCTTAATACTGAAATGCCCATTTACAATGCTTAACTCTTAAAGTACAAAGCATAACTGTAGCATACTAAATACTATTTTGTTTTCAGAGAAAATTAAGCTTGGCATTTCATGAGACGATTGACAAGTTCACATGAAATGCCAAGCTTTATTTTCTCTGAAAAACAACAGCAAAATCTAGAATGCCATCACAAAAACATGCCTATATAATTTTGACCCCCGTAAACCCCACTTTTATATAGTAAAACTGGGGTTTACAAGGGTAAACATTATTTTTCTTATTTCTGCTCAAAAAACATAGATTGTGGGTACTCATTAGAACCACCTCACGAAGGCAGTTCTAACGAGTACCAACAATCTATGTTTTGAGCAGAAATATGAAAAATATCAGTGTTTTTTATCTGAAAATTTTCAGTTTTTGGAGGTGAAATTGTCTATATATTTGAATAGGCATGTTTTTGTAATGATAAATTTCTCAACAGTGTCTTAAGGCTTAAACCCTTGCTGATCTAGTTTACTGCTACTGCTCACAAAAGAGTCAACGTGAAGGAAATTGCAGGCCTCCTAGTGAAACCTATAAAACCTATAATAACCTATAATTTTGTGTCAAACCTATAAAACCTTTATTTTGTTCATAAAACCTGTAAAAAGCCTGTATTTTCATGAAAAAACCTATATTTTTCACTTTTTGAACCTTCTCGCGACTCAGCCCTAACTTTTCTTCAAAATGCCCTACTATTTTTACTTTTTAGTCCCAAAAAATGATGAAAACTATCAAGAAATTGTATTTTTTTCCTCGCTCGCTTCGCTCGCTTGGACTTTGTAAAATTCAGATCAACTTTATCTGAATAATTGTGGCGCAAAAATTCATCAAGTATTTTTTCTTCTCAGTTTTAAATCTTTATATGAGTTTGGAAGAACCTTTTTTTAACCTATATTTTTTATTGAAAAACCTGTAAATATCCTATATTTTGAGTAAGAAGAACCTATATAAAAACCTATATTTTCAAAGTGGGCCACTAGGAGGCCTGAAATTGCTTTATGTTAAAAGAAGTTAAGTTCACTGAAAAATTTTACCCCCCCCACCCCAAAATTTGATTTTAGTGCTGAAATTCAAAAGTTCATTATTTTACCCCCTCAAATTAAATTCCAGTGCTGATTTTCAGAAATTCAGTACTGAAATAGTCTTTACTCCGTCTTATCTAGAGCTGGTATTACTAGGACTGGATACACTTGATAGATTTTTTTGTGATTTTAAACATGGGAGATAACTTTTGCGACTTCCTGTTTGCTTTCTTTCTTCTCTTCTCTACATACTGCCATGCGCCCTCGGGGACATTTTAGGCAGGTGCGCTTGTCAAGAGTTTAAGACTGTTAAAAGATAAAAAAGATAAAGCAAAGCATGATAGTGAGACTGGTAAGGTATGATAGTAAAGGGGATGAAAGATGATACAGTACAGCTCAGGTGGTTTTTCAAAATCCCCCCCCGAACCGGTGGGGTTGATTTTTTAGCCCACCGCGGATCTTTATGATACCCCACTCCAATTCCCACCGCGACGGATTTTTCGTCCACCGCGTTTCCGTCGAGCTCCCTCCGCAAAACATCCACTTACCTGTAGTACTCCGCGGTGGGCAAAAGTTTATACTGGCGAGCTCGCAATGAAAGATTAGTGACGTCAGAATGATTGACAGCTCCGAATTTTTCCGAGTTTGCATGGGGAGGAAATCGGAACCTTTATTCTGCTTACGCATCATTCGGCTGATTTGCCGCTGAATAAATACAGAAATATTTCTACCTAGAGATTAAAAAAAAAAAAAAAAAAGAATTAATGAATAAAACAAGAAATAAAAAATAACGTATTTCTGTTTATTTATTTCTTACCTTGTACCCGGGTACTTAAAGGGGCGCTTCTGCTATCTTAGAGGCTTTTATTTGGAGACCAACGAGCATCGTTCCGGCAAAAAAAAAAAATACGAGTAATGCCACGTAGGCGGACACATTAGTCTCCGATGGTCAGGATCGTGCATTCGATCCTCACAGATTGAGCGATTTATCATGCAACACATGTATTTGCTACGGTCATTCGCTCCTTCCATTGCTTCAAGATTGGCAGTTACAAGTTTCTGGCGGAAGGGAGTTCAGTGTACTAGTTCACCACTTATTGTATAAGCATGCCCCTCTGTGCTGGCGCGATTCCTAAAAAATGCTCTTCCCCATTCCATTTCGCAGTAAGATGCGCTGTCCGACTGGAGACCAGGAGGTCGCGGGTTCAACCCCCGCCGAGGTCGGCAACATTCTTTCGTGGAGATTGGTCATGAAATATTGTCTACGGTCATTCTCTCCCTTCCGCTGATTCAAGAAGGGCAATTGTCAGTTTCTTGCGAAAGAATGTGCACAATACTGGTTAACCGCTTAGAGGACTAAGCTTGCCCAGTAAACGTGTGGTTAGGTAAACTGACCGCACTCGACATGACCCCATTGGGTTGACTGGGCCGTAAAACCTCAACACAAACAAACATTCCATTTCGCACAGATCAGACGCGTAAAGCAATTGCAGTTAACTCCCTTGTAAGTCAGTTACAGTTAGCTCCCTTAAATCAGTTAAACCTGCAATGTGAGTACCTTACCCAGCATTTATCAGGGTACAAATGACTACTGTGTTACGTTATTCTCTTACAGTATAATACATTAATAACATTATATTTATTGGCTTATACAGCTATCTTCAGAACTTTCGTTTCCATGTAAAGTGTTCTGTTTTTGTGGTTTCAATATATGCGATATGCAAAACCAAGACCGTAATTTATTTAACGAGTAAAAGAGACTCATTGTATAAATCTAGCGCATCGGCGGGAAAGCGTCTTCTGGGCTAATTCAGCAGACGACAGACTGAATTCGTTTTCTTTTTTTTTTTTTTTTTTTTTCTTTTCATTACCAAGAAAACAGGATTTGACGTTCCATGCAGTGGAGACAATTTGCATGAAGTGCAAATAATGTTCTCTTGGAAGAATGAGAAAAGTATTTCAAAATGTCGTCTGCTGAAAATTGTACCCAGGGTGCTTAGCGTTAAGGTTTGCACAAACAACTCGCGCATGAGTCTGTGCATGGCAAAACCTACAATAAAACTTGTAGGAAGAGAGGATCAGCCTGCACACTCTGAGACTGCACATCAGCAGATCTCAGTAGTCTGATCAGAGCCTTCGCTAATCGTAACTACCCCCTATGATTACTGGGTGTAACAAAACGTCTTGTGCGACGAGCGAAGACTCGGGTCAGTACGTGCCTGCACATTCTGATAAGAGCATTCGCTGATCGTATTTACCATCGATAGCCGGGCTGCCCAAAACGGAATAAACAGTGCGACTGTAACAGCACATTCTGTTCAGAACCTTCACTGATCGTACAATAAGCAAGAAGCTTGCTTTATCTAGTGGGTCGATGCACAGACTAACCGGAGTCTTTGCTGGTCGCACGTACATTGTAGTATTGTAGGTTTTATCCGGTTCAAAGTTCGTACATTGTAAATCATACTTCAGACATGAGAACTTTGTACCGACGTAATTTTTGTTTGAACTGGAGTTAAACTGCCCAGTTAATACTATTCATCGAGCCCACACACTTTTCCGGGCGGGCTTATTCATAAGCTATTACAGCAGAAACTGACAACTGCCCTTTTCTTTCATATACTTTGACGATAGAGCCTACTTTTGGAGTTATGGTCCTTTGAACACCGAAACTATTTTAGTGATTTCTGTAATATATTTGTGTCCGCTCTGTAACTTGAAAACTGTTTGCGATATTTTCTTGAAACAATTAATTTATTAACAAAGTTATGGTACTTGTTTGATGTAAGTGCAGTGGTGGGGCATGGTGAAATGTCTGCAGCCCTTTTATTAGATATTTAACGGGTTGAAATATTGGGAAAGGGTGCCTCAGTGGTGTAGTGGTAAAGCTGCGCGCCTTGTCACTCAGGGGTCATGAGTTCGATCCCAGGCTTCTTTCATATGGGACTTTAAACCAAGGTCCACACCTCCGTATGAACTAGCTATTAGTGGGACGTTAAAAAACTCACTCACTCATTTGAATTGTCATTAACTTCTGTGGCCCCTTGTTCGTTACGTGTGTTTTTTGTATGACAGATACCATTTTTGCTTGGGCTGTCTCATTGATTCAATGTCTCTTTGATAGCAGAAGCGCCCCTTTAAGTAAATATATATTGACACGTGTGGTTGCTGCATTTCGCGGTCTTTTACCACATTACGTCATTTATATTGCGGTTGTTGCATGGGAAAAGGTAGTTACAGGAATACCAAACATAAATACGTAATTCGTGGATTCGAGGCAGATGTTTGATTCTCTATGAGATTTTTGAGTGTTTGTTTTGTTTTTTTGCGGCACATTAAGTAAAAATGACCATGCCGTGCCCACTTGTTGGCCGGACCAAACTAAGCCACAGAATCTGGTACTTTTTCATATGGAGCTTTGTTGCGGCCCATGTTACCTGCTCGAACAGTGAATGGGGCTACCGGGGTTTTCTATGGACCAAGGGAACACCCAAATATATTTCAAGGAACAGGGCAACATTGGTTAATATTTCAAGAGAACAAGGGAATAAACCTAATTTTGGGGGATCGGAAAGAGGCATTTTGGAAAACTCATCTATGCATTGGCCATACGCATTC
Organism: Anodontia alba; assembly: GCA_964016985.1. NCBI lineage: Eukaryota > Metazoa > Mollusca > Bivalvia > Lucinida > Lucinidae > Anodontia > Anodontia alba. The sequence continues at coordinate 50,540,508 of OZ024826.1, read as the reverse complement.
GTTATTGTCCGTCGGCAATCGCACTGTTTCGATGCTTTATTAATAATCAAAAGGATGCTGATGAGCGAAAACTGACTCAAGCAGGACGTACGAATATTGCAATTTATGCACCGAATTTGCGGTATGTTTTGTGTACGCAAATACCAACAATTCTGTACGCTCATGGTGAATGGGAATGCTTACAATCAAAATTCGTTAATTGCTGTCACACAATGAGTTGAAATTGATCAGGTCGGCAGTTTGGTCCTATTCAACCGTGCATGCCGAAAAAGTACGACTGGCTTTAGCCACGCCCCTTTGGAAACAGCTTTCTCACTTCATCGCGGAAACACCGCGTGGCCCCCGCGGCTGTTTCAATTGCCTGTCATAATCGCATCGAATTTTACCTGTTCGAAAGTAATTTTATCAGGCGATTTTTACCACGGGAACGCAGCGGATCCACCGGCCCGGGTGAAACCACCGTGGGATACTAAAATTTAATCCTTTCCACCCGAATCCACTCCCCACCGGCTCAGGGGGAATTTTGAAAAACCACCTGAGCTGTACTGTAGGTTGAAATAGTTAAGATGAGTTTAAAAGCAGGTTAAAAACACGTAACTCAGGGGTCTAGGGCCATAAGTGCTGTAGTCTGCCGACTTCTGCCATGAAGGCTTCAAGGCTGGGCTGACATACAGCAGACAGTCAGGGCATTCCATTGGACAATAGCCATTTCTGAAAAGGAGGTCTACTTTAAAAGGAAGAATTTGCTCCCAATGGGAGCAAATTCTTTCCTTTTAAAGTGGACCCATTTTCAGAAGTGAAGGAAAACCTGTTTGACAAGAGTTGCCTCCCTTGAAAGTGTATTCATCCACCTTGGAGATGTTATTTGTACTGGTCTGAGTGGCTCATTTGGTAGAGTGTCCCTCTTCAGGTTGGTGGGGATGTGTTTTCTATCACTGCTATTTCGTTTTGTGCCTAGTATTGGGAAGAAGAGCTAGGACTGGTTGTACCAATGCCAGTAGAATGTTAGCCACATTAATTGGTGGTAAATTGGTAATATTGTGCAAATTTGTCATGGGCATGTTACTGCACTATAAAGAGGACATTAGTTCATGCTGTCACACCCAGACTGTGGAGACCTTCACAACATGACTTAACGATTGTTGATAATGACACTCAGCTTCAGCTCAAAAACAAAAAAGGATATGTCTGTATCCATTACTACTGTGAATCAGATAAGATACATGTAATTTGTTAAACTATGAAACTAACCCTGAGAATTGGGACAAACTCACTTGAGCAAACAGTGCAGACACAGATCAAATGCCATAGAAAACAGCAGTTGATCAGAGTTGACAGTGAATTCACCTCTAGACTGGCTCCAGTTGCCAGTGATTAAATATTTGTTTCTTATAATCCTGTTTGATAATCCCTTAGTGGATTATCAAACAGGATTATAAGAAAAAAGTATTTAGTCACTGGAGACTGGAGCCAGTCTAGCCACACATCCAGTAGTTTTTAGACAATTCAACAGATATTATACTGGGCCCAGTTGTTCAAAACTAACGATGTTGTTAGTTAAAGTATCCTTAAAACTTTGATCATTTTAAATATGGCATATGCGCTAATATTTTTGCTGAAAAAATGTGAGTAGCTTTTGCATTTGCATTTGCAAAAGCTACTGACATTTTTTCAGCAAAAATACCTGTGAATTAGATATTGTACTTACTAGAACAGTTAACATTTTGAACCTTAACAAGCTTGTTAAGCTAACGATGCTTTGAATAACTGGGCCCTGGACTTTATCAAAGTTTAGGACAAGTATAGTAAGGAGTCATGCTGTCTGAATATTTGGGGTAAATACAGCACTCGTAGCTGTGTCATAGCTCCAGACCAGAGAGGATGTTTGAATATTATTTTTCTTATTTCTCCACAAAAACATGTTCATGTGGTACTTGTTAGAAGTGCCTCAATGAGGCTCTTCCAGGGTTTTCATTAAGAGGCAGCTAGAGGTCAAAATGACTTAGTGTCTCAAAAATTTTTCTGGTCGCCTAAAATCCTTTTTTGTTGCATTACAGTACAGTATTTTCCCTAAGTAGTCAGACACCTCAACTTCTTACCATACTTTTTCTAAAATTTGAACAAGTACAATTTATTACCCATTGTTATGTCTAAAAATTGCTGGATGTTTGGCAAACACTGTATACCCTGAGGTATACCCATTCTGCGGCATCTCATCTGGATCTACGCTGTTTGCCCAGGCCTGTCTGTCTGAATACCTACACTAAATTTGGTAATGTAGGCAGTAGCCAGTTTGGATGCCTCAAATTCTGTTCCGGTCCCCTTTAAAAATTTTTTACTGAAAACCCTGCACTTCTAATGCGTACCTACATTGTTCAACATATGTTTTCGTGGGGACGTAAGCAAATTATCAGTACTTTTCATTTGATAAAACTCACATTATCTGAAGCTAAATGTGTGTGTCATCCAAGGATACTAAGGAGAAACTAGGCCAGAAGATTAGTACACAGGAACCTTTTTACAAGATAGTTTGTTTTAACCCTTGCCATGCTGAAAAAATTAAGATGCCACACCCATTTCTAATTTTCAGTCAATCAAATTAGTTGATCCAGGTTGTTGAAACAAATTCACATACTTAATGACTCGGATTGTATGTCATCGGATGCATGTCAGACTGGAGATCAGGAGATCACGGGGTCGATCCCCGCCGAGCAGGCAACATCTTTCATGAGATTGATAAAATATTTTCTAAGGTCATTCTCTCCCTTCTGCTGATTAAGAAGGGCAGTTGTCAGTTTCTGGCAAAAGAATGTGCACAAGTACTGGTTAGTGGCTATGAAAGAGGACTAAGCCTGCCGAGGAAAAAGTGTAGTTAGGTAAACTGACCACGCTTGGTTGACTGGGTCATAAAACCTCACCACAAACAAACATAGTTAATGACAAAACAGTACAGATCCAGATCAGTTGGCTTCTTCAGAACACTGTTTACAAAGGCAGGGCATATCCAGGTTCAGCAGGACAAGGGTTAAGATGGTTTCTAATATAAGATGGTTTCTAATATAAGATGGTTTCTAATATAAGGTGGTTCAAAGGTGGACTCTCCTACCACAACTCTTTAGATTGGTCTGTTTCCAAAAGCAGAGTGTCCAGTTAGTTTTTCTTATTGTTATGTTTTATAGAAATTTTTGTAGTTAATACAAACAGTGTAGACTCTGATCAGACACCACATTCTGCAGCATCTGATCTGGGTCTGCACTGTTTGCAAATTACCCATTTGGGGTTCTCCAGACTAAAATGGGTTAAAATTTTCTACAGAGTTGAAAGCATCACTGCGGAAGTTAGAACACGAGAATGCTGACTTGAAGTTCCTCAACAATCAGTATGTACACAAAGTGCGGGGGTTGGAGAAAGAGTCAAAGGAGAAATCTGACAGAATACTCAGTCTTCAAGAGAAAAACTTCCATGCTGTTGTCTCCACACCAGGTTAGTTTCATAAGACACTGAAACCGCTTTATAAGACGGTTCATTATAAGACAGTTTTGGATATTAACCCTTAAAGTGCCAGTCACAACTATTGTCATCTGCTTTGTCATCTGCTTGTGATTTTAAAAGTCATTTTTGCAAACAGTGTGGACCCAGATCAGACTGCTCCTTTAGGAGCAGTCTGATCAGGGTCCACACTGTTTGCCTGTATGCAAAACTAGGTTTGAAAAGTCTGCAAGAATATTCAGCAGACGACATAAACAGATGACATTTTCAGATGCAGTTTTTCTTGGCGCTTTAAGGGTTAAAGGTGGACCCCAAAACTGTTCTAGCCAAACAAAAATGTATACAGTTATTTGGCTAGTTCCAAGTAAGGTTATGCTTCATAACCATTTCCAAATAACTGGCTGAACAAAACTTGATTATTTTTGGCTGAAACAGAGTACTATCCTTCCTTGAAATACCACACTAAAGAATTTGTCATTTGCCTTTGGTTATCTGCCCATGTGATGACTGTGAAGTACACCACTGATTTGGCTAGTTCTGAATAGTTTTGTTAGTTCCGAATAATGACTGAGGAATCTGTAAAAATCCCTCGGATATTGCAACAACCTCTATATATTGCTTTATTAACTTGTATAATGTGTTACAGAGAAAAATAATTCAATATAAATACATTTATCATAAAGGGACAGGTTCACAAAGGCCTTAAAACCTGTCCTTTAAGTCAAAATCGTATAATTCATGACTTAACGATTTTTCAGCATGTACACCCTCCTAACTGCAAGATTTAGCTCCTTTTTTCTGGATTTAATATAATCTCTCCTATGTAAAAGTATTTCAGTGAGGTTTTAGAAGTTGCAAGGAGTATGCGCATAAGGTCCTATTTTACCTCCTTCTGAAGCCTGAAAATAGAATGAGCTTGCAGTGAAATTATGCATTTCCATTGTTAATTAATCCAATTGTAGCTGGTGTTTAGCGCTGTGTGATGCCCCTACAAAGTCTCCCCGTATTTCGTCAAAGTGCAGATAATATAAACAACAACGCGAGAAAACCTGTCTTCGAGGTTTTCAACCAAGTAAGACTCAGACCAGCCTGCTCAGCCATAGACTGGCTAACTAGTGCCGGATTAACTGGTCAGGTAGTATATTGTCTTGACAGCGAACCTCAACGGTGCTGATCAGACTGCGCAGATGCACAAACGATGTGTCTTTGTTGTTCTCATATGGCATAAAGCAAGTTATATCGATGATGTTTATATTTTCGCTTCAATCGTCTGCCACGTGTGTCAGATTCTTTACAGCACACTGCATCGATATCTACACACCTTTGAACACAAAGTGTGTAAACACCTTACCGGAACTAACTAAATAGGATGCACAAATTAGCGATTGATTAATGGTTGAAAACAAGCACTTTGTTTAAAATCCTTGCAGGGAGCATTTAAGCAGATATCGAAAAGTATGTTCTACACAATAGTTGAACAAAAAAATGTTTTAATTGACTGTCTACTTAAAGGATATCTAGGCAAATGTTATTTACACATTTACAAAATTTTGTTAAGCGTAGGTTTGCTGGGTAAAATCGGATCATATCGATCAATAAGGTTATACATGTATTTCCCATATTTATTTTCTGATATATAAGGAAGAATAAATGAACTACAGAACCATACAAATTTTTACTTTTTTTTAATCCTCCCCCGCAAAGCGGATGGGGGATTATAGAAATGGCCTTCGTCTGTCCGTCCGCGTTACACTTTCTTGTCCGCTCCATATCTCCTGAACCCTTTACAAGATTTTCATTAAACTATGGTCAAATGTTCGCCTCAATGAGTCGATGTGCAGAACCCATAAGTCAACCATGCCAACTCAAGGTGAAGGTCACAGGTCAAGGTCATGGGTTTGTGTCTTGAATTTCGTGTCCGCTCCATATCTCCTGTACCCCTAGAAGGATTTTCTTTAAACTTTGGTCATATGTTTGCCTCAGTGAGATGATGTGCAGAACATAACTCAACCATGCCGACACAAGGTCAAGGTCACAGGTTTGAGCCTTGAATTTTATGTCCGCTCTGTATCTCCTATACCAGTGGAAGGATTTTCTATAATCTTTGGTCAAATGTTCACCTTAGTGAGACGATGTGCAGAATCAATAACTCAACCATGGTCAAGGACACAGTTCAAGGTCATGGGTTTGAGCCTTGAATTTCATGTCCGCTCTGTATCTCCTTTACCCCTGGGAAGATTTTCTCTAAACTTTGGTCAAATGTTCACCTGTGGGATGATGTGCAGAACCCATACCTCAGCCATGGGGACTCAAGGACAAGGTCACAGTTCAAGGTCACGAGTTCGAGCCCTGAATTTGGTGTCCACTCGATATCTCCCTCACCTCTGGAAGGATTTTCTTTTAATTTTGGTCAAATGTTTGCCTCAGTGAAATGATGTGTAGAACCCATAGCTCAACCATGCAGACTCACAAGGTCACAGTTCAAGGTCACGGGTTTTAGCTTGAATTTTGTGTCCGCTCTGTATCTCCTTTACCCCTGGGAGGATTTTCTCTAAACTTTGGTCAAATGTTCACCTCAGTGGGACAATGTGCAGAACCCATAACTTAGCCCTGCTGACTTAAGGTCACAGTTGAAGGTCACGTGTTTGAGCCTTGAATTTGATGTTGGCTCCATATCTCCTTTACCCTTGGAAGGATTTTCTTTAAATGTTGGTCAAATGTTTGCCTCAGTGAGATGATGTGCAGAACCCATAACTCAGCTATGCTGACTCAAGGTCAAGGTCACAATTGAAACCAGTTTGTGCCTAGAATTTTGAGGCCGCTCCATTGCCATTCAGACTGCCTTGTTAAATTTCGGTCAAATGTTCGCCTTAGTGAGATGATGTGTAAAGCTTATAACTCAACGATGCAGACTCAAGGTCAAGGTCACAATTGAAGGTCGTCCATCTCTTTCTTGTTTGCTCCATGTCTCCTGAACCCTTTGAAAGATTTTCATGAAACTTTGGTCAAATGTTTGCCTTAATGAGGTGATGTGCAGAATCCATAACTCAAGCATGCCAACTCAAGGTCAAGATCACAGTTAAAGGTCACGAGTTTGAGCCTTGAATTTCATGTTCACTCCATATCTCCTGAACCCTTTCAAAGATATTTATTAAATTTGGGTCAAATGTTCGCCTTAGTGAGATGATGTGCAGAACCCATAAGTCAACAATGCAGACTCAAGGTCAAATTGACAATTGAAGGCCACCAGTTTTAGCCTTGAATTTTGAGGCCGCTCCATTGTCATTCTGCGGTGGGGGATATAACTGTCCTTCAGACTGCCTTGTTAAATTTGACCGCTGTCGTGTATTTGATGACGATTTTTTCACTTATTCGGAACTAGCTAAAACCCGGAACTAGCCAAATAACTGTATAACATATAGAAAAATGACCATGTATGGCCATTTTTCTATATAATCTATACATTTATGTTTGGATACAAACACTGTTGTTTAGCTAACATGGTTTTTGTTTTGGATCCCAGTGATAGTGTTATAAAGAGGTTTTGGTGTAAAATGTGTTTTTCTTATTTCATGACCTAAGCGTATTGTTGGTACTCCGCAGAATTCCACCAGAAAGGTGGTGGTTGTGTGGGGGAGGGGGGGGGGGGGATGGGGGGTTTTGGGGGGGTGTTTTGATGGGTTCTGATGGGATGGGATCTGTGCAGTCTGATCAGAGTCTTCACTGATTGCATGAGCCTTCTACAGCCTCCAGGTTATCCAAAGAGAGATAAACAAGAACCATTGCCATACTAGGTGGATGTGCTGGCTGATCCGAGTCTTTACTGATCACTCACAGTTCTTATTGTAGGTTTTGTTATGTGCTGCCTCAAATATCAGCACCTTTTGTTGAAAAAAATGCCTTATCTTGAGCTATGGTTCATAGCAACAGATAAGGCACTTTTTTCATGCGAAAAATGCTGATATCTTTCTTATTTCGCCATGAAAACATATGTTGTAGGTACTCATTAGAAGCACCTCAGCGACATGCTTCTAATGAGTACCCACAACATATATTTTCGTGGAGAAGTAAGAAAAATATTATGTGGATACCCCCTCTTATCTGTAGCTATGATGGTTAATGGTGCAGGCTGATGTGGCTCATTTTTTTTTCTGGTATGCTCACAGCTCAGGTATTCACAGCACTGCATAAGGCCTTTTTAACCCATTGTAGACTGAATGAACTCGCCCACACTATATAATGGAAGTTTCTAATTTCGATTTTAGGTATGTCAAGCTATGTGATTTAGATATGCCTAGAGAAAAATGGTTGAACTACATGCAAACAGTGGAGATGCTGATCAGATGCCGCATTCTGCGGCATCTGATCTGAGTCAGCACTGTTTGCCAATTACCCTTTTAGGGGTCTCCAGACTACAATGGGTTAGCTCACCTGTACAAAAGTACAGGTAGAACTATAGCAGTCACCAAGGTGGTTGGCGTTGGTTAAAGTTTTTAAAAGGCTATATCTCCTGAACCTCTGAATGGGAGTAGATCATACTTGCTCTGATGTTAGGTACTTGTCTGAAGTTTTATGCTGCACCATCCCAATCCACATGAGTGACAGACTTAGAAAAAAAAATTATGTTAAAGTTTTTTTGGTTAAAGGTTTTAGAAGTTTATATCTCTTAAAGTTTGAACCTGATCTTAGTGATGCTTTGCATGATACTACTCTAAGATTTTATGCTGCACCATCCCCACCCCCTTTCTAATCTTGAGGTCAAGGTCACAGACTTTGAAATTTTACGTTAGAGATTACGTTAAAGTTTTCAAAGAGCTATAATTACCTCCTGAACCTATGGATTTAACTAGTTCATACTTGGCCTGATTTTAGATACTGGTCTGCAGTTTTATGATGTACAATCCCAACCCACATTAGTGACCTTGAGGTCAAGGTCACAGACTTTTGAAATTTCGAGGCAAAAAGCGATTCGGGCATGCTACGGTGTCTTGCGACAGCTCTTTTTTTTTTCAACCAGTTCAATTTTTTCACCATGAAAATATATGAACCCTTCGAATAGAAAATGACCATATGACATGCAATCAGCATAGATAACGATCAGCTTGCACATCCACACAGTCTGATCAGGATCTGCGCTGTTAGCTAAAAAAATGTTTAAGGTCCATACATGATATTGACAATCAGTATAGATGATAAAAGCTAGAATAATTTTTCTCTGGTACTCTGTTAAAAATATCTGGACCTGTTTCCTGATGTCATGGCACAGAAGAGGAATTAAAAATGTTTTTTTTTTTTTTTTTTTTTTTTTTAAATAAATATTAAAGTGCAGTCCTTCTTCATTTACCAAATCAAAATTATAATTTTACTAAACAGTTTCTTTGTATATTTCTCTGTCATCAGGTGGAAGAAAGAAGACAATACCATTTAGAAGACAGCGAATGGAGATAGATTCTACTGTGCCACCAGCTGATTTAACCTCACAGCCAAAACCAAATCTTGCCGAAGACCCGTACATTGCGGATCTACTCCAGGTTGCTGACAGCAGGATAGCCGAATTGGAGAAACAAGTGGGTGATCTTAGTGATGAGAAGGATATTTCGGACAGGAAACTAACAAGCTTCAGACAGCAGGTAAGATGAACAAAACGTTTTGTATAGCTCCAGATAAGGCACTTTTTTCAACCAAATTAACATTTTTCTTAGTTCTTCATGAAAACATATGTTGTGGGTACTTATTAGAAGCACCTAATTGAGATGCTTCTAATGAGTACCCACCACATGTTTTCATTGAGAAATAAGAAAAGTAATATCCGGATATCCTGTTAACTGGAGCCTCGAGATGATAGATTTGTGGTATTTTTCTTATTTTATGCAGAAAACAGGGCTTTGCAAAGGAAATGCTAAGGCTAAGAGAAATTGGGGCTTAGCATTTTATTTCATTTTCTTCAAAGGGTACATATTTACCCTAAGTACTCGAAACACTTAACCCTTATCCTGCTGAACCCGGATATAACCTGCCTTTGCAAACAGTGTAGATCCAGATCAGTTGGCTTCTTCAGAAGCCAACTGATCTGGATCTACTCTGTCATTAAGTATGTAAATTTTTATCAGCAACGTGGATCAAGTTATCTGATTGGCTGAAAATTAGAAGTTGGCATAGCATCTTAATTTATTCAGCATGACAAGAGTTAACTCCTTACTATAGCTGACCTCGGTGGCTCAGTTGGATGCGCCGTCCGACTGGAGACCTGGAGGTCACGAGTTCAACCCCTGCCGAGGTCGGCAACATTCGTTTGTTCAGATTGATCATGAAATATTTTCTACGGTCATCCTCTCCCTTCCACTGATTCAAGAAGGGCAGTTGTCAGTTTCTGGCGAAAGAATGTGCACAATACTGGTTAACCGCTTAGAGGACTAAGCCTGCCCAGTAAACATGTGGTTAGGTAAACTGAGCACGCTCGACATGACCCAGTTGGGTTGACTGGGCCGTAAAACTTCAACACAAACAAACAAAACTCCTTACTATACTTGTCCTAACCCTTGAACAAGTTCTTTTGACAACCTGATCATGTGTCTAAAAAGTGCTGCAAGAGTGACAAACAGTGTAGTCTCTGATCAGATGTTGCATTCTGTGTCATTTGATCTGGATCTAGATTGTTTGCTCGGGCATATTTGTCAAAATACTTAGGGTAAATAACATAAGAATAAATTCTTTCATTTAGTATTTGACCCTTAAAGCACCATTCAGATAACTAGCACACACTGACTCACCTGAAATGTCAAGCCTTGTTTTTTATGTGAAGTGTCTGGCTGAAGATTCACTTAGAATATCATTCATGTTTCCTTTGAAGAAAACAAAACAAAAAAAAATACAAATATATATTTGTATGAGATGCAACGTCATAAAACATACCTTCAGACATGCCTGTGCATTAGCATTGGATAGCCAAGGATGCAAATTTAAAGTGTCTTCATGCGAACAACAAAGACTCTGATTAGACTGCAGATACGCAGGCTGATTTGAATCTTTGTTGGGTGCACATGTCCAAAGGTACATTTTCCAATGTTGTGATTGGTCATGTCATATAGCCAACTGATCTGGATCTGCACTTTTGTTATTAAATATGTGAATTTGTATCGGTCTAGATCTAGCAACCCGATTGGCTGAAACTTAGGAGTGGGTGCGGCTTCTTAATTTATTCAGCATGGCAAGGGTTAAATTATGAATTTAAATAATTGCAGACAATACTGTAAAATATTCTAATATTTTACTGAAAATAAGGCTTGATATTTCTTTCAAATTATCTCTTGGAGACAGTTTGAATGTAAACCATCCCATAGCTCCAGACAAAAGAAATGGCCAGAAAATTATTTTTTTCATTTCTCAAAGAAAACACATGTTGTGGCTACTCAGTAGAAGCTCTTCATAGAGAAAGAAGAAAATATATCAATACTTTTTGGTTGTAAAAGAAAAACATGCTTTATCTGAAGCTAGATGTACTCAGGGTGCTCTGGCTTTTCAGGCTGAAATCTTAGTATAAATACAGTAAACTTTCTTTTGCCTGTATCTTTTTAACCCATGTCATGCTGAATAAATTAAGTTGCCACACCCACTTCTAATTTTCAGCCAATCAGATTACTTGATCAAGATTGTTGATATAAATTCACATACTTAATGGCAAATAGTGCATATCCAGATTAGTTGGCTTCTTCAGAAGCCAACTGATCTGGGTCTACACTGTTTGCAAATGCAGGGTATATCCTGGTTCAGCAGGACATGGGTTGACTCGTAGGTGGTGACAAGTTTAATTACTTTCTCGTAAAATTATGCAAAAAGTACTTTTATCTTGAAATTTTAAAAACAATGATACAACAAAGGGCACATCAGCACAAAGAAGGCAATATGAAATTTGCTTGAATGTATTAACATGTTATAAAATGTGGTCTTGTATAATCAAAGTAAAGAGAGTAGAAACATCCAGAGTTTGAGAGCAAACAAATCACGACTGTCAGAGGTAAAATATTCTCATATCTTTCAGAAATGCTGATTATTTAGAAAATTGTGACTCTTAAATGTTGCTGTTTACTAAAACAGTTACAATGAGGCTTCTGTCTGACAGTATGTATTGGCTTTTACTAATTTGATATTCTAATAGAATTCTGAAAATTCAGAATATCAATATGATGGTCGTGCAAAAAGTTCTGTCACTAATAGGCTTCCTTAGTTTTATCCCAGATATGTTTTAAAATGCTTCACTGCACTTGAATGGTGTGTTGAATAGCTAACGATACCCATTTATTTCATGCAAATTGCTTTCCAACTGACTGAGTTATTTCAAATTGAAATAGATGCAGTCATATACACTGGCCAATTTACTTGTTACATTGGAACATGGACCTTCATCATCATAATCATATCATAATCGGATTTTTGATTAACGTGCAGGTACAGAGGCAACATCCACATCAGTGGGCCCCCTTCAGATAGCTGGCTAGCTGCAGGCATGGCAGATCTCACACCAGATCTCCACATATTTCTATCATAAGGGTTGATAGCCAAGAGCTTCATGTCATCTTGGGCCTCCCAGGCCCACGCTTTCCCTCAACCTGTATGTGAAAGGCCGTCTTGACTGCACCATTAGAGCGTTCCACATGTCCATACCATTGGAGTCTTCTCTCCTTCAGAATGAGGTCCAGATCCTCAATGCCAAGCCACCCAAGTAGCTCATTGGACCTGGTGCTGACGATGTCTTGCGGCCTGACATTGCAGATCTGTCTGATCATTGCCCTGTCATTTCGCTGCAGATGCTGGAGGTTTGGCTTTGTCAATGGCCAAATCTCGCTGGCATGGAGCATTGTGCTCCGCACACAAGAGCTGTACACACAGCCACGTGTTTTGAAAGAGAGGTGGCGTGAAGAGAGAACTGGTAGCAGATCCTTGAACTTCTTCCAGGCGGTTTTCACACGTGTTGTGGTTGAAAGTTCACAGCCACCAGCTGCTGAGAGCATGTCTCCTAGGTAGCAAAAGGAAGCTACCACCTCAAGCTTGACCTGGACATCCTTCTGTGGTCTGCCATCCAAGGGGCGTGCAGTTCCCCGGCACCTTGTACATCTGTAGTCAGGGTCTTTTGTCTAACGCTTGAGCCCACTGCATTTCTTGTGCACCCAGTGCTTGCAGCCATTGCAGAAGATGCTGTTGCTGCCCACTCCAGTGTGACAGACAGCACATGGAAACTCGCCTGAACTCTGCAGGAGGACCAGTCCCGTACCGCAGATCATGATCTTCGTCTTTCCTGCATTTACCCTCAGTCCTTATTTCTCCATGGCTTCTTTCCAAGTCAAGAGCCTCCTGACACATTCCTCAAGCGATTCAGCGATGTTAATAAGGTCATCTACATAGAGGTCTTCCCAGGGGACCCCAGAGCGGAACTCATGTGATAAGGCTTCAAGCACAATGATGAAGAGCAGCAGGCTGAGTACTGATCCTTGGTGAACACCAACCTCACTTCAAACTCTTCACTGTACCCCTCACCAACACGGACACGGCTCCGCGCATTGGCATACATCCCCTGCACCAGTCGCACAATCCACTCCTCCACACCAAGTTTTCTCAGCGCCCACCAGATGACCTTCCGAGGTACTCGATCAAACGCCTTTTCCAGGTCTACGAAAGCCATATACAGTCTTTTGCTGGCAGCTAGATACTTTTCTTGAAGCTGCCTGACAACAAAGATTGCGTCTGTAGTGCCTCTGCCTGGGACGAAGCCAAACTGGGAATTGTCGATTGACACCAACTGTCTGATGAGGCCGTACACAATCCTCTCCAGGATTTTCATAACCTGCCCTGTCAGCTTGAGACCACGGTAGTTGCCCCTTTCCAATGCATCCCCCTATTCCCTTGTAGAGGCAGACAACGAAACTCTGCTCCTAGTCAGAAGGTACCTTGCCATCACGAATGATTGCAGTTGCGAGGTCACGAATCATGGAGGCGCCCATGTCACCAGCTGCTCGTTTCATCTCCACCACTATGCCTGATGGGCCCGGTGCTTTGCCCGCCTTCATCTGTGAGATAGCCTTCTTAACCATATCAATGGTGATTGGGATGGGCGGGCCTTCCACTGGTGGTTGATAAGACAGGTGGTCTGGGTCCCAGTCAAACTCAACATTGAGAAGCCTTTGGTAGTGCTCTAGCCAGGCCTTCTGCTTTGAGTCTTCGCTCATTGACATCTCTCCTGCATCATTCTTCACAGGTTTGTCACCAGCAACATCAGTGTTCTCTCCTCTAAACTGGTTAGCAAGGTGGTAGACTTCTGAAGACTTGGGGTCAATATTCTCGTAGACCTTCTTGTCGGCTTCTTGACGAGCATTGTGCAATGCATGTCTGGCATTTTGTTTGGCTGCATCATATGATGTCCTAGTGCCTTTACCAGCCTTCCAGGCCTTGAAAGCTTTCTGCTTGGCAGCAAAGACCTTTTCCATGTGTTTATTCCATCACCAGGTTTCACAACGCCAACGGTGTGGCCAAGTTGTGCCACACACCTCCTCAGTTGTCTTGAGCAGTCCAGTCTTGATGTTGTTCCAGATATCCTCAGTGACCCCATCAGCTACACCTGCAGATGTGCTCACATGCAAATTGAAGACCTCCTGGAAATGATTGCTTGTCTGATGGACCAGAAGACTGAAATTTATAGCTATATTAAATGCTGCATTAGGCTTAATATAGATTCAAAGCAGATATTTAATGAATTGTGTGGTATATATGGACCTCAGACCATTTCAATGCGCACAATTTTTACCTGGGTTAAAGCTTTTAAAGCTGGGAAATTTTCTGTTGAAGACGATACCCATCCTGGAAGGCCTAAAACCTCTGTTACCAAGGCTAACATCGCTGCTGTAAAGATTGTGGTTGAACAGGATGCGCGATTGTCTGTCAGAGATATAGCTAGTTGTACTGGCATATCAGAAGGCAGTGTGCAAACAATTCTGAAAAAGCGTTTGGACCTGAGAAAGGTTTGCACTAGATGGGTACCTCATTTGCTCACTGAGGAGCAAAAGACACAACGCCATAAATGTGCCTAGGAACTTTTGAAAACATACAAAGGCTGTAATAGTCGGGATATTTCTAACTTCCTAACAGGTGATGAAACCTGGGTGCACATGTTTGAGCCACAAAGAAGGGCTGATAATAAGCAATGGAAGCGAAAAGATAAAAAACGCCAATGTATTGCCAAGAGAACCACAAGCTCGAAAAAGATGTTGTACGCAATTTTCTTTAATTCAAGTAGGCCAGTCGTTCAAGTGCCTTGTCCATCTGGTCATACAGTCACTGACTGATTCTACAAGAATTCAGTACTGAAGAAAGTGAAAGAGTTTTACAATAAGAAATGACCAAGCAAAGGATGGTCAGGAGTCCACCTTTTACATGACGCCTCCTCTCATAAGTGTGAGTTTGTTAAGTCTTTTTTGGCTTCTGAAAAGGTGAAAGTTTTAAACCATCCAGCTTATTCACCTGACCTGCATCCCTGTGACTCCTTTTCATTTCCAAGGCTTAAGAAAATGCTTTCTGGAAATAAGTATACGTCTAGAAGTTCTCTTGGCAGCGCTATTTATCAGTGTCTCCAACAGATACCAAAAGAAGACTATTTATCTGCTTTTCACGACTGGGTAAAAAGGTTACAAAAATGTGTTTCAGTAAAGGGGGAATACTTTGAAGATTTGTAATAAAAATATGTTTGTGATAAAACGTACGAGGGTGAGTCAGTAAGTAACCAGCCTAACTTATTTCCGGTTGAGATCCACCTCTTCTTTTCCAATGTAATTGCCCTCTAGTGTGATGCACTTAGACCAATGGTGTTCAAATGCCATCAGCCCAGAACTGAAAAAGTCAGGGTCCTTTCCATTGACCCACTCCTCAACTGCCTCACGACTGCTTCATCAGACCGGAAATGAAGTCCACAGATATCCTTTTTCAAGTTTGGGAATAGGAAGAAGTCGCTAGGAGCTAGGTCAGGCGAATAAGCAGGATGTGGTATTAATTCATACCCGTTTCGCTCTACAGCATCCATTGCAACTTTGCAAGTGTGGACTCTCGCATTGTCCTGTTGCAGCAAAACACCTTTAGAGAGTTTACCTCGGCATTTTTCACGGATGTCGGTTCTCAGCTGGTCTAACAAGTTTGCATAGTACACTCCAGTTATTGTACTTCTCTTGGGTAAAAAGTCCAACACAATAACGCCTTTTGCATCCCAAAATACTGTGGCCATCACCTTGCCAGCAGATGGTTGTGTCTTGAACTTCTTTGGCCTCGGGGACCCAGGCCCTAACCACTGACGACTGAGCTTTATTCTCTGGCTCATAATAATGAACCCAAGTCTCATCTAAAGTCACCAGACGCAAAAGAAAATCATCTTTTGACCTAAAATGCTTCAACAAGGCGCTGCATACTGATGCTCTGGTTGCCATTTGCTCATCGCTAAGGGATTTGGGAACCCAACGGGCTGTTGGCTTGCGCATACCTAAACAATCATGTAAGATTGTTGAAACGCTACCATGTGAAATGCCTAATGCCTGTGCTATTTCTTCCACCAGAATTTGCCTATCAGATTATACAAGATCCCGAACTTTCTTACACATTTCTTCCTCGGTGGCATCCAGTGGGCGTCCAGACCTGGCTTAATCTTCTAAAGACGTTCTACCGCCTTTGAATTCCCCTACCCAGAATTTAACCTGAGCATAAGATGGTGCAGAAGACCCATAAACATCGGCTAACTCGCCGTGTATTTCCTTGCCTGTTTTACCTTTTAAATACAAGTACCGAATTACAGCACGGTACTCAACTTTAGATGAAAAGCATGCCTTTGCATCACTAGCCATGTTTGACATTCAATATCTTATTAAAGAATACCCAAGCGATCATGTAAAATTGTTGAAACGCTACCATGTGAAATGTGTAATGCATTCCCTATTTCTTCCACCTTAACTTGCCTATCAGAGTACACCAGATCTGGTACTTTGTTACACATTTCTTCATCGGTGGCATCTGATAGGTGCAGAAGACCCATAAACATTGGTCAACTTGCAATGTATTTCCTGACCTGTTTTCACGTTCAAATACAAGTACCGAATTACAGCACGGTACTCAACTTTTGACGAAAAGCTTGCTTTTGCATCGCTAGCCATGTTTGACATTCAATATCTTATTAAAGAATGACTCGATACCGTGTGTAATTTTGTACACATGTATAAATCATATATTGAAACAAAGCATGAAAATTGTGACCGTCTCGGTCCATCGGAAATGAGATAGGCTGGTTATTTATTGACACGCCCTCTTAGCACTGAAGTAATCTGAACCCAGTGACAAAACTTTTTGCAGGACCCTCGTATTCTGGTAATTCAAACTTAAAGGGAAACGCAAGTTTGCTGAAGAACCTATCTGATATGCAAGGTCTTGACAATTCATGCATTATGCTGTAAATTCGATCAAATTTTGATAAAACTAAGGAAGTCAACAGACTTCTAAAGATTTCAAAACTATTATCAAGGGCACTGCTATTTTGAATATTTAATGAGGTTCTAAACATTTTGAAATATTGATTAACTCTTGTCCTGCTGAACCCAGATATGCCTTGCCTTTGCAGTGTAGATCCAGATCAGTTGGCTTCTGTACTGTTTGTCATCCAGTATTTGAATTTATATCAACAATCTGGATCAAGTTATCTGATTGGTTGACAAGTATAAATGGGTGTGGCATCAATTTATTCAGCATGACAAGTGGTAAAATCTTATTTCAAATAGAAAATAATGCGTTTTTCAGGTAAAATCCCTAAATGCCTAGAGAAGAAGCTATTACAGTGTAACCTCGATGGCTTGAACACGGATGGCTCGTTTACCGTGGATGATTCGAATCTCTAGGAAATTCTTCTGATAGCTAAAGAAAACAAATATTTTGGGATTTTAAGAGAATTTTTTCTTATTTTATCATGAAAATGTATGTTGTTTGTACTCATTAGAATCGCCTCATCGAGGCAATTCTAATGAGTACACTCAACGTACTATTATTTTATAAAAGATGGAAAAGACATTCCTGGATTATTTTCATTTGCCTTCTGACCTTGCGCTATGATTAACCCTCAAGCTCTCGAACTACCCATGTCTCGAACAAATTTCCATGGTCCCGAAGATGTTCGAGCCAATGAAGTTCAACTGTACATAAATATAGAGGTTGAATATTGTTGCAAATATTATTTATTTAGGTTTTGCATATTTAATTAAATGATGTCATAAAGCCTCATTAAATATTCAAAATGGCAGCACCCAACAATGCAGTTTTGATATTTTCACACCTTGATAACTCTCATTTTTCATCCAGTTCTGATCTAATTTGCAACAAAATGCATGGTTTGTCAAGATCTTGCATCTCAGACAGATTCTTTACCA
Organism: Anodontia alba; assembly: GCA_964016985.1. Classification (NCBI taxonomy): domain Eukaryota; kingdom Metazoa; phylum Mollusca; class Bivalvia; order Lucinida; family Lucinidae; genus Anodontia; species Anodontia alba. The sequence goes on along the minus strand of OZ024826.1, from coordinate 50,522,581 downwards.
ACATTGCTTTTCCCTTTAAAAATGCAATACAGTCGAACTTCAGTGGCTTTAACATCTTTGAGACCTTGGAATTTTGTTCTAGACACGGGGAGCTCGAGCCATTGAGGGTTAATCAAAGCGCCAGGTCAGGAGGCAAATCGGGATAATTTAGGGATATCTTCGATCTTCTATAAAATAATGGTATTTTGAGTGTCCTCATTAGAACTGCTTTTATGAGGCAATTCTAATGAGTGCATACAACACACATTGTGCATACAACATGATGATGAAATAAGCAAATTTCCCAAAACTATTCCTAAATATTTGTTTTCTTGATCTATCAAGAGAATTTTTCCTAGGGACACAAAAAGTAGTTTGATTCAGCCACAGTAAACAAGTCATCGGTGTTTTGAGTCATTGAAGTTTTTCTGTCCTTGACAATTGATATTAACTGTGGCGTCACTAGCATGATTAATTTTCATACTGTTTTTTTATAACTTAGATAAATATCTGAAGAGGTTTGACATGTTTTACTCTAACTTTAGAGATTTTGGTCATTAGAACAATAAATTTTAGTTCAGAAAGCAAATTTCCAATAGTGTTTTTTTCAGTGGTTGAATAAATAGCATTATATAGTATAAGGGAAGCAACTCTTAAGGGAGTGATTAGTTAAGGCATTAGAAGTTTTACAGCCATATTATGGTTTTCTTGAATATTTTCACCAAGTAGAAAATCTTGAAAAATTTGTGTCTTGATGATAAAATAAAGCCTGTATGTATTGGTCTTGTGTAGGCGCATAACCTTTGTCAAGTTTTGCTTCACTTTTATAGCTTAGGTACCATGACCGCAACTACTTTTAAAATAAAAGAGTGATTAATAGCATTAATGTCATCCAATATATATAGGCCTGAGAGCTTATGGGGGATCCACCAGAATCTGTATCTTTCTGTCCATTGACAGTTTATAGATACTCCACAATCTCTTTTTTTACAGGATTGCTGGGATCCAAAGTGAAAACTGTTAGCTAAAATGTCGTGTTGCATCCAAGCAAAAATGTCTAGATTATATAGAAAAATGACCATAACATAATCTATAAATTTTTGTTTGGATACAACACTTTTGGGATTCACTTTTAAATTGTCTTACATCCAAACTGTTTTATAAAAAAACATCTTAGAAAAAGGTTCTAGTGTACATGTATTTTCATACTGAATATGTATGTGTCTCTGTATCTATCATATGTCTGTGAGTTAAGTAAGGCTCCTGATAAATTCTAAAAACTTGTTTCCATATCATAAATTGCATAGCTTTCACCAGATTGAAATCTTATCTGTGTGGTGCCTATTGATGAATCAACAAAGATTCAGTATAAAAGCAGTGGCTGTTTATTTGTCAAAACTGATGCAAGTTATGGCCCCTGCTAAAAATGATAAGTGTTAAAAATTGGTTTCCTTGCCATAACCTGTGTGTCTTTCATCCTGTTCAAGTGAAATAGTTATGCGGCGGCTTACTGTATTTATTCTGACATGAGTTATGACTCCTGATAAACAACAAAAATTGATTTCCGTATAATAACTTGAGTCCCTTTCATCCAGATCAAGTGATATTAATACACAACTTTACATGAAATGTATTAATTCGGAGGACTTGTTTAGTAGGAGTATTTGATGATAATTTTGGGATAATTTTCTCCAGTTCTTTATAAAAATATATGTTTTTGGTACACATTAGACATGCCTCAGTGAGACTCTTCTAACAAGTAACCACAATGTATGTTTTTATGGTGAAATAAGAAAAAATATCCCAAAATTGTCACCAAATACTCCCCCTGAATGTCTTCTCTGTAGTTATAGAGGAATAAGTCTCCTCAGTAGTTGCAGAGGGTATCTTTGAAGAATTGCTTAGGCCAAATGAAAAAAATGTGTGTGTTTAGGGTAGCCCTACCCTACCTAATTTTCCTGGTGAAACCTAGCAATTTTTTCATGTTTTCTCAAAAAAAAAAAAGTAGGTGGTACTGGGATGAAATATTTATGTTAAATACATGTATATGAACAAGAAGGTCTGAGCAAACAGTGTAGACCCAGATCAAACTGCACCTATGGAGCAGTTTGATCAGGGTCTGCACTCTTTGCCATTCTGTCAGTACTTTTAGACACATCTAAGGATAGTCAAACAGATTTGGTAAAACTCCAAAACTTAAAAAGTTTAACAAAAATTTTAACATTTGTGGACGCCATTGCTGACGCCGATGCCGGGGGTAGTACAATAGCTCTCAGTGAATGTTGTTCAGGCGAGCTATAAATGTAAACAAATTCCTACTACCCTACCTATTTATTTCCAACATATTACCCTAAAAAGACATATTTTTTTTATTTAGCCATTCTAACATTTCTAGTTTCAAGATGTACCAGTGATACCAAAGTGATTTTGTTTCTTATGGCATATCCTCCAATACCGCTGAGCAGATTGTTTTGAAGCTTGCTTGAAGGAATATTTACATTAAGGTCTTAATGTAATTGGTTCTGGTTGGTTGACCAGTATGGCTAGAACAAAATTGGTTTGGGTCTGTTTTCCAGTATCGTCACCATGGCTATTGTTAATTTTTATACGCCCGTTTGAAAAACGGGACGTATTATGTTACGGGGTATGGCGTCCGTCCGTAAACTTTTTCGTTTCCGGCTAACTCCTCCTACACTTTACATCCGATCAAGCTGAAACTTGGTATATAGTTAGACCATGATGTGGTGCAGCGCATATTGTTTCGAGGTTACAGTCCACCAAATGTTTGCAGAGTTATGCCTCTTAGAAAATTTCTGTAAACTTTTCATTTCCGGTTAACTCCTCCTACATTTTACATCCGATCAAGCTGAAACTTCATATATAGTCAGACCATGATGTGGAGCAGTGCATATTATTTGGAGGTTACAGTCCACCAAATATTAGCAGAGTTATGCCCCTTTGAAAATTTCAGTAGACTTTTCGTTTCCGGCTAACTCCTCCTACAGTTTACATCCGATCAAGCTGAAACTTGGTATATAGTTAGACCATGATGTGGCACAGTGCATATTATTTCGAGGTTACAGTCCACCAAATGTTTGCAGAGTTATGCCCCTTAGAAAATTTCTGTAAACTTTTCATTTCCGGTTAACTCCTCCTACATTTTATATCCGATCAAGCTGAAACTTCATATATAGTTAGACCATGTTGTAGAGCAGCACATGTTGTTTCTAGGTTACAGTCCACCAAATATTAACAGAGTTATGCCCCTTTGAAAATTTCAGTAGACTTTTCGTTTCAGTCTAACTCCTCCTACAGTTTACATCCGATCAAGCTGAAAAATGATTTGTAGTTAGACCATGATGTGGAGCAGCGCATATTGTTTCAAGGTTACAGTCCACCAAATATTAGCAGAGTTATACCTTTTTGAAAATTTCTATTAATTTTTCATTTCTGGCTAAATCCTCCTACAGTTTACATCCAATCAAGCTGAAACTTCATGTACAGTTAGACCATGATGTGGAACAGCGCATATTGTTTCGAGGTTACAGTCCACCAAATATTAGCAGAGTTATGCCCCTTTGAAAATTTCAGTGAACTTTTCGTTTCCGGCTAAATCTTGCTACAGTATACATCCTATCAAGCTGAAACTTGATTTGTAGTTAGACCATGATGTGGAGCAGAGCATATTGTTTTAAGGTTACAGTCCACCAAATATTAGCAGAGTTAAACCCCTTTGAAAATTTCCATAAATTTTTTTGTTTTCGGCTAAATCCTCCTACAGTTTACATCCGATCCATTTGAAACTTCAGAAATAGTTACACGATGATGTGGAGCAGCACATATTATTTCGAGGTTACAGTGCACCAAATATTTGCAGATTTATGCCCCTTTGAAAGTTTTTGTAAACTTTTCGCAGCATATTGTTTAGAGGTAATAGTGTGCAAATTTTAATATATAATAGGTATATTTTTTGCAAATAACTAAAGTTTTGGTCATATGGGCAAGATATTGATTTTTTTTTTGTTTTTTCATTTTTTAACATCCTCTTTTATTAGATTTGCAAAGAAAGGTTGTCATTATTAAATCTTTATACATACATAATTCTTTTTGAATTTTTTTTTTTTTTTTTTTTTAATACTCTTCTGATTTGGCTCCCTCGAAGAACAAAAATAAAATCAGTATTAAGCAAGTTAAAGGTTTACCAAAAACATTTCTTGCAGCAATTTTTTTTTTTTTGGTTGTTTATTTTTGTTTTGTTATTGTTTGGTCCGATATTGAAGTATAGGAAAAACAAATCAGCTCATATGAGCTTATAATATAGCCATGCTTCTGTGGTGTTTCCTCTGTCAGAAAACACTTCTCCCAAGAAGCAGCAAACTTCTCCCTATTTTCCCAGGAGGGAAACATCACTTCTATCTTAATTTCTGGGCCAGCTTGGTTACAGTTCACCAAATATCAGCAGAGATATGCGCCAATGAAATTTTTTAAAATTTTTTTTTTGTAATTCCACTTACAGTTTATAACCGGAGCACTGAATTATGCAGGAGCCAGTTTATGTGCTACATCTTATTACCTGCCACGGGCGTATAATGCCTCGCTTGGCGGAGCTCTTGTTCTCATTATAGCATCTGAGGAACCTCAAGAGGAATTTTGTCATAACCATAATCCTCAAAACACATTTGAGCTTGCACATGACAAAACCTACATATGACCTGTGTGACCAGCAAAGACTCAGATCAGCCTATAAATCCATCCAGTATGGCAAGGGTTCTTTTTTTTCCCTCTTTAGCTCACCTGAACAATGTTCAGAGAGCTATTGTACTACCCTCGGCATACACGTCGGTGGAGTTGGCATCGCCCATCGTGCGGCGTCAACAATTGCTTTAAAAGCCTACTCCTCCTACACCCCTGGGCCAATTGATTTGATACTTGGTAGGAAGTATCGGGGTGGCTTTTAGATCAAAAATAGCTAAAATTGTTCCGATTGGAAATCCAAGATGGCCGCCATCTTGAAAATTTATTTTTCGCTTCTTCTCCTGAACTGAAAGGCAAATTGACTCAAAACTTGGTAGGAAGCATCGGGTTGACTTGTAGATCAAAAAAAGCTAAAATCGCTCCGATCCGTAATCTAAGATGGCGGCCATGGCCGCCATCTTGAAAATCTATTTTTCGCTTCTTCTCCTAAACCAAAAAGCCAATTGACTCAAAACTTGGTAGGATGCATTTGGGTGACTTATAGATAAAAATAGCTAAAATTGATTCGATAGGAAATCCCAAGATGGCCGCCATGGTGGCCATCTTGAAAATCTATTTTTCGCTTCTTCTCCTGAACCGAAAGGCTTATTGACTTTAAACTTGGTAGGAAGCATCGGGGTTACTTGTAGATCAAAAATAGATAAAATCGTCCTGATTGGAAATCCAGGATGGCTGCCATATTAGCCATCTTGAAAATCTATTTTTCGCTTCTTTTCCTGAACTGAAAGGTCAATTGACTCGAAACTTGGTAGGAAGCATCTGGGTGACTTGTTGGTCAAAAATAGCTAAAATTGTTCCTATTGGAAATCCAAGATGGCCGCCATCTTAAAAAACTATTTTTCACTTCTTCACCTGAACAGAAAGGCCAACTGACTCCAAACTTGGTAGGAAGGATGGGGGTGACTTGTAGATCAAAAATAGCTAAAATCCTTCTGATTGGAAATCTATTTTTCGCTTCTTCTCCTAAACTGAAAACAATTGACTGGAAACTTAGTTACTAAGGAAGCATCGTGGTGACTTAAAGGTAAAAAATAGCTAAAATCATTCTGATCGGAAATCCAAGATGGCCGCCATTCTTAAAAATCTATTGTTCGCTTCTTCTCCTAAACCAAAAAGCTTATTGACTTGAAACTTGGTAGGAAGCATCAGGGTGACTTATAGAGCAGATATAGCTAAAATCGTCCCTATTGGAAATCCAAGATGGCGGCCATATTGAAAACCTATTCTTCGCTTCTTCTCCTGAAGTGAAAGGCCATTTTGGCCTTAATTTTGCTTTTTATACAGCTGTTTCTTAAAATAATTAGTGAAATGACAAACAGTGTAGACCCTGATCAGACTGCTCCTTCAGGAGTAGTCTGAACTGGGTCTGCACTGTTTGCATATGTCATTTTGTCAGACACTGGTGTATGGAATTTTAGAACATTTACCATACTGTAATATACGGTACCATATTTACCCTGAGTATTCTACCACGGTCCACCATGAAACCTTAGCATACTTGTCCTAAAATTTGAATTTCTATTTTGCTACCTATTGATGTGTATAAAATATTGCTGGATGGGTGGCACACAGTGTAGACCCTGATCAAATTCTGCAGCATCTGATCTGGTTGTATACTGTTAGCTCACTACCATGTCTGTCCAAGTATTTATGGTAAATACGGTAGCTGTTACTTTAATAACAGCTTCTATATTTACAACAATTCAGTCAAACTTTTGCACCAGTCATTTGAAACTCTTGCCCTTATAAGGGGCCGGGGATAGTGGGGACATAGCAGGGCTTAAGGGCCGTGACTTAACCTCCCAACAAGTCCTGGCAGTGTCAGAGATGTGCCGGGGTATTAATTTCCCACCAAAATGCTTTGCATACATAAATTTGAGCCACATCAACCTCAGACTTTAGTTTTCTTATAACTTGCCCATACTGTCAATGATACTTTATCTTTGACTTAAGCTGTATCGAGTAAACCAGACCTATTACCTTGAAAAAGATACAGGTTGATATTTGCAAAAGAGAGCAGACAGTTCCAGGAAACAAAAACCTGGCCCCGTGTTAGAGGGGCTTTTAGCAGGGATTTTACCATAAATTTGTCTCCACAATGCAGGGCATTTAGCAGGGCTTTAAAAACTGAAAAGTTAACAGCCCAACTATTTTCTGGCCCCGTAGAGGCTGGGACTACAAATGACTGGTGCATTAACCCTTATCCTGCTGAATATTTTAAGATGCCATGCCCTTTACAGATTTTCAGCCAATCAAATTCCTTGATACAGATTGTTGATATAAATTCACATTCTGAATGGCAAACAGTGCAGATCCAGATCAGTTGGCTTCTTCAGAAGCCAACTGATCTGGATCTACACTGTTTGCAAAACAGAGTATATCCGGGTTCAGCAGGACAAGGGTTAATCTGAACACACAAGATATAATCATAGCCCCAGGTAAGAGGGGTATCCAGCCCGGGGTATCCAGATACTTGTATTTTTTTTATTTCTTCACAAAAATATGTATTATGATGCTCATCAGAAGTGCTCCAGTGATAAGTAGTCACAACATATAATTTCATGGAGAAGTAAGAAAAATATGAATACTTTTTGGTCAAAAAAGTGCCTTATCTCGAGCAGTATTAAAATGATTGATAAATCATCTCCAGAGTGAAAAGTAGCTGACAAAAATACACAAAAGATAAGAAAGTTGAGAGAAATTATTTAATGAATCATTTCAAGTTTTATTTGACTGTAGACTGTTTATTTAATCAGGGACTACCTTGGTTTCCAGTTGAAAAATACAATGAACAATATAAGAGGTCAGTACCCTAATTACCCTTAACCCAGACATATGCTGTCTTTGCAAACAGTGTAGATCCATATCAGTTGGCTTCTGAAGCTAACTGATCTGGATCTGCACTGTTTATCTTTCAGTATGTGAATTTATATCAACATTCTGGATCAAGATATCTGATTGGCTGAAAATTAGAAGTGGGTGTGGCACCTTAATTTATTCAGCATGACAAGGGTTAATACTTTGCCATACTTAATCTAAATGTTTAACAATCCCAGCCCTGTAGACCAAAACAGATACATTTGCAAACAGTGTAAAACTAGATGAGCCTTCTCTTCAGGATCTACACTGTTTGCTGTTCTAGTTTACATTTTTGACTGATACCCTTGCTTACAACAACATTTGTGACCAAATCCAATGATGGAAAGAGTCCACTTCACGTGACTTCAGAAACTCAGGGGTGAGAGAGTTAAGTGATGTGTCTAAAATAATTGAAGAAATAGCAAACAGTGAAGACCCTGATAAAACTGCTCCTTTATTTTCTTTGGTCATTCTCTCCTTCCGCTAATTCAAGAAGGGCAGTTGTCGATTTCTGGCAAAAGAATGCACACAATACTGGTAGACCGTTTAGAGGACTAAGCCAGCCCAGTAAAAGTGTGGTTAGGCAAACTGACCAAGCTCAACATGAATCATTTGGTTGACTGGGCTGTAAAACCTCAACACAAACAAAATCATAGTCTTGGCACTATCCTTGCATTGTGTAGAAAAGGCAAAAGTAAAAGTTCAATACTTTTCCTCTTTGTTCACTGCCCTGCCCCAGTGATGGGGTTGGTGATGGTGCATTGGTTACATGTAGTCACAGCACTAGAAATATTTAATGTAATTATGGTACATTTGCCCATTGCATCAACAATTTAAAAACCTTGTTGTTCAGCCATTTGTCCATTCATTCTTCATACTTACTGATAGGTCACATAACTGACCGATGAAAGGTACATGCTAGGATCTTGAAGTTCCATATATGGGTTCCTTATGGAAAATTAACTGACCTGTATTTTTATACCACGCCACATGATAGTGGCGGGGTATTATGGTTTCACGTTGGAAGTCCGTGGGTCCGTCCGTCCGTCCGTCAGTCGTCCGTCTGTCCGTTTTTCGTTTCCAGATGATAACTTGAGTAAACATCAATGGATTTTCACCAAACTTGGTATGTGTATTGATATTGTGGAGATCTGGTTTGGGATTGCTAATGGGCAAATTTTGTCAAAGTTTTATGGAGTTATCTGCCCGAGACACACCCATATTTTCGTTTCTGGATGATAATTTGAATAAACATCAATGGATTTTCACCAAACTTGGTATGTGCATTGATATTGTGGCGATCAGGTTTGGGATTGCTAGTGGGCAAATTTCGTCAGTATTTGACAGAGTCATCTAACAGCGACATGATAATGGTGGGGTATTATAGTTTAACGTTTTTATTTTTAATCGTTTTTGGACTGAAGAGAAGATCTACTAAATAACTTCTGAAAAAAAAAAAAAAAATGAGTTTAATATATGAGAGTTATGCCCCTATTCAAGTTTGACATTTAAACATCCCTTATACTTGTGTAAGAAGCATATAGTTGGACACAGAGTATTTTATAAGTACACATTTCCAGTTCACAAAGTGTCCCTTGAAGATTTTTAATTTTATATAACCTTCTTCATTCAGCCAGCCTTAATAGTTTGTGTTAGTATTTCAACTTCTTAAGACCATTTATAAGAGCTCTCATAATCTGCTTATCTCCTTTGGTAAACATTAAAAAGGAATTAATATAATAAAAATATTTGAAGTTTATCGAATTTTGGGACATCTTAAACCTTAAAGCACTAGGCAAAATTCTAGCACATGACATTCTAAAATTGCTTTTGCTATTTTACAGAGTAAATGAGGCTTGACATTTCATGTGAATTGTCTGCCTAGCAGACAATTCACATGAAATGTCAAGCCTTACTTTCTCTGAAAATAAAAAAAGAAAAAAATCAAAGTGTCGTCTGCTGCAATTCTGATAAGTACACTTTAAGAGTTAAGCAAAAAAGTCTTTATCACTCGCAAGATTAGACTATACCTAGATGAGCTTTTGCATACCAGTAGTCTAAGACTATAATGAACATATGTTGAGTGTGCAGAAAGTTCTGGGGCTGAGCTGTTAGCAGGTACCAGTATTTATCCTTAATGCTTAGTATGCTGGGTAAAAATTACAGCAGACAACATTTTGAAGTATTTTTCATAATTTTCTCAGATAATAGGCTTGGCATTTCATGCAAATCAGCCTTTTTTTGTGGAAAAATAAGAAAAAAAGTATGCTCAGCATGTTTTCTTGGAGAATTAAGAAAAAAATATATACAGTGAAATTCCACCCACTATTTCTTTAAGACCACCTTTGGGACTGCCTAAACTTAATAAGGCAAACGAAAAAAATGTTTTGTTTCAGATTACATCTCCGAAATTTTAGGGTCAGTAGGCAGGCAAATATTTTTTAACATTTTTTTTTTGTATAGAAAATGAATAGCCTTAAAATAGACCTAAAAATTCCAGGAGGCCAAAAAAAGTTTGAGTAAGCCACAAAAAATTAGGGTGGGTAGGGTAACCGGAAACAAGTAATTTTTTTTTTTTTTCACCTTAGTTGGGTGGGCTTAATATTAAATATAGAATAATAAGAAAGAAACCATTTGGGACTCGCAAAAGCTGCTCTTAACTCTTGTCATGCTGAATAAATTAAGATGCCATTCTGGCGAAAGAATGTGGACAATACTGGTTAACCGCTTAGAGGACTAAGCCTGCCCAGTAAACGTGTGGTTAGGTAAACTGACAGCACTCGACATGACCCCATTGTGTTGACTGGGCCGTAAAACCTCAACACAAACAAACAAGATGCCACACCCACATCTAATTGTAATCCTATCAGATTACTAGATCCAAATTGTTGACACAAATTCACATTCTTAATGACAAATAGTGCAGAGCCTCATCAGTTGGCTTCTGAACTGATCTGGATCTATACTGTTTGCAAAGGCAGGGCATATCCAGGATCAGCAGGACTAGGGTTAATAGCGGAGTTGTCTTAATTTCTAGTGGTCCTAATCATAGGCAGAACTTTACTGTATCTGGATAACCCCTTTATGTAGAGTAATATGTCTAGGTGTGTCTAAGTATAAAAAAAAAATTTTTTTACAAAAAAAAAAAAATAAAAAAATCTTTGTATAAAAAAAAAAAGCTGTTATTCTCTTCAAAGACAGTATTCTTTTCTCCTTTCCTATCCCATGTTTAATATCAGTATAGTTTACGAGAATGTTTATATCAGATTTTTAGTGTAAAATCAGATTATTTCCCTGGCTTGGCCTCTTTTATTGATTGCACACATACACTTGATATATCAATAAATTAACAAACATTCAATTTTCCATACCTGTTCAATTTAAGATCGACATGTTCAATTTAATACCCAACCACCTTTAAAATCCCAAAGCTCTAAATAAGAGACCTCTCCAGATAAATATTATTCCTTTTTCTCTACAAAAATATATGTTGTGGGTACTCATTAGAAGTGCCTCGCAGAGGCACTTCTAATGAGTACCCACAACATATATTTTCACAGAAAAATAAGAAAAATATCAGTACTTCATTAGTTGAAAAAAAAAAGCTATATCTAGAGATTTTAAGCCTTATCAGTAATTTACCCCATGCGGAACCTCAATAATCCCGGGCAGTTGGGAACATGTCATAGCACGATACCTGTCTACCTGGACTATGTAGTACTTACTATAACCAATGTGTGCATATAGCGGGAATATTGACTTGATATCTTTGTCACAGTGTAAGATTTTGGCTTGAGACGGTGTGAGATTTTGACCGGGTGCCAGTCAGGGAATATTGTCACAGGAAGGTTTTGACTTTTTAGGTAAGCACCTGAATTAATGTTGGTTATAATTTTGGAGATAAAGTTTCAGCAACTGGAGTAAAGTTTTGTGTGAGTGATTGTTGCAGTTTTGTTGACAGATATTACCATAGCGACCTATCATGCGGATGTATTCCTTATTATCATTGGTTTGAGACTATTGGAGAAATTTACACTACAATAGTCCTGAATGGAAAAGTGACAGACAAGCTGTCAGAAAAGTATTGTTGTTAAAATGCTTTGCTCAGCTGTTTAAAAATGTTGTAGATTTCTCTTACATTACCTTGGGCTCCAATTATACTTGAAAAATTAAATGAAATCAAAAGTCAGCCCTAGATTAATTGTGTATTGAAGAAATCTTTAAGTTGGAGACAAGCTACTGCATGTTGAGGTTAAGGAGTTTATGTTAAAGTATTAATAATCTACATTTGTTGACTGAACTAACAATAAAGTCTTTGTACATGTTTTAAATTCTTATCAAATATTTACTGATATTTTACAATACTACGATAATATTACAGTACTGAGCACACAAACTGTTTATTTTCCAAATGAAATTTTCATTTGTTGAATTCTGTTTTGTTTTAGATTTGAATGGGTCATATAGTCAAATTTCATATTCTTATTTTATCATACTCAAGTTATGAGCAGATGACATTTTATTTAATGTTACCACTCTCTAGGCAATTTCAGCAGACCACTTACTGATGATATTTTTCTTATTTTTCCCAGAAAACAGGAGTTGACATTTCATGCAAATTTTTATCTCCAAATTCAGAAAAATATATCAGTATGTCATCTGCTGACAATTTTACCCAGCATGCTAAGCATTAAAGTAGAAGGATTGAGATTTTATATTGGTGATAGTGTGGTGTTTATAGGGCCTGCTATACTTGCAGCAGGTGGGGGAAGGGGGCATGTTAGTAGTTGTGTTTCAGTGCGGTACTTCTAATGAGTACCCTATTTACCCTAATTTTTTTCGGACAACTCAGTGGACCTTACCATACTTGTTCTGAAATTTAAACAAGTAAAATTATACTACCCGATGTTGTGTCTAAAAATTCCTGGATGTGTTGCAAACAGTGTAGACCCTGTGTAGCAGTGTAGACACTGGGTCTCCACTGTTTGCTCAGGCCTGTCTGTCCGAATACATAACTAAATACAGAACCCACACATACATTTTTATGGGGAAATCAGAAAAAAATATTCTAAACTTATATCATCAAATACTCCTCCTTTATAAGTCCTTCGTACCAGCAAGCCTTATATGACCAGCCATGAAATAATATGTCTGTATAACAAATCTGAACCTATTTTCAGAAATTGCTGCAGGGAAATATAATTTATAATTCCTAGGAGGAAATGTTTCTAAAAGAAATACTTCTTTGCTCTAGGAGGAAACATTTCCTCCTAGAGCAAAGAAGTATTTTTTCTATCACACTGCACAACAAGTGTAAATGATGTAAAGTCGCAAAACTTATTGACGACATATGCAAATGTCAAAAGAGTATAAGGGGGTAGGTCGGATGATGCGAAGGTGTTGTGTATCTTACGTCACCGGGGCGTCCAACTGATATTGGCTTACAGTTGGGCAAGGCCTGCTGTCCTTGTAGCAGGTAAGGGTAGAGGGGAAATGTTTTTATTTCTTCTGTTTTTTCACTTTCATTCTTGTTCCTCTTTCTTCCCTGTCCCTCTCTTTGATCTCTTCTACTATCTCTTCTATCTTTTTTCTCCCTTTCCCTGGGAGATAGCACAAAATGACCCACAAGGGTTGATGTGTCATTAAACCCCAACACAATCAATCATTCAATCAAAAGTGTATAAAATGTATAACTTACACCATTCTCTTGACTCACTGCTGGTTCTATATAGGGGCACCTCTGCAAATAAGCAGGGCTGTGGAAATACTGTGCCTAACTTGTCCAACTTGTCCCATTTCCCTGAGGACAAGAAATTCCAATTTGTTCTCGGACAAGGACTTCATAGCTATAGCTTAGAAGAGTATCCATATCATGAGATAATTTTTTCTTTTTTTCACCGAAGCACTTCTAATGAGTACCCACAACATCCGTTTTCTTTGAGAAATAAGAAAAATGTCAATTTTCGGGCAAGTAAATCTTGGTTGGACAAGTGGATTTTGACCATTTACTTGTCCGTGGACAAAATTGGATGATTCCACAATCCTGTAATAAGGGCATTTTTTGTTTTGTTTTGGACTCAACATATTTTCCTTTTATATACATACACATGTAGTACTGAAAAATGAAACTGTATGGCTTTTAAATGCTATAGATTTAACTAAAAAATATATGAAGCTATGTCTGTTACATTCATGTAGTTTCATTGTACTTATTAGGACTTAATTCCATACTATTTTGGTCTTAATTTTGCTTTTTATGCAGCTGTTTCTTAAAATACTTAGTGGAATGGCAAACAGTGCAGTCTGATCTGAGTCTGCACTGTTTGCATTTGACATTTTGTCAGATTTTGGTGTTCAAAATTTTAGGACATTTACCGTAACGATACAGCTAATTGTCAGGGCCGCAGGCATTTTCTATTGTTTGATGGTCTTAGAATAGTACACAGAATTTGCTTGGAATCAGTCCTAGTGAGCGACTTTCTTCTTGCCCTTATCCTTGCCCTTGCCCTGAGTGCTGGTACCCTAATAGGAAAAATATGTAATTTTTGTTTGTTTGCCGATTAACAGAAGTATTTCTGAATAGTTGTACAATTTGCTGATTGTGTTAAAACGATCTGATACAAAGTTAGCACATATTGGTAGCCCTATTGATTTCAGTTGTTTAACCTTTGTTTAATATCTTCCGTTAATCTCATAATGTACATATTGGATTATAGTACCGTATTTACCCTAAGTATTTGGACACCTATACTCCTTATCACACTTGTTCTAAAATTTGAACAAATACAATTTACTACCCGATGTTGTATCTAAAAATTGCTGGATGAGTGGCAAACAGTGTAGACCCTGATGAGATGCCGCATTTTGTTGCATCTCATCAGGGTCTGTACTGTTTGCTCAGGACTGTCTGTCCGAATGCATATGGTAAATATGGTATAGTATGTCTTGGCATGGTTAGTACGTAGTGATCAAATCAGTTACGTAGTACTTTATGATTTAATCGATTGTTTTGTGAAAGACAAAATGATACATTGGTTACGGAGGAGTTGTTAAGGAGAAGTATTTGATGATATTTCTTGGATAATTTTCTCCAGTTCTCCATAAAAACATATACTGTTGGTACTCATTAAAAGTGCCTCACTGAGTACTCACAACAATCATTTTTATGGAGAAATAAGAAAAATTATCCCAGAATTATCACCAAATATTCCTCAACAAGTCTTTTGATTGGTTATCTTTGTATGGCTTTCCCACACTGTCCCGTATTATCATCCAAGTTTTCCAGTCTTGTCTTTGCTTGCTTACCTCTTAACTTCTAGCTCATTCTGTGTCAGTAAGCTTGAAGTCTTTCTGACCAGTCATTTATTGTCAGCTAGCTTACAGCTTCCAAGATTGTTTTGAGCCAACAGCTTTGTCTAATGCAGACTGACCCTTTCCAGTCTGCCCATCATCGTCCAGCTTACAGATTTCCAATTTGTCATCGTCTCTGTCAGTTTAGAGAGCTTTCAACTTCACTTTTAACCTTTACCACTCTCTGGGCATATTCAGCAGGCAACAGATTGGTAATATTTTCATATTTTTCCAGAAAACAGGATTTGACATTTTATGCAAATTGTCTCCATGGAGACAATTTGCATAAAGTGTCAAATCCTGTTTTCTGGAAAAAAAAAAAAAAAAAAAAAAAAAAAAAAAAGTATTTTAGTGTCATCTGCAGAACTGTTACCCAGAGTTCTTAGCATTAACATTATGTTGCAGCTGCTCAATCTCACTCACAGTCTTGCACAGTTTCCTCTGTTTGACTTGTATCTGGTAACTGATTTCTAGCTAGACCCTTTGCAAGTTAACCTAAAATAGTAAAGCCTACTTCAGCTGGTTTTAAATTATGAGTTTTTAATGTGTTCTTTATCAGTTGGCCAACAGTAACCTACTATTATTAGTTACTGTCATGCCCAAGTCCATTTTTGCACATTTTGTCCAAAAGTAGTACCCTTCATGTGATCAGATTGAACCCCGTCCCCCCATCTCCAAATCTTCCCCGCCACTCATCAGAAATTTTGAGCCCCTGGATTTGTCCCTGTTCCTAGATACACTTATCAGGATCTACAGGGTTTATTTTACAATTCAAGCTTGTTTTCAAACACCAGTTAGAGATGTAATATATTTTTGTATTTTCTTTTTAATTTACTGACGATTCATGCTCAGTTTGATAAATAAACACTAATTTCAGTTATCATAAAAAGAAGACAATTTTGTGGGTACCCATTTGAATTGCATTGACATGTCGACTTTGCTTCTTTGAGGGCAGGGGCCACAATATGTATAAAGGTGATAAAATTGATTATTTACAATCTCTTTTTGAAAACTTTGCAAAATCACCCATCTATAGAATGTAGTTCATCATAAAAAAAGAATGTTATGAATGATATATGATGAATGTCAGAATATTTCAATCAGAAATCAATAATGGTTGGAGGTCACTCCTTAGTACACTGAAATTGGAATTAGCAAACGACAAGTGAGCAGTGTTTGTTGTAACTCTTAAAGTGCCAATCACAACTACAGCAGACGACATTCTGATTTTTTTAGATATATTTTTTTTAGAGTAAATAAGACTTGACATTCCCAGTGAATTGTCTGCTAGGCGGACAATTTACACGAAATGTAGTCTTATTTTCTCTGGAAAATAAAAAAAATGAGAGTGTCATCTGAGGCAAATTTGCTTTGTGCTTTAAGAGTTTATCCTAACATTATTATTAGCTCACCTGAAGCTTTGCTCCAGGTCAGCTTATGTCATGGCCTGTTGTCCGTCGTCTGTCCCCCGTTGCCTGTCCGTCGTTAGCTTTTCACATTTTTGACATTTCCTCCAGAACCATAAGTTGGATTGAGCTGAAACTTAGTGGGAGGCATTGTGGCAACATGGAGATTCAGAATTGCTAACTTGGTTCCGTTCCGATATCCAAGATGGCTGCCATGGCGGCCGTCTTGAAATTCTTCAAACGACATCTCCTCCCAAACCGTAAGTCAGATTGAGCTGATGGGAGGCATCGGAGCGACATAGAGATTCAGAGTTGCTAAAATTGTTCTGTTCCGATATCCAAGATGGCGGCCATAGCAGCCATCTCGAGATTCTTCAAACAACATCTCCTCCAAAACCATAAGTCAGATTGAGCTGAAACTTGATGGGAAGCATCAAAGTGACATAGATTCAGATTTGCTAAAATTGTTCCGTTCGGCTATCCACAAGATGGCCGCCATGGTGGCCAGGTGGACATCTTGAAATTCTTCAAAAGACAACTCCTCCCAAACTGAAAGTCAGATTGAGCAGAAATTTGATAGGAAGCATCGGTGGCCATTTTGAAATTCTTCATACTACATCTTTTCCCAAACCGTAAGTTGGATTGAACCGAAACTTGATGGGAGGCATCGGAGGGACATAGAGCTTCAGAATTGCTGAATTCGTTCCGTTCCGATATCCAAGGTGGCGGCCATCTTGAAATTCTTCAAACAACATCTCCTCCCAAACCATAAGTCAGATTGAGCTGAAACTTGATGGGAAGCATCAGAGCGACATAGATTCGAGTTGCTAAAATTGTTCCGTTTGGCTATCCACAAGATGGCCGCCATGGTGGCCATCTTTAAATTCTTCAAACGATATCTCCTCCCAAACTGAAAGTCAGATTGAGCCGAAACTTGATAGGAAGCATCGGAGTGACATAGAGATTCAGAATTGCTAAAATCTTTCTGCTTGCCTATCCAAGATGTCCGCCTGGGCAGCCATCTTGAGAATCTTAAAACCATGTCTGCTCCCGAATCCTAAGTCAGATTGAGCAGAAACTTGGTGGGAGGATTGGTGCCACATGGAGATTTAGAATTACTAAAATCATTTCGTTCCAATATCCAAGATGGCAGCCATAGGGTCATCTGGAAAATCTTAAAACGACATCTCCTCCCAAACCATAAGTTGGATAGAGCTGAAACTTGAAGGGAGGCATCAGAGCAACATAGCGATTCAGAATTGTTAAAATCGTTCCGTTCTGATATCCAAGATGGCCGCCACGGAGGCCATCTTAAAAATCTTTAAACCATGTCTGCTCCCAAACGGTAAGTCAGATTGAGCCCAAACTTGGTGGGAGGCATTGGGGTGACATGGAGATAGAATTGCTAAATTCATTCTATTCCAATATCTAAGATGGCTGCCATGGTGGCCAGCTTGAAAATCTTGAAACAACATCTACTCCCGAAAGGTAATTTGTATTATGTTGAAACTTAGTGGGAGGCATTGGGGAGACATAGAGATTCAGAACTGCTAAATTTGTTCCATTCCGACATCAAAGATGGCTGTCTTGAAATTCTTCAAATGACATTGCCTCCCAAACTGAAATGCGAATTGAGCCCAAACTTAATGGGAGGCATCGGAGCGAAATAGCGATTCAGAATTGCTAAAATTGTTCTGTTCTGATATCTAAGATGCCACCAAATTGAATATCTTCAAACCTCATCTGCTCCAGAATGCCAAGTATGTCAGATCGAGCCAAAACTTGGTGGGAGGCATTGGGGCGACATGGAGATTCAGAATTGCTAAAACCATTTTGCTACGATATCCACAATGGCTGCCACAGCTTCCATCCTGCTCTTCAGTTGTTAGCTCACCTGGAGCTCTGCTCCAGGTCATATGCCGTGGTCTGATGACCATGGTCAGTCCCTCATCAGTATGTCCATCAGTATTTTCACATTTTTGACATCTCCATCAGAATCATATCCAGGATGGTTACCATGGCGACCATCTTGAAAGTCTTTAATTGTTATCTGCTCCTGAACAGTAAGTCTGAGCGGAATCTTGGTGGAAGACATCGGGGCAGCATGGAGATTTAGAACTGCTAGAATGTTTCCGTTCTGATGTTCAAGATGGCTACCATGGCAGCCATCTTGAAAATCTTCAAATCACATCTGCTCCCAAACGGCAAGTCTGATTGAGCTTAAATTTGATGGGAGGCTTTGGGGTATTATGGAAATTCAGAATTTCTAAAATTGTTCTGTTCCAATATCCAAGATGGCCACCATCTTGAAATTTTTCAAACCACATCTCTTCCCAAACAGTAAGTCAGATTGAGCTGAAACTTGATGGGAGGCATTGGAGTGAAATAGTGGTTCAGAATTGCTAAATCGTTCAGTCCCAATATCCAAGAAGGCGGCCATGATGGCAATCTTGAAATTCTTCAAACAACATCAGATTCTGGATTTCTAAAGGCAATCTGATCTGGTAGCCAAGATGGCCACCATGGTAGCCAAGATGGCCACCATGGCACAATTTAATACATGATCAGTGTAATCCAGGTAAGCGATTTCTGGCCCACTTGGGCCTTTAGTTAATGCAATGCTGAAGGCATGTACAGGTGTACCTTTCTATGGGATTGGCAGAAAACAGTAGACAATCTGCATGAAATGTCAAAATCTGTTCTCTGGGAAAAATAAAAAAATATCATCCATTTGTTGTCTGCTGAATTTAGCCAAGAGAGGTAAAGGTTAAAGTTTTTAAGCAACTGGGTATTTTTGGCTGTTTTTACCCACTCACTATGCCCCATCTTTGAACAAGTAATGGGAGGGCATATTGCTTTGGGTTTGTCAGTCAGTTCGATTGTACATCATGCTTTTCTTGTAAGCAAAATATCTGAGTAACCATATGAGATAGATTCATGAATTTTTGCAAGCAGTTTGGAACCAATGTGTAGCTGACCAGTCCTGATTAGATTTTGGTGAACTTTGGATTACTTTTGTCAGAGTTATGCTCCTTTTCATCTTTGGCATTTAGTATAGGCAAGCCTATATATATATATAGTTGGCAGCAGAGTGTTTCTAGTTATCATTTAATTGGCTATTTCTTTTAGGTAAATGAATTATTTCCATGTTTTGTTAATGGGGGCAAGAAATAACCCATAAATTTAATTTGAATTGGTTTTTCAGAAATTTTACTTGGGTAAATACCCCAAAAAGCAGCTTAATGGATGGGCCTACTTAAGTGCATGTCACGATTTCCAGAAACAGAAAGTTTAGGTTCTCTGACCAAGGAAGAAATTTACTTCCTTTTGAACATTGGTTTTTCTGCAATTTCAACATCCATCAGTAACCTTTATCTCCAAATTAAGGGCAAAATTGGCTTTGTTCATTGTTTGTTCCTTACATTTCAACTTCTTTTTCTCAAACAACTGTTATCTCAAATGAAAATTTCCACTCCCTTGGAGTTTGAGATAATGAGAGTGAACTGTATTTTTGACTGACTCTCCCTTCCCTTGTATGTCAACAAAAAATGTATAATATAGAAGAATGCTAGCTTTGATTCACAGTATTCAGATCAAAGGTCAGTCTTTACTAGGTATAAAATTGTTGAGGTTTATTTTTCTGACATTTTGTTTTGTCATTCTTGCTAAGATGTATTATCAGTTGACATTTTGACCTTAATATTAGAAATTGGAATGGCATGCTAAAAAATATGTGACATACAACATGGGAAAAGGGCTCTTATTTCATATGCAAACAGCAAAGGTGCAGATCACCTTGCGCATATGTGCAGTCTGATCTAGGCATTTTCCCAGTGGGCAAACAACGTGAAAATGACGTCATATCAACGTCGATGCGACGTGATCACGTCGCATTGACGTTGATACGACGTCATTTTAATGTTGTTTGCCTGCTGGGTTCTTTACGTCAACATATCTTATAGTATCCATTGATTCTGTAAGTGGACAACAAAGACCCTGATCAGCCTGCGTGAATGCACAGGTTGTTTAGGCATTTCTCCGCAATTGTGTACGAGTCCTTTTCGTGTGTTGCACATCATATACCGTATTCAACCTAATTGCCGCACTGTGCGCTTAGGTTTTTAAAAAATACTGGGAAATATATGTACCTACCTATACAAAGGGTACACTTAAAAAGAAAAAAGAAAAAAGAAGGTCTGCGAAGGACTTTAAAGTCTTATCAAATGATACTTATGCGATAAATTTGTATGTTTTTTTTTTTCTTTCTGATTTTCTTTTTAAAAGCATATGTTGTAGGTACTCATTTGAATTGCCTCGACAAGTAGATGCAATTCCAATGGGTACCCACAACATATGCCTTTATAAAGAAGTAGACAAAAAGTACATTGGCTATAATCTGAAAACAGAATTGCTTGACCATTTTGCTTATAGGGGCATGTGAGGTAATTAGGTCGAATATGGTATATAAATGCTGTATTTACTACCGTTACCAAAGTATTGGGAGAGACAGGCCTGAGCAAACAGTGTAGACCCTGATCAGATGCCACAGAATGTGGCATCTGATCAGGGTCTGCACTGTTTGTCACTCATGCAGCAGTTTTTAGGCACATCAACAGGTACTAAAATGGGCTTGTTGAAATTTTAGGACCAGTATAGTAAGGAATTAAGGTATTCGAATAGTTAGGATGAATACATACACTGGTACAATGCAACCATGTGGGCCCAATGCCGAAAAAATGGCCTTTATGTCCTATGCAAACAACACAGGCCCAGGTCAGCTTGCTTATCTGTGCAGTCTGATCAGTCTTATTTGCTCAGTATATTCCCATTCTACAGCATCCATTATAAAATGAACAGTAAACACTCTGATCAGACTGTGTAGATACACTAGTTGTTCTGAGTAATTCATTGTTCACCTGGGCCCAGTTGTTCAAAGCTTCGTTAGCTTAACGAGCTTGTTAAGGGTCATTTCGTTAACTGTTTTAGCAGATTCAATATACAATATTCTGATATTTTTTGCTGAAAAAATGTGAGTAGCTTTTGCACTGCAAAAGCTACTCACATTTTTTCAGCAAAAAATTTCAGCATATTTGCGTATCACTCGATGTAAATTTTAATGAATCGTTAACTAACAACATCGTTAGCTTTGAACAACTGGGCCTTGGACAATAAGAATCCTTTTCTTATATTAAAATTCACATACAAAATAAATGCATTGGTAAACTGCAGTCATTTAGTAATGAATGGAATAGAAAAAAAAAATAATCTGAGACCCAATTAATGCTTTGCATGCTGGGTAAAAATTCAGGAGACAATGTCTGGAAATATTTTTTTCTTATTTTTGCCAGAAAATAGGATTTGACATTTCATGCAAAATGGCTCCATATGATAGGAGACAATTTGCATGAAATGAAATGTCAGATCCTATTTTCTGGGAAAAATAAGAAAAATATCAATTTGTCATCTGAAATTTTCCCAAAGCATGCTAAGTGGTACTAACTACTAACTGATAGAAACATGGATAAATTAATAATTCTTAAAATATGTAAAATTACAGCAGCATGAAATGGTAAAATAATACAGATAGTTCAACAGTTCAATAAACTTCAACTATATCTGTTAATCAGGGTGTTAAGTCTTCGCATATAAATACCAAGTGAATCGAGCTGATTAATCGAGTTAATCGGTAACCTTTATAGCGCCATGGAAAAAATTGCAGCAGACAACATTCTGATTTTTTTTTATTATTTTTGTGAGAAAATAAGGCTTGATATTGCATGTGAATTGTCTGCCTAGCAGACAATTCACATGAAATGTTAAGCCTTATTTTCTCGCAAAAATAATTATAAAAAAAAAAAAAAACATTTCAGACTGTCGTCTGCTGCAATTATGGTTGGCGCTAGGATTAATGTGGGACAAACATGCATGTATGGATAGATTAATTCATTTACTATTGTTTATTGTAAACAATACATATGGTCACAATGTTGTAAATATCATATTTCTTAACCCTTAAAGCACCATTCACAACTGCAGCAGATGACAGTTTTGATTTAGTTTTGATTTGTTTTAGGGGGTGGTCGGGTGGTGCGAAGGTGCTGTGTATCTTACATCACTGGGGCGTCCAACTGATATTTGCTTACAGTTGGGCAAGGCCTGCTATCCTTGTACAAATGTAGTGGGTAAGGGTAGAGGGGGAATGTTTTTATTTCTTCTGTTTCTTCACTTTCATTCCTGTTCCTCTTTCTTCCCTGTCCCTCTCTTTCATCTCCTCTACTCTCTCTTCTATCTCTTTTCTCCCTTTCTCTGGGAGACGACACAAAATGACCCTCAAGGGTTGACGTGTCGTTAAACCCCAACACAATCATGATTTGTTTTAGCTCACCTGGGCTGAAGGCCCCAGGGGAGCTTATAGGATAGTGGTCTGTCCATCCATCATCCTTCCGTTGTCTGTCAGTACCTTTGATCAGTTATATCTCCACAGACTGGAGGCTGATCTCAATCATTTCTCATTTGTAGCATGCCTCTGGTGGGGGATTGATGGCATAATCTGTTTTTGGAATTGAAACAAAAACTTTGGTTGCTATGGCAACCACAAGGTCCCATAGACTTACAGTGGAGAAAAGCTTGTCATCACCATAACTCTTTCAGTTTTGATCAGCTGTTCCTGAAAGCAGATAAGGTGAACATGGATGAAATCTCAAGCAAGTTCGAAAACTGGCTATATCAGATCATTAATCTTAGTTACATCCCCTTGATTGCTGAAAAAAGCCTCTGTTTGACTTTGTCACCAGCATAACTCATTCAGTTTTGATCGGATTTGTCATCAGCATAACTCATTCAGTTTTGATCGGATGTTCCTGAAACTTGCAGATAAGATGGACAGAGGTGAAATTTTAAACTAATTTGAAAACTGGCCATATTGGATCATTAATCTTAGAGTTACGTCCCCTTGATTGCTGAAAAAGCCTCTGTTTGACTTTGTTATCAGCATAACTCATTCAGGTTTTTATTGGATCTTCCTGAAACTTGCAGATAAGGGGGACATGGATGAAATCTAGGATGAATTCGATACCTGACCAGATTGGATCATTAATCATGGATTGCTGAAAAAAGCCTGTTTGACTTTGTCATCAGTATAACTCCTTCAATTTTGATTGGATCTTCCTGAAGTTTGCAAATGAGGTGGACAAGGATTGAATCTCAGAGAGTTTGAAACCTGTCCAGATTGGATCATTATTATGTCCCCTTGATTGTTAACCCTTAAAATGCCAAGAAAACCTGCATCTGAAAATGTTGTCGTTTATAACATCTCCTGAATATTCTTGCAAACTTTTCAAACCTATTTTTGCATACAGGCAAACAGTGTGGACCCTGATCAGACTGCTCCTCATCTGATCTGGGTCCACACGGTTTGCAAAAAGGATTTTTAAAATCACAAGCAGATGACAAAGCAGACAACAATTGTTGTGATGGCAGTTTAAGGGTTAAAAAAAAAAAAAGCCTATATTTGACTTTATCATCAGCATAACTCATTCAGTTTTGATCGGATCACCCTGAAACTTGCAGATAAGGTGGACATGAATGAAGTCTTGGATAAATTCGAAAAATTATCCAGATCAAATTATTTATTCTAGACTTACATCCACTTGATAGGCTGAAAATACCTATTATGTGATCTTGATCTACTTCTCAGCACAGGTGAGTGTTAAGGACCATCATGGTTCTCTTGTTTTAATTTTTCAGAGAAGACAAGTCTTGACATTTCATGCAAATCATCTGCCAAGCAGATCAGGTCTGATCTTGAGAACATTCCCAAAATGTTCTTGCTTTCAATCAGGGCTACTGGGACAATGT
The DNA here is from genome assembly GCA_964016985.1 of Anodontia alba. Lineage (NCBI taxonomy): Eukaryota > Metazoa > Mollusca > Bivalvia > Lucinida > Lucinidae > Anodontia > Anodontia alba. The sequence continues at coordinate 50,498,375 of OZ024826.1, read as the reverse complement.
CCACAAATTTTGATGAAAAACATTCACAGATTAGGGCTTACATCACCAGAAAGAGCTTGATTTTCCACCTACTTTGCACTTTATTTGAACAAATTCCATTAGGTATACCGTATTCGACCTTATTACCGCACTGTACGCTAAGGTTTTTCAAAATAACTGGGAACACTCAGTTGTGGTAAAATATGTATCTACCTACTAAGGATACACTATAAAAAAAGATCAGAAAAGGACTTATTCGATGATGATTATGCGATTTTTTCTGATTTTCTTTATAAAGGCATATGTTGTGGGTACTCATTTGAATTGCATTGACAAGTCGATACAGTTCAAATGAGTACCCACAACATACGCCTTTATAAGGGTGTAAAGAAAAAGTACACAGGCTGTAATCTGAAGTCTACGGAATTTCTTGACTGTGCGCTTATAGGGGTATGTGCGGTTATTAGATCGAATACGGTAAATAGAGAGATTGATCATAAAATATTTTCTACGGTCATTCTGTTCCTTCCACTGATTCAAGAAGGGCAGTTAGTTGTCATGACTGGGCCGTAAAACCTCAACACAAACAAACAAAAATCAGCTCCTGTTTTCTGGGAAAAATAAGAAAAATATCACCAATTTTTCGTCTGCTGAATTAGCCCAGAGAGTGGTAAAGGTTAATGGGACTCTAAATTACTTAATGGGAGTCTTTACTACTAAGCATGCTGGGAAATTTCAGCAGACAACACTGAGAAACCTTTTTTCTTATTTTTCTCAGAAAATAGGTTTTGATATTTAATGCAAATAAGGAGACTATCATGAAATGCCAAAGCCTGTTTCCTGGGAAAAGAAGAAAAATATCAGTTTCTTGTCTGTTGAATTTGCCCAGAGAGTTGTAAAGGTTAAAAAATCATTCAGACTGCACTCTCTGTATTTATAAATAGTTAATCTTTACCACTCTCTTGGCAAATTCAGCAGACAACATATTGATATTTTTCTTATTTCCCCCCAGAATGACTTGACTTGACATCACATGAAACTCATAGGTGTCTAAATACCTATTTATAGAATATTGTTAGATGTTTAGTACTTAAAAGATCTTATTTTTTAATAATGGAAAAGTATAAATGCTCGTATAATAGAAGCCTTTGGAAAAACGCCACTGCCTCTGTGTTGCTCGGGTGCCTGGTAGTGTTAAAAACCCACACAACAACAATCTTTAGGGACTATGCATGCCCAGCCTTGCACAATGATTATTACCCAAGGACCTGATAAATTCAAATATTTACTCTTAAATGCTAGGCAGGCAATACACTTGAAATGTCAAGTGTAAAGTTGAAATGCCTTATTCTTTTCTGAAATAAAAAAAAATGAAAAAAAAAAATGACAACAGACAAAATACAAACACACACTGATAATAATAAAATGAAAAGGAATTTGTGAATTTGTCTGCCCAAATTTTGGCACTTTTAGGGCGAATATGTATGCTTGGGAAATGATCTGTTTAGATCTGGAGCTATTGTTTTCTTGTGGATACTAAATTTTGTTCTTTTTTCCATATGGAATGTGCAGTCTGATCAGGGCCTTAACTATCCACATACATCTCAAAGGCACCATTACATATGGCACAACTCATTTGTTGCCTTTGATAGCTTGGCTGCCCTTGTCTGACATTAGTTTTATGGTCTCTTGTGATTGCAAACTAGATCTGTGTATAATGGATCAATAGAAAATTGATGTCCGAAAATTATCAATTTAATTTAGGTTTGTGAGGTGACAAATCATAATCTCAGGTTGTGAAAGTTTTATGGCCATTGATCCAATCTCAAGAGTGGCATGCCATTTGTGTGTTTGTATAAACCTGTACATCTTTGTACATACCATAATTACCCTAAGTATTTGGACAGACAGGCCTGAACAAACAGTGTAGATGCAGGTCCCATATGACTCAGACTGCGGCCTCTGATCAGGGTCTGTACTGTTTGCCACTCATTCAGCATTTTTAAGACACATCAGCAGGTGCCGGCCTCAGTGACTCAATTGGATGCGCCGTCCGATTGAAGACCAGGAGGTCACTGGTTCAACCCCCGCCGAGGTCGGCAACATTCTTTCGTGGAGATTGATCATGAAATATTTTCTACGGTCATTCTCTCCCTTCCGCTGATTCAAGAAGGGCAGTTTTCAGTTTCTGGCAAAAGAATGTGCACAATACTGGTTAACCGCTTAGAGGACTAAGCCTGCCCAGTAAACGTGTGGCTAGGTAAACTGACCGCGCTCGACATGACCCCATTGGGTAGACTGGGCCATAAAACCTCAACACAAACAAACACATTAGCAGGTAGCAAAGCTCTTAATAAGGCCAGAGTTTTTTATCTTTAGGTTTTTGGGAGATTTCTTAAAAAGTTGCTGTCGTGAGATAGGAATAAAAATAAAAATGTGAAAAAGCTTATGTCGATTTGAAATAAAAATAATTTCCCACCAAAAATACATGTAAAAATGCAATATTTCAGCCCTAAATTCAAAGGGTAGGGACATAAAACAAAAATAAAAATTGAAGTCCAAATTTTGTTTTTCTGGAGGGGCTAAAATCTTAAGGTAGGCTCTCCCGTAAACCTACAAATAAAAAAAGCGTGGCCTGAGATGCTTTTTTTTCAATCCAGAAGTATTGAATTTTTTCTTATTTCTCCATAAAAACATATGTTGTGGGTACTCATTAGAAGCGCCTCTATGAGGCGCTTCTAATGAGTACCACAATATATGTTTTCGTGGAGAAATAAGAAAGATATTTACCTGATACCCTCGTCTTATCTAGACCTACGCAGGTAGTAAAATGGACTTGTTCAAATTTTAGGACAAGTGTAGTAAGGAATGTCAAAAATTTAGGGTAAATAGAGTAATGGTTTATTGAGAATTAGTATAGACCCTGATCAGATGCTGCAAAAAGAATTAGATCAGGATCTGCATTGTATGATATATATAAAAAGGGCTGAATGTCAGCCTTTGTGTGTCTTCAGATTTGATCAGATTCTGTGAATTTTAAATATTGCCATATTTAGGCTAAATATTGGGACAAAAAAACTTGTTGCAATTTGCTTTTGCAGTCTTACAATCATTGACAAAAATTAATGAAAAATAACAATATTAAACAAGATTGAAAGATTATGATGTATCATAGCTTTTGGTATGTTATATAAATATCTTTTAGGCAGTCTTTAGCTTTCTAGCTGGGCTTCTGTTTTCTTTTCACCCATCATATTTTATTTCAGGTCTTGATGCAGCATCATGCTTTACTGAACCCCAAGACTAAACACAATGTCTTAACCCTTAAAGCCCCAATCAAAACTGCAGCAGACAACATTTTGAAATATTTTTTTTTAATTTTTCAAAGAAAACAAGTCATGATTTTTCATGTGGCAGACGAGTCACGTGAAATATCAAGACTTGTTTTCTTTGAAAAATTAAAAAAAATAAAAATAAATGTCATCTGCTACAAATTTTGCTTGGCGCTTTAAGGGTTGAAAGAAATGTTTGTTTAAATTTGGTTATTTTTGTACTTGCAGGTGGAGGGAAGGGATGAAGAGATAGAACGACTCAACAGAATGTTGGACGGCGGCAGACCTTCAGATGTGGTGGCCCTGGAGGCCAGAAACAGGGCCAATGAGAGAATGATATCCCATCTCAATATACAGGTACACCATAACATCCCTCTAACACTGTTGTGGGGATCCAAAACCAAAACAGTGTTAGATAAACAACTGAGTTGTGTCCAAACATAAATGTATAGATTATGTAGAAAAATGACCATAAATTGTCATTTGTCAATATAGTCTATACATGTTTTATTGACTACAACATTTTTTGGGGTCAATCTTTAAAGTGGCTTATATCTAAAACCATGCTGTAATAAATTGTGTCACAAAGCAGTTGCTGTGTATTGCTACTCAGTAACTTTTAGCATTAGCGAACAGCATTTAAATATATTTCTGTTTTGTTGTTGTTTGTTTTTTTAAACAAAAAACAGAACTTGACATTTCATTGAAACATCTCTTCTGTTTGAGATTACCTATTATTGCATAAAATTGCATTAAGCTGTGCATTAACAGCCGTGCATTAACCAGCGAAAAGCCGTGTATTAACAAGGCAATTCACGCGCTGTTAATGCACAGCTACGCAACTTTCAGTATGATCGTACCGGGGCCACAGATTTGCTGCTGTCACAAGATGTGTAATGCCCGGCCCTAGAACGAGCATAGTCAGTGGAAATTACGTTCGCGAGACATCGGTGAAAAGGCGAAACAAAATAGTGCAAAAAATAACGCGAAATGTAGCAATTGTTTTCAGTTTTTATGCAATAATAGCGATCGAACATGGTTTTTCAATGCATTAACATTCGCCAGGTCCCTTGGGAGGTGTTGAAAACCGTGGCCTTCGGCCTCGGTTTTCAACACCTCCCACGGGACCTAGCGAATGTTAATGCATGAAAAACCATGTTTGATCCCTATAATGAAATACCCTGCGACATGATATTGGTGAGGTACGTTTTCTTGCTTGATTGCAGTCTGTCTCTGTCACATCTGTCACATGTGCATGTGTCTATCTGTCCATATTTTATTTCTGTCCAGTAAGTTTGCTTCAGTTTCTTGGATTCTGTTGGAAATTTATGTATGAACTGGTATTGGGAAGAGCTTATATGGGATTGTGAATGGGTAAATATAAAAAAAATTGAGATAATGACTATTGATAATTGTGAAAAAAAAAAAAAAAAAAATGGTTTTCGTGCCATACCTTGTGTGGTTTTCATCCAATTAAAATGAAATTTTTATGTGTGTATATCTGTCTAAAAAATGCAGGTTCAGTATGTCCTCAGTATATTGACTTTAGTCCTGCTGAGGGGGTGGTTGGGTGTGGTGAAGGTGTTGTGTATCTTATGTCACCGGGGCGTCCAACTGATACTGGCTTACAGTTGGGCAATGCCTGCTATCCTTGTAGCAGGTAAGGGTAGAGGGGGAATGTTTTTATTTCTTCTGTTTCTTCACTTTCATTCCTGTTTCTCTTTCTTCCCTGTCCCTCTCTTTCATCTCCACTACTATCTCTTCTATCTCTTTTCTCCCTTTCTCTGGGAGACGACACAAAATGACCCACAAGGGTTGACGTGTCGTTAAACCCCAACACAATCAATCAATCCTGCTGAACCCGGATTTGCCCTTCCTTTGCAAACAGTGTAGATCTGGATCAGTTGGCTTCTTCAGAAGCCAACTGATCTGGATCTGCACTGTTTGTCATTAAGTTTGTGAATTGTATCAACAACATGGATCGAGTAATTTGATTGACTGGAAATTAAAAGTGGGCGTGGCATCTTGATTTATTCAGCATGACAAGGGTAAGGTATATGAATTTGTATCAACAACCTGGATCAAGTAATCTGATTGACTGAAAATTAAAAGTGGGAGTGGCATCTTAATTTATTCAGCATGACAAGGATTAAGAAATTCTATTCTACTTGCAGATTGACTTCTTACAACAGAAGACCCGAGAGATGGACAGGAAGTACCGGGAAGCACTAGCAAACAAGGATGAAGTTGACATGGTAAACTCAAAGTTGAAGTCACGCAATAACGAGCTAGAGCTGGAACTTCAGGATGTCGACCGTCTTGCCAAGAGGTTGGAAACAGACAAATCTTTTGTCCTGAAAACTGCAGACAGGGAAATGTCTGAAGCTAAGGTAACTCAGAAATAAGACCAATTGCAGGTCATGTCTTTTGCTGTCCACAAACTTTAAGTAGAATTTTAGTAGAATGTTTCCTGAGAAAAAGTCATTCAGTCTGCACAGGCCTTGGTGGCAGTTAGAGGACTAACCCTACCCAGTAAGCATGTGGTTAGGTAAACTGACCACACTCAACATGACCCTATTGGGTTGACGGGGCCGTAAAACCTCAACACAAACAAATCATTCAGTCTGCAAGATGAGCAGATTAAAGTTTCTGTTTCTTTCCTTACCTACCAATCATCAGTATGAGTTGGTGAGTGAATTTTTCATGCCCTGAAGGCCCTGATCAAACTGCACCTGTGTTTGCATATACGTAGCTCTAGATGAGAGAGCCATTCAGATAAATATTTTTCTTGTTTCTCTACAAAGACATATGAGCCAGAGCACGACAAAACCTACAATAAGACCTGTGTGACCAGCTAAGATCAGCCTGTACATCCACCCAGTATGGCAAGGGTTCTCATTTACCCTTCTGGAGGCTGTAAAAGGCACAAGCGATCAGCTAAGACTGATCAGATTGCACATATGTGCAGGCTTAGCTGAGTCTTCACTGGTTGCACGTCTTATTGTAGGTTTTGTTGAGTGCTGGCTCATATGTTATAGGACTCATTAGAAGTGCCTCGGTAAGGTGTACCCAAGTCATACCATGTTATCAAGTCATACCATGTTATCAAGTCATACCATGTTATCAAGTCATATCATTATATATTTTAGGGAACAGTAAGAAAATATATATACAGTCGAACCTCGATGACTCGAACACCGATGGCTCCTTTACCATGGCTAATTCATTTTTGAGTCCCTACGAAATTCTTCCGATAGCTCAAGAAAACAAATATATAAGGAAATTTTCTTATTTTATCGTGAAATTGTATATTGTGTGTACTCAGTAGAATCGCCTCATCAAGGCGATTCTAATGAGTACACTCAACATACAATCACTGTGTAGAAAATCGAAAAGATTTCCCTAAATTATCGCTGTTTGCTTCCTGAACAGGTGCCATGATTAACCCTCAGTGGCTCGAACTACCCATGTCTCGAACGAATTTCCACGGTCCCAAAGATGTTCAAGCCATTGAGGTTCGACTGTACTTTTTGATGAAAAAAAGGAGACCCAGGGTGCTTCTGATGAGAACTCACATATGAGCCAGCCCACGACAAAACCAACAATAATACTTGTACTACCAGTGAAGACTCAGATCAGCCTGCCCATCCGCACAGTCTGATCAGAGTCTTCGCTGATTGCGTGTGCCTTCTACAGCCTCCAGGTTATCCAAAGAGGGATAAATGAGAACCCTTGCCATACTGGGTGGATGTAGAGGCTGATCTGAGTCTTTGCTGGTCACACAATTCTTATTGTAGGTTTGGTCGTGGCTCATATACTTTCGTGAAGTAAGAGAAAAATATCCCTACTCAGATTGCAAAAATAAGGTGCCCTATCTAGGGCTATGCCTAGTTTTATTATGTCTCCACACCTATAGGAAGGGGGATATTGATTTCGGTGCCAATCCCTTTGTCGTTTGCGTTAGCGTGAGACTTTCTTTCAGTGGTTGGATTCTTACCTAATGACGTGCTGCTAATGAGTTCCCACAACTTACTTTCAATGGAGAAACAAGAAAAAATATCTAAGTTTTGGTTTATAAAAAATGCCTTATCTGAAGCTTGTTATGTCCACCCACCTATATATGGGGAGCAAGACATTGTTTTTGGTGGCGTGACAGTGTTGGCGTGACCCTTTCTTGTCTTCAAGAATCTTGTGAATGTGTTTGGAGTCTTGCCAAATATTCATGGATATATAATTGGGACATAACAAAAAAAAAATGTTTAGATTTTGGTGACCTTGACCTAATTTTCAAGGTCACAGCAGTAGAAAATCTGAAAATTTTGTGGTGTGGGATGGAGTGGGAAAACACTGTTACTTGTATTATATAATTATAATAAAATGGATATGCAGATAAATATTTTTCTCATTTCTCCATGTAGACAGTTCTGCATACTCGTTAGAAAATTGCCATTCAGGGCCCGGTTGTTCAAAGCGTCGTTAGCTTAACAAGCTCGTTAAAGGTCATTTCGTTAACTGTTTTAGCGGATTCAATACACAATATTCTGATATTTTTTGCTGAAAAAATGTGAGTAGCTTTTGCACTGCAAAAGCTACTCACATTTTTCAGCAAAAAATTTCAGCATATTTGCGTATCACTCGATGTAAATTTTAACGAATCGTTAACTAACGACGTCATTAGTTTTGAACAACTGGGCCCTGGTGATACCACAACTTGGTTTCTATGGAGAAATTTGAAAACTATCAAATTGTTGTAGGGGAATAAAATCTTATCTGAAATTGTATTAAACTTGGTCCTGCTGAACCCTGATTATGCCCTGCCTTTGCAAACAGTGTATATCCAGATCAGTTGGCTTCTAGATCTGCACTGTTTGCCATTAAGTATGTGTTATTGTATCAATAACCTGGATCAAATAATCTGATTGGCTGAAAATTAGAAGTGGGGTGGCATCTTAATTTATTTGGCATGGCATGGATTAATTTGGATTGAAAGCAAATCAGCTCTAGGGGTAAATATTGTGATGTTACAGAATGGTGATGTAATGGGTGGTGATGTGATTTAGCAGGATTTCACTATTTTCAGGATGAGTTGGAGAAATCTCGACATGAATTAGAAGATATGGATATGGAGGTGGCACAGATGAAGGCCGTAAGTAATTTGGACTCTCTTAATGTTTAAATAATTTACGGGAGACGGACTTCATAAGTCAGTTGACTTTCTTCCGAATCCCATTGTATAATATTGTAATGTAGTAAACACATGTCTTGTATATGTTCAAATATAATATTATACATGAAATAAATGTTTAAACTAAATAATTTACCTTTATGACTTTCTGGGCTAATTCAACAGATGACAAATGGATGATATATTTTTTATTTTTTCCCCAGAAAACAGGCTTTGACATTTCATCAAAAATGGAAACAGTTTGCTTGAAATGTCAAATCCTGTTTTCTCAGAAAAACAAGACAAAAAAAAAATTCAATATGTTTTCTGCTGAAAATTTTCCCTGTTTGCTCTAGCTTTAAAGATGTTTCATAGCTTTGTGGCCTTAGGGAATTAGAACCCACTCGAAGGATTTTATTTTCTCCTCAAGAAACATTGAATGTACCATAGCTCTAGATAAGAGGGATAGCCTGATAAATATTTTTCTAATTTTTCCATACAAATGACTTTATTAGATCTGTCTTGCTAAGGCCTTCCATAGCTCTTGATAAGATGCTTTTTCCAATCCAAAAGTATTGATATTTTTCTTATTTCTCCACAAAAACATATGTTGTGGGTACTCATTAGAAGCGCCTTGGCCAGGCGCTTCAAATGAGTACCCACAATATATGTAATATGTTTTCATGGAGAAATAAGAAAAATATTTACATGTACCTGATACCCACTCTTATCTAGACCTATGGGCCCTTCTGATGAGACTAGTGAAGTGCATGAGTGAGTACCCAGGGGACTTGTTAACCCTTGTCGTGCTGAATAAATTAAGATTCCACGCCTTAATACCATATACTTCATTGAAAAGCCTTAAAGCCTTTTAAAAATGAGTATTAAACTCCCAGCCACATCAAGGCACTGTTGTGATATTAACAAAAACATGTTGGAAGTAACGTGAACTCTTTCCCTGTTAGTGGCGACTTTGTCGTCTGCTGATAACCTTTGCAAACAGTTTGGATGCAGATCAGGCCCGACATAATGTCGGGCCTGATCTGGACCCAAACTGCTTCACACTCTGATGGTATTCCTGAAAGATTTTTTTTTGAAGAAGAAGTTGATTTTAAAAAAAATCCACAGGTGACAAAAAAAAATGAAAAATTACCCAGCATGCAAAGAGTTAAACTATAACTTATTTGTACATTCTAACATGGACAGACACAAACAAACATATACCTTCTGTCGTATAGATGGTAATGACAAACTGAATCTGTAATTGTAGTAGCTTCTCTGTATCATAAAGATGAGATATCAAATTATTTCCATTGTTTGTGTAGGAAAATGCTCGGCTGAACAAAGATTGTGCAGAGATGAAGTCCCAACTTACAACGAAGACCGGTGATTTGTTACGTCTAGAAGAGTTACATGACAGGATAGCAGAAGATAAGAAAAGACTGAGTCACAGAGTGAATAAACTTATGGCAAATGGTAAGATATGCATTCCTCCACAAGTCTAGGCTCCATAGCACAGTCGAGTCAATAGCTCATCTGACTGCAGTTCCAAGGGTCACAAGTATAAATCCTAGGCCACATACCGTATTTGACCCATTTACCGCACAGTGCGCTTAGTTTTTTCAAAATTGCATCCAAAATGCTTGGTAAAAATATCTCTCCAATTAGCGCACACCAAGATCAAACACTGAACCGCCGAAATCAAGTTCCATTGTTTACAACAAGACTGACTGACAGACAGCCAACTTAGTCATGAATACTGAATAAAAAGTGCAAGTGAAGTGAAAACAACAACAACAACAACAACAACAAATATTAACACTTACCTGAGAAAAACAAAGAAAAAGACCGGCATTTATCTTCGGACCATGATCAGCTGTTTTATTCTGTTTACATTCTGAAGGTCAGGTCAGACGCTATTCTTGGATAACCAATCAAAACATCTGGGTATGTATAATGAACGAAATTTATATTGAACGAAACTTTAATAGCAATCAGTACACTTTCAGTTTAAAAGCCTATGAATAGGACTGGATCTTTTTCCCTTTATGGGAAGATGAGGCAAAATCAGCCATATCCTGCTGAATTCTTGTTAAGGAAAAACTTTTGAAACCTTCATTTAACGTACGGTATGTTGTTTATCTAGGCCGTTTTGGTATTGGGCCGTTTTGGCCAAAGTCCCGACTTCCACTCTACTCCTGGCTTTTATACCCTCCACCATTGCACTTTTCGTCGAAAAAAAAAAATTGTAAATTTGTAACACCCGTCTATTGTTCACATGTTTTTAACATGGCACATTCATTCGACAGTGATCATTCGTTTGAATTTAAGTCAGTTATACGAGGATTTCTCTTAAAACAGTAAAGGTAAGTTTTTGGCTGTATTTTCTTGGAATCTCTGGGTTCAGATACCGGAACGACAGTGCGCTTGTGCAAGATTCCCGGAAAAGACCTCGGTGTGCGCTTATAGGAGCATGTGCGGTAAATGGGTCGAATACGGTAAGTTTCTTGGAGATTGATCATGAAATAATTTTCATGGTCCAGAAAGGGCAGTTGTCAGTTACTGGCAAAAGTATCTGCACAAAGTACTGGAGAAAGAAGGAAAATATTATGTGGATACCCCCTCTTATCTGGAGCTATGTTCTCTATGGGCCTAGTCTGCTAGTCTTTCAGGGGCATATTCAGAGGGGGTTCAGGGGTTCAGTGGAACACCCCTTTGACTCAAAATTTCATTTTCATAGGAAATTTTGGATAAATTTGGAATACCACATTTACGCAAAATATTCACACCCTTGCTCTTTACCCTATACTTCTCTGTAACAAGTACATAATTGTACTGCCTGTGAGTGTGTAAAATTGCTGAATGAGAGGCAAACAGAGTAAACCCTGATCAGATGCCGCATTCTGCAGCATCTGATCTGGGTCTACACTGTTTGCTAAGGTCTGTCTGTCTGTCCAAATACATAAAGTAAGTACGGTAATTTTATCAAATCGAACCTCCTCAGAAATCATCCTGGGTCTCCCCCTGTCTTTTTAGGGTTTCAACCATTAGCTTACTTATAGATGGACGGTATATGGCAAATAGTGGATTCTGACCAGACAACACAGACACAGAGTGGGGGTGGGGAGGGGGGGATGGGGGTGGTCTGTATCAACATTAAAAGTATTTGGTGATAACTTAGGATGAATTCTGTTTGTTTTTTCTCCAAAATAAGGTTGTTGATACTCTCTAGAATTACTTCTATGCAGCAGTTCTGATAAGAACCACAACATACAGTCAAACCGCAATAACTCAAACATCTATGGGACCATGTAAACTTGTTCTGGACATGGGTAGTTCGAGCCAGTGAGAGTTAATCATAAAACCAGGTCAGGAGGCAGTTTGGGGATGTCTTTTCAGTCATCTATAAAATAATGGAATGTTGAGTGTACTCATGAGAATTGCCTCAATGAGGCAATTCTAATGAGTACACATAACATACATTTCATGATAAAATAGGAAAATTTCCTAAACTATTCTAAAATATTTGTTTTCTTGAGCTGTCAGAAGAATTTTCTAGGGACTCAAAAATGAGTTTGAATTAGTCTTGGTAAACGAGTCATCAGTGTTCATGTCATTGAGGTTTTACTAAACATTTTTACGTCAAAATATTCCATTTGTCAAAAAATCCACTAAAAGAGAACCCTGTTTTACTTTATTTACCAGAAAAAGAATTAGTCCTGGAGATTGAAAGATTAAAAAGAAAAAGTGGTCCAGCAGGAGCAGCCAAAAAAGGCAAGATTCCCAGCAAGTTAGATGCCTTCGTCCGCAGTGTGGAGGAAGAACGTAACTACTATAGAGACCAGGCAGAAGCATTCCAGAAGATGTTGCGCGGTGAGATACCCTCACGGTCACGTAGTCCACCGAGATCAAAACCGTCTTCCAGATCAGCTAGTCCAATGAGAGATGCTTCCCCTGCCAAAGCTGACAAAAAGGTATAACAAGGACTGTTCTGTAGATTGATCTTTACAACACACTTAGCAAACTGAGTGGCTGGTGTATTTCAGCAGAAGAGTTTAGGAGGAGAATGTGATAATTTTTTGGGGGATAATTTTTCTTATTTCTGCATAAAACATATGTTGTGGCTGCTCATTTGAAATGTATTGCTGATGTGCTTCTAATGAGTACCCACAACATACGTATTTTTAGACAATAGGGGAAAGTTATCCAAAAAAGTTAATGTCAAATACTCCTCATTAACAATTTCTGATAGGGGTTGTTTGGGCATGGCGAAGATCTTATGTCATCCGAGCGTCCAGCTGATACTGGCTTACAGTTGGACCAGGCCTGCTATCCTTGTAGCAGGTAAGGGTAGAGGAGGAATGTTTTTATTTCTTCTGTTTCTTCACTTTCATTGCTGTTCCTCTTTCTTCCCTGCCCCTCTCTTTCATCTCCTCTACTAATTCTTCTATCTCTCTTCTCCCTTTCTCTGGGAGACGACACAAAATGAGCCACGAGGGTTGATTGATGTATCTTTAAACCGCAACAGAATCAATAATTCCTGATATTTTTTTCATATTTTTGAGAGGAATACGGTCTGAATGTTATTTGAAATCGTCTCTGCAGGAATGTAATTTAAATAAAATGTAAATCTTTGAATTGTAGGGGAAAATGAAAATAATAAACAAGATGTCATTTGTTGGAATTTAAATTCAACACGTTCAAGATTATGATATTTTATTATCCATGTCGTACAGATAAAGGGCAAATAGTACTTGGATTGTGCATCTTTTCTATGGTTTGTTTACTAAGAAAAAATGACACAAGTATAGAAGTATAGCAACAGATGCAAGCCCTGTGATGCCAGACACTGACTCTTATGACGGATTTTTCTGTCTACCGCTAACACCCGGATAAACCCTGCCTTTGCAAACAGTGTAGATCCAGATCAGTTGGCTTCTAAGAAGCCAACTGATCTGGATCTGCACTGTTTACCATTCAGTATGTGAACTTATATCAACAATCTGGATCAAGTAATCTGATTAGCTGAAAATTCGAAAAGGGTGTGGCATCTTAATTTATTCAGCAGGACAATGGTTAAGATTCTTATATTCCTAAAAGGTCTCATCAAAAATATATGTACAGTTGCTTGTTAGAAGTACATTGTATACAAGAAAATTTGGGCAGGGCCATGCAAAAACATGTCTTTTGGCATATGGACAGAGGGAAGACCCAGATCAGCCTCCGCATTTGCACAGTCTGATCAGGGGCCTTCATTGTCTGGTAATAGAACCATTAGATACTGCAGAATGTATGAATGGAGAGCAAAGGCCTGAATGATATTTTGACATCACGAAAACATGCCTATACAATTTTGATCCCCTTAAACCCTACTTTTATATAGTAAAACTGGGGTTTACAGGGGTATACATTATTTTTCATATTTCTGCTCAAAAAATAGAATGTGGACACTCATTAGAACCACCTCATTGAGGCAGTCCTAACGAGTACCACAATCTATGAAAAATATCAGAATTTTTATCTGAAAATTTTCATTTTTTTGGTGGATAAACTTCAACCTCTTTATGACATGGTTCATTATAACACGGTTTTGGATATAACACAATTCAAAGATGGATCCCAAAAATGTATAGATTATATTGAAAAATGACCATAAATGGTCATTTTTCAGTATAATCTATACATTTTTGTTTGGCTATAACACGGTTGTTTAACTAACATGGTTTATGCTATGGACCCCAACAATAGTGTTATAAAGAGGTTGTGATGTATTTGAAAAGGCTTGTTTTCGTAATGAGCTTGCGCAGGATGATCTGAATTTGTACTTTTTGAGCATGCTCAAAGACACCTTTTTTGCTTGCTAATTTTTCTGTCGCATGCATATTGAATGAGAACTTTAATACCAGCATTGGAAGCTGCCTATAAAGAAACAAAGCATCAACTAAAACGTTTTGAAAAGAAAAAGCAAATTTTGTATTACAAGAGAAAACTTAGCTTGAAATTTGCAATAGCACAAATATTCATTTGTTATGGCATAAAAATTGTGGTACAAAAATTTTTAGCATTTTATAAATAAATATTTCTCCAGTGGTTTAGTGAAACAACAAAACTCTTAGAAATGTGCATACATGTGTATATTGCATTATTTAGTTATTAAAACCATTAGAACTTAATATTTTAACAATATTTTTTTTGTAGATATTGAAATATGTTGTGTCTGTGAGTGTCTGTGGGAATATAAATTTTAAACTGCAGCAAGCAAAGAGCTTGAAAGATGTGGTTCTAATGAGTACCCACAATATATGTTTTTATAGAGAAATGAGAAAATATTATGTGGATCCCCCTTCTTATCTGAAGCATGGATACGCAGACTGTATAGATTTACTTTATTGTATGAATTTGCACAGATTGTTCTGTTTGCTTGTTGTAGAATATTTATGGCACAGTACTATAAATAGATGCATATTCTTGTCACCATTTATCAGTGCACATGCCATTTTGGTTTGCAGGTCACTCAGAGTCAGTCACTAAATTACTGTTCAGCTGGATTTAAAGAAATTTATTTCCATTTTCTAGAGAAATAGAAAGCTCAGCAAGAAAATTCTTCTTAGGCATGCAATGAGATTAGTCTTTCCCTTTAAATTTTTTAGCACTATTTTTTGATCAGCAGACCAGCATGCAGGTTTATACAGTTTGCCATTCCAGAGTCACTTTTACAATACAGTTATGTTAAAGTCAGATCAACTTTTTAAAAAATTAGGATAAGTATGGTATTGAATTAAGGTGAATGGATACGCCTGAAAGATTTAGCTGCCATTTTGCTAAGGGAGACAACTTTTGCAAAATGGGAGTTGCCCCTCTAGTATTTGAAACCTTTCAAAAATAGGGGCCACTCTTTAAAGAAAGAATTTGCTCCCACAGGGAGCAAATTCTTTCCCTAAAGAGTTGCCCCCCCCCTCCCCTCCCCCCAGTGAGAAGGGAGGCAAACATTTCCATCTAAGAGTTGTTTATCTTTATCATTCCCCATAGTTTATTTGAATATTTAGGGTTATTATGATATAAAATTTCTTCTTTCTTTGTAATAGGCAGCAGCTCAGTATGAGGCTATTATGCGGGTAATAGAGGAAGAGAGAGATTATTACAAGAAGGAATATGAGACTCTGAAAGCAGCTAAACGATCATCATCAGCCAGAGCTACACCAACAAAGGTTTGTCCTCTTAAATAGTCTACTGACATACAGTCTTCTTCAACCCTTTCACCCCAAGTTTCTGAAGTGGACTATTCCATCTCTGAATTTAGACACGTTCATTGTTGTGAATAGGGGTTTCAGTCAAAAATCAATAACAGAATGGCAAACAGTGTAGATCCTGATGAGATGGCTCATTATGAGCTGTCTCATCTGGATCTGCACTGTTTGCAAAGATATCTGTATTGGTCTGTAGGGATGAAAGGGTTATTAGTAAGAATGGTGTCCAGATAAATATTGTTCTTATTTCGTTATGAAAATATATGTTGTCTGTACTCATTTTGTAATAGGAGCACGAATGTGAGAGTCTTCTAACCAGTTTTCATAGGGAAATAAGAATAAAACTCAGTACTTTGTCATTCAATAGAACCATAGGCCAGTGTAAAAAGAATCTTACAAAATAAATATTGCAAAAAAAAAATTCCTTAACTTTTACAACAAACAAACATCCATACAGTCCTAAGGTAGTATATAATTATTCTGTATATAAGTAGATTTTTGTTTAGAACTTTTATTTTATCACTTATGCATTTTTAGTGCACTGTAAGTGTCATGCCCTATAGTAATCACTCTGTCTGTCCATCCATCGGCAATTTCTTCCTGCCCATATCCGCTGTTTTAACCCTGGCCCTGCTGAACCCAGATATGCCTGCCTTTGCAAACAGTATAGATTAAAATCAGAACCAACTGATCTGGATCTGCACTGTTTGTCTTTCAGTATCTGAATTTATATCAGCTGTCTGGATTAAGTAATCTGATTGGCTGACAATTAGAAATAGGCATGGCATATTAATTTATTCAGCATGACAAGGGTACCAACCAAATTCAATGTGTGTGTACATTTGATAAAGACAATTTATCACAAGTAGGTCCCCTATGCATTTGTTTGGAAAAATAAGAAAACTTACTCATGTCATCTGCAACTTTTGAGATAATTGCACTAAGGTTAATATTTGCTACACCCCAACCTCTTTATAATACTATCACTGGGGTTCAAAGGACAAAAATATGTTAGCTAAACAACCATGTTGTATCTAGGCAAATGTAATTAGATTATAAAGAAAAAAGACCATTTTTCTGTAAAATCTGACATCATAGGTCTAGATAAGGGAGGGTATTAGGAAAATGTTTTTTCTTATTTCTCCATAAAAACATATGTTGTGGGTACTCATTACAAGGCCTTAGTTATCAACTTTTAGTGTTATCAACCAGTAGTGACACCCACATCAACACACCATTTATATATATACCAATTTTAGTATTCTCTGCTGGATAGCACGTCATATCCAATACCTCAGTAGTCAATAATTATATATTTGAGCCCATGAAATAGAAAATGACCTTATGACATATGTGATCATTGTAGAACCAGATCAGGTGGCAGATTCCTGCAGTCTGATCAGGTGCTACACTGGTTGCAAACCGGCCTTGGTGGCTCAGTTGGATGCGCGTCCGACTGGAGACCAGGAGGTCGTGGGTTCAACCCCCGCCAAGGTCGGCAGCATTCTTTCGTGGAGATTTATCACAAGTAGGTCCCCTATGCATTTGTTTGGAAAAATAAGAAAACTTACTCATGTCATCTGCAACTTTTGAGATAATTGCACTAAGGTTAATATTTGCTACACCCCAACCTCTTTATAATACTATCACTGGGGTTCAAAGGACAAAAATATGTTAGCTAAACAACCATGTTGTATCTAGGCAAATGTAATTAGATTATAAAGAAAAAAGACCATTTTTCTGTAAAATCTGACATCATAGGTCTAGATAAGGGAGGGTATTAGGAAAATGTTTTTCTTATTTCTCCATAAAAACATATGTTGTGGGTACTCATTACAAGGCCTTAGTTATCAACTTTTAGTGTTATCAACCAGTAGTGACACCCACATCAACACACCATTTATATATATACCAATTTTAGTATTCTCTGCTGGATAGCACGTCATATCCAATACCTCAGTAGTCAATAATTATATATTTGAGCCCATGAAATAGAAAATGACCTTATGACATATGTGATCATTGTAGAACCAGATCAGGTGGCAGATTCCTGCAGTCTGATCAGGTGCTACACTGTTTGCAAACCGGCCTTGGTGGCTCAGTTGGATGCGCGTCCGACTGGAGACCAGGAGGTCGTGGGTTCAACCCCCGCCAAGGTCGGCAGCATTCTTTCGTGGAGATTGACCATGAAATATTTTCTACGGTCATTCTCTCCCTTCCGCTGATTCAAGAAGGGCAGTTGTCAGTTTCTGGCAAAAGAATGTGCACAATACTGGTTAACCACTTAGAGGACTAAACCTGCTCAGTAAACGTGTGGTTTGGTAAACTTACCGCACTGGACATGACCCCATTGGGTTGACTGGGTCGTAAAACCTTAACACAAACAAACACTGTTTGCAAAAAGAATGTTTAAGATTCATATACTATGATAGGGACCAGTGTAGACTTTATCAGGCTGCATGGGTGTGATGTAGTTTGTAGATACAGTGTAGTAATATATTATACAATTATTGACTATTGAGCCGCTGGATATGATGTGATATCGACCAGAGAATACCAGTATTGACCATGACGATAGCCAAGGTCAGCATTGGTATTCTCCGGTCGATATCATATCATATCCAATGGCTCAATATATTGCCTCGGTCAATATTGGTATTCTCTGGTCGATATCACATCATATCCAATGGCTCAATAGTCAACAATTGTTTTTTTATATAAGAAAAAAAAAATATTTTGATGAATTAACAAAGATTCTGAATAAACAGTCAAATCTAATTTTAGGAACTAATATACACTGGAAGGCAAGCTCAAGCCATAGTGTATATCACGATCTGTGGACTGTGCTAAAGGGGGCTCCAAGCCAATGAAAATCAAAATATTTCTAACTTATATAATAATCCAGTATCTTATAAGTCTGTAGGTGGACAAAAAAGCCTCTCATCAGATTATACAGACTGCATAGCTCCAGATAAGGGGTATCCACAAAATATTTTTCTTATTTCTCCACAAAAACATAAGTTGTGGGTATTCATTAGAAGGGCCTCGGTGAGGTACTTCTAATGACTACCCACAACATATGTTTTTATGGAGAAATAAGAAAAAATATCAGCGCTCTTCTGTTGAAAACAGCATCTTATCTGGAGCTATGTAGATAGGCAGACAGATCTGGGCCTTTGCTGTCTGGACATGCCTCTGAAGACCAGGTTTATTATGCTGTAACTTGTAAATGTATATATTTCATAACATCATGATTACAGCTGTTTGAAATCTCTAAATCTGTAAGTACTGTTGCCATAGCAACATTATGCCAACCCAGTTTGTTTATATACCTGTTCACATATATGTGTATGTGTGTGTGTGTGTGTGTATGTGTGTGTGTGTGTGTGTCGAACGTGATTACCCAAGCTTTTTTTGTGGAAAGGGCTCTTTTGGACTGGGGATTTGACAACTAAGGGTGTGCTACATTCTCCTTCCAAATTTGATATTCATGACCCTGCTATCACTGTATTCGATGTTGCATTCCTGTTCTGCAGTATCAATATATTGGCCTCTCCAAACATCAAACAACCTTATGACATGTGCAACCAGCCTGTACTCAGAACAGCCTGTGCATTGACGCTGTCTTGTCAAAGTCTTTGCTAGATGCTTACATAATATGCGGACCTTAACCCACTGTATACTGAATAGACTCTACCACACAATATATTGGAAGAGACCAATTTCAATTTTAGGTATTCCAGTTATGAGATCTACATATTCCTAGAGAAAAATGGCTAAACTATTTGCAAACAGTGGAGACCCTGATCAGATGCCGCGTTCTGCGGCATCTGATCTGGGTCTGCACTGTTTGCCAGTTACCCTTTTTACAGGTCTCCCAACTACAATGGGTTAAACGTTATATTAATTAACAGCTTAGACACTGATGAGACTGCAGATGCATGGGCTGATCTGGGTCTGTGCTGGTTGCTTTTGTCATAAGGTCGTTTTCTTATTTTTGGAAAGGCTCCTATATGAAACTGTATGGCACATCAAAGTGTCAGTCGTTATGTACAGATTCTTTTGCTTTTGTCCATCCTGTTTCTGCCTTGCTTACCATCATTTTTGATGAATCAGTTACAGATAAGATATTTTTTTTACATTTTCATGAAAACATACAGTCAATCTTTGATGGCTTGAACATTTTTGGCACAATGGAAATTTGTTCTAGACATAGACAGTTTGAGCCACTGAGGTTAATCATAGTGCCAGGTCAAGAGGAAAATTGGGATAATTTAAGAATGTTTTTTAGATCTTCTATAAAATAATGGTATGTTGAGTATATGTTGGAGTGTACTTATTAGAATCACCTCAATGAGGTGATTCTAATGAGTACACACAACATACATTTTCATGATAAAATGAAAAAAAAATTCTCTGAAATATCCCTAAATATTAGCAATAATTATTGTCCTGCTTAATAAATTAAGATGCCACTTTCTTTTCGAATTTTCAGCCAAACAGATTACTTGATCCAGATACTTGATATAAATTTACATACCGAATGGCAAACTGTGCAGATCCAGGTCATTTGGCTTCTTAGAAGCCAACTGATCTGGATCTACACTGTTTGCAGAGGCAGGGTATATCCGGGTTCAGCAGGACAAGGGTTAGTGTTCATATCAAAAAAAATTTCCTAGGGGCTCAAAAAGGGGTTTGAATCAGGCACGGTAAACAAGCCATCGGTGTTCAAGTCATTGAAGTTTTTCTGTACAAGCTCCTCCAAACAGAAAACAATGTTATTACCTATTTGGTCAGTTTAGACAGAGGTCAGCTTGTGCATCTGCACAGTCTGATCAGTCTACACTGGTCACTTCTGTAAACTTTCTAGTCTCTTATGTCAGAAGGTTTTCTGTTTGGAAAGGTTCGTAATAATGTAAAACTGTACAACGCATCATTGTGCCGGCATTATTTATAGAGGTCCTTCTGCTTTTATCTGTTCTGTTTCTGCCTTGCTTATCATGATTTATGATAGGAAAGGTTCCAGATAAGCCCAGTTTGTTTATTGTTTCTTATCTTGTAATGATAACATTTCTTTATTGGGTCTCACTACAGCATTTCAGGGTGGATATTTCCTGTGAGATTTCAAGCAGGTTTCCACAGAAAAATAAGAAAAAAAATACTGTACCCCTTTAACCTTAAATAATCAAACTGACCTGCCTGATCAGACATGTAGACTCTGATCAGGAGCAATTTGATTAGAGTCTACACTCATTGGTCTAGATAAGAGAGGGTATTAGGTAAATATTTTTTTTATTTGTCCACAAAAACATATGTTTTGGGTACTCATTAGAAGTGCCTCATCAAGGTTCTTCTAACAAGTACCCACAACATATGTTTTGGTGGAGAAATAAGAAAAATATCAATGCTTTTGGATTGAAAAAAGCATCTTATCAAGAGGTATGTGTACCGTTTGCCATCCCATCACAGAATTTTAGTCACATCACCAGGCAGTCAAATGGACCAGTTCATATTTTAGAACATGATTGTACTGTAAGGAGTTAAAATGTCCAGGTACTGGTATTTACTGAAATTTTGGTACTTGTATCATATTAATCTAAAATTGACTTATCTGGAGTATCCTTGGCCCTTAAGGGGGTGGTCGGGTGGTGCGAAGGTGCTGTGTATCTTACATCACCGGGGCGTCCAACTGATATTGGCTTACAGTTGGGCAAGGCCTGCTATCCTTGTAGTGGGTAAGGGTAGAGGGGGAATGTTTTTATTTCTTCTGTTTCTTCACTTTCATTCCTGTTCCTCTTTCTTCCCTGTCCCTCTCTTTCATCTCCTCTACTCTCTCTTCTATCTCTTTTCTCCCTTTCTCTGGGAGACGACACAAAATGACCCTCAAGGGTTGACGTGTCGTTAAACCCCAACACAATCAAAAAACTTGGCCCTTAAAGCACTTAGCAAAATTGTAGCAGACCACATTCTATTTTT
Source organism: Anodontia alba (assembly GCA_964016985.1). Taxonomy (NCBI): domain Eukaryota; kingdom Metazoa; phylum Mollusca; class Bivalvia; order Lucinida; family Lucinidae; genus Anodontia; species Anodontia alba. The sequence goes on along the minus strand of OZ024826.1, from coordinate 50,476,677 downwards.
TTTTTTTTAATTATTTTTCAGAGAAAATAAGACTTAACATTTCATGTGAATTGTCTGCTTGGCAGACAATTCACATGAAATGTCAAGTCTTTATTCTTCTGGGGAAAAAAAAGCAAAATGTCATCTGCTGCAGTTATGATTAGTGCTTTTATGATTAAGCTGATGAGTGTGAACTTGAAAAATAAAATGGAAGACAGTGTGTCAGTGAATGGTTGTGGTGAAATACTTTATTATGCAACTATCTTCTTTAATGAATTTCTTTCAAGTAATGTTCACGGGCAGCTGCATACATAAGGAACTCACTTTCATATGGTGGGCAGTGTGGGTAAAAGACCCTTATGCCATATGCGGATGGTGAGCGTGTTCATCTGTGCAATCTGATCTGGACTCTGTATTCATAAACATATTACTGTATCCATTAATTTTTTAAGCAGGCAACAAAGGCCCTGATCAGCCTGAGTGAATGTGCAAGCAGATCGGGGTCTACATTGTCTGCAAATTGCATAAGGCCGCTTTTCCTGCATTGTGCGTTATATAAATTTACCAGTTTGGATTCTTGCACTTTGCTGAAGCACATATACTAACGGATAACATAGAATGATAATATATATATATATATATATATCAGGGCTCGGGAAAACCGGAAAAATAGCCGGTCTGGACCGAAATTAAGAATTCTGGACCGATTTCAAACACCCCAAAACGCTAATAAATCGGTCCAACAGGTTTGTGCCTTGAACCCCATTTTTCCCAAACCAACCAATTTTCACAAATCAATGATGTCTAAAAAAATCACAAACGGTCAAGTCTTTCCAAACTGACAACGTCCGCGCACTTTTTAAATGCGATATTATGATAGTTAAAAGGCTCTAAACGGTCATTTGACATGTATATTGGAGAGACAGCTGAATAACGGCAACCTTCCCCGCAGCACAAATTAATTACGTCATTATCCAAACATTGTCAAAAAATCAACACTTCACTGACCTTTGTGCGGTAAACAAGCGATTAACACGAATCATCAGTAATGGTAGTCTGATAATTAATCCGTTTGTGTGACACGTGTGAATACACTGAGACTGCAAAACATCCAGGTGCAGTCGGCGTGTCCAAAAGATCAAAGGTCGCTTTACTGAGAGTGATAAAAGAATGCACCGCTTGAACGCACCTGTTTTCTTCCTCTTCTTTTTTGTTTTGATCAACACGGTTTGTCGGTCCCAGATTAGATAAATGAATTCCCAAACCGTGTACATCCTGATCAGATGTCGCATACAACGGCGTCTGATCTGGGTATTATTGATTGCTTCTTTTTTTTTTTTTTTAGCTCACCTGAGCTCTGCTCAGGATGAGCTATTGTGATCACTTTTCGTCCGTCGTCCGTCCGTGCGTCCGTGCGTCCGTCCGTTAACATTTTCAAACGACTTCTCCTCTGAAACCGCTGAGCCAATTTTGCTCAAATTTCATATGGAGCCTCCTTAGGGTGGGGGAACAAAAAATTGCTAAAATGGTCGCGGTCCGTTGACCAAGATGGCCGCCACGCCCATATATGGTAAAAACCTTTAAAAATCTTCTTCTCCAGAACCGAGAATGCCTTGGGGCTGAACCTTTGCAGGAATCATCGGGGACGGGAGGTCTACCAAAATTGCTAAAAGAATTGTCGTACGTTGACGTTTGACCTTTTTACGGCAAGGTCAAGTTTGCTTCCCTATGCATTTGTATGGGAAAAACCTTTAAAAATCTTCTTCTCCAAAACCGAGCATGCCTTAAGGCTGAATCTTTGCATATATCTTTGGGAACAGGAGAGCTACCAAAATTGCTAAAATAATGGTCGTACATTGACATTTGACCTTTTTACGTTAAGGTCAATTTTGCTTCCTTATGCATTTGTATGGGAAAAATGACCAGAATTTCAAACAACTTCTCCTCTGGAGCCTCTGGGCCAATTTTGCTCAAATTTCATATGGAGCCTCCTTAGGGTGGGGGAACAAAAAATTGCTAAAATGGTCACGGTCCGTTGACCAAGATGGCCGCCACGCCTATATATGTTAAAAACCTTTAAAAATCTTCTCCTTCAGAACCGAGAATGCCTTTGGGCTGAACCTTGGCAGGAATGATCGAGGACGGGAGGTCTACCAACATTGCTAAAAGAATTGTCGTACGTTGACGTTTGACCTTTTTACGGCAAGGTCAAGTTTGCTTCCCTGTGCATTTGTATGGGAAAAACCTTTAAAAATCTTCTTCTCCAAAACTGAGCATGCCTTATGGCTGAATCTTTTCATAAATCTTCGGGAACAAGAGGGCTACCAAAATTGCTAAAATAATGGTCATACATTGACATTTGACCTTTTTACGTTAAGGTCAATTTTGCTTCCTTATGCATTTGTATGGGAAAAATGTTCAGAATTTCAAACAACTTCTTCTCTGGAGCCTCTGGGCCAATTTTGCTCAAATTTCATATGGAGCCTCCTTAGGTAGGGGGAACAAAAGATTGCTAAAATGGTCACGGTTCATTGACCAAGATGGGCGCCATGCCCATATATGGTAAAAACCTTTATAAATCTTCTTCTCTAGAACAGAGGATGCTTTGGGGCTGAATATTTGCATAAATCATCGGGGACAGGGGGTCTACCAAAGTTGCTAAAATAATGGTCATACATTGACATTTGACCTTTTTACGGCAAGGTCAAGTTGCTTCCTTATGCATTTGCATGGGAAAAAACATTTAAAAATCTTATTCTCCAAAACCGAGGATGGCTTGTGGCTGAATCTTTGCATATATCATCTGGAACGGGCGGTCTACCAAAGTTGCTAAAATAATTGTCATACATTGACATTTAACCTTTTTACGGCGAGGTCAAGTTTGCTTCTGTATGCATTTGTATGGGCGCCATACATTTGTATGGAAAAAATGTTGATAATTTCAAATGGCTTTTCCTCTGAAGCCTCAGGGCCAGTGTTGCTCAAATTTCATGCTGAGCCTCCGTGGGCAGGAGAATGAAAGATTGCTAAAATGGGTATGGTCCATTGATCAAAATGGCTGCCATGCCAAGATATGGTAAAAACCTTTAAAAATCTTCTTCTCCATAACCAAATAAGCCCTGGGTCCTAATCTTTGCACAAATTATAGGGGACAGGAGATCTACCAAAATTGCTCAAATGATGGTTTATGTTGACATTTGACCTTTTTACCTCCAAGGTCAAATTTGCTTCCCTATTTGTGTGGGCCATATACATTTATATTGAAAGTATCGAAGTGACTTGTAGATCAACAGTAGTTAAAATTGTTCTGATTGGAAATCTAAGATGGCCATTATCTGGTTTATATTTATAATATGTCCCTGCCACTGTGCTGTTTACATGTATTAAATCACGATTCTTCAGAAACCACTTAGCCAATTTCCACCAAATTTCACATTGATCCTTCTGTTGAAATCTGATTGATAGTTTATTAATGATCATGCTCCATTGACTGTCAGGCCCATATATTCTTCTTCAAAACTAAGAACTGCTCAAATGATGATATTTTCATTAGTTGCGATGATAGGATTGGATAAATGTTGCATAACATCTGCATGTCTGCAGTGGCTATGTCACTCAGGTGAGCAAATCGTGGCCCGTGGGCCTCTTGTTTTTTTTGTTGATTGCCGTAACACGCGAGTATAATTCAAGGTAGATTTCACAGTAAAAAAATAAGTAATGCACCACTTGCGCTAGGCAAGATTGGTCAGTGCTTAAAATTTAAGCAGTCTGAACAAATCTTGAAACACTGAAAACTGCAAAACCGCCCGTGGCGCAGGCCTTTTTTATTAGACCTAATTAGGTCCATGAAAGTCGTGTCGTTCCGTCTCTCCTGTTTCCCGCCGTCTTCGCGCTTATACAAGATGGGAATCAGTTGTTTATAAATAGTTTAGGAAAACCCTGCGGAGGTGGAAATAACAACAAAACCGTTTTTTCTTCTTTTTTTTTTTTTTCTTTTTTTTTTCTTTCTTTTTACATACCTGACTGTATTTATTGATGACGCCAGCTTTGATCATGCTCTTTGTACCCGGACTTCCATCATATAACGGAGTTGAGGTGTATTATTTAAAAGGAGTTATAGGACTGCCAATTGTCATTAGTTTTTGTGACAGGTGATATACACGTATTTTTTGTTTTGGAAATGGGCTCATTGATGACGTCATCGTCATCGGCTGGACCGATTCAGATTTCAAAATTTCCAGAGCCCTGATATATATATATATATATATATATATATATATATATATATATATCTATATATATATATAAGTATTACTCTATGTCAAATTATACTTGTGATACTTGATTTTATAGCAGAAGTGCTCAGAACAGTTGTAAGACTGGCATTAAATATTTTATCTGTTTTTTCTCAGTATACAGAGTGGAAAAATCCTAGTTTACTACATAAGTATCGATTGAAAATTAAAGTAGGTATACATGCAGAGGAGTTGGTAAGGAGTAGTATTTGGTTATTTTGTAATAATTCTGGGATAAGTTTCTCCAGTTATCTATGAAAACATATGTTGTGCGTTCACATTATTCGAATGAGGACCCACAGCATATGAGGATCATGCAAAAAGTTCTGTCACTAATAGGCTTCTTTAGTTTTATCCCAGGTATATTTTAAAATGCTTCACTGCACTTGAATGTTGTGTTGAATAGCTAACGATACTCGTTTATTCACCTGACCTGAGTCCCTGCGACTTCTTTTTATTTCCAAGGCTTAAGAAAAAGCTTTCTGGAAATAAGTATATGTCTAGAAGTTCTCTTGGCAGCGCTATTTATCAGTGTCTCCAACAGGTACCAAAAGAAGACTATTTATCTGCTTTTCGCAGCTGGATAAAAAGGTTCCAAAATGTATTTCAGTAAAGGGGGAATACTTTGAAGGTTTGTAATAAAAATATGTTTGATAAAATGTAGCACTGAAGTAATCCGAACCCAGTGACAAAACTTTTTGCAGGACCCTCGTATTATGTTTTTATGGATAAATAAGAAAAAAATATCCAGAATTATTATCAAATATGCCTCCTTCACAAGTCTTCTGACATGATTGAGGAATAAGAAAATTACCAATGTTTTCAAACCTTAAAGTGCTAAGAAGATTTGCAGCAGATTTCATTCTAAAATTGATTGTTATTTTTGAGAAAAAATAAGACTTGACATGTCATGTGAATTGTCTGCTAGGATGATGATTAACATAAAATTTCAAGCTGAATTTTCTCAGAAAACTGAAAACAAAAAATAAATAAATAAAGTGTTGTCTGCTGTAGTTGCAATTAGCACTTTATTAAGGATAAGCTTTTAACCCTTAAAGCGCCAAGAAAAACTGCATCTGAAAATGTCGTCTGTTTAACTTTATGTCGTCTGCTGAATATTCTTGCAAACTTTTTTAACCTATTTTTGCATACAGGCAAACAGTGTGGACCCAGATCAGACTGTTCCTAAAGGAGCAGTCTGATCTGGGTCCACATTGTTTGCAGAAATGACTTAAAATCACAAGCAGATGAGAAAGCAGATGACAATTGTTGTGATTGGCGCTTTAAGGGTTAAATAAAGCCCCTTATCTGAATCTATGATTCTGGTATTAAATCAGCAATAGCCATGCTGTATGCTGATGTACCATAACACTTTCCATACTATGGGTAAATTCAGCATATTTTTCTTATTTTTTCCCTGAAAATAGGATTTGAAATTTTATGCAAATTGTCTCCAATGATTTTTAAATCCTATTTTCTAGGAAAATAAGAAAAATATTATCAGTTTGTCACCTGCTGCATTTGCCCATAGCATGATAACCCACATATGATCTGTATGTTACTGGTTTTCCTATTTTTTCAGATTTTCATGAATTCAGAAACTTCTTTTTTATTTTTTTTTGTTTATTTTAAAATGTGTTTATTTTAAAGTTTCTTCAAAAAAACGTTCTGTTTTGTTTGCTTTTCTTTCAGAGTTGTTTCAATTTTTTTTTTAAGCTTTACCACTCTCTGTGCTAATTCAGCATACCACAAATTGATGATATTTTTCTCAGAAAACAGGATTTGACATTTCATGCAATCTGTCTCCAGTGGAGACAGTTTGCATGAAATGTCAAAACCAGTTTTCTGGGAAAAATAAGAAAAAATATTTCAATATGTTGTCTGCTGAAAATTATACCCAGAGTGCCAAGTGTTAATATTGGAGGGCCACAGTGGGGTATATTGATATATTGATAAATGGTTTTTGCCATTTTTTTTTTTTTTTAAATACAATGTATCAGTTACTGATTTATCTGCCAAAAATATGAAAAGAATTTAACAATTTTTGGGAAAAAAATCTTTACTGATGCTGATTAAGGGATTATTTTATTGGTTATCTGGTAATAACCATGTGGTAGCAACATTATTCAAAAAGAAAAAAAAAATTATTATAATGCCCAAACTATTCAGACACCATAACTCTTTTCTATGCTTATAGTAGCATTTGAATGAGCCCATTTAACTACATAACCCTAGCCATGCTGAATAAAATTTAAGACCCACTTCTAATTGTCAGCCTGTCAGATTACTTAATCCAGGTTTAATTCTGATATAAATTCTCATACAGAATGAAGAAGCCAACTAATCTAGATCTAGACTGTTTGCAAAGGCAGGGCATATCCGGGATCAGCAGGACCAGGGTTAATAATGTATCTTAAGGGGACTTGATACACCTAGTAGATTTTCCTCCATTTTTGACAAGGAAGACAACTTTTGTGACTTCCTGTTTGCTTTCCTGACCTTTGGAGCAAATTCTTTCCTTTTAGAGCTGACCCCTTTTCAGAAGTGAGGAAAAAATGCTTGAGGAAAAAACAATTTGACTTAGTTACCATCCCTGAAAATATATCATTTCCCCCTCAGAAGCATTGATGGAGCAACAAACAGTGCAGACCCAGATCATACTGCTTCTTTAGTAGCATGATCTGAGTCTGCACTGTTTTTGTAGATCTAAATATTTAGAGTAAATATGGTACCATAACCCATTTTAGTCCAGGGGCAGTTCCAGAAATTCTTAACTCTGAAAATGCCAAGAAAACCTGCATCTGAAAATGTTGTCTGTTCATGTTGTCTGCTGAATATTCTTGCAAACTTTTCAAACCTTTTTTTGCATAATGGCAAACAGTGTGGACCCTGATCAGACTGCTCCTAGAGGAGCAATCTGATCTGGGTCCACACTGTTTGCAAAAATGACTTTTAAAAGCACAACTAGATGACAAAGTAGACTACAATTGTTTTGATTGGCAGTTTAAGGGTTAAAAGAGGGTTCAACTTTGCTGAGGGGGGTTCAATGACCATTTTGCCAGCATTTTCTCAGAAATCCCCATGAGAATGAGATGATCTGGATTCCAACAAGGGTTCGACTGAATCTCCCCCACCCAACCTCAAAATCTGCCACTGCAGTGTAGAAACCCCCAAAATGGTTATTGGCAAACAGTGCAGACCCAGATCAGACACCTTAGATTGCAGCATCTAATCAGGGTCTACACTGTTTGCATTAAATGCAGGAATTTCTATAAAACATAGTAATAATAAAAACTAACTAGACACTCTACTATTGGAAATAGACTGGTCCAACCAGTTGTGGTAGAAGAGTCCACATGACATAAATAGGATAATAAATAGGGTAAAAAATATATATATCTACACTACTACATGTGAACTATTTTCAGAATATGAGAAAAAAAAAAAAAACATGAATAAATTCAAGTGTTAAAAACATATGTCAATAAAGTTTTGAGTGTTGTGTGTTCAGGCTAATAGGATATTGTGTTTATTATTTAACGTTTAGCAGGCCAGGTAAAAATTTAAGCTAACAACCTCATGAAATGTTTTTCATATTTTTGCCAGAAAATAGAATTTGACAATTCATGCAATTGTCTTAGGAGACAATTTGCATGAAATGTCAAGTCCTGTTTACTGGGAATAAGGAGACAATTTGCATGAATTGTCAAATCCAATTTTCTGCAGAAAAATTAGAAAAATGTTACCAATTTTTTGTTTGCTGAATTTTACCATAGCATATAAGTGTTATTAAAATAAACTATCAGAGCAGAAATATGGACTTACAGCCACAAGGGGGTCACTGATAAGTTTTTGGAAAAATAAAATTCTCTTTTACTATTACAACAGTTGTAGAGCAGAAATATGAACTTACAGCCACAAGGGGGTCACTGATAAGGTTTTGGAAAATAAAATTCTCTTTTACTATTACACCAGTTGTAGAGCAGAAATATGAACTTACAGCCACAAGGGGGTCACTGATAAGGTTTTCGGAAAATAAAATTCTCTTTTACTATTACAGCAGTTGTATTTTCAGGGTATGTCCGATGATGTTGAAGTTGCCAAACTGACGAGAGAGCGAGATGAAATGAGAGCATTACTGGACAAGTTTGAAAGACACATGGCAGAGGTAAGATACTGGTACACCACAACCTCTTTATAACACTGTTGTTGGGGTCCATAGCATAAACTGTGTTAGTTAAACAACTGTGTTATATCCGAACAAAAATGTATAGATTATATTGAAAAATGACCATTTATCATTTTTCAATATAATCTATACATTTTTGGGATCCATCTTTGAACCATGTTATATCCAAAACCGTGTTACAGCGAACCGTGTTATAAAGAGGTTGTAGTGTATATGCCACCTCAGTTATGTATGGGAAAACAAAATTTGATCCTCAACATATGAAAAGAGCCCTTATCACATATACGAAGAAGTGTGCAGGTTGCCAAGTGATTAGAGCTCCCGACTTTGCATTACAAGGTTCTGGGTTTGAATCCATGCTGGAAGTGGAATTCTGCTCATGACTGTTCGGCTGGAGGTGGAATTCTGCTCATGACTGTTTGGCTGGAGGTGGAATTCTACTCATGACTGTTTGGCTGGAGGTGGAATTCTGCTCATGACTGTTTGGCTGGAGGTGGAATTCTACTCATGACTGTTTGGCTGGAGGTGGAATTCTACTCATGACTTTGGCTGGAGGTGGAATTCTGCTCATGACTGTTTGGCTGGAGGTGGAATTCTACTCATGACTGTTTGGCTGGAGGTGGAATTCTGCTCATGACTGTTTGGCTGGAGGTGGAATTCTGCTCATGACTGTTTGGTGCTTTGTTGCACAGAGCCTTTCATTATCATCATTCCATTGTCTCGGTATGACTTAAATAATGTTGAAAGGGACGTAAAACACCAAATCATCATCGTCACATATACAGGCAACAAAGTCTCAGATCAGCTGCACGTTCGTAAGCCTTAATCTGATGGAGTGAAATCAGCATGCAAATCCAAGTCCTCTCTAGGCATACATCATAAAGTACATTTTAAAGTGGCTCATTTGCAAAATGAAGATACAGTTGACTCTCATTATCTGAAAGTCCAAGGGGCTCTCTGAAATACTTTGAGATATCCATACCTGAACATATCAGATTTGCAAAAATGGAGGAAAATATAAATCGAACAACCACATTTCACAAATGAATATGTAATTTGACTCATGAAGATAAGAGATACGCTGCAGCGCCGTTATAGCGCGGTCGTCGGGATCCATGAACGCCAACTGCGACTTATGCAGTCCACGCTCTACCCATCTCGACAACCCCCACCCACTATTTTGCATGCATGATAGCCGTTTCCTCCTGTTATTATGAGATGTTACGTATTGCACGTATTTTATAAGTTATATTGCATGTTGTTTATGTTTGTTTATTGTTGAAACTTTGTGCATGTACCTTGCTTGATATCTGCTTCATTGTTTTTATCCAGTGAATAATAAATTTGTAAACATTAAAATGTTTGTTGCTCTTTTATGACCAATCAAGCACCCCTAATCAGGGGAACTAACTGCAACAGTCTTGCGGTATGGATAGCTTCAGCTGTACCGCTAGACCGAACAGCGAAAATGGCCAATAGAGAAAAACAAATAAATAAATTGATAAATAAATAAATGGTAGAAGAGACCTTCAAACAGTTGATGATGCCCAGGCTTGATTTTTTAAACCGCGCTGTCTGCATATGTTCGTTTTTTGTGTGTGTGTGTGTTTTTTTTTTCTGCTTCCACTCGTTTTCGTTGATGTCCGCTGATAAAGAAGTTTGTTGTAACTTTCCTCTGAAGTGCTTTTCTACGTGCCTGCTGATGTTCCTGAGGCTCCTGACCTTAGTTGCTGTTTCGCACTGTCCGAAAAAAACAAACAAATAAATGATGGAAGAGGACTTCAAATGTATGATGATGTGCAGGTTGATTTCCGAACCGCATGTCTGCATATGTTCGAGGGGCTCAACCTGTTTAGATTTTTTTTAAAGTTTTCTTTCATGTCAATCATCGGCTGATGATTCACATGAAATGTCAAGACTATTCTCTGAAAAAAATAAAAGTAAAATTGTTCTCTACTGCAGTTGTGATTGGCGCTCTAAGGGTTAAATGAAGTTATACATTTTACACTCTTGGGCATTTTTTTTTTTATTTCGGCAGCTCATCTATATGAATCGCCAATCACAACTGCAGCAGACAACAATTTTGACTATTTTTTTTTTTTTTTATTTGCCACAGAAAACAAGTCCTGGCATTTCATGTGAATCGTCTTGGCAGATGATTCACATGAAATGTCAACACTTGTTTTCTATGAAAATAGGGAAAATAAATTAAGATTGTCATCTACCACAAATTTTGCTTGGCAGACGATTCACATGAAATGTCAACACTTGTTTTCTCTGAAAATAGGGAAAATAAATTAAGATTGTCGTCTTCCACAAATTTTGCTTGGCACTTTATAGGTCAAATGTGTTCACAAATTAGGATAACATCAAAGGATTTTTCTGCTCAGGTTTCATTCATAAATGACACGAGGTCATTTACCGTTACTGCAGGCAAGATCAAAGAGCTGATTGACAGCTACCGTTTAAACTAACCTTTAAAGCGCTAAGCAAAAAATTGTAGCAGACAACATTTTGAATTTTTTATTTATTACCATTTATTTTTCAGAGCATCATTCAAGTCATGACGTCTCATGTGAATCGTCTGCTTGGCAGATGACTCACCTGAAATGTCAAGACTTTATTCTCTGAAAAAAAAATAAAATAAAATAATAAATAAAAATTAAATTTTTTTCTGCTGCAGCTGTGACTGGCGCTTTAAGGGTTAAACTTTTATCGGTCACCAGGTAGATGAATAAAAAATATGACACCTATTTTGTGTCTGAAATAGCCAAAAGGCAAAATACTGATGACAACTTTGGTAAAACAGAATGTGTAAATCCGTGAGACTAACAATCTTTTTGACTGCTGAGTTCCACGGAAAAAAGGCAAAACTTTCAAAATTGGGGAAAAAACTGCACAAAAAATGGGAGCCACCGACCAACCGCGTTATAACGGTTTCCGCATTATAAGGGACCGCGTAATAACGGCATTGCAGTGTATATTGAAAATATTGTGGAAAAGGGGAGTAGCAATTTCTCCTCTTTTCCACAATATTTTGTTAACCTGTTGTTAGATTTCCATGTTAAAACAGGAACCAGACTTTTTACTTCGAGATAATGGGTTATTTGAGACAATCAAAGTCAAGATAACAAGAGTGGATTGTATAGACTGTGCATTGACATAGGTCTAGTGAGGATATTCACTCTTCTGGGTTTTAAGCAGCAAATGGCAGATATCTTAGGCAACCTGTACTGATATGTTAATGGATGTCTTTGTGCTCACACCAAAAGTATATGTCCAAGTGCAGAACATAAAAGAAGCCAAATGACAGAAACACCATAGTAACAAATCTTTGTCTTTCCTAAACATTTGTCAGATTTTCAGGACTTTCTTTCTTTCTACTATTACTGCAATTGGTCATATTTGACCATTACCTACAGGTAGCCTGTCTGGCAGGATGAACCACTGAGGAGCTATTTTGTCTCAGTAGTAGGATCTTTAACCTGCACAGAGGACATCTCTCCCTGAAAGATGGTGCACTGTATTAACTCTTGTCCTGCTGAGCCCCGATATACCATGTTTTGCAAACAGTGTAGAGCCAGATCAGTTGGCTTCTTCAGAAGCCAACTGATCTGGATCTGCACTGTTTGCCATTAAGTATGTGAATTTATAGAAAATTAGAAGTAGGCGTGGCATCTTAATTTATCCATCAGGACAAGGGTTAAGCTCTGCCAGTGATGCTAATGGTTAAAACTTAGCTAAAATAAGGGGTTTGTCCAGATAAATGTTTTTTTCTTCTTGTTTGTGGAGACTGATCATGAAATATTTTCTACGGTCATTCTCTCCCTTCCGCTGATTCAAGAAGGGCTGTTGTCAGTTTCTGGCGAAAGAATGTGCACAATACTGGTTAACCGCTTAGAGGACTAAGCCTGCCCAGTAAACGTGTGGTTAGGTACACTGACTGCGCTCGACAGGACCCCATTGGGTTGACTGGGCCGTAAAACCCCAACACAAAACAAATTTTCTTCTTGTTTCTTCATGAAAACGTGTAGTCTTGGCACTCATTAGAACAGTTTCATGGAAGCACTTCTAGTGAGTCCTTATTGTGTTCATTTTCTTGGAGAAATGATAAAACATCACGAAAACATGCCTGTATAAATTTGACCCCCTTAAACCCCACTTTTATGTAGTAAAACTGGGGTTTACAGGGGTATAGATGATTTTTCTTATTTCTGCTCAAAAACATAGATTATGGGTACTCGTTAGAACCGCCTCGTCGAGGCGGTTCTAACGAGTACCCACAATCTGTGTTTTGAGCAGAATTATGAAATATATCAGAAATTTTTATCTGAAAATTTTCATTTTTTGGTGGTGAAAATTTCAATATATTTGAATAGGCGTGTTTTCATAATGAGAACCATACATTAAAGTCTCATTATAACACTGTTTTGGATGTAATGCTGTCAAGCCATGGCTTCCAAATGCTTATTACCCTATGATTGTTATAGATTTTATATAGCTCTGGATTTCAGGGTTGTCCAAAAAAATATGTTTCTTATTTCTCCAAGAAAACATGTTATGGATACTCATAAGAAGTATCTCAGTTAGGCAGTTCTAATGAGTACCAACAACATGTTTTACGTGGAGAAATCAGTAAAAAAAAAAAGGTTGATACTTTTTTTGTTGAAAAACTATGACATTTTCAGGCTTGTTTTAATGCTAATCCTGAGCCATTCCCTACTCATCTGTAGCTTATGTTTAAATGGAGCATAAAGCAGGTTTAATAGTAGAAGAGATTGTTTTATATTTCAGATTCAAGCCAATGTGAAAGTTCTAACAGGAGAAAGAGATAAACTGAATAAAATGTATGAAGAGGTAAGAGCCATGACAGTACACAGCATTCTAAGATTTTTTATGCTTTCATAATAAGATTTTTCAGCCTTTAATACCAGTTATGTTTTATATCTTAGTATAACCAATTTTAGTCTGGATACCCCGAAAAGGGTAATTGGCAAACAGTGCAAACCCAGATCAGATACGACAGAACATGGCATCTTATCAGGGTCTCCACTGTTTGCAAATAATTTAGCCATTCTCCTTTAGGAATATCTAAATCTCATAGCCGGACATACCCAAAATTGAAATTGGACTCTTCCAATATATAGCGTTTGGGAGTCTATTTCAGACTGCAATAGTTGGCATTTTCATATTCACTAGCAGAGAAATTTTCATGCTTAGCTAGTTTTAGCAAGAAAGAATTGGCAGTTTTATGTAATCTGAGATTTATTAGCATGAAAAATTTCATGCTCAGCTGAGTTGAGCATGAAAAAAGTTTTATAAGTTTAAAAGTTTTTTAGGGCCTGGTCTTTTGCATACAAAGTATTTTGTTTTCTTTAGCAAGCTGTATCAAGAATGTAATAGAATTGAAGATGAGCAAGTAACACTTGATATAACACTCTTTATGCTGAAAAACTGAAAAATCACAGTGGAGGACATTTATTTTCTCTGAAAACACTGTTACTAGTTTGATACTGTATCACCAAAACAGCTTTCATACTTTTTAAAGGAAATTAACACTTTTAACAAACTTTAGTTGCTCAGTCATTTCTTTAAACACAAACTATGATACTTTTGAGCATTTAACATAAATTTTTAAAGAAAAACAAAATCTTAATGTAGAATACTTTACATTACAGGATAAAAAAGTTTATAGATGCTACATGACCATAAAACCTAGGGCATCTATGAATAAAATATCTCTGACTTTATTTGCTATAATCATTTTTTATAGAGTAAGGAAGAGCTACACAAGGTTCGCCGTGAGTTGGTGAGATCACCAAAATCTCCCAAGACCTCACTGGCTGCCCAGGCTGTTCTGAGACGGGTGGAGAATGAGAGAGATGATGCCATATCTGACCTCAGAAGAATGACCACAGAGAGGGACAGTCTGAGAGAGAGGTTAAAGGTGGGTAGTATAAACATACCAGAGGAATTGTTAAGGAGGATTATTTGGTGATAATTCTGGGATAACTTTTCTTATTTCTCGTTAAACATATGTTGTGGGTACTCATTAGAAGCGTCTTCATGAGGCACTTCTAATGAGTACTCACAAAGTATGTTTTTATGGAGAACTGGAGAAAATTATCCCAGATTTATCACCAAATTCTCCTCTATAACAACTCCTTTATGGAGAAATGGAGAAAATTATTCCAGAATATTATCACCAAATATTCCTCCTCAACAATGTCTCAGCTTTACCATAATTACCCAAAATATTTAGACATGAATATATTTTATTGTAATTATTCTTCAGTTTGAACAAGTTCATTTGGTTGCCTGACAATATACTTCTTTCCACAAAAAAAAAAGAAATTTGTTTAAAAGTGACAGATAGCTGGGTGTCTTGAAAATTACAGGGAATGGACACATCTGAAGATTTTACTACCATTTTTCAAAGGGAGACAACTCTTGCAGACATGAGTTAAGCTCTTTAATACTTGATTCCTTTTAGAAATGGGGACTACTCTTAAAGAAAAGAATTTTCTCCCAAAGGGAGAAAATTCTTTCCTTGAAGAGTAATCCCTACCCCACCCCCAGTGAGAAGGGAGTTTTGAAAATCTGCATGACGGCAAGCTATAGCAGGGTGGCCACGCACTCTGGAAAACAGGGAAAACAGGGAAAATGGTGAAAAAAAAATCCCTGCAGGGAAAAATCAGGGAATTTGAAATTTTGCTGAAAATCAGGGAAAAATCAGGGAATTTCAAAAAATCTTATCTTTGTAAGGTCAAAATATTCAAATATATAGCTGTTCAGATGTGGCTACTGGTGGTTTCTTTCTGCCATATGCTTAAAATACCTGCAGATCTAATCTTACTTAAAGGTGGAGTACTTGTTAGGTGGAGTACTTGTTTGCTGTATATTCTGTTTTTTCTTTTTCTCATTCCAAAGTGGACATTTTATTGCAAACCCAATGTCTGTCATTAAATTTTGATGCAAAAATATACATCAGTGCAGTTAGAAGCCAAAACGGAATTGAGCAACCGGTGCCCCAGAGCTCAAGTAGAAGTGTGTATGCATGCACCAATATCATATTCTTAAGAATGCATCAAGAATAACACAATGACTATAACAAGGGATATAATTAGGGTGTTTTACCATACCATTATGGCTGTATGTATACTGTGGTTCACAAAAAACAGAGTCCATAATATTAGGTTCATGTTTCGGTTGGGATCATTTGCAGCTGGGAAATTCACATTTAGTTAGTATGATACCTGAATCAGGGCATTCGCTTTATCCTGTTCTTGCCCCAGGGTCCAGCTTCTGGAAGGGACATTGCGATAATATTAAGGTTTTTAATCAGGGAAAATCAAATCAAATCAGGCAAAAATCAGGGAAAAATCAGGGAATTTGATTGCTAAAAATGTGTGGCCACCCTGTATAGAAACTTGTTTTTTCCGTGTGCAGGACTCAACATCTATGCTGATTTGACTTGTTAGGACATATTTTTGATATTGTCTATGATTTGATGCTATATTGTATGTTTTCATATGTATTATATGAAACTGTAACAACAAAAACAATATTCTAACCCGTAAAGTGCAAAATTGATACAGCAGACACTGTTTTAATATATTTTCTTATTTTATTTAAAAAAAAAAAAAAAATAGGAATTGATATTTCATGTGAATAGTATTCTTTGGAATCAATTCACACAAACTGTCAAATTCCATTTTCTAAAACAAAAAAAAAAAGGTAACAACAGAAAAACAGAAGAAAATAAGAAAAAAAATATTGCAACTCTGTCATCTAGTATTATGGTAGGCCTTTTGAGGGTTAACCCTTACCAGGCTGAATTAAGATACCACACCCACTTCTGTTTTGTCAGCCAATCAGATTACTTGATCTAGGTTGTTGATACAAATTCAATGACAAACAGTGCAGTTCCAGATCAGTTGGCTTCTTACAGGGGTGAGAATTTTCAGCGGATTAGCTGAATTCAGCGGTTTTGATGATTTTTTAGAAAAATAAAAAGTTCTGATTATGACACGCTTTTGAAATATGGTATTTTTGTGGGGGGAGGGTAGGGGGTATGAATATTTTGAGCGGTTTTATTGAATTATCATTCCCACCCCTGCTTCTTAAGAAGCCAACTGATCTGGATCTACACTGTTTGCAAAGGCAGGCCATATCCGGGTTCAGCAGGACTATTGTTAAAATGTTTGTCATTATTTAAATTTGGAAAGTTAAAGCCTGATAGGTGAAAACAACATTGGTTCTATTTTTAACTTTTCTGACATTTTCACCAGATTGCCACAGAAACCTCCCTGTCAGAAAAAGCCAAGTTGGAACAGAAGAATGAAGATCTTGAATTAAGCTTACAGCAGCTGGAGAGTGAACGAGGTGAGCTTATTGTGAGAATCACGTCTCTGAAGGAGGACACCCGTAGCCTTGAGGATCAGGTCAAGGATATGGCGACAAGACTTTCTGACACACAAGATGATGCTGCTCAGAACAGATCCAATGCTAATCAGATGAAGTAAGATATACACTGTATGTGGAAAGCTAAGGCCCAGATCACACTGCACATCTGTGCTGTCTGATCTGGGCCTGTGCTGTCCACTATCAGAATTATTTGAGTACTGTGGAATGTATGTATAGCTAGGTCCCTTATCAGATGGTGGAACTATGCTTGCTGATCTACTGTCCTTTGGACATCTTTAGGAAAACGTTTTTTGCTTGGCATTTTGAATTGAAAATGAACAGACCATATCTTATCAGAAACCATTTGTCTTTTCTGTTTCTATGTTTTGTTCTCAAATATTTACAGTAAAATTAAATTTACGGCCAAAAATCGTTCTGACCTATGAAATTTCTTTTTTAAAATGATTTTTTTTTATTTTTTGTTTCAGAAAATATTTTTTATTTTTCTTTGCTGATTTTGAATTATTGATGTTTCACAACAACATTGTGAAAATTTCAGAAAAATGGAACACGTGGAACTTGCTGAAAATCTGCTTCCAAGTTACCTACCCTGCAGATTTCTGCATAATTTGCATCATTGTTACTATGGGAAAAAGTAAAAATTTTTGATTTTCTAAAAAAAAAAAAAAATGTCTTGAATGAAACTTTTTGTGCCTAAGTAGTTACGACAAATGGTTTTGCATTAAATCATGACAAAAGTTTGCATATTTATTTTTTTTGTGTAAGGCGCCAAGCAAAAAACAATTCTCTGAAAGACGTCGAAAGCACAGTAGATCTTTCCTGTTGCATATGTCCCAAAGGCACCTTTTCTTATGGCAAAGCTCATATACAGAACACCAGATAAGGTGCTTTTTCTGACCCCAAAATATTGATATTTTTCTTATTTCTCCACAAAATTCAAATATTGTGGGTATTCATCAAAAGCACTTCACTAACATATGTTGAGGGTAGTCATCAAAGGCACCGCAGCGAGGTGCTTCTTCTAAGTACCCACAACATGTTTTCATGAAAAATTAAGAAAAAATATTTATCTGGATACCCTCTTATTAACCCTCAAAGTGCCAAGCAAATTTTGTAGCAGATGACATTCTAATTTTTTTTTATTTTTCAGAGAAAACAAGCAGACGATTCACATGAAATGTCAAGACTTGTTTTCTATTTTTTTTTATTTTTCAGAGAAAACCAGTCTTAACATTTCATGTGAATCGTCTGCTTTTTATTTTTCAGAGAAAACAAGTCTTAATGTTTCATTTGAATCGTCTGCCAAGCAGATGATTCACACGAAATGTCAAGACTTGTTTTCTCTAAATAATAAAAGAAAAAAAAAATTGTCGTCTGCTGCAGTTGTGATTGGCACTTTGAGGGTTAAAAGCTCTTGTCGTATATGTTCTGTAAGAATGTCTATATTGTATAGGTGATGTGTAGCATGGTGAATTCTACTATTTTATGGCATATGTCATAGTAAATCTAAACGTGTATGCAGACATTCTATTGGGAATCATCACTGGAGACATGGCCAAGCTTTCCAGCATCCCTGAAATTCCTAAAAATCTCTGATTTTTTAAGGTTGACCTAACATTCCTAAAGAAAACAAAAAAAAAAAAAAAAAAAAAAAAAAAAAGTCAATAAAAGTACAGGAAATTCCCCAAAAGGCCATATTCTTTTTTTTTTTTTTTTTAAATATATATCAAACTCCTTTTCCATAATTTTCTGTGTATGCATGAAAAGAAAAAAAGTTTGGTTTTGAGGGGGAAGGGGTCTTGAGGCAAGCTCCCCTCCCAGTGACCCCAAACCCTTCCTTAATGAGTATGAATGTCATGTTATTTTTCAAAGTATTTTTCTTTTAAGAATTTTAAACTTGGATGATGATGAAAGGAAAGCATTGCAGAATATAATCGTATGAACATTTGTTATAATCAGACTAAATATTCTGGGTGAAAATGTCCTCAAAACTCCTATTAAATTTTAACCTTATAGTTTTATGAAAGTTGCCTTAAATATAGCCATTTTAGCATAATGTTGCTAGAAAATCTGCAGGATCATTTTATGACCTTGACCTACATTTCATAGTCTGATGATTTAGTTGTCCCCCGCCTTTTCGAAGAAAAGCGGAGGGACACTGTTTTTGGCTTTCCGTAGGGCATGGTGCGTAGTGCGTGGTTCCGAATTTTTAGTAGGTACTTTGTCCCCTTAACTCCTCCCACAGCTTTTGTCTGATCCTTTTGAAACTTTACAGGTGTTTTAAGGATGGTCTGAAGACATGCATGTGGTTTTTTTCAGAATCCTGAAATTATTTTTTATCACTTTTTACACATTTTGAACTTAGCCACTTTTTGAGTTCTAATATTACAGAAGTCTATAAGGAGTAGGTACCTTGTCCCCTTAACTCCTCCCACAGTTTTTGGCGGATCCTTTTGAAACTTTACATGGGCTTTTAGGATGGCCTGAGGATATGCATGTGATTTTTCATAATCCTGAAATAATTTTTCTCATTTTTTCTACATTTTTAACTTTGACATTTTTTGAGTTCTAATATTACAGAAGTGTATAGGGTGCAGGTACCTTGTCCCCTTAACTCCTCCCACAGTTTTTGGCCGATCCTTTTGAAACTTTACATTGGCTTTTAGGATGGCCTAAAGATATGCATGTGGTTTTTTCAATATCCTGAAATAATTTTTTATCACTTTTTCTGCATTTTTAACTTAAGACATTTTTTGAGTTCTAATACAGGGAGTAGGTACCTTGTCCTCGTAACTCCTACCAAAGTTTTAAGCCAATCCTTTGAAACTTTACAGGTGCTTTAAGGATGGTCTGAAGATATGCATGTGGTTTTTTCAGAATACTAAAACTATTTTTTATCACTTTTTACACATTTTGAACTTAGACATTTTTTGAGTTCTAATATTATAGAAGTCTATAGGGAGCAGGTACCTTGTCCCCTTAACTCCTCCCACAGTTTTTGGCTGATCCTTTTGAAACTTTACATGGGCTTTTAGGATGGCCTGAAGATATGCATGTGGATTTTTCATAATCCTGAAATAATTTTTTCTCACTTTTTCCACATTTTTAACTTAGACATTTTTTGAGTTCTAATATTACAGAAGTGTATAGGGAGTAGGTACTTTGTCCCCTTAACTCCTCCCACAGTTTTTGGCCGATCCTTTTGAAACTTTACATGGGCTTTTAGGATGGCTAAAGATATGCATGTGGATTTTTTCAGAATCCTGAAGTAATTTTTTCTCACTTTTTCCACATTTTTAACTTAGACATTTTTTGAGTTCTAATACTACAGAAGCATATAGGGAATAGGTACCTTGTCCCCGTAAATCCTACCACAGTTTTAAGCCGATCCTTTTGAAACTTTACAGGTGCTTTAAGGATGGTCTGAAGATATGCATGTGATTTTTTCAGAATCCTGAAATTATTTTTTATCACTGGTTTCCTGCTTCAATACTTAGGTAAGTGATACAGGACCAATGGTCATCTGGTTAACTTACCCATTTTTAACACCTCAAATAAAAATAAGGCAGGGGACATAAATTCCCCATGGAATTTGCTTGTTATTTTTACATCAGCTGTAGTATTTAGTCATAATACTGAAAGGTCCCAGACAGCCTTGACACTTTGCTTCTCACATAGATTTCTTTTTTCTTGCTGCAGTCTTATTTTACCCTTCTGCTGAATTCAGATATATCCTCCTTTGCAAACAGTGTAGAACCAGATCAGTTGGCTTCTGAAGAAGCCAACTGATCTGGATCTGCACTGTTTGTAATTCAGCATGTGAATTTATATCAACAATCTGGATAAGTAATCTGATTGGTTGACAATTAGAAATTGGTGTGGCATCTTAATTGATTCTGGACCATATTGTACCTGCAGATTATTAGCTGAGGAGGCTGAAAGAAGTCTAGAAGACACCCAGAAAAGATTAAATCGTAGAGAATCGGAACTGGCTGCGCAAGAGGAAAGATGCGTTCGTCTAGAGGATCGCATAGCTGAACTAACACGTACAATCTCTGCATCTAAAGATGACAACAGTGACTTAAGAGTGACAGTCAGTAAACTGGACAGAGAGAAGGATAATTTACAGATAAATGTAGACGAGAAGACTGAGAAAGTAGCCAATCTGAATGAAGAGATACTTCTTAAAGAGAAACTGATTAGTGATCTTAAAGTCAGGATAAGTGAGCTGGAGGCTCAACTTGGGTGAGTTATGTACATTTGTCTCTATGCTTCAGGGAAATGGATAAACTAAGTAGATTTTCTTCTAGTCTTTATAAGGGAGACAACTTTTGAGACTTCTGATTTGGATCCCCTTCTGATAGGGGTCTACTCTAAAAGAAAAGAATTTGCTCCCCTAAATTCTTCCCTTTTAGAGCAAACCCCCTTTGTAGAAGGGAGGCAAAACAATTTGGAAAGAGTTACCTCCCCTGAAAATTTATCCAGTTCCCTTGAAATAAAAAACAACTAGGAAATGATCACTATTGAATCTTTAGCATTTGAGTATTACAATGATTTTGTATTTCTTTTCCCTGAAAATTGGGGTACTGAATTCAAATGTGATTTAGTTTGGTAGTAACAGTAAAGAAATAAACAGGAAAGGAAAAAAATGCCTCTTTTTTGTTGTCTGCAAATTTTTTCCTAGTGTATGCTCAAGATTGAAGGAAATTTTCAAAAGAAGAAAAATGCTTAAATTTACTGTTTTTGTTACTTCAAGAAAAAATAGCAAACACCTTTATAATGTTTTGTTTTGTTTTTTGGCTGAGTGCACATGTGTTCAGGTATAGCAAGTATTCAGAAGATAAATTTTTCACCATGTGTGTTCACTGAAATTGCTTCTCTGTATTTTGGTGCAAAACTATCTTAAAGATGAAGTAAACAAGTCTATGTTATGTGAACCCAAATGTTCTCCCATAATATATAATGAAAACAGTATATGTTGGGGTCTAACAATAAATCTCTAACTGATTTTATTTATGGAAAATATTAAGATGAACATGTTCATTTTATACATTGCAAAAAAGAAAAGAAAGAAAATTGTAACAATGAAAAGCACCCATTTTGTTACAGTGTTTTTTTTATGTCTTCGGTAGTGATAGCGGGGACATATTGATTTTGCCCTGTCTGTTTGTTGGTTGGACAACTATAACGTTGGTCATAACTTTTGAACCGTTTGAGATAGAGACTTTATATTTGGCATGTACGTTCCTTGTGACAAGAGCTTCCCCCTCATACAAAAAATTTTGACCTGTGACCTTGACTCTGACCTTTGACCTACTTTAAAGAATTTTTTGGACAACTTTAACATTGGTCAGAACTTTTGAACCGTTTGAGATAGAGCCTTTATATTTGGCATGTAGGTTCCTTATGACAAGGGCTTCCCACTCATACAAAAAATTTTGACCTGTGACCTTGACTCTGACCTTTGACTTACTTTAAAGAATTTTTTGGACAACTTTAACATTGGTCATAACCTATGAACAGTTTGAGATAGAGCCTTTATATTTGGCATGTAGGTTCCTTGTGACAAGGGCTTCCCACTCATACAAAAAATTTTGACCTGTGACCTTGACTCTGACCTGTGACCTACTTTAAAGAAAATATTAACATTGATCATAACTTTTGAACCTTTTCAGATAGAGCCCTCATATTTGGCATGTAGGTTCCTTATGACAAGGACTTCCCACTCATACAAAAAAATTTGACCTGTGACTTTGACCTGTGACCTACTTTAAAGAAGTTGGCCTCGGTGGCTCAGTTGGATGCGCCGTCCGACTGGAGACCAGGAGCTCGCGGGTTCAACCCCCGCCGAGGTCGGCAACATTCTTTCGTGGAGATTGATCATGAAATATTTTCTACGGTCATTCTCTCCCTTCAGCTGATTCAAGAAGGGCAGTTGTCAGTTTCTGGCAAAAGAATGTGCACAATACTGGTTAACCGCTTAGAGGACTAGGCCTGCCCAGTAAACGTGTGGTTAGGTAAACTGACCGCACTCGACATGACCCCATAGGGTTGACTGGGCCGTAAAACCTCAACACAAACAAATACTTTAAAGAAAAATTGGCCTTGGCCCAGGGACATGTGTCTCACAAACACATCTTGTTTTAATATACAAACAGCCTATACTATCCAAAGTACTGGATTAACTGAAATTTTCCTCATTAACCCTTCCCTTGCTGAACATGACATGCCCTGTCTTAGCAAACAGTGTAAATTGAGATTGGAAAAAGCCAACTGATCTGAATCTGCACTGTTTGTCATTAAATACGTGAATTTCTATCGAAAACCAGGATTAAGTAATCTGATTGGCAGGAAATTAGAAGTGGGCATGGCAATTTATTCAGCATGACAAGGGTTAGTGCATAGCTGCTGATAAGTTTTTTTTTGTTTTGTTTTGTTTTAAGACAAAAAAAAAGTATTGATATTTTTCTTATTTTTTCTCCACAAAAGCATATGTTATAGATACTCACTAGACATGCCTCACCAAGGCACTTCTAATGAGTACCCACTACATGTATTTGTGGACAAATGAAGAAATTTATATCTGGATACCCACTGCTTCACATGTTGTTAGTATGCTTACCTGTGAGAAATATAAGAAACTTGGTCTGCGTATGCAGTAAGGACTCTTTTCTCATGAAATGGTTCATTTCTCTATTGAACAGACATTCCAATGATAACATCAATATGAAGGAACGCGAGATGAAGAGTTTGAAGCGTCAATTGGACGGTACATCCGAGGACCTTAATGAAACAAGCAGAGCAAAGGAAGTGGCACTCAGGGAAAACAGAAGACTTCAAGATGATCTTGCCGTTATGACCAGAGAGAACCAGGTGAGAAAATAGGCAAATCCAGAACATGACATGTTCAAATTTTGTATATACAGTTTTGTATGTACAGTGAATGGTTTCAAATTTCAAATACTTTATTCCATTCCTTTGTATTGCCTATTTTATTTTCATTTATTTTATTTTATTTTTTTTTTTTATTATTTTGGGATTGGTGGAATGGAAAAAATGTTGACTGATTAGATTTCTCCTTTAGGAGTAGTCTTGTCTCGGTCTTTTTTTTTTTTATATGCTGTTTTGGCAAAAAAGTTGTACAAAATTTTAGGAAAGTTGTTGTACAAAATTTTAGGACAGTTACCATATATCTGTATTTCATCACCTATGCAGAGTAAAGGCAAAAGGCTCAGGGAATTGTGGAATCTTGATCCTCATGGTTCAAATATCTGAGCAAAAAGTCAATAATGCTAATTTAACCCTTATCCTGCTGAATAATTTAATTAGCCACACCCATTTCTGACTGTCAGCCAATCAGATTACATCATATAACGTTTTAGTTCAAATTCACAAACTGAATGACAAACATTGAGATCCTGATCAGATGGCTTCTTCAGAAGCCATCTGATCTGGATCTGCACTGTTTGCAAAGGTAGCGGTTGTTGTGAACAGCAGGATAAGGGTTAAAACTCTGCAATTGTGATTGGCACTTAAAGCTTCACCACTCTTTAGGCTAATTTGCAGGTGACAAATTGTTGATATTTTTAACATTTTTCCCACAAAATAGGTGTTGACATTTCATGCAAATTGTCTCCTTAGGAGACAGTTTGCATGAAATGCTAAAGCCTATTTTCTGGTGGGAAAAATAAGAAAAATATTTCAAAATGTATGCTTAAACTTATACCCAGCATGCAGAGTGTTAAGACAATATATATAATGGTATTCTATTCTTTGTTCACAGAAACTGAACCAGGAACTTCAAGAGGCATTAGAAGATAAAGAAGGTTTGAAAATTCAAGTTCAAGAATATATTCTCGAGGTGAAGAGGATTGAAGATCTTCTAGCTGCCAAGGTTAATACCGAATTTAAGTATTCAGACACTTTTACTTCTTACCTAAAATTACTTAGCCTAAAATTTGAACAAGCTCATGATGAGGTGTCTAAAATGTTGTATTAGAATGGCAGACATGTAGACCCAGATCAAACTGCTCCTTTAGGAGCAGTTTGATCTGGGTCTACATTGTTTGCTCAGGCCTGTCAGTCTGAATAATTAGAATAAAGATTAAGCATGGTAAAATTGCTGTTAGGTAAAGGCACCACATGGCACCAGACAATTCTTTACTTTGACAATAAAAGAAAAAAAATCTCAATTTTACCATGAACCAGTGACATTTAGCACCCAACAATGGCACTGTTGTAGCATTATTTGTATCACAGCTCTAGTTAAGGCTTTGTTTGTTTGTTTTCAATCAAAAAGTGTTGAACTTGAACTATGTTTCATCTTTCCTTGCATTAGGAACAAGAAAGATCTGACCTGTTGGACCAGTACCGTGCAGTGACCTCAGAAGCCGAACAGTACCAGACAGCCACCCACCAGCTGGAGAGCGAGAGCTCTAACATGAGACTGGAAATTATGACCAAGGACTCGGAATTACGGCGAATCCGTGATAAGCTTGAAAACTGTGACAGAGAGATCACAGAGGTAGCTATTGTAAATTAAGTCTCTTTTGCAGGGAGAAGCATTTGATTTTTGCTTGGAGTAGGGTGGGGGTACTGGATATGCTAGTTTGCAACAAATTGATGGTTTTCTTCAAAACCTGTCTTGATTAGCTGTTTCATTCTACTGTCACAAACATTTTATTGATCCAGATTAGACTGGAATCCAGATGTAAGTTTTTCTTATTTCTCCATGAAAACATATATTGTTGGTACTCATTAGAAGCGCCTCACCAAGGCACTTCTAATGAGTACCCATAGTTATGTTTTCATGGAGAAATAAGAAAAATATCAATATTTTTGGTTGAAAAAACCCTTACCTGGAGCTTTGATTTTTAATTAAGGCACAGCATGGGAAAGTAAAAGCTATTTCCTGCAATAGTGAATAGCAACGACAGACTAACTGCGCATCCATACAAACTCAGGGGTGTTGGCTATTTACCATGTTTTTAACATAATTTTTAGACCGTCTGGAATTCATTTCCAGAAGATCTAAAAATTATGTTAAAACTTTGCATGCTGGTAAAAATCACAGCTGACAACATTTGGAAATACTTTTCTTATTTTTTTTCAGAAAATAGGGTTGACATTTCATATTTTCAGGGAAAGATTTTATCAGAGGTGTTTTGGAATATTTATCTGGGCCCAGTTGTTCAAAGCATCGTTAGCTTAACGAGCTTGTTAAGGGTCATTTTGTTAACCGTTTTAGCGGATTCAATACACAATGTTCTGATATTTTTTGCTGAAAAAATGTGAGTAGCTTTTGCACTGCAAAAGCTACTCACATTTTTTCAGCAAAAAATATCAGCATATTTGTGTATCACTTGATGTAAATTTTAACGAATCGTTAACTAACAATGTCGTTAGCTTTGAACAACTGGGCCCTGGTAAATATGCAGTAAAAGCTGAGATTAGACAAGAGGGGATAGATGTCTGTGTAGCTATGAAACTATATGCTGTTTACATATGGGATGTTCATGTCTCTGGGTATTCCAAGATCGAGAAATCAATAGATGGTTGTCAGCGCAAAAGAAACTGAGGCAGCTTTTAAAATATTTTGTTTCCCTTGAAAATGTGACTTGACATTATATGGTTGGATTTGATTGAAATAGCCCCAGTGTATGAAAATGTATCTTATGACATGTGCCCAGTATTGCCTCTGATCAGGCTGCACATGTATGCAGTCAGATTTTGCTGTTCACATGAAGAAGACTTGGCTACTTAGTTATTCTTATTCACATTCATTAGAAACTTAGTTAACATAAGTAAACTACACTGAAATGATGAATCAGGGTTTGGTTTAGCATAGTAAAATAAGATTATAGAAAATATGCTTCCTAGATAAATGAGTGCACAGTAGAAAAGGGACCATCATGGCTCTTGTGAACCTCCTAAAGCTTAGCTCAGCTTCCACATTTGTGCATTCTAATCCAGATAAATAACCACAGTTGTTGCATTGGCTGATCTTGGCCTTCACTGTCATTACGAAAACACGCCTATTCAAATATATTGAAAATTTTACCACCAAAAATTGAAAGTTTTCCGATAAAAATTCTAATAGTTTTCATATTTCTGCTTAAAACATAGATTGTGGGTACTCATTAGAACCGCCTCGCCGAGGTGGTTCTAACGAGTACCCACAATCTATGTTTTAAAGCAGAAATAAGGCAAATAATGTATACCCCTGTGAACCCCAGTTTTACTATATAAAAGTGGGGTTTAAGAGGGTCAAAATTATATAGGTATGTTTTCGTGATGTTCTCATAGTCCCTTTCCCTTGATAGGACATACATAATACGATTCAGAGAAATATATTTGGCACATGCTTTAGATAAATTGCTTTATATAGAGCCATACATGTACTGTGTAGTTTTCAAGCTTTTCATGTAATCAGCTGCTAAACATGATATTAACCATAACATTTTAACAGTTGGTTTAGGCAAGTGACTTGTTATTGCAAAGTTCAAGGGACCAGAACTTTTGATTTGAGATAATAGTTGTTTGAAATTAAAGGAAATAATTTGTAGGGATTATATTACCCCTTTACCAAATTAACAATGAATCAACTTAGACATAAGCAAATATTTTGAGAGATCAGTACTTGAAATTATTTCTTCCTTCAGTAGTATTTAATATATGGGCCACATCAAGCCTAAAAGTGCCTTCCAACATGCACAAAATGCACATATACAGATTGTCCTGCCCACGCGCAAAATATCATCCTGGGCCCAGTTGTTCAAAGGGTTGTTAGCTTCACAAACTTGTTAGTGGTCAAAAATGTTAACTGTTCTAATAAGTACAATATCTAAATTACAGGTATTTTTGCCAAAAAATTGTGAGTAGCTTTTGCAATTGCAAAAGCTACTCACATTTTTTCAGCAGAAATATTATTGTATATGCCATATTTAATAATCAAAGTTTTAATGATACGTTAACTAACAACATCTTTAGTTTTGAACAACTGGGCCCAGGCCTATGCTCTCCATTCATTCATTCTATAGTATCCATTGATTCTGTTAGAGACAGTGAAAGCCCTGATGAGACTGTGGATGCACAGGCTGATCTGGGCCTTTGTTGTCCGCATATGCCAGTCTGTTTTTGCATGACACTGCTTATATTCTCTATGCTAATTTAAATATTGGCATTTTAATTCTGAATGACTCGGGGGCTTCCAATAATTTATTAATTCTGTATACTTTGCTATTGAATCATTGCAAAACTACAAATTTAAATAGCAAAATAAATGCTATAACATAGGCCAAGCGAATGAAAGTGGACTTAAACAGAATGGATACATGTTCAAGGGAAGTCACTCTGACATGAAAATATTTACCACCCTTCTCACTGGCGGGCTACTCTTAAAGGAAAGAATTTGCTCCAGAGGGTGCAAATTCTTTCCTTTAAGAGCAGCCCCCAGTTTTGAAAGAATGCAAGTTCTTGGGAACTAAATTCTGTATGCAGAAGCTGTCTCCTTTAGAAAAGTGGCCAAAAATCTTAAGGTGTACTCATTCCCAATGGCAAATCAGTTCATACATCTGGGCCAAGTTGTTCAAAACTTAACAAAGTTGTTAGCTAACGCGACGTTAAAATTTCTGTCTTGGGATATGGCAATACATTGATATTTTTTGCTAAAAAAATGTGAGTAGCTTTTGCATTGCAAAAGCTACTCACATTTTTGCAGAAAAATATCAATATATTTGAAAATACCTTAGCTACAACAGTTAACGAGTTTGTCATTAACGAGCTTGTTAAGCTAACGATGCTTTGAACAACTGAGCCGAGGTTTGATCTTGGCTTTTGCTGCTGTCTGAGGCACTGATTATGTAAGCAGATAGTAAGGTCTTGATCAGACTGCACAAGCACACAAGTTTATCAGGTGCTTTGTTTGTATTCGTTTGATATTATGCGCATAATAATCCTAAGAAAAAAAGCTGAAAAAGCAGTAAAAACAATCTATAAGGAATAATATTGTTACAGTAGACACTGCGGGAGATTGAGTTTGTAAGTAATAAGTTGGTATCAGTACTTTTTGTGCACTGTTTTGTTCTTATTGCATCAGTTCCTTTGAACTGTATTTTAGGTAGAAGTTTGATTTCTGTAGTGAAAAAAGCAAGCAAACATTATTTTGTAATTTTGATTTTGACTGTACACTGTTTTTTTATAAGGTCACAAATTATGTTGGTACAACTACTTATTTACAAGAACTGATTGAAAGCTTGGAACATTATAGCTTCCACACATCACTTTTTGTTACACCTGCATTAGGATGGGCAACTTAAAGCATACAAGTTCACATCTGTTAGTTTGTCCCTTCATCCTTGTACTTGACCCTTGTCCTGCTGAACCCAGATATATCCAGTTTTTCAAACAGTGTAGATCCAGATCAGTTGGCTTCTTCAGACGCCAGTTGATCTGGAGCTGCACTGTTTGCGATTAAATATTTGAATTTGTATCAACAACCTGGATCAAGTAATCTGATTGGCTAGAAATTAGAAGTGGGCGTGGTATCTTAATATATTCAGCATGCCAAGGGTTAATGTTCCAGTGCTTGCTGATTATCATAGCTTCAGACAAGACACATTTTTTTAAATCAGACCTATTGTAGTTTTCTTATTTCTTTATGAAAACATACCGTATTCGACCTAATTACTGTACATACACCTATAAGTGCTTTTTTCTAATTCTTTCTAAAAGCACATGTTGTAGAATAAGGATTTCTTTAACACCTAGTTCTCTGGGTAAAAATTTCAGCAGATCACATTTTGAAACATTTTCCAGAAAATAGACTTCGACACTTCATGCAAATTGTCTCCTTAGGAGACAATTTGAATTTGCATGAAATGTCAAAGCCTATTTTCTGGTATTGATAAGAAAAAAAATTCAGAGTGGTAAACATAAAGCTTTTTTCCACTCCAATCCAGCATTTTGATGATTTGTTTAGGTATTGAATGATAATGAACAGTGTAGGCTTTGATCAGAAAATTCATGTGCAAGCTGATCTTGGATTTTACTTGATGTAACTGATATCTTGGTTTCTAGCATGTAAGTGCCCAGCAGGCGTACGAGCTTCAGGTCTCGAACTTGACCCGCTGTGTTGCCAACCTGGAAGATAACCTACGACAGACAGATGACGATAAACATACACTTCTTAATGACTTGACGGCAGTACGGGAGCTATGTTCTCGACTCGAGGGTACCAAAGAATCTCTACAGAGGCAGCTAACAGCATCAGCTATTGATAAGGAACAGGTGATTATTTTTTTTTTCTTTTTCTGGGAACAGGACTATTATACATGGCTCTTGATAAGATGCTTTTTTAAATCGGAAAATATTGATAGTTTTTCTTATTTCTCCATGAAAACATATGTTGTGGGTACTCATTAGAAGCGCCTCGGCGAGGCGCTTCTAATGAGTACCCACAACATATGCTTTCATGGAGAAATAAGAAAAATATTTACCTGATACCCGCTCTTATCTAGACCTATGATTATAATAAAATTATGTAGCTCCAGGTAAGAGGGGGTAACCGCATATTTTTCTTTTTTCTCCATGAAAACAAATATGTACTCATTAGGTACCTTATTGAGTTGCTTTTGATGAGTGCCCTTATATATTTTCATAAAGTAATAAGAAAAAATATCAGTACATTTTGGTTGAAAAAGTACCTTATCTGGAGCTATGCTAAATGGCCTAAAAAGTTCAAACAGAAGAAATAATGAGACCTATCCTCCTTTCGTCATCTTTCGGAAAGTTGTTTTTTGCCAGGTACTTTACACAGAAGAAGTAATTTTGCAAACTTTTAGCATGATTTAATGCAAAACCATTTGTCGTAAATACCTATGCACAAAAAGTTTTATTCTAGTCTTTGGTTTAAAAAAATTGAATATTTTCATTTTTTCTCGTAGTATAAATGGCTGCAAAATATGGAAAACTAGGTAAGGTAGGTAGTTTTGATGCAAGTTTTCAACAAGTTCCGCATGTTCAAAATTTCTGAAATTTTCACAATATTGTTGTGGAACAACAACAATTTAAAGTCAAAGAGGAAAATAAAAAAAATATTTTTTAATAAAAAATTTCCAAAAAGTCCAGTTTACTATAAAATTGCAGCCGGCCTCGGTGGCTCAGTTGGATGCGCCGTCCGACTGGTAACCAGGAGGTCGCGGGTTCAACCCCCGCCGGGGTCGGCAACATTCTTTCGTGGAGATTGATCATGAAATATTTTCTACGGTCATTCTCTCCCTTCCGCTGATTCAAGAAGGGCAGTTGTCAGTTTCTGGCGAAAGAATGTGCACAATACTGGTTAACCACTTAGAGGACTAAGCCTGCCCAGTAAAGGTGTGGTTAGGTAAACTGACCGTGCTCAACATGACCTCATTGGGCCGTAAAACCTCAACACAAACAAAAACTATAAAATTGCCTAGGTCAGACCCATTTTTAGCTATAAAATTAATTTTGCTGTAAATATTCAAAAACAAAGCACAAGAACAGAAATGACAAATGGTTTCTGATAAGATATTGTCAATCACAAATCAATTTTTCTGTTTCGAATAAAGCGTCAAATAAAAAACGTCTTTTGGAAGAATGTCGAAAGCACAGTAAATTTGTTATCTATTCAGCATTTATTATCTATCCTTTGAAGCAAAGAGAAATAACAAATTTTGCAAAGGGAGGCAATTGAATTGGTTACTTCTTGTGTACATTATGTTTTTGAAAGTAAGACTTTGCAGATTGAACTTTAAAACATTTGCTATTTGTTAAAAGAAAAAATAAACTGAAGCTGATTTTTAAGTTCCTTTATATTTGAATGATAAAATGATGTGAGCCAGCGCATGACAAAACCTACAATAAAACTTGTGCGACCAGCGAAGACTCAGATCAGCCCGCACAGTCTGATCAGAATCTTCGCTGATGGCATGTGCCTTCTACAGTCTCCGAGCTATTCAAAGAGAGATAAAAGAGAACCCTTGCCATACTGGGTGGATGTACAGGCTGATCTGAGTCTTTGCTGATCATGCAGGTCTTATTGTAGGTTTTGTTGTGCCCTGTGCTCATATTCTATGTCTGTAAAACCACCTTCTTTCTAGGACACCCAGCTTTTAGTGAATAAGTTAAAATGAAAAGTTTATCTCTGGAAACATGGAGGTTCTGTTTTGGTCTGCCAGGCTGAAAGGGTTAATGTTTATATAATTATTTTCTAAACAGCTCCAGAGTCAGCTGGATGACTTGTCTCAGGAAGCGGAGCTGCTGAGAAGCCAGATCAATTCCGAGCGGCATTCTAACAAGAACCTAGAAGGTCTGTTACAGAATAATCGAGAGAAAGAGTTCCAGACCCAATTACAGTCCCAAGAACAGGGGGCGGAGATACAGATGTTGAAAGACAGACTGTCACTGAATGAAAGTAAAATGTAAGTGACATAGTTCCAGAAAAAAGGGGGTAGCCACATAATTATGTCCCCCAACCTATTGGGAGGGGACATGTATTTCGTGCGGATCCCATCAGCGACTGTGTGACACTTTTTTGTCTGCACAAAATCTTGTGAACCAATGGTTGGATTCTTACCAAATTTCCATAGATATATAATTGAGACATAACAAAAAACTGGTTAGATTTTGGTGACCTTGACCTAATTTTCAAGGTCACAGCAGTAGAAAAACTGAAAATTTGCTGAGGGGATATCTGTTTTCTCTGAAAATACTGTTACTAGTATTTTTCTTATTTCTCCACAAAAACATATGTTATGGGTACTCATTACAAGCACTTCTGGGCGCTTCTAATGAGTACACACAACATATGTTTTCATGGAGAAACAAGCAAAATATCAGTGCTTTTGGATTAGAAAAGTCTCTTATCTAAAGCTGTGAAGTGTCAAAAATAGACAGCAAAACTGACCATTCTCTGTATGTATTATGTTCTCCCATTATCGTCCACTTGAATTTGTTTGCCTTCTTCTCAATTTTCATAGAGGCAATGCTATTTCGTAGGAAAATATACAGAAGAGTATTCAGTTCTTTACAACACAGATTAATAAAATAGGGGTTAAACGCCAAGATTTGATTATAACAGCAGCAGCTATTGATAAGGAACAGGTGATTATTTTTTTCTTTTTATAGGAACAGGACCTTTGGAATATGTTAATTTTATTTAGCAGCTACAATTAAAGCCTAATATATGCAATATGGTTTGTAGCTTTGAATACTGATGGGTGTACCATAACATGAGAAGGGAAGATAAAAGGAGAAACAGGTATACCATAACAACCTTAAGTATTGGGACAGACAGGCCGGAGTGAATAGTGTAGACCCAGTTGGATGCGCGTCTGACTGGAGACCAGGAGGTTGCGGGTTCGACCCCCGCCAAGGTCGGCAACATTCTTTCGTGGAGATTGATCATGAAATATTTTCTATGGTCATTCTCTCCCTTCCGCTGATTCAAAAAGGGCAGTTGTCAGTTTCTGGTGAAAGACTGTGCACAATACTGGTTAACTGCTTAGAGGACTAAGCCTGCCCAGTAAACGTGTGGTTAGGTAAACTGACTGCGCTCGACATGACCCCATTGGGTTGACTGGGCTGTAAAACCTCAACATAAGATCCAGATCAGATGCTGCAGAATGTGGCATCTGATCAGGGTCTACACTGTTTATCACCCAACAGTTATAGACATTAACAGGTAATAAAATGGACTCATTAAAATTTAGGGTCAATACGTAATACCAGAATGCCAAACTTTTAGTAGTCTGGATATGGAAATGCAATATTAGGACAATAATAAGATCTGTTGGATGGATGTTCCTAGATTGCAGTAGCAAAAATGGATGGTCTTACTCAGATTTAGCAGAATCAGATCATACTACATTTAGAAAGTTGTTTTAATGACAGTAATAATGGGTTGTTAGATGTCCACTGTAATAAAAATAATTCATTTTACTGAATCTTTATTTTTCATCATTTTGTAGGCAAATTTAATATTATGAAGGTTATATATTCTTTTGTTTTTCACCAGATTTCAAAATATTTATTTTGAATTGTAGACAAAGCCAGAGCAGAGAGGTTGCATCTTTACGCACCAGAAATGTAGAGCTGGAAGGTGATGTTGAACGACTACGAAGGCAGTTGACTAGTGAGAAATTTGAAAGGTAAGAATGAACCTTGTCAAAGAACCAATTTTCCATGATGGTTGGGATGCTTCAAGCAAAAAATTGCCTTTAAGCATGCGCATAATGTGCGGATTCACATCATCCTATGCATACGCAATGTCTCATCAACGGTGAGTTGATAGTATCCAATGATTCTGGGAGTGGACAGTGAAAGCAGTCTGATCTGAGCCTTCGCTGTCTGTGCATGCCCTGATGGCACATTTTTCAGTGGCGTGGCTTAGTTTTTTTGTTTGTTTTTTTGTTTTGTGTTATGTTTATCGTAGTTCCAGGTATGTGTGTGTGTGCGTGCGTGCGTGCGTGCGTGTGTGTGCGTCCACATACGAGGGTAGTTCAATCAGTTCGTAGAAGTCGGTATTTTTCTATAAAATTCAAGATTTCTTTTTTCATTTTTGTGCAGTGTAAACCTTTGTCAGTTGAATGATAACAGCCATTCAGTCAACACATACATTTTTTGCTCTTGCTTTTTGTTTGAAAACCTATACCCATAGGCAAAAATGGAAAGTCAGAATATTGAGTTCAGAGCAGTCATAAAGTTCCTCACTAAGGAGGGTGCAAAGGCCAAAGAAATCCATTGGCGCATGGCTGATGTGTATGGTGATAGTCGCCCAAAGTATTCCACAGTGGCAAAGTGGTCAGCAAAATTTAAACGTGGGCGAGACTCCTTAGAAGATGACCCAAGGCCAGGTCACCCTGCTGATGTCATCAGCCAGGAGATGTTGAGGGACTTGTGCTAAACAATCGCCAAATCAAAGTTGCCGAACTTGCTTCAGAATGTGGTATTTCTAATGGAAGTGTTTACACTATAATCCACGAACATTTAGGCATGTCAAAAGTATCTACCAGGTGGGTACCCAGAAACCTGAACATGCAAGATCGTCAGCAAAGGGTGGAGTCAAGTCAAGAACTTCTGGAAGTGTACAATGCCAATCCAGAAGACTTTCACACTCGTCTTGTAACAGGAGATGAAACTTGGCTTCACCACTGGGACCCAGATAGTAAAAAAGAGTCCATGCAATGGAAGCACCCTGGCTCATCCCCACCTAAGAAATTTCGTACCCAACCATCAGCCAGCAAGGTAATGGCCACGGTGTTCTGGGACTCCAAAGGGATTATATTGATAGATTACAAGCCTGCTGGTACTTCAATTACAGGAGAATACTATGCCAGTGTCATTAAACAATTAAGGCCGGCCTCGGTGGCTCAGTTGGATGCGCCGTCCGACTGGAGACCAGGAGGTCGCGGGTTCAATCCCCGCCGAGGTCGGCAACATTCTTTCGTGGAGATTGATCATGAAATATTTTCTATGGTCATTCTCTCCCTTCCGCTGATTCAAGAAGGGCAGTTGTCAGTTTCTGGCGAAAGAATGTGCACAATACATTAACCGCTTAGTGGACTAAGCCTGCCCAGTAAAGGTGTGGTTAGGTAAACTGACCGCGCTCGACATGACCCCATTGGGTTGACTGGGCCATAAAACCTCAACATAAACAAATAAACTATTAAGGGTTGCTATTAAAGAAAAACGAATGGGAAAGCTAGCTGCTGGTGTCCTTTCTTTTTGCATGATAATGCCCCTGTGCACAAGTCCAGAGTTGCACAAGCGGCTATTCGTGAGTGCAAGTTCGAGCAGTTAAATCACCCGCCATACAGTCCAGACCTGGCCCCAAGTAATTATTATCTGTTTCGAAATTTGAAGTCCCACTTGCGTGGAACGAGATTTCGGGACAATGATGAGCTCAAGGCTGCTACAGAGACTTGGTTTGAGGACCAAATAGACGACTTTTATTTCAAAGGCATAGACTGCCTAAAAGAAAAGTGGGCCAAATGCATTGAAGTAAAGGGGGATTATATTGAAAAATAATGTTGAAACCATCTTCCAATCTGTGAGTTAAACCCCGAGTTCTATGAACTTATTGAACTCCCCTCGTAGGTATTCCACTTATTCCTCTACAAAAATATATGCTTTCGGTACTTATTGGAAGTGCCTTGGTGAGGCGCTTCTAATGAAAAATAGAAGGGAAGGCAATGATCAGGAATCGATACAATTATCCCACACCTCCCATCAGAGACATCAAAGGGAAAGAAACACAAACACAAAATAACTGGACCCTAATGGAAACATCACTAGCAGAAAGCCAAACAGACAGTTACTTTCCCACAAAGTGGCCAAATGGCTATCCAAAACAAAAAGATGTAAGCGACACACACATTCAAAGACAAACTATAACAAAAATAAACCATGACAGAAGAACCGCCTTGGAATGGTCAGTGAAAAGTATTTCACTGGGGGGCTTAAATCGATTTTACGTGGCCACAATCCTCGACCTTATTTCTGCTGCGGTTTAGACACATAATTTGTTCTGTCTGCATGAAGACTTCCTAACTCATCAGTGCTACATCTCTGAGAACACAAAGAATCAACTAATTACAGAGATGAAACAACATGCTTTCATGGAGAAATATGAGAAATGTCGGTAATTTTTAGTTGAAAAAAGTTCCTTATCTAGAGCTATGCTTCATTGTACACAAATACAATTTACAGTACCTTGAATGGCATATCAGCCACAATGTGAAAAATAGAGCTGACTGTCATGCCAAATTATGACTATAATATGAGAAACCCCTATTACGATACTTTTACTATCAAGGGTCTAGCATCATGATACATTATTATACTATCACCATCTCCAAATCACACAGTATTTTAATGATTTTATTGATCTTATAAAGACTAGTCTACCTGTAAAGATAGCTGGCCTTGGTGGCTCATTTGGATGCACGTCCGACAGGTGATCAGGAGGTTGCAGGTTTCACCCCGCCAGGCCAGCAATATTCTTTTGTGGAGATTGATCATGAAATTTTTTCTTTGGTCATTCTCTCCCTTACGCTGATTTAAAAAAGGTAGTCGTCAGTTTCTGGTGAAAGAATGTGCACAATACTGGTTAACCACTTGGAGGACTATGCCTGCCCAGTAGAAGTGTGGTCAGGTAAACTGACTGCACTCGACATGACCCCATGACCCTAAAACCTCAACACAAACAAACCTGTAAAGATACCTTACATTACCTCTCAAATATCACCTTTGCCTACATTTTAACAAACAAATTTTGCAAAGCAGAAGTTCTTTTGTTGTCATACTTTGTTAATTTAGACTAAGCAGCTTCAGAATGGTACTACAGAAGGACAAAAACTTTCAAAACTATCAATAGTTATCAGCGATACTTATAGGTTGTTGAAAATACTATCAAGATAGCACAATCA
Source organism: Anodontia alba (assembly GCA_964016985.1). NCBI lineage: Eukaryota > Metazoa > Mollusca > Bivalvia > Lucinida > Lucinidae > Anodontia > Anodontia alba. The sequence continues at coordinate 50,439,337 of OZ024826.1, read as the reverse complement.
TGGCAGTCATGATGCATTGATATATCAATGTATCGCTACACCCCAAATGAAAAATTGTATTTTATGAAGTGCAAGATCAGCCTGTGTATCCATAAATAGAGGATCTTACATGAGTGGTCATTTAATATGAAATTTATGAAACGAGCTTGGGTAATTTCGGGGTATTTTGCGAGCCTTGGCGAGCAAAATACTGAAATTACCCAACGAGTTCCATAAATTTCATATTAAATGACCACGAATGTAAGATTCTGTTTATCACATGGCCCTTCCGATGACAAAAAATGCACAAAAAAATATTAAGATACCGGCTTTCCATAGCTAAGCGGAACAACTCACTACCAAGGATTCAATAGTATTACGCAACAAAAATAGTTCGCATATTATTTCATAAGTACCGTAAATAACTAGAAACAGGATAAATATGCCATTTATTACTTCATTAAACTGTAGGAATTAATGATGATTTTTATTTGAGCTAATATATATTTCATTTAATAAATGAATTAAAGAAATAAATATTCCCTTCAACGTCATTCAGCGAGCCAATACGTCACTGAGAAATCCCCCGAAGTCAGCTGTCGTATTTAAAGGTCATTGACCTAGATCAATACAGTTTATACGGTGGTTGATACAACCATGTAAATGACAGATTTCAAGAACATAAAACATTTTAACTGTAGTTTGGATTTTAATTTGACACATTTATTGACTGTCGGAGTCATATTATCCTCTAATGCTTTTTTTGGAAGCGGTGATTTTTTTCACTGACTGTTTGACGACATCGATGTTGAGAGTGCCTCTAAATATGTTATAGGAAAATATCGAATTTTAACCACCATGAATATTTGTGGTAGCTATGTTATTCAAATTGTGATTGTGTTGTGTCTTCCCCTTCCATCGGTCTGACATTTATCGTTCATCTCAAAATCATCTCAAAATTGAAGGCAGGATGTTTCAAAAGTGAAAGTTGTATCGGCGAACGCGGACACCATCTTGGTTGCTATCAAGCGGAATAATACGAATATTAATGAAGGTAATTAGGCTAACCAATGGGAAGCCTTGCAGGTGTTATAACACGTGTGGTTATATGATTTTTATGACATGGGTTATTTCATTGAATAACTTGACGGCAGACACTGTATGAATAGCTTCTGGTCCAAGACTACTTCAGGCAGCCTGCAAAGAATCTGATCAGATTCCAGTTGTTCACAGCATCGTTAGCTTAACTTGTTTGTTAATGACAAACTCATTATCTATTGTAGCTAAGGTATTTTCATATACATTGATGTTTTTGCTACTTACATTTTTCAGCAAAAAAATATGAATGTATATGCCATATTTCAAGATAGAAATTTAAACGTCACGTTAGCCTACAACTTCGTTAAGTTTTGCACAACTGGGTCCAGATGTGTAAGTTGATATGAGTCTGTGCAGGACACATGTGTTATGACATCTCTGCTTGTCCAGAATTTGATCTACTGTATTAACGTTAGTATTCAGACAACTTATCTCTTTACCATACTTGTACTAAAATTTGAACATCCATTGACTACCTGCTGATGTGTCTAAAATGCTGCTGGATGAGTAGCAAACAGTGTAGACCCTGACCAGAAGCCATGTCAGATCTGGTTCTACATTGTTTGCTCAGGCCTGTCATGTGTTTATGAAAAAAAAAAAAAAAACTAATCAGGATGTAGTAGGTTCAAGCTCCAAATCAAAGAACTATTCAGAAAATAGTTTTGGTTATTTTTTGTACCAAAGCATATGCCACTAGTCTCAAGCATTCATTTATTTATTGTTGTTATTACCAGAATGTTTTTTTATGTCTTGTGCTAGTTACCTTGATCAGGAGGAGTAAGTAACATTTTTTGTAGTTTCATGGTCTGGTTAGGCATAAAAATATGTTTTTTTTTTTTTTTTTTCTTAAATTTTCATGGACACTAACCCATTTATGCCGAGTAGACCCTTCTGCCTCTACTCCTTGATCAGGTTCATTTCCTATATAGGGTGTGTCTGGTTAGGTTTTATTTTTACCATGTATGTAGGAATTTTTGATCTTAAAGCAAACAGTGTAGACCCTGATCAGATGCCACATTCTGTGGAGAAATAAGAAAAATATTTGTATGGATATCCTTATCTAGAACTATCTCATCATTTGTTTCTTTTAAGAATTATGTATAGGAGTAACTACATGGATGAGGGTTTTGACAGTAATTGTATGGTAGGATCATCATTGGATCTCCTGCATCTTTTCAACAAGCAAAAAGGCACCTTATTGTATATATATATATATATATATATATATATATATATATATATATATATATATATATATATATATATATATATATATATATATATATATATATATATGAGCCATGCCAGGCAGATGGTTTCTTCAAGCATGTGGGGACAGGGAAGCACAGCTTCAGATAAGGTGCATGTTTCAACCAAAATATGTTGATATTTTTCTTACAGCTCCACGAAAACATATGTTGTGGGTACTCATTAGAAGCGCCTCACCGAGGTGCTTCTAATGAGTACCCACAACATATGTTTTTGTGAAGAAATAAGAAAAATATTTGTCTGGATACGCCTATTGTCTGGAGCTATGGAGAATGCTTATCACTGTCTACTTCAGAATCATTGGCTACAGTAGAAATTTCAGTGAAGATCAAATGCCTTGGTGAGACTGGATATATGCAGGACCATCTCCATCTACACTTGGTGCATGTGCATTTTCGCTTGGCTCAGAATGACATAAATCTATAGTAGCTTGTACTTCTGTGATGGCCAAACTGTGTGTACACAGCTTGTTGTCTGGATTCTGCAAAGACGGTTAAACGTTGTCTGTAATAACTTCAGATTGTCCAGGTCGTCAAGATGCCTGGGTTTATCTGGGTCGGCCCATTTTGCATATGCAGTAGGGAAAATTTTTGCTTGTTGAAACTTATATAGTATTTTAAAGTATTTAGGGAAATGGTATATTATTTGTAGCTCTAAGAAAGCATGTGCTGTTGGATGTAGTCAGCATACCATAAAATCAGAAATGTTTACAAAGGTTTCAAGTTTGTTTTAATCCTTAATGTGCCAATCATAACAGCAGATGACTGTCTATAATATCCCTATGTTTTATTTTTCCGAGAAAGTAGGGATTGACATTTCATGTATATCATCTGTCAAAGTAGGGACTGACATCTCATGTAAATCATCTGTCTAGCAGATAAATCATCTGTCTAGCAGATAATCTACTGTACTATCCAACCATGTTTTCTCAAAAAAAAAAAAAAAAAAAGATTGTTGTCTGCTACAATTTTAAATGGGTTAATATTATTCAGGGCCCAATTGTTCAAAGCGTCGTTAGCTTAATGAGCTTGTTAAGGGTAATTTCGTTAACTGTTTTAGCGGATTCAATGCATAATATTCTGATATTTTTTGCTGAAAAAATGTGAGTAGCTTTTGCACTGCAAAAGCTACTCACATTTTTTCAGCAAAAAATTTCAGCATATTTGCGTAGCACTCGATGTAATTTTTAACGAATCGTTAACTAACGATGTCGTTAGTTTTGAACAACTGGGCCCAGTTTAATTGTAGAAACTAAACTTGATGTGAACATGGCTTTTGCCATATGTGGGCAATAGAAGACTAGGTCCACCTGTAGCATTGTGCATGCTAATCTGGGCCTTTGTTGCCGTGTGTATAGCATAAAAGCCCATCTCTAGCATTACGGTAAATGTCCTAAAATTTTGAACACTTTATTCCATGCATTTTCGACCGAAATTTTACTTTTTATGAAGTTGTTTCTTAAACTACTTAGTGGAATGGCAGTGTAGACCTAGATCAGACTATTCCTTTAGGAGCAGTATGATCTGGGTCTGCACTGTTTGCATATGTCATTTTGTCAGACACTTTTGTTGTACGAAATTTTAGGACATTTACTGTATACATCATTTGCAAATATTAGTAAATACTAGTATATGTGAAACTCATTCGCAATCTTTTGCACTGCAAGTCCACAGTTGTAAAGCAGTTAAGAATTAAAAAAAAATACCTTTGTGACAATTTGTGGTAATATGGTAAAAGTGGTATAATTTTTTAGGGAAATATAAACAAAACAATTGCATGTCAAGCTATGAAAATTCTTGCTTCGGTATATTTATGCATGAGGGGCAAAAAATTGTACATTACTAACTACTAACAATACTGATGTCAACTAACATCTGTAAAATTGTTATAGATAGCATTTATGATTTTTCAGAGATCTCACATCTGTGTCACTTTGTTGCCTATTTACATAGGTCCAGATAGGTCACTTTTTTCAACTGAAAAGTATTGATATTTTTCTTATTTCTCCACGAAAAAGTATGTTGTGGGTACTCATTAGAAGCGCCTCGCTGAGGCGCTTCTAATGAGTACCCACAACATACGTTTTCATGGAGAATTAAGAAAAATATGATAAGGACACCCCACTCCCTCCCCACTCTGATCTGGAAGTATGTATATAGATTAAGGTTATCCTGTATATTTATGTACTTGTTCAGGTTTATATTTAATCCTCTAAGTGGTTAACAGTATTAATCATAGAGATTTGATCATGAACTATTTTCTGTGGTCATTCTCTCCCTTCCACTGACTCAAGAAGGGCAGTTGTCAGTTTCTAGCGAAAGAATGTGCACAATACTGGTTAACCACTTAGAGGGCTAAGCCTGCCCAGTAAAAGTGTGGTTAGGTAAAACTGACTGCTCTCGACATGACCCTATTGGGTTGACTGGGCCGTAAAACCTCAACACAAACAAACAAACAGTGTTTTACTGTACAGGATGTTGTGGATCTTACCTTGTTTAATATTTCTTGCATACAGCAAAGCTCCAAAAATAATGTGCATATCCAAATATGATATATTTTTCTTATTTCTCCATAAAAACATTGTTATGGGGTACTCATTAGAAGTGCCTCGCCAAGGCACTTCTGGTGAGTACCCCAAAATGTTTTAACCCTTCTCTTGCTGAACACAACATGCCCTGTCTTAACAAACAGTGTAGATCCAGATCGGTTGGCTTCTGAAGAAGCCAACTGATCTGGATCTGCACTGTTTGTCATTAAATATGTGAATTTCTATCAAAAACCTGGATCAAGCAATCTGATTGGCTGGAAATTAGAAATGGGTGTAGCATCTTAATTTATTCAGCAAGGCAAGGGTTAATGGAGAAATAAGAAAAATGCCAATACTTTTTGGCTGAATAAGTACTTTTTCTGGAGCTTAGGTACAGCAAACATTTTGGGACATCCCATATCCAGTACGAGGGTATTTTGTACATGGATACATTCCCATATACCAAATGTATATACAGCTTAAAATGGTGTTTGATGCATGCATTAGTGTTAACTTGATTTTTACATAAAAGCAGTGTCAGATGGCATTCTCAGCACAGTTTCTGGTTGTGTTCCAGTCAGTATGATGAATACTTAGTTAATTACTGTCATGGTTTGACATGGTCACTTATACTATTTTTGTGATGTATGTGCTGATAAAGTACTGTAAATATGTCCTAGAATTTCGATCAAATAGGTCTGACAAAATGGCATATGCAAACAGTGCAGACCCAGATCAGACTGCTCCTGAATCTGATCAGGGTCTACACTGTTTGCCAGTCCACTAAGTATTTTAAGAAAGAACACATAAAAAGCAAAATTTAGGCAAAAAAAGGATTAAATAAATTGTTTGAAATTTTAGGACATTTACCGTATTTCATAAAACTACAAAATAAGTTATACAGGCATGTTTGAGGCCATTAAAAACTCTCTATGAATAACGGCATGTAACTCCTGATTTACATCTTATAATGAATTTGTTCCCTCTAGTTTCATTCCATTCAGATAAAAAATGCAGTCTCATCACTGACTGCTGGTGTGGCAGATCTTTAAACTTTACCACTCTCTGGGCAAATTCAGCAGACAACAAATTGGTGATAGTTTTTTTATTATCCCCAGAAAACAAGATTTGACATTTCATGCAAATCATCTCCATTGGATACAGTTTGCATAAAATGTCATCATGTTTAATGGAGACAATTTGCATGAAACGTCAAATCCTGTTTAATGGAGGCAGTTTGCATAAAACATCAAGTCCTGTTTCCTGGGAAAAATAAGAAAAATATTTCAGTATATCCTCTGCTAAAAATTTTACCCAGAGTGCTAAGCATTAATACATCATGTATAAGCATTAGTCAGTCACTTGTTGATTTTGTACAATTAATGAAGCATAAAAAAGTTTGTATCACTAGTGGTGATCTGCACTGTTTGCCACTCCACTAAATATTTTAAGTAATAACTACCGTATTCGACCTAATTACCGCACATGCCCCTATAAGCGCACAGTCAAGCAGTTCCGTAGTCTTCAGATTACAGCCAGTGTACTTTTTGTCTACTTTTTTGTAAAGGCATATGTTGTGGGTACTCATTTGAATTGCATCGACTTGTCGATGCAATTCAAATGAGTACCCACAACATATGCCTTTTTTAAGACAATCAGACAAAAATTCGCATAATCATCAAATATGTCATTTTCTGATTTTTTTTTAAATGTACCCTTAATAGTATATTTTACAACAACTGAGTGTTCTCAGTAATTTTGAAAAACCTAAGCGCACAGTGCGGTAATTAGGTCGAATACGGTACATTAAAAAAATTTACTCCAAAAAAAAAAATGGAATAAAGTGTTAAAAAATTCAGGACAACTACCATTATATCTGGTTTGTGTATTGAGATATAATCGTATTGTAAAATAATTCCAGGGAGCGGGCTGTTCAGGAGTTACGTCGACATGGTCTGGTGCCTCCCGTACCTACAATGGATTATACGAGCAGCAGCAGTCGCTATCGCTCTACAAGTCCGACGAGGTCACGCTCAAGAAGCCCTACTAGGTAAATATACTTATCTTAACCTTAACCAGTCTCTGGGCTTATTCAGCAGATGACAAATTGATTGCAGGATTTGACATTTTATACAAATTGTCTCCATTGGAGACAAATTGCATGAAATGTCTAAATCTGTTTTCTGGGAAAAATAAGAAAAATAGTTCAAAATTTCGTCTGCTGAAATCTTTACCCAGAGTGCTTAGTGTTTAAGACACAGTAAGCGGAACTGCTGTATTATCCTAAATCTACTTACCATACGTTCTAAAATTTGAAACAGTCCATTCTGTTCGCTCCCTGTTGATGTGTCTAAAATATTGCTATATGTATGGTAAACAGTGTAGACCCTGATCAGAAATTGCATTCTACCATGTCTTACCTGGGTCTAAACTGTTTGCAAAGGCCTATCTGTCCCAATATTTAGGATTATTATGGTATCTGAACCCTTGTCCTGCTGAATAAATTAAGATGCCACTCCCACTTCTAATTTTCAGCCTATCAGATTACTTGATCCGGATTATTGCTATAAATTCAAATACTTAATGACAAACAGTGCAGATCTAGATCAACTGATCTGGATCTACACTGTTTGCAAAGGCAGGATATATCCGGGTTCAGCAGGACAAGGGTCAAAACACAATAAGAGGAACTGCAAGTAAAACAGAGGAGCTTTCTGATGAAAGAAAAAATTCTTTGTGATAAAATTGGTGGGAGTAGACATTTACTAGCGGCTGGTGATTCTGCAATATCTCTAGATAAGTAGGGTATCTCTAGTTTAGCAACATAAACATGCTTTGTACTTTTTGCTGTACTTGGCCAAAAAAGTAACAAAACATCCATTGTTGTAGACTTAGATGAACATCGCTTTCCTTCCTATCTAATGAAAAGGTTGCATGCACTGTACCTTGTGTGCCTGTCTTTATAAGGTGAATGAATACATTTTCTGAAAGTGAATGGATATATTTTCAAGGAAGGCAGCTCTATCAAAATGGATTTGCCTCCCTTCTTTAAAGGGGTCTACTGGAACAGGAAAGAATTGGCTTCCAAGGCAAATTCTTTCTTTTTAGAGTAGATCTGTTTTCAGAACGGGCTTGGTGTGCAAAACAAGCATAAACTAGAGCAAGTCAATGGTGTGCCATCGCATATCTCGCACCATCGCATATCTCGCGCCATCGCATATCTCGCGCCATCACATATCTCCGCGCACATCAAAATTCCAGATGCGTTCCTCCAGTCCTCATCCGTAGGGCTATTACCTGTGACAGTTTCAAGGTTCTAGCTCAAAAAGCCTAGGAGGAGTTGTGTGACAATCAAAAAAAAAAAAAGGAACCCAAACTCCTACTTTTTGACCTCTGGTTACCCCAGACATGCCCCCGGGGCAAAATTATTTGCACCACTGTATTCTACTCTTCATTACCTTTGATTTGATGTGCAACATGACTATGTTTGTACAAAATGGATTTTGGACCCTTCGGGGCACATACCCCTGGCCCTGCCCCCAGGGGTACATCAAAATTCCAAATATGTTCCTCCAGTCCTCATCCATAGAGCTGTTGCCTGTGAAAGTTTCGAGATTCTTGCATAAATGGTCTAGGAGCAATGGTGTGACATTACAGACAGATGTACGAATGGACAGACAGATGGATGGATGGGGGGCATCACAATATCCCTGCTTTTTCTTCAAAAAGCATGTGGATAAAAATGGCAGAAAGTCTACCAAGAGTATCCATTTCCCTTGAACTTGTTACTTTGTTAACAGTGCTACATGTGGAAGCATAGGGAAACTTCTGTGAGTTATGGGAAACAAGAGACGTTTATACAGTTTCTTTATTTCTCTCTTCCATCATAGCTCTTTTTATTTCTACATAAAAGTATATGTTGTGGGTACTCATTAGAAGTACCTCCCTGTACTCAGTGAGGTGCTTCTAATGAGTACCACAAGGTAATTAGAAGCACCTCAGTGAGGTGCTTCTAATGAGTACCACAACATATGTTTTCATGCAGAAATAAGAAAAATATTGGTAGTTTTCCATTGAAAAAAGTACCTTATCTTGAGCTATGCTGCCATGCTTACAATACTGGTGTTTGAACCCGCCTTTAATAGTTAGCATGCTCAAGGTGACTTACCCAGGCAGGAAATGAGGTGTTTTTAGCTCACCTGAGCACGAAGTGCTCATGGTGAGCTATTGTGGTCAGTCAATGTCCGTCGTCCGTCATGCGGCGTCAACAATTGCTTTAAAAGCCTACTCCTCCTACACCCCTGGGCCAATTGACTTGATACTTGGTAGGAAGCATCGGGGTGACTTGTAGATCAAAAATAGCTAAAATCGTTCCGATGCCATGGCTGCCATCTTGAAAATCGATTTTTCGCTTCTTCTCCTGAACCGAAAGGCCAATTGACTCCAAACTTGCTAGGAACCATCAGGGTGACTTGTAGATCAAAAATAGCTAAAATAGTGCCGATTGGAAATCCAAGATGGCCGCCATGGCTGCCATCTTGAAAATCTATTTTTCGCTTCTTCTCCTGAACCGAAAGGCCAGTTGACTCCAAACTTGCTAGGAAGCATCAGGGTGACTTGTAGATTAAAAATAGCTAAAATTGTGCCGAGCGGAAATCCAAGATGGCCGCCATGGCCGCCATCTTGAAAATCGATTTTTCGCTTCTTCTCCTGAACCGAAAGGCCAATTGACTCCAAACTTACTAGGAAGCATCAGAGTGACTTGTAGATCAAAAGTAGCTAAAATCGTGCCGATTGGAAATCCAAGATGGCCACCATGGCGGCCATCTTGAAAATCTATTTTTTGCTTCTTCTCGTGAACCGAAAGGCCAATTGACTCCAAACTTGCTAGGAAACATCAGGATGACTTGTAGATCAAAAATAGTTAAAATCGTGCGGATCGGAAATCCAAGATGGCTGCCATGGCCGCCATCTTGAAAATCTATTTTTCGCTTCTACTCCTAAACCCCAATTGACTCCAAACTTGGTAGGAGGCATTGGGGTGACTTATAGATCAAAAATAGCTAAAATCGTGCCTATCGGAAATCCAAGATGGCCGCCATGGCAGCCATCTTGAAAATCTATTTTTTGCTTCTTCTCCTGAACCGAAAAGCCACTTGATTCCAAACTTGGTAGGAAGCATCTGGGTTACTTGTAGATCAAAAATAGCTAAAATTGTGCCAATCGTAAAACCAGGATAGGCGCCATGGCAGCCATCTTGAAAATCTATTTTTCGCTTCTTCTCCTGAACCGAAAGGCCAGTTGACTCGAAACTTGGTAGGAAGCATTTGGGTGACTTGTAGATCAAAAATAGCTAAAATCATGCCGATCGTAAATCCAAGATGGCCGCCATGGCGGCTATCTTGAAAATCTATTTTTCGCTTCTTCTCCTAAACTCAAAAGTCACTTGACTCGAAACTTAGTAGGAAGCATCAGGGTGACTTGTAGATCAAATATAGCTAAAATCGTTCTGATCAGAAATCCCAGATGGCCACCATGGCCGCCATCTTGAAAATCTATATTTAGCTTCTTCTCCTGCACCGAAAGGCCAATTGACTCCAAACTTCGTAGGAGACATTGGGGTGACTTGTAGATCAAAAATAGCTAAAATCATGCCAGTCGGATATCCAAGATGGCCGCCATGGCAGCCATCTTGAAAATCTATTTTTCGCCTCTTCTCCTGAACTGAAAGGCCAGTTGACTCGAAACTTGGTAGGAAGTATTGGGGTGACTCGTAGATCAAAAATAGCTAAAATTGTGCCGATTGTAAATCCAAGCTGGCTGCCATTTAGAGTTTGTTCAAATGATCACGCTCAATTGACTGGCATGCCATATATCTTCTTCTTCAAAATAAAGAACTGCTTAAATGATGATCTTTTCATTAGTTGCGATGACAGGTTTGGAAAAATGTTGCATAACATCTGCATATCTGCAGTGGATATGTCACTCACGTGAGCGACCCGTGGCCTGTGGGCCTCTTGTTTCATATTTTTACAAGAAAATGTGTCTGGCATTTTATTTCCAGAAAATAATGATAGATATTTGCTCTAGAAACAGTTCAAATGAATTATAAAATACTGTTTTCTTCAAAGAAAAATTATTTTAAAGTTCTGTCTGTTTTTTAGCTCACCTGAGCTCTGCTCAGGATGAGCTATTGTGATCACTTTTCGTCTGTCGTCCGTCCGTCCGTCCGTGCATCCGTGCGTCCATCCGTCCGTCCAGGCGTCCGTCCGTTAACATTTTCAAACGACTTGTCCTCTGAAACCGCTGAGCCAATTTTGCTCAAATTTCATATGGAGCCTCCTTAGGGCGGGGGAACGAAAAATTGCTAAAATGGTCGCGGTCTGTTGTCCAAGATGGCCGCCACGCCCATATATGGTAAAAACCTTTAAAAATCTTCTCCTCCAGAACTGAGAATGCCTTGGGGCTGAACCTTTGCAGGAATCATCGGGGACGGGAGGTCTACCAAAATTGCTAAAAGAATTGTCGTACGTTGACGTTTGACCTTTTTACGGCAAGATCAAGTTTGCTTCCCTATGCATTTGTATGGGAAAAACTTTTAAAAATCTTCTTCTCCAAAACCGAGCATGCCTTATGGCTGAATCTTTGCATATATCTTTGGGAACAGGAGAGCTACCAAAATTGCTAAAATAATGGTCGTACATTGACATTTGACCTTTTTACAGTAAGGTCAATTTTGCTTCCTTATGCATTTGTATGGGAAAAATGTTCAGAATTTCAAACAACTTCTCCTCTGGAGCCTCTGGGCCAATTTTGCTCAAATTTCATATGGAGCCTCCTTAGGTAGGGGTAACAAAAGATTGCTAAAATGGTCACGGTTCATTGACCAAGGTGGGTGCCATGCCCATATATGGTAAAAACCTTTATAAATCTTCTTCTCTAGAACCGAGGATACTTTGGAGCTGAATGTTTGCATAAATCATCGGGGACAGGGGGTCTACCAAAGTTGCTAAAATAATGGTCATACATTGACATTTGACCTTTTTACGGCAAGGTCAAGTTGCTTCCTTATGCATTTGCATGGGAAAAACATTTAAAAATCTTATTCTCCAAAACCGAGGATGGCTTGTGGCTGAATCTTTGCATATATCATCTGGAACGGGCGGTCTACCAAAGTTGCTAAAATAATTGTCATACATTGACATTTAACCTTTTTACGGCGAGGTCAAGTTTGCTTCTGTATGCATTTGTATGGGCCTCATACATTTGTATGGAAAAAATGTTGATAATTTCAAATGGCTTTTCCTCTGACGCCTCCGGGCCAGTGTTGCTCAAATTTCATGCGGAGCCTCCGTGGGCAGGAGAATGAAAGATTGCTAAAATGGGTATGGTCCATTGATCAAAATGGCTGCCATGCCCATATATGGTAAAAACCTTTAAAAATCTTCTTCTCCATAACCAAATAAGCCCTGGGTTCTAATCTTTGCACAAATTACGGGGGACAGGAGATCTACCAAAATTGCTCAAATGATGGTTCTATGTTGACATTTGACCTTTTTGCCTCCAAGGTCAAATTTGCTTCCCTATTTGTGTGGGTTCTAATCTTTGCACAAATTACGGGGGACAGGAGATCTACCAAAATTGCTCAAATGATGGTTCTATGTTGACATTTGACCTTTTTGCCTCCAAGGTCAAATTTGCTTCCCTATTTGTGTGGGCCATGTACATTTATATTGAAAGCATCGAAGTGACTTGTAGATCAACAGTAGTTAAAATTGTTCTGATTGGAAATCTAAGATGGCCATCATCTGGTTTATATTTATAATATTTCCCTGCCACTGTGCTGTTTACATGTATAAAAGCACGATTCTTCAGAAACCACTTAGCCAATTTCACCAAATTTCACATTGATCCTTCTGTTGAAATGTGATTGATAGTTTATTCAAATGATCATGCTCCATTGACTGTCAGGCCCATATATTCTTCTTCAAAACTAAGAACTGTTCAAATGATGATATTTTCATTAGTTGCGATGATAGGATTGGAAAAATGTTGCATAACATCTGCATGTCTGCAGTGGCTATGTCAGTCAGGTGAGCGAATCGTGGCCCGTGGGCCTCTTGTTTTTATTTACTCTTTTACTGCCACAGTCGATAATTATAGGCTTTGCAAACAGCGTAGATCCAGATGAGATGGCTCATCATGAGCCGTCCCAACAGGATCTACACTGTTTGACATTCAGTCTTTCAACTTTGCATATAAACTTCGTTCCAATCGATAGTTTGTTAAACAGACGACAACTTGTCTGAAATTTGGCACCAAAGGAGTTAAAGAGATTGGATATACCTCCAGGGTAGGCAATGTGTCAAAATAGTTTTTGTCTGCCTTCTGTAAAAGGGCTCTACTTTTATAGGAAAGCATTTTGCTCCCAAGGAAAGCAAACTCACTTTCCTTTTAGAGTAGATTCCTTTTCAAAAGGGGCTTGGCATGCAGGAAAGCAAGTAAAAGTCACAGAGATTTTTCCCTTATAAAAAGGAAAATCCATCAAGTGTTACTAGTCCCCTTAAATGTAGTATGCGAAAGGTCAGTATGTCATTAATGTCACATCTGAAAATGTTTGTCACAGATTGTCGTGGAGTTACCCAAGGTAAGATATGAGCAAAATTTGCCTCTGCTGAAGCATTGTGGGAAGGCACATGGGGGGTGGGGTGGGGGGGACGCTTTAATGCAAAAGAAAAGAAGAAATAAAACAAAATATTATGTTAACATGCGTATGCAAAATGTTTTCTGTGTGCCATAGTAGTTTTATTATATGAGCTGCGCCCAGCAAAAACATGCCTTTGAGCATATGTGGACAGCAAAGGCCCAGATCAGACTGCGCATCTGGGCAGTCTGATCTGGGCTTTTGCTGTCCGCTATCAGGATAATTGGATACTACAGAATGTATGAATGAAGAGCAAAGGCCCGAATGATACTTTGCACTTGCACATATCTGAAGACACATTTTTGCATGTCGTGGCCCATATAAAATAGGGGAGAATGCCAAAGCTTTGGTTATTACTCCCACTAATATAGATATATACAATGACTGTGGCTGATAAAATAACATTTTGAATTCAGCTTTAAGAATGAAAATTTTGTCGAAATTTGGCTAGTAAGGTAGACTACCCCAATTTTCACTATATATTATAGGGGGCATGGGGATACAGATTACCTAGACCTGTTAATGTACTGAAAATAAGTTTTATGTTGTGAAAATCAAGCTTTCTGTCTTTGGAAAAGTAGCTACGGTAAATATCATAAAATTTCAAACATTTTATTCTATACCTTTTTGGCCCAAATTTTGCTTTTTATGCAGTTTTTTCCTAAAATACCAAGTGGGATGGCAAACAGTGTAGACCCTGATCAGACTGCTCCTTCAGGAGCAGTCTGATCTGGGTATACTCTGTTTGCATATGCCATTTTGCCAGACACTTTAGTGTATGAAATTTTTGGACATTTATCGTAATTTGTTGCTGCTCACATGAACAATTATTTTGAGAAAGAACCTTGGGAAAAATGAAGTTTGCATCATTTTGAAAAGGATAAAAGATTTGCTTTTGGGAAAGAATTTGCATCATTTGGTATTATCAATCTTTGCATCATGGGTAGAATGCATTTTGGCTTATTTAATAGGCATTAGTTGATCTTTTGTCATGCGGGGTGGGGCTGGGGGAAAAGTGTTTTTTTGCATAATGGGAAGGAATTTGATTTTGCACCACCGAATAAGGTTTGCACTATGGTATAGGTCATGAAGTATTTTACTGAGGACTACTCAAATATTCAGTGGGCAGATGGGAAGAAGGCACATTTGGCATATTCATACCACTGATAATTTTTGGTTTTGTTAAATGGCAATTTTAACCATATCCCACTGTTCACGACATCCACTACTTTTGCAAACAGTGTAGATCCAGATCAGATGGCTTCTGAAGAAGCCATCTGGTCAGGATCTACACTGTTTATCATTCAGTTTGTGAATTTGAATGAAAACATTATATGATGTAATCTGATTGGCTGAGAGTCAGAAATGGGTGTGGCTAATTAAATTATTAAGCAGGATAAGGGTTAAGTGTTTTTCCTATTCATCAAAATTGTTCAGTTTTCTGGCCCCTTCAGCAACAAGTGCCTCCCATCTGTGCCACATCTGCTGAATTAGTACACTGTATTTATTCTAAGTACATGTATTCAGACAAAAACTCCTGAGCAAGTGTAGACCCCGATCCAGTGCTGCAAAATTTGATGACTGATTAGATTTAACACTATGTCATTCAGCAACCTTTTATTAAACATGCCACCAGGTACTGACTGGACTTGTACAAATTTTAGGAGAAGTATTGTTTGAAGTTAAGGTGTCCAAATAATTAGGGTAAACATGGTTGTCATGAGGCTTTCCATCTCTGCCTCTTCCCACTCCCTTGCCTAACATCAAATCAAAATAAATAATAATACATCATAGCTACAGATAAGGCACTTTTTTCAACTGAACAGTGAGGCACTTCTAATGAGTTCCCACAACATATGTTTTTGTGGCTGAGGCACTTCTAATGAGTTCCCACAACATATGTTTTTGTGGCTGAGGCACTTCTAATGAGTTCCCACAACATATGTTTTTGTGGCTGAGGCACTTCTAATGAGTTCCCATAACATATGTTTTTGTGGCTGAGGCACTTCTAATGAGTACCCACAACATATGTTTTTGTGGAGAAATAAGAAAAATATTATATGGATATCTCCTTATCTGGAGCTATGAATACTTGTAATAACAATAAAATCGAAAAATGGCTTTAATGGTTTCCTTGTCTGATACATTATCTACGTTACAGTACTCCATTTCTCAAAACAATGTGAAAAATGGCTTTGTAGCCTTTAGCATTCAGCCCTTCTACATTCTTTCATATGCTTTCTGTTATTCCTTCACACAAGCCTTTTTTCATGCCTTTTCCAGCTCATGCACAGGTTTGGGTATTTTCTGCTGTCTTCTTCCATCACATTCTGCGGCCTCTGATCTGGGACTGCACTGTTTGCCAATTACCCTTTTACGGGTCTTCCGAATACAATGGGTTAAAACGCCAAGAAAACCTGCATCTGAAAATGTCGTCTGTTTATGTCGTCTGCTGAATATTCTTGCAAACTGTTCAAACCTATTTCTGCATACAGGCAAATTGTGTGGACCCAGATCAGACTGCTCCTAAAGGAGCAGTCTGATCTGGGTCCACACTGTTTGCAGAAATGACTTTTAAAACCATAAACAGATGAAAAATCAGACGACAGTTGTTGTGATTGGCAGTTTAAGGGTTAATGGATACTTTCACATTCAAAATGAAATTGAGTGTCATTTTTTCACAAAGAAAAAAAAAGTGAAGTAAAATTTTCTGAAAATAAAAGTAAATCTGGGAAAACTTCTCGTTTGAATTAAATTGTTGATTTCTGTGATGATATACACGAGAGTCTGAGGTCACCATATCAACCTCATATTTCGAAAAATCATGAAGTCTATAGACATGAAGGCAAAATTAGGAATGTTCAGACAGATAAACATGGACCCAGCATAAATGGAGTGTAATCATGCATCCATGGAATGTAAGCATTACCGGTACTTGGTCAGCACGCTTCTCCCACCATGTCTATCAGCCTGAACAGAGATTTAGGAAATTACGGGAATTAATGTCAGGGATTTAGAAAGTCTGTTTGTGGCTTGGCTGTGGCAAAAACATTAGATATAAGTCTGGAAACATCCACATTACCTCCTGTAGAACTTCTTAAGTGTTGACCCCAGTTTAGTTCTTTGGTATACCTGAGTCAACATGTTAGCTAATTCTGGGCAATGTACCTGTAAGTTATGCTTGCCATCTCAGAAAATTCTGGGCAATGTACCGGTAAGTTGTGCTTGCCATCTCAGAAAATTCTTGGCAGCTGGTTGTTTCCCTGTAAATTACTTGCCTAAATGTTTTCATCAGAAGGCAGAATGTTTTATGGAAATACATGTGGCACCCCTGCTGGTGTGTATATTATATCAGTTAAACAGAATAGTTTTAACTTCATAGAAAATACTACTACTGCATGTATTTAGAAACATTTCCCTTAACTTGTCATAGTTGGGAAAATGTTGGGTTTTACTATAGTGGGCCTTTACCTTCATAACCATACATAGCTCCAGATAAGGCACTGTTTTTTTTTTTAACCAAAAAGTACCACAATTTTTCTTTTTTCTCTACAGAAACCTATGTTGTGGGTACTCATTAGAAGCGTTTGTTTCCTTTGAGAAATAAGAAAAATATATGGATACCCTTCTTATCTAGAGCTGTGCGGCATAGAAACTGTACAATATTACCACTGCAAGATGTATAATCATTAACTGTTCAAATAAGCTAATTATTAAGTAATATTTATAGTGTTGTTTTGACATCAGTAGTTAGATTAAATAAAACCTTACGGGTCTCCCAAATACTGTGGGTTAAAACACCAAGAAAACCTGCATCTGAAAATGTCTGATACCAACAGGTAACAAAGTATTGTGGATGGAGCAATTTCTCCTCTTTTCCACAATATTTTCAATATATCTCTCCTCTTTTCCACAATATTTTCAATATATCTCTATGTTTCAACACTGATTAGATTATTCCCAATAAAAGGTTTCTGGTGAAAAATGTGCACAAGCTCTGGTAAACTTCTAAAAGCACTAAACCTGCCCAGTAAAAGTGTGGTTAGGTAAACTGACCGGTTCAACATGACCTTAATAGTGTTGAATGGACCATAAAACTCCAACCCCAACTTAAACCCAACATAAAAAGTTCCACACTTTTGTAAAAGAACTTCACTTTTCTGAACAAAAACCTAACCACAAATACATGTCTTCGATCTTTTAAAAATACACCACAACCTCTTTATAACACTATTGTTGGGGTCCATAGCATAAACCGTGTTAGTTAAACAGCCGTGTTATATCCAAAAAAAATGTATAGATTATATTGAAAAATGACCATTTATGGTCATTTTTCAATATAATCTATACATTTTTGGGATCCGTCTTTGAACCATGTTATATCCAAAAACCATTATAACGAACCGTGTTATACTGAGGTTGAAGTGTACCCTAAATGTAAATATTTGATGGCAGCTCTTAAAAATACATTTATGCTTATATCCCAGAAAACGGGTCTTGGTATTTTGTGCAGATGGTCTCCTGGGCAAGTTTGCTCATCATGAGAACTTCTTTATATCATTAATAAATACTCAAATACTTTGCGCAATTATTTGTCTATAAATGATCCAAAGGAGGAGCAGAATCACAACTATTGTCGTCTGCTTTGTCGTCTGCTTGTAATTTTAAAAGTCATTTTTGCAAACAGTGTGGACCCAGATCAGACTGCTCCTTTAGGAGCAGTCTGATCTGGGTCCACACTGTTTGCCTGTATGCAAAAATAGGTTTGAAAATTCTGCAAGAATATTCAGCAGACGACATAAACAGACGACATTTTCAGATGCAGTTTTTCTTGGCGCTTTAAGCGTTAATAGTAACTGGTAGGGTACCAATACAGGAGGCACCAACAGTTTTCTGGGTTTTGCTATATAAAGTTTTGGGAAATGCAGAGTGCATTTTAGAGGGAGAAGTACCTGTAATGTGAACTATCAAATGGTAATTTCAGGGGGCTATCTGAAATCTTAGTATCTATATACAGTCGATTCTTGTTATCTTGACTTCGCTTTCTTGAATAACCCCTTATCTCGAAGTGGTAAGATAACCCCAAAATCTGGACCTTGTTTTTACATGGAAATCTATCAACAGGTAACAAAGTATTGTGGAAGGAGCAATTTCTCCTCTTTTCCACAATATTTTCAATATATCTCAAACTTCAGGAGGCAAATTACATATGAATTTGTAAATTGTGTCTGTTTGATTAATTTTTTTCCTCAATTCTGCAAATCTGATATGTCGAGATACAGATATCTCGAAATATTTCAGAGAGTCCCTTGGACGTCAAGATAACGAGAGGCGACTGTACTAAGTATTACATATATGTACCAAAGTGTCCACATGGCCAATAGGTTATTGCTCCTAACTTTACACCAAGACCCTTTCCATGCTGAATAATTAAAGTTGCCATGTCTACTTACGATTTTCAGCCAATCAGATTATTTGTTCCAGGTTGTTCATACAAAGTTGCATACACAATAGCAAACAGTGTAGGTCCAGATCAGTTGGTTTCTACAGATCTGAATCTACACTGTTCGAAAAGGCAGAGCATATCTGGGTTCAGCAAGACCGGGGTTAAATTGTGCAAGAGGTGCAATTCAATGTGTGGCACTTCATTGCACAAAACCTTTCATTATTATCCCTTCATCATCTCGATATTTGTTAAATACTGTTGAAAGAGACATAAAACACTAAAACCTTGTCATCATACATGTACCATTTTCTAATATCAGCCAGAAATTCCCTTGAAAATACTGGGTAACATTTGATGCACAACACATAAAAAGGGCCCTTATGCAATTTGCAGACAACATAGACCTAGATCAGCCTGCGCATTTGCGCAGGCTGATCTGGGTCTTTGTTGCCTGCTTACAAAATCAGTGAATATGTAGTATATACGTGTATTGACTAACAAAAAATGCTCAGATCAGACTGCACAGATGCACATGCTAATCTTGGCCTTTGCTGATCGCTTATGGCATAAGGTACTTTTTTGCATGTTGTGCAACATTTTATATTCTGTAGTCTTATAAATATTATAGAATCATTTCTACTTTAGTATGAGAACACAGCTCAATGTCAGGAAGTCAGATTGCTTTGCCAACAAAGTCATTGTGTTGTATAGTTGATGTAACTGTCAGTCTGTCTTGTTTATATCTCTTTCATGGGCAGTATTTAAGTAGACTGATTATGCCTGCAGGGGAAATAACTCTGATGTGGAAATATTTCACCTCCCATCTCATTTTGGGAGCTACTCCCATAGGAAAGAATTTGCTCCTTTTGGGAGCAAATTCTTTCCTTTAAGAGTAGCCCCCTGCTTTGAAATATTTCAGAGAGCAAATTCTTTCCTTCAAGAGTAACCCTCAGTTTTGAATGATTTCAAAGACTTGTTAGGCAACTTCTGCAAAAGTTATTTGTTTTTGCAAAAAAAGAAAAAATGGCAAAAATATGTGCACAAGTACTGGTTAGCCGCTTAGAGGACTAAGCCTGCCCAGGAAAAAAGTGTGAGTAGGTTTCACTAAATGGTTCAACATGACCTTAACCCATTTAAGTCTAGCATTCCATAAAAGGGACATTGGAAAACCATGTAGACCAAGATCAGACACCACAGGATGCGGCATCTGATCAGGTTCTACACTGTTTGCATTCAATACAGGACTTTCTATAAAACATGGTAATAGTAAAAACTAATCCTGCACTTTTTATATTGGAAATGGACCGGTCAGAAGAGTGAAGGTAGAAGAGTCCATTTTGCATAAATGGGTTAACAGTGTTGACTCAGCCATAGAACGCCAACTCAAACTCCCTTTGCAAAATTGTTGCAAAACTTTTAGGTACTTTAATTCACTATAAAATAAAATGGACTAAGGTGAGAAATTAATTACCAAAAAATTTGACACTGTGAAGTACATGATATTGTCCAGTTGCTAATATTACAGATATCTATAGAAAAATACCCAGGGCATCTCTAGATTTCACTACTAGATATGTAACAAATAAATATTATTATCAGTGATCATGATCATTGTCTATTTCCAGATATAGAAGTCCTGAGTCTTCCTATAGGAGACGTTCTCCAGACCGAAGTGGATTCTCCCTGGACGATCTGAACGATACAGCAACAAAAAGTTATAGTGGAGACATTCTTTGATTGCAGCCTATAGACACTATAAAGTATCATCTTAGGAAAAGTCATATTTAAATTTCAGTTCTGAAAGCACCAATCACAACTGCAGCAGACAATATTTTGACGTTTTTTTGTTGTTTTTTTATTTATTTTTCAAAGAAAATAAGTGGCCGATTAAATAGATTGAAAAATGAAGTCGGAGGCTGTAGACCTCACTTAACCTGAAGTAAATACTAATCCTTAAAGTGCTATGTACAACTGCAGCAGATGTCATTAAAATTTATCTTTTTTATTATTTTTCAGAGAAAATAAGACTTGTCATTTCATGTGAATCATCTGCTAGGCAGATGATTCACATGAAATGTCAAGCCTTATTTTCTCATTAAAATACATAAAAAATCAAAATGTCATCTGCTGCAGTTGTGATTAGCCCTTTAAAGGTTAAGATTCTTCAGGATTATTGGGAGTTTAACCGTGTGTATTCATTAATCCATTCATCTGTTTGTGCTAGACAAATTGTAATACATTTTATTACTTGTAGAGTGCATCTGGGCAAAGAAGATGTTTAGAGGACATGCTAAGGAGCAGTATTTGGTGATAATTCTGTAATAATTTTTCTTATTTTGCCATAAAAACCTCAGAGAAATAGAAATGGAGAACGGGAGAATATTATTCCAATATTGTCATGAAATGCTCCTTAAAAAGTCCAATGGATACTACATGTATTTGCATGTAAATAGAGAAACTGTGATGTAAAGAGCTTTATAACTTGATCAGGGATGAATAACTCCACTTCACTGCAGGAAATGGACAGATTAGTCTCCCTTAACTTTCTGTGATATAATACATTCCTAGTGATAAAGAAGTATGCTATGGGAAAGCCCATATGTGTGAAATGCTAATCCTGTATTTACCTAAATATTGGGCACCTTAACTCTTTACCATACTACTCCAAAAATTTGAACAAGTTACTGTTACTACCTGTTGATGTGTCCAAAAACTGGTGGATGACTGGCAAACAGTTTAGTGCCAGATCAGATGCTGCATTTTGGGGCATCTGATCTGGTCTGCATTGTTTTTTCATGTCTGTATGTCGCAATACTTAGGGTAAAAATGGTATATAGACTATTTGACATGCAGTGGTGTAGCCAGAATGGAATTATTTTTACACACACTCGGAAAAAAATCTTGAAAACTATGTCAAGAATTGCTTCCAAAATAGGGGCTACTCTTGAAGGAAAGAATTTGCTCCGGAGGAAGCGAATTCTTTTAAGAGCAGCCCTTATGATAAAAAAGCAAATTTTTTTATGGAAATGAACTACAGTCGACTCTTGCTATCTTGATCTCACTTATCTTGAATAACCGCTTATCTCGAAATGAAAATCTGGTCCCTGCCTAAACATGAAAATCTAACAACAGGTAAAGAATATTGTGGAAAAGAGAAATTGCTCCTAAGGAGCAATTTCTCCTCTTTTCCACAATATTTTCAATATATCTCTAACTTCAAGAGTCCAATTACATATATATTTGTTAAGTGTAGTTAATTGAATTATTTTTTCCTCATTTCTGCAAATCTGATATGTCGAGGTACGGATATCTGGAAGTGTTTCAGACAGTCCCTTGGAATTTGAGATAACGAGAGTCGACTGTATTTTTCTTAAGCATGTTATGCACATGAGTAATGTACATAATGAGATCTACATCTATGACATGTGAGACATCCTTCATTCATAATTTATCTCGAAATCTTGTTTGAAGTTTAGCTTGCTATCAAGGAAGGGCACATTTCAAACTTTTCTATGTAAAATGTACCTACGTTTCCTATACAGAGCTATAAACCCTGACACAATGGACGTCTCTTTTATGGGAATAAAATCACCATAACAAGTACTGTTTATGAAAAAAGTATCCATGTATTTTGTTATCAGAACTACTAACTTAGTTCTCACAGTCTGAATGAGTGATTTTGGACCTGTTTGGGATAATCTGCACAAAGTACACATGTATTAGATAGTTATTAATAACACAGAGAAATCCTCATACCATATGTGGAAAGGCTAGCTCTCCCGTAGCATGCCTCAGATAGTTCATTCACAGTATTCATGTATGAAACAAATCAACATAATAGCAATTATGTGTATGCTTTTTGAATGTACAGTAATTAAGTAAATCTGCTTGCTGTTCGACCCATTGTAGTCTGGAGACCTCAAAAAGGGTAATTGGCAAACAGTGCAGATCCAGATCAGACGCCGCATAATGCGGCGTCTGATCAGGATCCCCACTGTTTGCAAATAGATTAGCTATTTTTCTCTAGGAATATCCATCTAAAGCTCATAGCTGGACATATCTAAAATTGAAATTGGACTCTTCCATTAAAGAGTGGGAGGGAGTTTGTTCAGTCTACAATGGGTTAATCATAAATGTGTATACAGTATTACTCTGTACATTGGGACTCAGTAACTCTGTATGGCAAACAGTGTTGAACCTGATCAGATGCCACCTACTTCAGTAGTTGATCTTAGTTTACATTGCTTGCAGAGGCCTGTCTGGCCCAGTACTTGGGTTTTACGGTAATAATTTTTTCATTATTTTATTTATTCTGTTTAAAGTGACCATACACACTTAATTTCTGGTTGAGTAACATTTTGCACATTGAATTTGTTTTATTTTCATGGAGAACAGGGCTTGATATTTTATTCAGATCATCTGGAGACAAAATGTCCATCCCTGTCCACTGTTTTCCCATACTTAATCTGGATAATTCTCCCCAAAATGATCTGAGTCACAATGTCAGAAAATTTATCTTTGGACATGTGCACACAACAAAGAGCCAGAGCCAGCTTGTGCACCTGCACAGTCTGATCATAGTCTTCATATGCTGCCTCGGTGACTCAGTCCAATGAGCGTCCGGCTGGTGATCAGGAGGTTGCGGGTTTGATCCCCGCCAGGTCAGCAACATTCTTTCGTGGAGATTGCTCATGAAATATTTTCTATGGTCATTCTATCCCTTCCCCTTTTTCAAGAAGGGCAGTTGTAAGTTTCTGGCAAAAGAATGTGCACAAGTACTGCTTAACCGCTTAGAGGACTAGTCCTGCCCAGGAAAAAGTGGTTAGGTAAACTGACCCCGATCAGCATGACCCTAATGGGTTGACTGGGCAGTAAAACCTAAAAACAAACATAGTCTTCTTTGTCAGCATGAAGAAACTTGGCATCTTTTGCCATCCAAAATGTGCTCAGTGAGGATTCTGATCACTGCACGAATGTGCAGTCTGATCTGAATCTTCACTGTGCACACGTCCAACGGTACATTACATGTCCAACGGTACATCACATGTCCAAAGGTACATTACATATCCAAAGGCACACTACATGTCCAGAGGTACATCACATGTCCAAAGGTATGTCCAAAGGTTCACTACATATCCAAAGGTACATCACATGTCCAAAGCTACATCACACATCCAATGGTCTAAAGGTACATCACATGTCTAAAGGTACATCACATGTCGAAAGCTACGTCACATGTCCAAAGGCACGCTACATGTCCAAAGGTACATCACATGTCCAAAGGTACATTACATGTCCAAAGGTACATAATATATCCAAGGTACATTACATGACAAAAGGTACATTACATGTCTAAAGGTACATTACATTTCCAAAAGTACATAATATGTCCAAGGTACATTACATGTCAAAAGGTACATTACATGTCTAAAGGTACACTTACATATCCAAATGTACATTGCATGTCCAAAGGTACATTACATGTCCAAAAGGTACATTACATGTCCAAAGGCACATTACATGTTTGAAGGTGCATAACATGTCTAAAGGTACATGTCCAAAGATGCATAACATGTCTGAAGGTACATTACATGTTTAAAGGTACATAACAGGTCCAAAGGTACATTTTCTGACATTGCAGGTCATTGGTGTATTATCCTGTCATATATGTGCATTGAACTTTAATCAGCTAGATATGAATATCAGAAAATTACCTTATGAAAATAAAGATATTTTCTTATTTCTCCCATAAAATAAGGTATTTGCTTTAAGTATTCTGACACCTCAACTCCTTACCATAATTTTTCTAAAATTTGAACAAGTACAATTTTTTCAGATATTGTCTGAAAATTGCTGCATGAGTGGCAAACATTGTAGACCCAGAGAAGATGCCACATTCTGAGGCCTGTCATCAGGGTCTAAATACATATGGTAAATCTGGTTGGGCAACATTTCATTCACATTGTTTTCACTGGAGACAATTTGAATGAATTGCTGATCCCTTATTTGAGGGAGTAATAAAATTTTCAGTCTTTTGGTTTTGGTTAGAGCTGTCCAAAGGTCAAAGCAATGTGATGTCGGTTAAGTGTTGATTGGAAAGAAGAAGTTTGATATTATAATATTCAAATCCGTCCATCAGTGTAGATTTTGATGTATTTATTTTTATGTATTTCTGTAGATAATGCATGTAAGTAGAGCAATAGTAGATTATTTATTTTGCTTGTAGTATGAGCTAATAGATGTACTAGTAAATGAAGTGAAAATTGCATCAGGCAAGTTTTCACACACATGTGCAGTGATGCACGCATGCACGCACACACACACCAGAGGTACTTCCAAGGAAAAATGCAGCAAAGTTGAAGTGAAATCAGTGTTTTAGTGACAAAAGATTCTTTAAGTTTGTTTTTTTTTTTTTTCTTTTTTAACATTCACAGATAAAAGTGTTAAATCTCTAATCACAAGCAACTCTTCAAAAGCATTTCTTTTATTATTTTGACCTGTTTAATTTCACATTACATTATTTGCAAAAAGGTAGCATCACACAACAATGCTTGAAGATGTAATAAACCACTTGATCTCACGCACATTATCAGGAATGTAATAGGAGAATTTATTATCCAAGTATAGGAATGGTTAGTGAATAAACAAAATACAGTAAAACCTCAATGGCTCGAACATCTTTGGAACCATGGAAATTTATTTGAGACATGGTTGTTTCGAGCCTCTGAGGGTTAATCATGACGCCAAGTCAAAAAGCAAATGGTGATAATTAAGGGAAGTCTTCTATACAAAAATGGTATGTTGGGTATAATTAAGGGAAGTCTTCTATACAAAAATGGTATGTTGGGTATAATTAAGGGAAGTCTTCTATACAAAAATGGTATGTTGGGTATAATTAAGGGAAGTCTTCTATACAAAAATGGTATGTTGAGTGTAATTAAGGGAAGTCTTCTATACAAAAATGGTATGTTGAGTGTACTCATTAGAATTGCCTGGATGAGGCAATTCTAATGAGTACACACAACATACATTTTCATAAGAAAATTTCCTTAAAAAATCTCTTAATATTCGTTTTCTTGAGCTGTCAGAAGGACTTGAAAATGAGTTTGAATCAACCACGATAAACGAGCTATCTGTGTTGGAGCCATTGAGGTTTTACTCTGTAGATGAAATTACTGAGGAAAGGACACTTACCTCAAAGAACAGCCTTCCTGAGGCATCAAAAGAAGCAAGCATTCCATTTTTTGGGGGCATTAGACAAACCAAATAGGAGACTAAAGAATTGATACTGTCCCCATTTCTTACTATGGCAATTATTGGCAGGCATTGGGTTGCTGTTGGACATTTGTAAAGAATGGCTTGTCCCATAATGCCTTTGATATTTGAGCCAGCGCATGACAAAACCTACAATAAGACCTGCATGACCAGCAAAGACTCACATCCACCTGTATGATGAGGGTTCTCGTTAATCCCTCTTGGGATAGCCCAGAGGCTGTAGAAGGCACATGCTATCAATGAAGACTCTGATCAGACTGAACAGATGTGCAGGTTGATCTGAATCTTTGCTGGTCGCACAAGTCTTATTGTAGGTTTTGTCATGCACTGGCTCATTTCATGTAATAGTGTCATAAAATACCAGATAGCTTCTATTTTGTGAAATACAGTGCATTTAAACAAAGAATGAAATCTTGTTAAGACAGACTCATTTCTGCATTGTATAGTTTTATGCATAAATTCTGTGGCTAACCATTTTATTTTAATAAAATATTTCTTTACATGTGGGGAAGATATGAACACACTCTTGTACAATCTATAAGGATCAGACAAAGTGGAAAGAATAGCACTGCCACCATATTATCTTGTGGATACTTTTTGTTTTTTACTTGTTTACCGTATCTTGGTGGTCAAAGTGATGCATAGTTTTGCAGTTCTAAATTAATGGAGATCTAACCTAATGGAGATCTTGCAGAGTTCAGAATTTGTAGCAAAGATATACAGTATTTATTCTAATATACACCCGGGGGGAGGGGGAGGAGGGGGGCAATGCAGTTCATTGCTGCTAAAATGACAGTATTGTCGTCCAAATTTGGGCCAAAAATAAGATTTTAAATGGCCTAAATTCAATTTTGCATGTGTTTATTATTGCTTTTCTCCTAGAAAAGTATGAGGGGGCGTTTATGAGAGAGGGGCTTATATTAGAATAAATAGGGTATACTTCATCTTTTGTTTGTAAATGGTAACTGTTTGTGAATCACTTAAAATTTCCTTGCCAGTTTTTTTTTTTTTTTTTTTTTTTTTTTCTCCAAAAAAATTACATGTTGCATTGATACTAATATTGTTTTCACAAAGGCATGAACTTATGAAGGAAGTTGAGAAGAATCAGTTTTTCTTTAATTATCATATGTTTTAACCCCTGTCCTGCTGAACTCGGATATATCCTGCCTTTGCAAACAGTGTAGATCCAGATCAGCTGGCTTCTGAAGAAGCCAACTGATCAGGATCTGCACTGTTTGCCATTAAGTATGTGAATCTATTTCAGAAACCTTGATCAAGTAATCTGATTGGCTGAAAATAAGAAATGGGTGTGGCTTCTTAATTTATTCAGCATGACAAGGGTTAAGAATAGATTTTTGCCAGTATATTTTACTGCCACCTCAATTGAGTTATGTATTTCTTGCATAGGTTACATATACATATAAGGAACTGTAATATGTTTTCAGTTATTAAAAATTCCTGGTCATGACCTTTGACATAGTAATAGCAAGTTGTGATGTCAACACATTGATCAATTCACTGGAAATTTTGAAGTTAATATGATTCAGGATCTGACAGTAGGTAACATTGAAACTTTGTTGTCAGTACCTGAAATATTTTGGGGATGCATTCTTATAGTGAATACCAGTCATTTTCAATTATCACTGAAAATCCATAAGTTGAAGTATGGTTTGAGGATTTTCCCTTTTGTGAAACTAAAAGCTGCCAGGAGCTGTAACTGACTATTGAGGAATTCAAATCTTATTTGTCCAGCTACTGTACTTATCAGAAGGTAATATACCGGTAGATGTCAGTTAAGTCAAACATAAGACCAATAAAGTTACAGTAGCTGTACTTAAAGAGTTTGATTTGTATGTGCATATTACTTCAACCATTTTATGAGTAAAGTGATATTTGGGCATACTCAAATAAGGAAGCCCCAGATCGCCGGCATGTCACTAATGTTTGACAAGAGCTCTGATTTTGTAAGCTACCGTAAATGTCCTAAAATATTTGACACCAAAGATTATGACAAAATGGCATATGCAAACAGTGCAGACCCAGATCAGACTGATCAGGGTCTGCATTGTTTGCTATTCCACTAAGTATTTAAAGTAACAACTGCATAAAAAACAATATTTAAGCCAAAAAATATCATTACGAAAACATGCCTTTTCAAATATATAGAAAATTTCACCTCCAAAAACTGAAAATTTTCAGGTAAAAAAAAACTCTAATATTTTTTATATTTTTGCTCAAAACATAGATTGTGGGTACTCGTTAGAACCTCCTCGACAAGGGGTTCTAATGAGTATCCACAATCTATGTTTTGAGTAAAATGAAAAAAATAATGTATACCCCTGTAAACCCCAGTTTTATTATATAAAAGTGGGTTTTAAGGGGGTCAAAATTATATAGGCATGTGTTCGTGATGGGAATAAAGTGTTCCAAAATGTTAGGACATTTACTGTAATTGTAAAGTTCTTGTTCAGTCTGCAGATGCAAAGATTGATCTGTCCTTCAGCTTTTGCATATGGCATGGGCATCCTTTTCTCATGGATGGAATACTGGATTTGTGTGACTTAAAATACGTTAGCTTTCATAATGTAGACATATTTATACAGTATTTTTGAAGTATTTCTTAAAAAATACAATATGGTCTAAATGATTATAACTTTCTTTTATTCTTTGAAATTCCAGTTTACTCATTTAATCTATACCATTCTCTGGGCAAATTCAGCAGACAATAAATTGATAGTATTTTTCTTGTTTTTCCCAGAAAACAGGTTTGGACATTTCATGCGAATTGTCTCCATTTCAACCATATCAACCCTTTGACTTATGCAAATGGTATAACCTAGCCAGTTTGGTAAGAATTCTTTTATTTCAAGACAAAGTGCAGACAAGCAACTTTTAGGAATTCAAAACCATTGACCACTGCGACATGTCAGTATATGGACAGTCAAAATACTTTTTTTTTGTGGACAGACAGATGGTGACAGGCTGTGACCCATTACGAAAACATGCCTATTCAAATAAATTGAAAAATTCACCGCCCAAAACAGAAAATTTCCAGATAAAATATTCTGATATTTTTCACATTTCTGCTCAAAACATAGATTGTGGGTACTCGTTAGAACCGCCTCGCTGAGGCGGTTCTAACGAGTACCCACAATCTATGTTTTTGAGCAGAAATAAGTAAAATAACGTATACCCCTGTAAATCCCAGTTTTACTATATAAAAGTGGGGTTTAAGGGGCTCAGCATTATATAGGCATGTTTTCGTGATGCAGTGTGCCCATATTCCTTTTGAGCACATACTATCAAAGTTCAGCTAGCTCAACATCATTACGCTCCTCTCAGAAATAGTGCAAAGCTGACACAATCAAATCTCTTATGATCACACAAGGTATAGATGACACAAGGTCGTATTACCAAATATTAAAAGGGAAGTAACCTGAAAAATAAGGAAGCAAGAGTTGTTATTCCTTATGCAATATGCCAACTCAGCTTATCAAACATTTCTATCAAGTTTATAACTATGAGGGGGAGGGTGTGTGGGGGGGGCATGAGTCCAGAGACGGGAGTAATGACGCACTCAAAATTTGATCAAACGAGCCACAGCGTCAAAAAACATACCATCTGCCTGCGCAGTCTGATCAGAATCTTCCCTGTGCACAGTTTAAATAGCCAATGATGCATGCAGGTTGATTTGAGTCTTGGGCGCAAATGCCAGAAGGTATGTTTTCTCACATTGCGGCTCAAATTTTAGAATGACAGACAATCCAAACAGTAAGGAAATGATAGCTGAAATTATTTAAGGCAAGGCAGGTGGATCCAATTTACTTATTTATTTGTTTGAGTTGGAATTTTATGACCCAGTCATCACTGTTAAGGTCATGGTTGGTGCTCAGTTACGCTACTCTCACTTTGGCAGACTTAGTCCTCTTGGCGGTTAACCATTACTTGTGTACATACTTTCTCCAGTAATTGACAGGTGCCCTTCTTGAATCAGCAGAAAGGGGAGAATGAGCGTAGATATGATGTTATGATCAATCTCCACGAAAGCTATGCAGCCGAGCCGAGTGGGATTCGAACTTCGACCCATTAACCCAATCAATGTTTCAATTAAGTATTATCAAAATATATCCAGGGGCACTGGAATCGTGGAGCACACATTGTTAAATAACCAAATATTAGAAGTTTGGTTAACCCTAAAGCCAAGGATACAGGATTTTTTTTTTTATGTGAGCACACAAAGTTTACGAAGTGCAATTAAAATGTTAAGTGGCCAAATACAGTGGACCCTCGTCAAACAGTAGCATATGCTCCCAAAAATGTTGCCACTAAAATGATTTTGCTGTGATAAAGAATCATTAACCCATTTAAGCCTAGTGTCCCATAAAAGGGACATTGGCAAACAGTGTAGACCCAGATAAGACGCCGCAGAATGCGGCGTCCAAACAGGGTATACACTGATTACATTAAATACAGAAATTTCTATAAAACATGGTAATAATAAAAACTAACCAGACACCCCTTATATTGGAAATGGACTTGTCAGAAAAATGAAGGTAGAAGAGTCGATTCGGCATAAATGGGTTAAACGCATTACTGAATAATATATATGTAAGAAGGCGCTTGTTTTATACTTATTTCCTCGCAGAACATATGTTTTGGATATTATTTAAAATTGCCTTTCTTGAAGTATTAACCTTTAAAACGCCCAGAAAACTTGCATCTGAAAATGTCGTCTGCTGAATATTCTTGCAAACTTTTCAAACCTATTTTTGCATACAGGCAAACAGTGTGGACCCAGATCAGACTGCTCCTAAAGGAGCAGTCTGATCTGGGTCCACACTGTTTGTAGAAATGACTTTTAAAAGCACAAGCAGATGACAAAGGAGACGACAATTGTTGTGATTGGCAGTTTAAGGGTTAAATACAATATTCTTGCATTACTTTTGATTAACTGTCACCTCTTGAGCGAAGGTTGTGAGCCAGTCAAATTATCATTATAATGAACTTTGTCGTTGTATCGAATGTCAGTATAAAGAGGGTTGACTACTAGAAAGGGAGACAATACAAAGACCAAGGAAGTGAGTATTATCTTTCCTTTATGTGACACTATACTTAACATACCCTTCATTTCTACCAAGAATCATCAAAGTGTATCCAAGGCCAAAGGAGTCATGGAGCATACAAGATTGTGTCAACTGACGACGGAAGAATCAGCGAACTCATTTTAATAGTCAACACCCACCCACTTAGCCTTTTTCAACTTTTCTACTGAGCATCAGAAATATATATCCAGGGCATAACACAAAGCATAAGCATTATCGAAGACTGAATGACCAATTATTACAAGGGGAGATAATCCTAAAAATAAGGAAGCAAGAGTTGTCTTTTCATTATATGGCACCTACTTGATACAATAGAGTTAACGGATTTTGGCCGATGACAATTCCAAACCACTCACTCCCTCCCCCCCCCCCCCCCCCGTATAAATGTATACACAAAATTTTGAATAAAATACATCAAAACTATTCAAGTTGGAGAGCGGCAACCAAGCCGATGGACGGACGAACAGACGCGGAGGGGAAAACATAATACCCCAACACAATTGTGTGGCGGGGTTTAAGTGAGAATTATATTCCCCATATGAAGACTTAGATGGCGGGGTTTAAGTGAGAATTACATTCCCCTTTTGTGATACAACTACTTGATACACTACATTTTAGCAAATATGAAAATATATCCAGTGGGATAGCAGTTATGAAGCCCATTACGAAAACACGCCTAATCAAATATATAGAAAATTTCACCTCCAAAACCGGAAAATTTTCAGATAAAAAACTGTGATATTTTTCAAATTTCTGCTCAAAACATAGATTGTGGGTACTCGTTAGAACCGCCTCGCTGAGGCGGTTCTAACGAGTACCCACAATCTATGTTTTTGAGCAGAAATAAAAATAATGTATACCCATGTAAACCCCAGTTTTACTATATAAAAGTGGGGTTTAAGGGGGTCAAAATTATATAGGCATGTTTTCTTAGGCTACAAAAGCATGTCTACGGACAGACGAAACCATTTAATTAGTCCACTTCATCCAACGCTGGGAGACAAACACTTACGATGATTCACCTTGAAAATGGAATCAGTTTCGCTCTAACCCACTCAACTCCTGTCATCAAGCGGGGTAATTGGCTAGTGATGGCATGGGATTATCTGTGCGGTATTATAAACTGGATTATTTCTCTTAGGTCTGTTTTACGTGGCTTAACGAACATCACATTACTTGAATAGCTGGGTTATTGCCCTTAGTTCTGCTTAACGTGATTTACCGAAACATCAAATTACGTGAATACCCGGCTATAATTCCACATACCACAAAACAAAAGTTTGAAAGTTTGGACTTATGGGGAAGCATTAAGATACAATTTAAAATTTTGAAAAAATCATATAACAGGAAATCTTGGAATATATACTGGCAGAATATAGGATATGAAATAGCCAGAAAGAATCTCATACGTCATTGTGAAATTGCTGGGTGAGTGGCAAATAATGCATACCCTGATCAGACGCCGCGTTCTGCGGCGTCTGATAAGGGTCTACACCATTTGCTCATGCCTGTCTGTTTGAATAGGTAAATGCTGTAATTAGATCAAATCGGAAGTCATCCTGGATCCGCCCCTGGGTTTGATCCTCGGCGAGTCATACCAAAGACTTCAAAAATGGTACTATATAGTTGCTCTGTTGCGTGGCGTTCAGCATTAAGAAAATAGAGCTAGGAATCAGAACGGATCAGCCTGGTGTCAGTATAATGCGACTTTACAAGAATAACTGTATTAGTTCTCTAAGGTCTGTTCTCAGAGTTTAATGAAATGTCAAATTACAAGAATAGCTAGCTACGAGTCCGCCTTCAGTGCATAATACAAAACAACGTTTCAAATTTTGTACTTATTGTAGGGAAGCATTAA
Organism: Anodontia alba; assembly: GCA_964016985.1. Classification (NCBI taxonomy): domain Eukaryota; kingdom Metazoa; phylum Mollusca; class Bivalvia; order Lucinida; family Lucinidae; genus Anodontia; species Anodontia alba. The sequence goes on along the minus strand of OZ024826.1, from coordinate 50,406,079 downwards.
GATATAAATTAAACTTTTCAAAAATCATATCATGGGAAACCTTAGAATATATACTATCAGAATATAGGATATGAAATCAGAAAGAATCTCAAATGTCATTTAGAAGCACTGAAAGCGAAAAAAAAATGCATTGCTTTTGCCATGAGTATTGGGAAGCAAGTAAACATTATTTCTTCCAAAAAAAAAAACAAAAAAACAAACAACATGTAGTCACCAAATATAGCGTTTGCCAGATCGCCCTAGTGGTCAGCCATCAAAGCATTTCAGTACCGCCCATTCGCGCAGTCTAGTCAGAGTCTTGGCTGTCTAAAATGCGCCGTGAAGATTCTGATTAGACTGTACGAATGCACAGGCTGGTCTGAATCTTCGCTGGGCGCGCATGTCGAAGGTATAAGATATCGTAACGAAATGATTTTAGCAGTAATTCTGAGTCTCCATGTCGCCCCAATGTCTCCCACCAAGTTTTGGCTCATTCCGACTTACCATTCGGGAGCAAATGTGTTTGGAAGATTTTCAAGATGGCCGACATCTCGGATATCGTAACAAAACGATTTTAACAATTCTGAATCTCTATGTCGCTCCGATGCCTTCCACCAAGATTCCGTTCAATCCAACTTAAGCTGAGTTCGGTATAATTCCCGTATTTGTTCAACTCCTATATACACAGCTCGCCAGGGCGAACCGCACTTATGTAATATGATTAAATGGATGTTTTCGTATTGGCCCTGTAACAGGTGCGACGGCAGTCGTATTGGCCTGGTGACTGCTGTATAGGTCGAGGCTTCGTCTCGGGCCAGTACGGCCATCCAAAGGCCAATAAGACTGGCCGTGGACCTGTAACAGGGCCGATGCGAAATCATCCATTTTATGACATTTATATCAATTAACTTTTTGTTTTCAACTTTTAAAGTGTTGAAAGTCAATAAAACCTCTTTTTGAGTAGTTTTGTTTTTGTTGCTTGCTTCACCATGCAGTTAATTATTGACTTTTTTTTAAATATTTTGTTTGAATGGATAATCAGACTTGCTGTTTGCAAATGTAGCTGCAACATCTGCAGGTATATTGATGTACTCTAAGCAACAAACAGAAGAAGTATCACTGTGTTTAACGCTTAGCACTCTGGGTAAAATTTTCAGCAGACGACATTTTGAAATATTTTTCTTATTTTTCCCAGAAAACAGGATTTGACATTTCATGCAAATTGTCTCCTAAGGAGACAATTTGCATGAAATGTCAAATCCTGTTTTCTGGGGAAAATAAGAAAAATATTAGGAGACAATTTGCATGAAATGTCAAATCCTGTTTTCTGGGAAAAATAAGAAAAATAACATCATTTTGTCGTCTGCTGAAAATGTCCAGAGAGTGGTAAAGGTTAAAGTCTCGTCAACGGGTTAATACCATATAATATTGGCCCAACTAATACCATAAAATATTGGCACGATTAATACCGTAAAATATTGGTCCTCCTAAATCCCTCAGTTTTTATCCCCTAAATCCATGTAACTGTATTACCCCTCGTATGAAGCCCGGGCAAAAACCGCATAGAAATTATGACAAGTATTGCATCGGTTTAATGCAGACTGTCTGGCACATACTAGAATAATGATTACTTAATTGATAAATAATGCACAAGAAAACATACTTTAAAAATATTTTATTTCAAGAAATATATTTTTTATAAGCTGTTAATCATGATGACAATGTTAAAATAAGTGACGCTATGAAAGAAAATGTAAAAGCAGAATAAAAGAAGAAAGCAACATAAAATGACATCAATTTACAAACGAGCCACAATGGCAGAACATGTACATTCGAGCATGCGCACCTAGCGAAGATTCAACTCTGATCAAAAACGTCACTGGACGCATTTTTGATAACCAGGAATTCGATAGCCAGGAAATTCATTACGAAATATACGCCTATTCAAATATATGGAAAATTCCACCACCAAAAAAACTGAAAGTTTTCAGATAAAAATTTTGATATTTTTTATTTTTCTGCTCAAAACACAGATTGTGTGTACCTGTTAGAACCGCCTCGGCGAGGCGGTTCTAACGAGTACACACAATCTATGTTTTTGAGCAGAAATAAGAAAAATAACGTATACCCCCTGTAAATCCTAGTTTTACTATATAAAAAGGGGGGTTGAGGGGGTTAAAATTATATAGGTATGTTTTCATGATGGAATCAAAGTTTCTGCATGCGGACAAAGAAGACGCTGGTCATACTGTGCGGATGCGCGGGCTGATTTGAGTACGTACGTGTTTTTACTTTGCGGGTCCAATCATGTTTATTTAGTGAAACTTTAACTCTTCGACATTTCTTCAGCAACGTTTCAGTCATTACCTTTTAGTACTCTCTGGGCAGATCCACCAGGAGACAAACTGATGATATTTTATTTTTCTTATTCTTTCCAGACAAAAAAAGGGTTCGAGATTTTTGCACACTGCTCCCTTAGAAAATAATTTGCTACATTTGAAACCTTATTTTCTGAAGAATAAAAAGAAAAATATTTCAAAATATTGTCATTAGCGAGGCACTACCAATGAGCACACGCAACATGTCAGGAGCGGATTCAGTCGCACCCTCTTTTGACTCAAAATTTAATTTTCATAAGAAGTTCTCGATATATTTGATAAATTTGGGATACCATATTTACCCTATATATTCGCATTCCTTACTCTTCACCTTAAAACTTCTCTTCAACAAGTCCATTTTACCACTTATTAAATTTGGGATACCGTATTTACCCTAAATATTTACATCTCTTACTCTTTACCTTATACTTCTCTTCAACAAGTCCATTTTACTAAGGAATCTGTTTAAAATTGCTGGATGAGTGGCAAACAGTATAGACCCTGATCAGACGCCGCGTTGTGCGGCGTCTGATCTGGGTCTACACTGTTTGTTCAGAACTGTCCTTCCGAATACACAGATTAAGAACGGTAGTTTGATTAAATCGAACTCCCTTAGAAATCATCCTAGATCCGCCACTGTATGTGTTTTTTATGGAGAATAAGAAAAAACAAATACCTTGCATCTCACCAGATGCTTCTGCTTAGCAACTCTGTGGTAACGGTATGACGACAGAAAGAAACAATGATATGGCTCACAATGGGATCACAAAAAAAAAAAAAACTTAAAAAACAAAACAAAACATTTAACATGTATGTGAGTAGCAAAAGTGCTGATCACCCAGCTAACGTACAATGTCGTAATAACGTCGCGGCGATGTAGAAGTGATGTTGTTACGACGTTATGTGTTTACTGGGCATAACATGCTTAACCTTTGTTCTGTCTTTGATTTGTTTGTGTTGAGGTTTTACGGCCCAGTCAACCCAATGGGGTCTTGTCGAATGCGGTCAGTTTACCTAACCACACGTTTACTGGGCAGGCTTAGTCCTCTAAACGGTTAACCAGTATTGTGCACATTCTTTCGCCAGAAACTGACAACTGCCCTTCTTGAATCAGCGGAAAGGAGAGAATGACTGTAGAAAATATTTCATGATCAATCTCCACGAGAACCACAGCGGTGAGAAACCTAATGGATTAAGAGTCAACTCTCCTATCCAATAACGCCATGTTACAGATCTCAAAAGGTACCAAATATAAAATTAAAAAAAAAGTGCGAAATACATACCCTCAAAATACTAAATATGAGACTGAATGTGAGAAAACGTACCTTCTGACATGTGCGCCCATTAAAGACTCAAGTCAGCCTGTGCATATGCGCACTGATCAGTCTTTGTTGTTCGCATGAAGAAACTTTGCATCCTTGGCTATCAAAATGCGTCCAGTGAAGATTCTGATCAGACTGCGCGAATGCGCAGTCTGATCTGAATCTTCGCTGGGGGCACACGTCCCAAAGTACGTTTTCTGTTGTTGGGCCTATGTAAATGAGTATACCCATTTAATACCAATATTATAAAAGAAATTGATGTATATAATACCAAGTTACAGATCCGCCTGCTTTGCGAGAGAAAATCTGACTTTTCCATAACACAAATGAAGTAAAAACGTGTCCCAGACCAACCCCACATCCCCGTAAAGATTTAAATAAGGAGTTACTCGCCCCCGCGCATCCGTGGTGATCAAATGGGTGCATGCTTCTAGTTGAAGCAAATTTTCAAGCACACGCGGGAACCACAGACCAACATGGTAACAAGGCCCACTGTCGCAGCTTACAAAACACTGAATAATGACAGCAAATGTCTTGACGAGATTGTATGGATGCACACAGTTCTGCACAGGATTATCAGTGCGCATGCGCTCTAAGAAATCGGCATTGCTGAGAACTCTATAATGTTACTATTAGACTAGCTCCTAGACCTTGATGGCATATTTTATCACTCCTTACTATAAGCTGATTCAAATTTATGTATGACAGCTTGTATAGCCAGTCTCTAATAGTTGGTCTCTGACATCAAGGATATCTCCAAGATTAGTTGCTGCTATCATAGAGGTGAGGCAAGCAGTAAGTAGTAGATGGCCCTTAGTTCATTAATAATTATGACTGATTGATGAAAATAATATTGATATCCGACTAGTAGCTAGTCTATGTTACTATTTGCTGGTCGAGTATCTGATTTAATGACAGACTATAAAGTAGAACCAATGATATAATTTGAGCCGAAATGTCAGAAATCGTACCTTCCAACAAGTGCGCCCAGCGAAGATTCAGATCAGCCTACGCATTTGCGCAATCTGGTCAGAATCTTCACATGACGCATTTTGGAAAGCCAAGGAAAGGATGCAAAGTTTCTTCATGCGTACAACGAAGACTCTTATCAGACTGCGCAGATGCGCAGGCTGATCTGAGTCTTCGCTGGGCGCACATATCAGAAGGTACGTTTTCTCACCTTGCAGCTCAATTATCATTAGTCCTCTGGTACTTCTTTATAGAGGCCCTCCCTGGGGTGTTGTGGAACAAGGGAACATGCCCATTTTTAGGGAACAAGGGAACAATAGCAAATATTTTAAGAGAACAAAACTAATTTGGGGGAACAGAGAAAATTTGAAAATCACTTTTACGGAACAAGGGAACATGGCCGATTATTCAGTTTAGGGATCAAGGGTACATAGTATCCCCCGCTGGGAGGGCCTCTTTGTACGTCGTCCAGTATTTTTGCCGTGTTAAGTACATTATAGTTTAGATTATTAAACAGAGCGTAAACGTAGCGCTCATTACGCACATTCTATAATACAATATACTAAACAATTTCATATGAGTATATAAGATATATATTTTTTATACAGCAATAGTCCATGGTGGTAAAAGCAATCGGCCGAATAAAAATGAAATATACAGTCGACTCTCGTTATCTCGAACTCCAAGGGACTCTGAAATTCTTCGAGATATCCGTATCTCGACATATCAGATTTGCTGAATTCAGGCGAAAATAAATCGAACAACATTTCACAAATGAATATGTAAGTTGACTCCTGAAGTTAGAGATATGTTGAAAATATTTTGGAAAAGAAGGAGAAATTGCTCCTTCTTCTATTTTCCACAATATTTTGTTACCTCTTGTCAGATGTCCATGTTAAAACAGGGACCAGATTTTCACTATGAGATATGCGGTTATTCAAGATAAGCGAAGTCGAGATAACGTGGGTCGATTGTATAACAAAGTGGTGATAGCATTATGACATTATATCGTTTGCATTTTTGTGTCATTAGATTACACATCAATATTATACAAACATTGTTTCAGTCAAAGAAAGAATTCTAAAACTGCTATTTGTACAAAAATATAGAAGCACAATAAAAGTGTAATATAACCACACTGTCATTTCTTTCCATTTCAGGGGAGACAACTCTATCAAAACTGCTTTTGTCCCCTTCCGAAAAGCGGCCTTCTTTTCAAGGAAAGCATTTGCTCTCAAAGGGCGCAACCCCTGAAAAAGGGTTTTTTCTCTATAAGGAAAGAGGGAGCAAATTCTTTCCTTATAGAGTAGACTCCTTTTCGGAAGGAGATTTGCTTGCAAGGAAGTAAACAGGAGCTCATACAAGTTATCTCCCTTCTACAAAATGGTGTAAAATCTACTGACAGTATCTGGTCTCTTTAAAGAGACAATGTTATACGATGATGAACATTTGTTATTAGAACCTTATTATGGTGTTCCAATTTATGGAATAAATATAGAAATCAATCTTCAACTTGCTCCGGGGGGCAATTACAGCATTACTCTTCAGTAGGCATTTAAAATAGGAATTAAGACAAGATATTAGACTATGTTGAGTGATTAACGATAAACCTGCTGGGTAAAAACTTGAGCAGACAAATTTTAAGATATTTTTTTCTTCTTATTTTTTTTTTCCAAGAAAACAGGCTTTGGCATTTCATGTCAAATGCCTAATTTCTGGAACAAGAAGGAAAATATCATGAATTTGTAATCTGAATTTGACCAAAAGTTGGAAAAAAGCAAAGCTGGTTACGGTAAAATAGCACCAGGACCCAGTTGTTCAAAAACTAACGATGTCGTTTGTTAACGTATCGTTAAAACTTCGATCATTGAATATGGCATATACGCTTATATTTTTACTGAAAAAATTAGAGTAGCTTTTGCATTTGCAAAAGCTAATCACATTGTTTCAGCAAAAATACCTGTGGATTAGATATTGTACTTACTATAAAGTTAATTTTGACCACTAACGAGCTTATTAAGCTAGCGCTGCTTTGAAAACTGGGCCCTGGAAGATAAAACGCTGGATCAGTTACAGTAAGCCGGTTATTTTCCAACATACGTGTGTTGTGTAATATTCCTAGCAGTAATAGTTTGACTTTGATATGCATGTGCTATATTAAGCTATTTTAAAAAAAACATGTAGATGAGTGGGCGTTACGGGGACACTCGCTGTTTGCCTAGACTAAATGTGCCCAAATAAAGGTATAATAAAGCAGACAAAATGGAAGTATCAATTCATTATTTAACCTCGTAACAAGTTAATCCTTAAGGCGCCAGTCACAACTGCAGCAGACGACAATTTTTTATTTATGCTTTTTTTTTTTTATCAGAGATAACAAGTCTTGATATTTCATGTGAATCGTCTGCTTGGCAGATGATTCACATGAAATGTCAAGACTTGTTTTCTCTGAAAAAAAAATCGAATGTCGTCTGCAACAAATTTTGCTTGGAGCTTTAAGGGTTTATAGATCAAATTATATATAGCCTTTTACATGAAGTAGGTTTTTAAAATATATACATTGTAATTTCCTAATATTTAACCCATAAAAGCCTAGCGTCCCCTAAAAGGGACAATGGCAAACAGTGTAGACCGAGATCAAACGCAGCAGAACGCAACGTTTGATCAGGGTATACACTGTTTGCAATAAGTTCAGATATTTCTTCAAAACACGTCAATAGTAAAAGCTAAACAGAAACCCCTTATATGGGAAATGAACGTGTTCAAAGAGTTACTGTAAAAGAATCCACTCGGCATAAATGGGTTAAAAACCTTGTCCTGCTGAACCCGGATATACTCTGCCTTTGCAAACAGTGTAGATCCAGATCAGTTGGCTTCTGATCTGGATCTGCACTGTTTGCCATTAAGTAAGTGAATTTATGGCAACAATCCGAATCAGGTAATCTGACTGGCTGAAAATTAGAAGTAAACGTGGCATCTTAATTTATTCAGCAGGTCAAGAGTTAATATTACTGATCCCATGTCTCACACCTTACATTTATAATTGGTCTCAATGTCTCAGCCAAAGGAACACTTCAGCTGATCTGCCTTTTTCCCTTGAAAACTGGGTGCATCAAGAAGTCTGTCGTGTTCGCAGTAATTCAACTTTCCTGATAGGAAACAAATGCTATGTGTGTTGAGGGTGCAATAACAGGCGTTCAAATACAGCGGATAGATGACTAATGTCAGGCACCAGTCACACGAGGCAGTCCAAAATAAGGCTAGTATATTTTGCTTAACCTTTTAAAGTGCCAATCACGACTGCAGCAGACGGCATTTTGATTTTTTTCAATATACAGTATAACCTCAATGGCTCGAACCCGGATGGCTCGTTTACCGTGGATGATTCGAACTCTTTTTTCAGTCCCTACAAAATCCTTCCAATAGCTCAAGAAAACAAATATATAGGGATTTTGCTTATTTTATCACGGAATTGTATGTTGTGTGTACTCATTAGAATCGCCTCATCGAGGCGATTCTAATGAGTACACTCAACATACAATCATTGTGTAGAAAATCGAAAAGATTACCCCAAATTATCGCTATTTGCTTCCTGACCTGGCGCCATGATTAACCCTTAGTGGTTCGAACTACCTATGTCTCGAACGAATTTCCATGGTCCCAAAGATGTTCGAGCCATTGAGGTTCGATTGTGTATATAAAATTAAGTCTTGACATTTCATGACTACTACATTTTGTTTGGCGCTTTATGGTTAAATATATTGATAATCACCTTAACCCTTAAACTGCCAATCACAACGATTGTCATCTGTTTTGTCATCTGCTTGTGTTTTTAAAAGTCATTTTTGCTAACAGTGTGGACCCAGACCAGACTGCAAAATAGGTTTGAAAAGTTTGCAAATAAATTCAGCAGACGACATAAACAAACGACATTTTCAGATGCAGGTTTTCTTGGCATTTTAAGAGTTAAAGGCTTTTGCTTCCTTTACAAGGTATATTCCGGCAAACATATTATGTACACAATTAGTATAAATTCAAGAATTTGATGATAATTATCTACATAGTTACTCTGGGTAAATTTTTCAGCAGACGACAATTTGAAATATTTTTTTCTTATTTTTTTTCCAGGAAACAGGTCTTGACATTTCATACAAACTGTCTATGGAGACAGTTTGCATGAAATGTCAAATTCTGTTTTCTGGGCAAAATAAGAAAAATATCATCAATGTGTCTTCTGCTGAATTAGCGAAGAGTGGTATAAAAAAATTAATGGAAGTGGGCAACTGATGGGCTTCACAACCTCGATATGTATAGACCTTTTAAAAACTGTAAATATACTTTGAAACAAAGCAGCTTACCCGACTATTTCCAACCATTCTGTTTCAGTAGATCTTAATAAAAGTGATTAATTTAAAAATAATAAGATATGGTGATGCATAAAAATAAAATCATAAAATACTAAAATAATTCTAAATTCCCATGTGATTTACATATGAACGTGTTAGTTAGTTGTTTCAATTTCTCTTCACTGTCGTATTAGCGAAAAGGTCAGGTGAGCTTTGCATTTAGATATTTTGAGGCGATATTTAAAAAAATATATATGTCTTTATACTCTCTTTAATGACACGTCCTATTTTCAAGAGACAATAAGAAAACAACCAAATAATCTCTGTCCAGCCGAACTTTGAAAACTGGAGGTTTAAAATATTAAAAACTAGAAATGTGTCAGTATGACATAGATGTCCCCGCCCAGGGCCAGCCTCACCCACACGCAGGTATTTTGCAAAAAAAAAAAAAAAAAAAAAAAAAAAAAAATGAAGTTGAAAAAGGACCATAACTCTCATTAGAATTGGCAGATTTTACCCTAAATCGAACTTGATCATATTTTATGATTATATACCTGGGTATAAAATATGAATCCAATACACAAATCAATCTTTTTTAAAAAATATTGGAAGGAAAACATCTTTAGAAGGTGAGAAAGGGTCATAACTCCCATAATAATGGGTGGATTTTACCCTAACTGGAACATGACCTCTATTTTATGATTATATACCTTATGTTAAATATGAATTCAATACACTAATATTTTCAAAAGATATCATATTGAAACTATTTTTCAACGTTGAAAAAGGGCCGTAACTCCAAATATAATTGGTGGATTTTACCCTAAATCAAACTTGACTTCTAGTTTATAATTATATGCTTGTGTATAAACGAAAACCATTTTTCAACTATTTTTCAACATTGATAAAGGGCCGTAACTCCAAAAATAATTTGTGGATTTTACCCTAAATCGAACTTGACCTCTAGTTTATAATTATATGCTTGTGTATAAAATATGACTCCAATATACTAATCTTTTCAAAAGTCTCTCATTATAATTGGCAGATTTTACCCTAAATCGAACCTGATCATATTTTATGATTATATACCTGGGTATAAAATATGAATCCAATACACAAATCAATCTTTTTTAAAAAATATTGGAAGGAAAACATCTTTTGAAGGTGAAAAAGGCCATAAGTCCCAAACTAATAGATGGATTTTACTCTAAATCGAACTTGACCTACATTTTATGAGTAAATACCTGTGTATAAAATTTCAATCCAATATGCCAATTCTTTCAAAAGATATCGCATGGAAACCATTTTTCAAAGTTGAAATTTTTCAAAGTTTTTCCAAGTTGAAAATTTTTCAAAGTTGAAAAGGGTCATAACTCCCAAAATAATTGGTAGATTTAACCTAAATCGAAGTTGACCTACATTTTATGATTATAAACCTATGTACAAAATTTCAATCCAATACACCAATCTTTCAAAAGATATCGCATGGAAACCATTTTTCAAAGCTGAAAACTTTTCAAAGTTGAAAAGGTCCATAACTCCCAAAATAATTGGTGGATTTTACCCTAAATCGAAGTTGACCTATATTTTATGATTTATATACCTGTGTACAAATTTTTAATCCACACCAATCCTTTCAAAAGATATCTCACGGAAACCAAAGTGTTACGTACGGGACGGACGGACGTACGGACAGCGATGATACTATTGAAAATGGCGGGGGCATAAGAAAATCGTCTGGATGATTTATTAAACTACTGAATTAATACGCTATCCGACAATCACACCAAGAAAGTATAACCGATTATTATCATATAGTCCCTAAATATTCGGACGTTTATGCCTTGGCAAAGAATGTAAACTCAGATCAGACACCACGTTCTACAGCGTCTGATTAGATTCTAAAATACCTGCCATCCCATTACTACTTTTTAGACAGGCTTGTAGGTAGCCAAATGGGCTATACTAATTCAAATTTTAGAAGACAGTGATTTGGCGTGTTCCGTCACTTTCAATATTATTCCAGTCATAACAAGACAAGAGCGCCGTACAGTCACGAGCACACATCCGCTTCCAGCGGGATTCGAACCTGGAACGTTAGGATCCCAAGTCAGTAATGCTTACCACTCGGCCACCTGGATGCTTCTAGTCAAAGTAGAACAAATGGGCCAGCGGCTGAGAAAAGGGACCTTAGAACATATGCGAACAGCGAAGATCCAGACCAGACTGCGCATCCGCGCAGTCTGGTCAGGATTTTCGCTGTTCGCCTAGACAATATAAGGACCTTGTTAAAGATATAGGACTAATAGCAAAGATTACCCGACGCAAACTGGTCTGGGGCTTCGCCAGTCGTATATGCCCTAAGGGCGTTTTTGTGCGCCGGAGGCCCAAATATGGAAGGATCCCGATGATTTAAGGTAAAAACAGAGTAACCCATCACGAAAACACGCCTATATAATTCTGACTCCCTTAAACCCCAGTTTTGTATAGTAAAACAGGGCTTTGCAAGGTATACATTATTTTTCTTATATTGCTAAAAACATAGATTGTCGGTATTCGTTAGAACCGCCTCGGCAAGGCGGTTCTAACGAGTTCCCATAATCTATGTTTTGAGAAGATATATGAAAAAAATCAGAATGTTTTCTCTGAAAATTTTCCTTTTTTGATAGTAAAATTTTCAATATATTTAAATAGGCGTGTTTTCGTAATGTGCAATACAGAAGTCCGGATTCCATTCTATGCTCGTGCTGTCAGGCCCTGGGCCTCACTAATGATCTACATCACTGGCCACTTGGAACCAATGTCTTTTATACATTTTATAAGTACGCCCTCTGCTGTCAGCATGCGGATTCATTTTTGTTCTTTGATGTTTTACGCAGTGTGTAACCCCTCCTGATTTCAAGAAGCAACTTGTCGATAATGCATCCATCATCTTCTTGCGAAGGAATTTTCTTTGGCTCTGAAATATACATGAATACGTGCACAATTCAACAAAATGCTCAAATTAACAGGCAGGTATTGACAACCAGTGATGACACTTACTGGGATGTGCATGTATACTGATTTATCGGAGCCTTGTATGTTTGTATTTAGAATAGTGACCTTTTCCTCATATTTCGTCTGTAAACATTTCTTGAACACATTCTGGGAAAATTCAGCAGAGTACAAATTGATGATACTACAGCCGACTCTCGGTATCTCGAATTCCAAGGGAGTCTTTAAAATGCTTCGAGATATCCGTACTTCGACATATCAGATTTGCAGACTTGAGGAAAAAACAAATCGAAAAACCGCATTTAACAAATGTATATGTAATTGGACTCTTGAAATTAAAGATATGTTGAAAATGTTGTGGAAAACAGGAGAAATTGCTCCTTAGGAGCAATTGCTCCTCAGGAGCAATTTCTCCTCTTTTCCACAATATTTTTTACTACCTGTTATTAGATTTTCATGTTTAGGCAGGGACAAGATTTTCACTTCGAGATAAGCGGTTATTCGAGATAAGCGAGGTCGAGATAACGAGAGTCAACTGTATTCTTATTTTCCAAAAAGCAATTAGAAAAAAAATATTTGAAAATGTTGCCTGATGAATTTCCCCAGCACGCTAAGCGTTAAGGGGTATTGATATCCTTTCAGGGGCGGCAGCTCTGTCAAAACTGATATTTCTTCCCTTCGTTTCTCAAACGAGTCTATTCTAACATAGTTACCCCACCCCAAACCCAGCCCCATGAAAGCGTGTCCATTTACCTCAATGGATTTCTACTTTACAATGACATGTGGACATTCCATCATTAAAATGAATGAACAGTTTTGCTTACTTAAAATATAACAACGCTGCAAATATCGTCATGGGTGCTAATGTGCAATAGCAATCTCAGCAGGTCTAAAATAACAAGTAACTAGGCTAATCAAGCCCTCAAGAATTGTCACCGTGACATAATATTGTACATGTACAACCATTGTTTCCCAACCCACCCCTTTGCCCTAAACAGAGCGTCACCTTAAGTGCATGTGATTTGATGAAGTCTAACCCTTTCAGCCCGGCAGACCAAAACAGATATCTTTGCAAACAGTGTAGATCGTCCCGTCTCATCAGGATCCACACTGTTTGCTATTCTGATATTGAGTTTTTTTTTACTGAAACCCCTATTTGCAACAATGGATGTATCCAAATTCAGAGATGGAAAAGTCCATGTCAGAAACTTGGGGACGAAAGGGTTAACACCGGGTAATTGCTACAACTGTGACTTTACGATTGTGCAAATTGGCAATGAAGACACCATCTGTAAGTGTCCAACATTAACCTTTGTCCTGCGGACATGTCCACTTCTAATTTTCCGCCAATCAGATTACTTGATCCAGGTAGTTGTTACAAATTCACATACTTAATGACAAACAGTGCAGATCCAGATCTGTTGGCTTCTTCAGAAGCCAAGTAATCTGGATCTATACTGTTTGCAAAGGCAGGGCATACCCGGGTTCAGCAGAACAAAGGTTAATACATAATACTAAGTTTTGATTTATTAGCCCACAACGTCCAAAAACTATCTAACAATTTGTACTCTCTGTTCACATTGTACAAAGGACTGCACCAGTAGATTGCACTGCAAGAGAGTCGTACGCATTCTGTTTTCTTTCAGTTTCTGCTTTTATTTGTTTTGTAGTCTTATTTAATATCTGAAGCTGAATCAGAAGATGAGATTTCGAGTCAGTAACAATACACTGTAAAAAGATCCCGTAGATTTTACAGTAAATACTGGCAACTGTCTGCCAGTACATGAACCGTAAATTTTACCGGCGCCTGTAGATTATTTACAATAATAATTACGCATGGTAGGGCAGTGTAGGATGTTTATGACATAGCAGGGATGGAAGTTCTACGGCCCCATCACCACCACCACCACCCCACCCCCCACCGCCCAGCCCCCGCGTAAAAAATTACGGTAAACGCGCTGTCAACCAGTTGACAGTATTTTCCGTAAAATTTACAGGATCTTTATTCACAGTGTGATTTTGTGTTGAGGTTTTACGGCCCAGTCAACCCAATGGGGTCATGTCGAGCGCTGTCAGTTTACCAAACCACACATTTACTGGGCAGGCTTAGTCCTGTAAGTGGTTAACCAGTATTGTGCACATTCTTTCGCCAGAAACTGACAACTGCCCTTCTTGAATCAGCGGAAGGGAGAGAATGACCGTAGAAAATATTTCATGATCAATCTCCACGAAAGAATGTTGCCGACCTCGGCGGGGGTTGAACCCGCGACCTCCTGGTCTCCAGTCGGACGGCGCATCCAACTGAGCCACCGAGGCCGGCTCACAGTGTGATGGAATGTCAACATGTCATTTTGAAGTAGAAGTCCATTGAGGGAAATAGATACACTGTCATGAGGTTGGGTGGGGGTAAGTTTGTTAGAACAGATAGTATATAAGATGTATAGGAAGCGCCACAAACTCAGAACACAGTCTACCAATGACACCAAGAGGAAGAGCAAACAAACCAAGAGAGACAATACAGACGCCACCAACCAAAGAAAAGCAAAGTAATAAATCCTCTCTTCTCCAACAAGGTGATCACAATGCTAGACAGGATCCATCAAAAACAACAATAAAAGAACGAACAGAACAAACGTGAAGTAGTCCCGCAGCGAGCAGTCAAAGAATAATTTTCTTTTTGGAAGGGAAAATTTCATTCATTTTAAACCCCGTTACAATTTACCCTGAAGCCCCGCGGAAACATATATACATATGGCTGACATGTATACATATACAATTATGATGAGCCACTCATACCAGCACTCTCACATTTTATTAGTATGGCAATTTAATAAATATGGGTTTAATTTTTTTTTTATTCTTATGCTTGTATATTATCCCTTACACCCTTATATTTAGGATAGTTGAAGGAAGAAAAAGTCTATAGAGGACAGAGACAGGCAGACCTCAAAGATCTTTTCCTGCAAGGATAATTTAAGCCCCCCTCCCCCGACAGTAGTTTCTGCTGACTGTTCCAGGGCGGTTCCTCCTTTACAGTAAAAAAAAAACTAAAAGGTTGCCTTTGGAAACAAAGAACACATAAAAGAACGAAAATCGGAGACTCGGTTTTATTAAGTATCTTCATATACAGCTATGTAGTTTGCAAGGCTGTATACGCATTCCTCAGCCTTCCCCTCTTCCCGCCCAGCCACCCGCACACCCTAGCATCGGATGAAGCGGTATTCGATTTTCAAAGTAACCAGAATAGAATCAATCCCATTAAGCATTCTTTATAAATCTATAGCGGGCCGTTATCGGCCCGTCAGGGTAGCTGACGGGCCGACAACGGCCCGCTATAGATTTATAAAGAATACTAGCTGGGATGATCCCAAAGTTCCTCTTTGTTTGTATGTCGGTAAATGGAACAGTGTCGTTGTGTCTCCGTTAACTCTTCTTCTGTCGGTACCAGGGGAAGGCTGTGTGCTTCAGGATAGTGACATTTCCTTGATTTCATTTATATTTTTGCAAAGGTTCGGTGCGCAAAGAGTGGAAATTTAAGACCAATACGCACTAAATCTTGTCATATGAGCTAGCCCTTGAGAGAAGGGTCATTATCACACAGGCGGCCAGCAAAGGCTCTGGCGAGACTGCGCATAAGCTTTTGTTGTTCGCAGACGTGTAGTAGGGGCCTTCAGGAAGATTTAGGCAAAATTCTATTTGTTTGGTCCCGTACGTTAAGGGGCTCACTATATCTTTTTAAAGAATCACAAATCAGACACCTCTAAGTGCCATTTACTCGTGTGACGGCTCGTAGCTGCTTTTAATGGTTTTTACACGTTTAACTTATGTATCACTTGATTTATGACCCATTATAATCCTTTTATAACATTAATGTAGCACTTCCTTATTAGTTTTTGTATCATCTCAGGCTTTGGCATATTCCATAATTCCAGATAAGAGGAATATCCTAGATTTTGTTTTCTTATTTCTCAACGAAAACATATCCGAGGCACTTCAAAATGAACCACAACCTATATTTTCGTGGGAAAGAAGAAAAAATACCAATACTTTTCGAATGAAAAAAAAAAGACAATAAAAACAACAACAACAACAACAAAAGCAAAAAAAAAAACAAAACCAAAAAACAAACAAAAAAAAAAAAACAGCAACAAACAACATCAGCAGCACCAGCAGCAACAACAACGACAAACAAATAATTAATACAATAACGAAATACAAACAAAAACAACAGCGACAAAAACAACAACAACAACAAACTAACAAACAAAAACAAACAAACAAACAAACAGAAAACCCTTATCTGGAGCCATAATATTCTCAAGTGTGTTCAGCGTGACAGACAGATAGATATAAAATTTCAGTATATTCTTAATGTGACTATCAGGACATATACTCAGACAAAGACAGATGTGATGCATCTGACAAAGGAAATAACACAGCAGCAGAAATACGAGGGTAGTTCAATAAGTTCGTAGAACTCGGTATTTTTCTATACAATTCAAGATTTCTTTTTTCATTTTTGTGCAGTGTAAACCTTTGTCAGTTGAATGATAACAGCCGTTCAGTCAACAATACATTTTTGCTCTTACTTTTTGTTTGACAACCTGTACCCATATGCAAAAATGGAAAGTCAGAATATTGAGTTCAGAGCAGTCATAAAGTTCCTCACTAAGGAGGGTGCAAAGGCCAAAGAAATCCATTGGCGCATGACTGATGTGTATGGTGATAGTAGCCCAAAGTATTCCACAGTGGCAAAGTGGTCAGCAGAATTTAAACGTGGGCGAGACTCCTTAGAAGATGACCCAAGGCCAGGTCGCCCTGCTGATGTCATCAGCCAGGAGATGATCGACCGTGTTGAGAGACTTGTGCTAAACAATCGCCGAATCAAAGTTGCCGAACTTGCTTCAGAATGTGGTTTTTCTAATGGCAGTGTTAACACTATAATCTATGAACATTTAGACATGTCAAAAGTATCTGCCAGGTGGGTACTCAGAAACGTGAAGATCGTCAGCAAAGGGTGGAGTCAAGTCAAGAACTTCTGGAAGTGTACAATGCCAATCCAGAAGACTTCCACACTCGTCTTGTAACAGGAGATGAAACTTGGCTTAACCACTGGGACCCAGGCACCAAAAAAGAGTCCATGCAATGGAAGCACCCTGGCTCACCCCCACCTAAGAAATTTCGTACCCAACCATCAGCCAGCAAGGTAATGGTCACGGTGTTTTGGGACTCTAAAGGGATTATATTGATAGATATATAAGCCTGCTGGTACTTCAATTACAGGAGAATACTATGCCAATGTCATTAAACAATTAAGGGTTGCTATTAAAGAAAA
The DNA here is from genome assembly GCA_964016985.1 of Anodontia alba. NCBI lineage: Eukaryota > Metazoa > Mollusca > Bivalvia > Lucinida > Lucinidae > Anodontia > Anodontia alba. Next base: position 50,388,756 of record OZ024826.1, on the reverse strand, counting down.
AAACGAAGGGGAAAGCTAGCTGCTGGTGTCCTTCTTTTGCAATGATAATGCCCCTGAGCACAAGTCCAGAGTTGCACAAGCGGCTATTCGTGAGTGCAAGTTCGAGCAGTTAAATCACCCGCCATACAGTCCAGACCTGGCCCCAAGTGATTATTATCTGTTTCGAAATTTGAAGTCCCACTTGCGTGCAACGAGATTTCGGGACGATGATGAGATCAAGGCTGCTACAGAGGCTTGGTTTGAGGACCAAATAGACGACTTTTATTTCAAAGGCATAGACTGCTTAAAAGAAAAGTGGGCCAAATGCATTGAAGTAAATTAGATTCTATTGAAAAATAATGTTGAAACCATCTTCCAATCTGTGAGTTAAACCCCAAGTTCTACGAACTTACTGAACTCCCCTCGTATATATCTTTGTTGCTAACGGTCAATTATTGTCCACTCCGTACTTCTTTGCTTTCAACAGCTTTCAGAAAGTAGTTTTTTTTCACTGCTTTCGACATCTTTCAGAAAGTTTCGCATGGCACTTTACACAGAAGTAAATTTTGCAAACTTGTCGTGATTTAATGCAAACTTTTTGTCGTAACTGCTTATGCTTAAAAAAAGGTTAATTCTATTCGTTGATAAAAAAAAATCAAATACAGCAAACTCTCATTATCTCAAACTCCAAGGGCCCAGACGTTTGGTTTAAGATAAGAGAAATTTCAGATAAAAGGAGTTTAACAGTAAGGAACATACAGTCGACTCTCGTTATCTCGAAGTCCAAGGAACTCTCTGAAATACTTTGATATATCCGTATCTCGACATATCAGATTTGCAGAATTGAGGGAAAAAAATAAATCAAACAACCACATTTCACAAATGAATATGTAATTGAACTCCTGAAAATAGAGATATACTGAAAATAATATGGAAAAGATGAGAAATTGCTCCTCAGGAGCAATTTCTCCTCTTTTCCACATTATTCTGTTACCTGTTGTCATAGTTCATGTTAAAACAGAGACCAGCTTTTCACTTCGAGATAAGCGGTAATTCGAAATAAGCGAGTTCGAGATAACGAGAGTCGACTGTATAGCAAACTAAAGCAATATTTCCCCTTAGTGACATAACTGCTAGTTTGAGTTCAGTACTTGAAATAACGAGAGTTAAACGGGATTTCCAAAGTGAAAATGGTTACAAATTATGCAAAAATCGATAGGGTAGGTAGACTGCAGACAGGTTTTCAACAAGTTACACTTTTTTCAAAATTTCTGAAATTTTCACACGTTAATAATAAACAAAATCAGTGGAGACAGGCAAGGCATATTTAATTATATATCCATACCCCACCAAAATCAGTTCACTATAGAAATTGCAAAGGTCATATCAATTTTGGCGATAAAATTAATTTTAGGATTATATTTGAGAACGAAGCACAGAAACAGAAACAACAAACGGTTTCTGATGAGATATTGCAAATCACAAATCAACTTTTTTACATTTAGAATAAAACGTCATGTGATTTCGAAAGCACAGCAGTGATTGGTTACCAGAGGAGAGTTAATTACTGAATTGTTCGAGTGTTCTTGCACGTTTTTTCCCAAAGAAAATCAATCTATCCGAGACAAAAACGATTTACAATGTGGCACATACATAAAACTGCTGTGCAGATTTACCGAACAAAATAATTACGCCTTACGCAAACTGAGTTTAGCAATTTACAATGTACTTTTCGTCTAAACATTATCAACAACGTGTGAAAGCGCAAAGTGGGAAAAAGGCCTTCATGTCATATGCGAACAGCGAAGGTACAGATGAGCGTGTGCTTCCAATCTGTCTGATTTGGACATCCTCTGTTCGTCGACATATGCTAGAATATAGGGATCAAACATGGTTTCTCATGCATTATCATTCGCCAGGTCCCGTGGGAGGTGTTGAAAACCGAGGCCGCCAAGGGACCTGGCGAATGTTAATGCATTGAAAAACCATGTTTGATCGCTATTATTGCATAAATATAAAGATTAGGAAGTAATCTGGTTTTAAATCATCTTATAAGCGCTCACCTCGATGTTGTTTACATCACCCCACCACTTCCGTCTATCCCGGAAGTGGGTTTCTTGTTGTCGGGTGTACCAAGAAAAAATAATTAAACATATAATTAAACGTGTAATTTAATCTGTGCAATTCGTAGTAAATTTAAATCACAAGGATAAAAAAATTTGAAGTCAAGTTTAGTTTTCTTTCTAAGAATAACGCTTACAAAAAAACGTGTCACATGATCAGCGTGACCAATGGTAGCACTGTATTCTTGGTCGGGTTCACAAACTATTATTTTGATGTATCTCCCTCACTTGTTTGGTTTCTTGGCAATTCTCAGCCAATCAAAGTGCTTGTATCGGGAAGCCCGACCAATCATATCCATCGTTTTCCTAAAGCGCTCTTCTTTCAAATGTGAGCGTCAGCTATCTGAAATCGCGCACAGAAGCAGGACTCGTTCTAATCATGTAAAATAAGCGCTTTCTGTGCATTCCTCAAAATATTTCTTTGTGTTTGATGAACAAAATTTTATTTCTTTGTGTTTGATGAACAAAATTTTATTATCTATGTTTTTCTCGGAAGTTAAATGGTGTTTTCACTTTAACATCTTGTGGAAATTGGACAGGGAATATTCCGATCACATGGATCAGGACAGAAAATGGCGGACAGGCTTGAGCAATTAATTCGAAGGGTCTTCCAAATTCCCGACTGGTACGTTTTATCTTATGTAGAAGAGAAAAGGCTGTATGGTTATTGTAAAGAGGCATGTTCAATCCAGCAGGCTAACCTTTATCGTGCATTGGACTGTTCCGCCATGTGCAATGGAGAACTGTGCTATTTTTGTTCTGAGTCTAAACCACAGTGCCTAAAGTATGTTCGGCCAGCTCGTTTCAACTAAACACCATTCAATAAGCCACCCCTCTAGTAACACTTGTTGAATCAAAACACGTAAAAATGGCAGATGCGGAAAACGAGGCTAACGCCATATCAGTAGAGGGCCTCAGTTCGGTCCGTGTTTCAGATCTGAGTGACACTGATAAAGTGATAAACTATTGCTTAGAAAACAAAATTGACAAAGATATTATCGACGAAATTTTAGTTAGGGGATACACCAGTATGGAGGCCTTTGTGTTGCTTGATATGGCGGACATTCAATCACCCAAAATTCCTAAGGGCCAACGCCGTCTGCTGGTACATATTGCAGAGGCACTTCGACAGAAGACCTGCGCCCCGACAAAATCACACGCCATCGCACCAGGACAGGGGACTCCACCCATCACCCACGAGGCACCTACAACGCTAGGGACATCGGGCTCTCTACCTGGACTGCCTCAAACTTCAGCAGTTCAGAGTACATCACAAGCGACGACAGCAGCTCATCGCGGGAGTTTAACACCAGGGCTACCCAACATCGACTCGATGACCATGCCGGGACCTCACACTCTCGGTACTCTACCTGTGGGTACTAATGCGCCCGGATTACCCAGTCTGGGCACCGCTTCACTGTCAGGACCAACCAGTCTTGGCAACCTGGGCACATCACAGCAAGCGACACTCACAGCCCAACCACTTGCCTCGTCGCAGACCAGTCAGCCCTTGTGTAATCAGACTCTAGTGAACACTTTAATCGCGCAACAGCAGCAGCTGGCACAAATGACCAGCACACACCCATCTCAGGGACAGGCTCAGGGTGCTTTCGTCATACCAACAGTACAACCAACCTGGAATGACCCCCACATACACCTGGCATCAGCTACAGGTAAGTCTGTGTCTCCTTACTATGACATTTGCGACTTTGTGCCGAGCAGTATCGAGGAGGAAGTTCTGATAGGGGGAAATGGGGATCAGCGCATTGTAGTTAAGTCTGGGCCCAAGAAGCCCCTCCTTGAAAATTTGACCCTATCACAATGGTCAATAGCCAACATGGCTATTCTTTATAAACTTATCAATGAGGGGAAACTTCATGGCCCATCCCTGCTTGACTATCTGTCCCATACCACGAAAATATACCAGTTAGTACAGAGGTTCAATCTTCCCTCAGTCCTCTTGTATGACAGAGAATGTAGGAAACTGCAATCAGCAATGGGCTTTCGTTGGGGCACCGATGTGCAACATCTACACAAACCACTTGATCCCCAGGGATAAACCCCCCTCCAATCCTGCTCCCCCCAACAAGAAACCTCAAAACCCAGGCAGTGGCCCAAGGCATAGACCCGCGAAGCGCGATATTGATATCTGCAGGAATTTTAATTCAAAGAAAGGTTGTACCTATCCGGGATGTAAGTTTAGGCACCAATGTATACTGCCAGAGTGCAATGAAGCACACTCTGCCACAGTACACACAGGAAAAAACTAGATTTTCAGGTCAAACCCTTACCTGGTCTGTCCTTTGTAGCTTGGGACGAAGAACTAAAAGATGACCCCGATCGTGAATTCATCCTGTCTGGTATACAGAATGGCTTTGACATTATTGACCCGCACCAATGCATTAAACCGGTTCAGTGTGATAATCATCCATCTGCAAAACTTGGTGCACCTCTTTATGATGCAGCTTCGAAACAGGTTATGAAGGAAATTGAATGTGGGAATTATGTGGTGTGTGAAGCGCCACCAAAGATAGTTAGCCCCATGGCTGCCATTCCCAAACCTGATGGGGATGTGCGCCTTATCCACGACTGCTCGCGACCCATTGGTGAAGCAGTGAATGACTACTGCTCTACTGATTGGCAGTTCAAGTTTGCAAGAGTAGATGATGCGGCTAATTTGATGACACCTGGCTGCTACTTTGCCAAAGTAGACCTGAAGTCTGCGTACCGCAGTGTCCCTATTAGCAAAGCTAGTCAAGAGGTTACTGGTTTACACTGGAAATTTAAAGGCCAGACAGTTTTTCTCCGAGATACAAAACTCCCATTTGGAGCAAAATTAAGTGTAGGTATATTTCATCGTCTGTCCCAGGCTGTGAAGAGGATGATGTCCAGGAGGGGTTTTGACCTGACCATTGTTTACTTGGATGATTTTCTCATTTGCGCGGACTCAAAAGAAGTATGTGCTCAGGCATTAGCAGTCCTAATACAGCTTCTCCGGAGCCTTGGCTTCGCAATACACTGGGGAAAAGTGGTCGATCACACAAACATAATCACCTTTCTCGGCATTGAGCTGGATTCTCTAACCATGAGTCTCCGACTGCCTGTCGAGAAACTCTGTATTCTCCAAAAAGAACTCCAGGGTTTCCTTCATCGCAAACGTGCAACTAAGCGTCAACTACAATCCCTTGCAGGGCGATTATCTTGGGCAGCAAGCATTGTCAAAGGCGGAAGAGTGTTTCTCCGTAGAATTGTCAACCAAATCAGCATGCTCAGGCACCCTTCGCATAGAACTTTATTGTCCCCTATGGTCAAGAAAGACATCCTCTGGTGGTTTCAATTCCTTTCCGTCTTCAATGGAAAATCGGCAATTCTCGATAAACAGTCCATTGAGACAGTATGCACTGATGCTTGTACTGACGCCGCCGGAGGTGTTTTTGGAACTGACTGGTTCTATTTTAACTGGTCGCAGGACTGGCCACAGGCCTGCGACTTTCACATCAATGAAAAAGAGGTGATCGCAATTACCCTCGCAGCATACCGTTGGGCCCCACTGTGGCGAAACAAACGCATTGTGGTTTACTCCGATAATACTGTGGCAGTCGCGTCAATAAACAAATGCACATCTCGCAACGCCGCCATAATGAAATGCCTTCGCAGCCTATTCTGGCTGTCCGCATGCTTTAATTTTCACCTTACAGCAAAGTACATACAGGGCATACGAAACACGGCAGCCGATAGCGCGTCGCGTTTGCACATGCCTGGTTACTTAGGGGTCCTCTTACCGTACACTGCATACACCGCGCTTGCTTGTCACATGTCCCCTAAATCCCTGCATTTTCTGCTTGACAGATTCACAGACTGGCAGAAACAGCGTGATGGTTCCACCAGAGTCTTCTGAGCTCACCTTGCAACAAAACCCGCATCTCTCATCAAGCCTCGATGATGAAGTGAACTTCTACCGAACTAATGCGTTTGCAGCATCAACTTCAAGGACTTACTCCGTCCACCAATTAGCGTACCTAGACTGCTGCAGTAAAGTAGGAATTGTGCCTGTGCCCATTTCACAAATTGATCTTGGCCGTTACATTACTTTTCTCTCAAGAAGATTATCATTCAGTTCAGTTCGTCAATATCTGAACATTGTTAGACTAATGCATTTAGAGAATGGCCACACCAACCCGCTTACAAATAATTGGTATGTGGCTTCCATTCTGAAAATCAATCTATCCGAGACAAAAACGATTTACAATGTGGCACATACATAAAACTGCTGTGCAGATTTACCGAACAAAATAATTACGCCTTACGCAAACTGAGTTTAGCAATTTACAATGTACTTTTCGTCTAAACATTATCAACAACGTGTGAAAGCGCAAAGTGGGAAAAAGGCCTTCATGTCATATGCGAACAGCGAAGGTACAGATGAGCGTGTGCTTCCATGCTGTCTGATTTGGACATCCTCTGTTCGTCGACATATGCTAGAATATAGGGATCAAACATGGTTTCTCATGCATTAACATTCGCCAGGTCCCGTGGGAGGTGTTGAAAACCGAGGCCGCCAAGGGACCTGGCGAATGTTAATGCATTGAAAAACCATGTTTGATCGCTATTATTGCATAAAAACTGAAAACATTTGCTGCATTTCGCGTTATTTCTCGCCTTTTCACCGATGTCTCGCGAACGTAATTTCCACAGACTATGCACGTTCTAGGGCCGGGCAGTACACATCTCGTAACGGCAGCAAATCTGTAGCCCCGGTACGATCATATTGAAAATTGCGTAGCCGTGCATTAACAGCGCGTGAATTGCCTTGTTAATACACGGCTTTTCGCCGGTTAATGCATGGCTGTTAATAACGTGCGACACTGCTTTTTATGCAATACTGTCCATTGATTCTGTAAGCGGGTAACAAAGGCCCTGACCAGCCTGTGCGGATATCTGGACCTGTTTTATCCGCAAATTGCATGTGCGTTGCGCATTATTTGTACTATTATTTGTACTATTATAACTGACCAAGCAAATTTATACCAATCTCAGACTTTAACCAATAAACCTTTGTCCTGCTGACTCCGGATATACCCTGCCTTTGATATATCCTGCTGACACTGAGGGTTAATCATGGTGTCAGGTCAGGAAACAAATGGCGATAATTTAGGAAAGTCTTTTCGTCTATACAAAAATGGAATGTTGTGTGTACTCATTAGAATCGCCTCGATGAGGCGATTCTAATGAGCACACACAACATATAATTTCATGATAAAATAAGAAAAAAAATGCTAAATATTTGTTTTCTTGCGCTATCGGAAGAATTTCGTGGGGACTCAAAAACGAGTTCGAATTAGCCATGGTAAACGAGCCATCGGTGTTCGAGCTATTGAGGTTCGACTGAATGATTGCAAAGTGCAATTCCTGAATGCAGAAATATATTTCTGCTTTAGTTCTGTCGGCATAATAGAATTCAGGCTAATGTTAAATCATGTTGTATACTTGAAAACCGACGTAAAATCTTGTACAAAAATGAAAATGAACACTCTCATAGTATTTGAGTTAAAAATGAGAAAAAATGTAAAAAAAAAAATTTTATGATTCAGCAAAATGCAAGCACATGCATATTTTCGGGCCATGATGAAAACACCTGTAAAGTTTCAGAAGGATCGACCTAAAACTGTAGAAGGAGTTGAGCTCACAAGGTACCTACTACAAACTTAACCACGCACCGCGCACCACGAAATACGCACCGCGAAAAGCCGAAAGCTATGTCCCCTCGGTTTTCTTCGAAAATGCGTGGGGGTGGGGGGGGGGGGGGGCGGGGGGCGGGGCGGAGGGGCAAGGGTAATGAAGAGGACTGAAAGTAACAGCAAAATTAAAACGCTAGTAGAACCACGGTGACATAGATGAGTGAGGCCAGGCACAAGTCATCTACAATAAAACTCCAATGACGTGACCACCGATGGCTCGTTTACCGTGGCTGTTGCGAACTCGGTTTTGAGTCCCTAGGAAATTCTTTCGATAACTACAGAAAAACAAATAATGAGGGATAATTTAGGATCTTTTTCTTATTTTATCATAAAAATGTATGCTTTGCATACTCGTTAGAATCGCCTCATCGAGGCGATTCTAATGAGTACATTCTAATAAGTACATTCCATACCACTATTTTACAGAGGATCGAAAAGACAATCCTAAATTAACCACAGCGTTAGGCTGAATTTGATGTAACTAAAATATAACTGTCGCTGCTAAACTATAATGACAAACTTCTAAAATCATCTCTTGCTATATAACTCTCTTGAGCTGGGCTGTGAAAATATGCCCGACTTGTCCAAGTTGTCTAATTTCCCAGAGGACAAGTAAGATATTTCAATTTATTGGACCTGGGACAAGTACTTCTTAGCTCTAGCTACGTAAAGTATCCAGATTATATATATATTCTTATTTCTCGAAGAAAGCGTATGTTGTGGGTACACATCAGAAGCGCTTCTAATGAGTACCCACAACACATGTTACCTCCGTCCGAGAAATAAGGAAAAAACATGTCAATTTGCGGGCAAATAAATCTTTGGTAGGACAAGTGAATTTTGGCCATTTACTAGTCCGTGGACAAGTAATAAAACTTGATAATAAAACAACCCTGCTGATTCTTGCTGTAAATATTTCATGAATACACCTTATGGTAAGAGTACGAGACCATATTATGGGTCTCACGGAGAATACTCTCTTCCGGACAAATCACAGCAAAGTTCCCGATCTGTGCATGTAGCCGGAAGGGCTGACCACATTATGAAAACACGCCTTTTCTAGTATATTGAATATATCACCACCAAAAATTGAAAGTTTTCAGATAAAAATTCTGATATTTTTTCATATTTCTGCTCAAAACATAGATTGTGGGTACTCGTTAGATAGGCGGTTCTAACGAGTACCCACAATCTATGTTTTTGAGCAGAAATAAGAAAAATAAAGTTTACCAATGTAAACCCCAGTTTTACAATATAAAAGTGGGGTTTAAGGGGGTCAAAATTATATAGGTGTGTCTTCGTGATGAGGTCCGTTTGTAGATATATTAGAAGTTCCAAAGATTTTGTAAGCCGAAAATAGCATACCTCCACATATGCGCACGTTTAAACAGCAAAATATCAGACCAGGCTGTACAGATACGCAGACAGGCACATTGGTTTGCTTCTTGTAAGCTGCGTAAGGAGGGATTTTCATGGCGTGGTTTAATTCATCTCTAATGCAGACAACTATTAAACAGAGTGAATTGATGTAACACCATTATCATCTCACCGTGCCTCTGGGACAAACCGTATCAATTCGATTCTTATCCATATGACAAGACAACCGTATTCATATTACAACGGCATAACAGTGTAAAAATCACTTGGGTACAGATATAATTTATCAGCTTAGTCCGAGAACACACTTGAAAAATTACATTAATGTAAGTGAACCAAACACATTACTAGACTGCGCAGTCGGTTGCACGCCATCGCAAAATCCCCACGCTTTCCTTACAGGTCAGGTAACTTTTTGACCCACCTGCAGGTCACATTCCCCGGAAGTCACCTTGGGCAGAGTGAAAAATAATGTTTCTCTCGCACGCCCTTACCACGCGGGGAAATCATGGAGCAAGTTTGGTTAAATTCCGTCCAGTGGTTTAGGAGATAACGTGACGGATCACTTTTTTTAAAGCGTGGAGATAAAAATATTAGTAGACAGCATGACAAACATTTGTATTAAATGTTTTCCAAAGTAAGTGGTGTTGTAAATGTAAGAGGTATAGAAATGGTTCAGCTATTATAAGAATTCAGTTTACAATGTTTTATTGCTTATGAATTCAATTAGGTCTTTGACTATCAATGTCTTTGGTCGGTCCCAACGTGGTCTTGTTTGAGGTTTTCCTGTGTTCTGGCTTCAGAGCACCATTGAACCCTTTGCTTTGTTTCATCACAATATTTTAGATTATATGTTTCGCTGTGATGTTGCACAGATGTGGTAGAGGACTCCTGTGCGGACCTTTTGTAATTTGGAACTGCATCATAATTAAGGGTGAGGTTTCGCGCGAGTAATACTGGTTTAAGCACTACCCCCCCCCCCGCCCCCCCCCCACTCGCCGACCCCCCCCCCCCCCCCACGCACTTCCTCACCCAACAGTAATTTTCTTTCTGACCTTTCAAAGGCGGTTCCTCTGTTGCAATTTTTCTTTGTGCGTCGGCGGTTTCATATAGTGAGTTTTTTTGTCATTATTTGTTCCTAATCTCTCCTTCTTTTGATGCTTAGGGAATGCTGTGCTTCACGTTTGTGGCATTTTCTGGATATTTTCACATATATGTTTGGCAGAGCAAAATATATATTTTCGGCAATGCAAAAATATTATTTGCAAGTGCGAAGTCCATGACCAGCATTCAAATCAAGATTGATGTTTTCTTTCTCGTCTATTTTAACTTAAGGGAAATGGACAGACTTTGTACATTTTTTCCGGCACGTTTTTACAAGAGAGACGCCATTTGTGACTGCCTGTTTGCGTTCCTTCAAATAAAACCCTTTCCGCAACTAGGTTAGTTTTTAACCAAATTATGTCTAGTGTCCCATAAATGGGGCATTGACAAACAGTGTAGATCCAGATCAGACGCCGCAAATGCGGCGAGTGATCAGGATCTACACTGTTTGCATTTAATATATAAAAAATCTGTAAAACATTGTTGTAATGAAAACTAACCAAACACCCTTTAAATTAGAAGTTGACCTGTCCAAAGAGTTAAGGTATAAGAGACCACTCGCGTAAATGGGTTTAAGGAATGAATGGGCTCTCAGAAGGGAGACTATTCTTTCCTTTTATAACAGCCCCCTTTTCAGAAAGATGCAAAACAAATTTAACAGAGTTGTCTTCCTTGAATGTGTAATTATTCCCCTTAAGAGAGCAAAGCAAATAGAAAAGCCCCTGTCAAAATTAGCTGATACCAACCTCCCTTTTCATTACTGCTTTCAAGAAGCTTTTCTTACAACATGACTCCATCACGAAAAAATACCTATATAATTTTGACCCCCTTAAACCCCACTTTTATATAGTAAAATTGGGGTTTACAGGGGTATACATTATTTTTCATATTTCTGCTCAAAACACAGATTGTGGGTACTCGTTAGAACCGCCTCGCCGAGTCGGTTCTAACGAGTACCAACAATCTATGTTTTGAGCAAAAATATGAAAAATATTAGAATTTTTTATATCTGAAAATTTTCCTTTTTTGGTCGTAAAATTTTCAATATATTTGAATAGGAGTGTTTTCGTAATACTTAGATTCGGTTTAAGAGTGTCACTTTTATGTGCAATAACGAGATTTGTGACAGTGTTAAGTAAAGGGGAAGTCGCGATTTCTAAGATATATTAGTCAACGGACCGGAATCATTTTCACGGAAACACATTTAGGAATTGAGAGGAATCCATATGCTAAATTTTGATGAAATTCCTCCACTGGTTACGAATGAGACGCGATAACCAAAAAAAAAAAAAAAAAATAAATAAAAAATGGCCGACGGCGGCCATATTTGTAGACGGACCGGAACGAAACCTGGGACTGCACAACTTGACCAACAGGAAAACATCCCAGACAAGTTGCGAAAAAATCTCAGTGACCAGTTGTCTCGAAGTAGATTTGACACCGAGATCACAACAATGTTAAGTAAACTAGAATTCGCAGATTCAACGACGGCGGCCATATTTGTCAACGGACCGGAACAAAATTCAGACGTGCACAACTAGGTCACAAAGGGAACATCACAGACAAGTTTGAAAAAAAAATCCGACCAGTGGTCTTGGAGGAGATGCGATAACAAGAAGTTGTTTATGGACGAGTCCCCACGCCCCCATATGGGATAAGCACTACCTCCGGCAGAGCTAATGAGCTAAATTATCCCAATAAATTGCACATTAGTCAAACATGAGGAGACATTTTAAGGTCACGACTCAGACCTTTATACCGGCATGGTCACCCCCTGATGCAGTCACTTATTTTCGCCAGCACAGCCTTCACTGGCATCAAAAGAAGGAGTCTCTTTTGAAAAGGAGTCTATTTTAAAAGGAAAGAATTTGCTCCTAAGGGGAGCAAATTCTTTCCTTTTAGAATAGACTCTTTCTTAGAAAGGGACAAAAATCAATTTAGACAGAATCATCTCCCTTGAATGTGTATCCATTCCCCAGAAGGATATTTTTTTTTCTTTTTTTTTTTTTTTTTTTTTTTTTTTTTGATGAAACACTGAAATAAAGTGAATGCTATATAATCATTCGTCTAAAAGCATAAACAACGCTGAATAGAATGCCATTAAATAAATTGAACAACTGAGTGAAACATGAGATAATCTGGGCTTGTGTTTGACACTGTACCACGCAGAAGTAAAAATAATGATCAACTTGACAAACAAATCAAAATTGTTAGACAAACAATGTTAGACTGCTCCATAATATTCTTTTCAGAAGACAGCATAATTACATACTTGGAACAGTGAAACCATTAGTTCTTGAAAATAATTATACACTGTCGAAGCCACATTAGAAACTATAACGTAATTTCTTCTTTTTGTTATGTGAAGCCATATAGCGGTAAGAGGTATCAAGCAGGCTTTTTTATGATTTTTTTTTCACAGCAAAAAAAGTAAAATAGATCAAAATCAATTGATACATAGCTGCTTAAAGTAATTGAAAAATATCTTTAGCAAAGAAAACAAACATTTGTGCAATAGTCATTACTATGCAAACATTCTTACTCGAGTATTAACCTAAACCACAACAGTGCCACAACATCTCAGGAAAGTAACAAAAGGCTTCAAGCTACAATTCACATCAGCCTGTGCACACGCATCGTATCTTAACCCTTGCCATGCTGAATAAATTAAGATGCCACGCCCACCTTTAATTTCCAGCCAATCAGATTACTTGATCCGGGTTTTTGATAGAAATTCACATATTTAATGACAAACAGTGCAGATCCAGAGCAGTTGGCTTCTTCAGAAGCCAACTGATCTGGATCTACACTCTTTGCTAAGGCAGGGCATGTTGTCCTCAGCAAGAGAAGGGTTAAGCTTACCCATCCTTACCCCATCCCACGAGGTAATTCCTGCAAAAATTCTACCGGCGTCCGTGAAATTTACGGTAAATGCGCATTCAGCCAGTTGTCAGCATTTTACCATAAAATCTACGGTATTTATTTTACAGTGTTGTTATCTTCACGTATATTTTTGAAATAAGCAGAAAATGTCACTTTGCCAAGTGTAGTCGATGAAACACTGTTAGAAGCTCATTATAAGTCAACCTTCTTTATAGCGAAACTCGATACAACAACAAACTTCGTTATAATGATAATTTCACTGGCACGAAACCTTAGCTCTAGAGGTGGCCGTTAATCAGAAACTATGCAAGAACATTGTATTCAGTACTTCAAGAAACATGTTTTGGATATTTGCTAGAATCGCTGAGGCGATTCTAGCAAATATCCAAAACATGTTCTTTCAGGAAATTAGAATAAAACAAGGCTTTTCTTACATATCAATCTGCTCACTGAGGATTCTTTACAACAGCAAATTCATATCAACGGTAACATCTTTGAGAACAAATGTTGCCCTTATAATGAGGGTTGACTAAGTAATACCTGGCAGAGTGACATTTTCTTCATTTTGATTTTTCAGAGAAATGATCATCCACAGTTTGCCCCTGAATCTGTCAGTATAATGTAATCCTTTCACCCCTGAGTTTCTGAAGTGGACTCTTCCATCTTAGAATCTGGTCGGAACCATTGTTCCAAAATAGGGGTCTCAGTCAAAAATGAACAACAGAATGGCAAACTGTGTAGATCCTGAAGAGACGGCTCATCATGAGCCGTCTCTTCAGGATGTACACTGTTTGGAAAACAGCTATTTTGGTCTGCATGGCTGAAAGGAATAACCTAACACACAGTTTAGTAAACTTACCTTTTTTCACTTTTGCTGATATTTCAGCTTGAGCTTTCCGACGCCGCTCTGCTTTCTCTTCTTGTAGGCGTCGTTGCTCATTTTCCTAAAAATAAGTTGAGTTTACGTTTAGCAAGCTGGGTAAGATTTCAGCAGACGACATTTTGAGACATTTTTCTTATTTCTTCTCAGAAAACAGATCTTGACATTTCATCCAAATTTCTTCTTAGGAGACAATCTGTATGAAATGTCAAAATCTATTTTCTGAGAAAAAAATAAGAAAAAAAATCATGAATTTGTCGCCTGCTGAATCTGTCAAGAGAGTGGTAAAGGTTAACTCTTGACGACCCTTTAGCAGCCCCTTGGCGAATTCAGCAGACGACAAATTGATATTGTTCTTAGTTTCTCGAGACAATATGCACGAAACGCCAAAATCTATTTTCTTGAAAAATATAAAACAATATCCGCTGAAAATGTCCGACGAAAGTTTTACCCAGTAATAATGCGGATGGATCCCATATAAACCCTGCCTAACAAAACATCAAATATGCCTAAACCTGTAACAATTTGCAGGTTCTGTTTGTGTTGAGGTTTTACGGCCCTGTCAACCCAATGGGGTCATGTTGAGCGCGGTCAGTTTACCTAACCACAGGTTTACTGGGCAGGCTTAGTCCTCTAAGCGGTTAATCAGTATTGTGCATATGCTTTCGCCAGAAACTGACAACTGCCCTTCTTGAATCAGCGGAAGGAATAAACAATTTGCAGGTGAAAACCTCCAATCAAACCTTAATAAAATACAGTAAAAAGTTCAATGTCTCGAACATCGATGGCTTTTTTGCCGTGGCTGATTGGAACTCAGTTTTTTGTCCCTAGAAAATTCTTCGATAGTTCAAGAAAATCAATATTCAGTGATATTTTTACCATAAAAATGTATGTTTTGTGTACTCATCGAGATTATTCTAATGAGTACACACATTATGCCTAGTGGACTCTTACCATTGTCGACTGAAATCAAACTGACTGCTAAAGAGGAAATTCAAGCCAGCATTTATACTTCAGTAAATCCACCAAGCAAGAACCTTGAAACTATTTTTATTTTCTTTGCGTAATTTTCTAAAATAAAATGCTTAAATCGTGTTTTCAACAAATCACAGCCGAGTTAGAAATATAAGGAATCAGTTTCATCACGAAATCATACCTATATAATTTTGACCCCCCCCACCCCCCCCCCACCCCCGTAAACCCAACTTTTAAATTGTAAAACTGGGGTTTACAGGGGTATACATTATTTCCTTAATTTGCTCAAAAATATAGATTTTAGGTACTCGTTAGAACCGCCTCGCCGAGGCGGTTCTAACGAATACCCACAATCTATGTTAAGAGCAGAAATATGAAAAATATCAGATTTTTTTACCTGAAAACTTTCAGTTTTTGGTGGTGAAATTTTCAATATAATTGAATAGGTGTGTTTTCGTAAGGCATTTTTGTGGATTTTATTGCTGTATAAATGCCGGGGAACCACTCACAAAGTTTACATAAAACCCTTGGGACTTTATTCAGTTTGTGAGTAATTCACCGGCGTTTACACATTGATAAAATTCATAAAAATGAAATGCATTCCTATAATAGACACATCTGAAGGTTTTATAATGTATCAATCTGTGACATATATTTCAAAACAGGCTTCCACTTAATCCATAGCTTTTTCAAATTATTGCTGGTGGTAAGCCCTATATTCATTCCAAAGTTTGAATTACTTTTTTATAGCACATACTTGAAATAATAAGGTAGTTATAACCAATCAGAGAAAAACAAACACTAAACAAACAAGCAAAAAACTTTTTCTATAAACTAGGTTAAATTACATAGCTCCAAATAAGGCAGATTTTCAACGAAAAATACTGATATTTTTCTTATTTTTCCATGAAAACATATGTCGTGGCACTCATTAGAAGCGCCTCACTGAGGCGCTTCTAATGTGTACTTGCAACACATGTTCTTATGCCGAGATATTTTTCGGTTTGTATTGAGGTTTTACGGCCCAGTTAACCCATTAGGGTCATGTCGAGCACGGTCACTTTACCTAACTACACTTTTTCCTGGGCAGGTTTAGTCCTCTAAGCGCTTAACCAGTACTTGTGCACATTCTTTCGCTAGAAACTGACAACTGCCCTTCTTGAATCAGCGAAACGGAGAGAATGACCGTAGAAAATATTTCATGATCAATCTCCGCGAAAGAATGTTGCCGGACCGGCGGGGATCGAACCCGCGACTTCCTGATCACCTGTCGGACGCGCATCCGACAGAGCCACCGACGCCGGCTTGTGCAGAGACAGAAAAGAAAAAAAAATATTATGTTGATACCCCCTCTTTCTGGATCTATGTCAAAACATTAAACCCTACCTTTTCACACTGTTTGATTTTCTCAAAGAAAGACTTCATGATACTGATAAATTCCTCGAGCTTAAAACTGGCTTCACTTTCACAGAAATGAGCAGCTACCCTCGATGACAGCTCCCGGATGTTTGCCAAACCTTTCTTTATCGCCGACATTTCTTCTTTAGCAGCCTGCAAAAGTAAATTCAAGTTTTCCTTGAAGTGTTTTTCAGTAGTGTTTCAGATCGCTATTTTACTTTATTTCAACATATGGTTTCTAATTATGTGTGTTTTACTGATCAGACAGAAGTAAACATATGCTTTAATGTTGGAGCCGCATCAGAATTAACCCTTCTCCTGCTTAACCCGGATATACCCCTGCTTTTGCAAACAGTACAGATCCAGATCAGTTGGCTTGAAGAAGTCAAGTGATCTGGATCTGCACTGTTTTTCATTCAGTATGTGAAGTTATATCAACAATCTGGATTAAGTAATCTGATTGGTTGACAATTAGAAATGGGCGTGGCATCTTAATTTATTCAGCACGACAATGCTTAAGTGCGAGGTTTCGCGCGGATAAAACTGCTAAAAGCCTCCAGTATTTTTTTCTACTGACCGTTCCAAGATGGTTCTTTTTTTTTTTTTTTTTTTTTTTGTAGTTCTTTGTGCGTCGGTAATTTCATATGTGGCGTTTGTATCATCCATTATGAAAACACGCCTATTCAAATGTATTGAAAATTTCACCACCAAAAACTGAAAATTTTCAGATAAAATTCTGGTATTTTCCACACTTCTGCTCAAAACACAGATTATAGGTACTCGTTAGAACCGCCTCTGCGAGGCGGTTCTAACGGGTACCTACAACCTATGTTTTTTAGCAGAAATAAGAAAAATAAATCATACCTCTGTAAACCCCAGTTTTACTATATAAAAGTGGGGATTAAGGGGGCCAAAATTATATAGGTATGTTTTCGTGATGAATGTTTATTCCTCATCTCCCCTTCTTTTGGTGTCTCATAAAGACTGTATTCCTGAATTTGTAGCTTTCCTGGATTCTTCACTTATATTTTCACTTCTTGTATGGAACGACTATCAAACGGATAAGAGATACGGAAGAACTTTTGTTTTGATTTAAGCACTATATTATGTAAGTCCAAAAATAACTGTGAAACATACAACACATGCAAAGTAATCATATTAGAAAATCAAGAAGTGCCACTGTACCGAAATGCTACATATAGGCGAACCTCAATGTCTCGAACACCCTTGGGACCATGAGAATAAAGCTCGAGATGGGTTGTTCGAGCCACTGAGGGTTAATCATAGCGCCAGGTCAGTAATGGCGACAATTTAGGGAAATCTTTTCGACCTTCTACACAATAATGGTATGTTGAGTGTACTCATTTAAATTGCCTCGTTGAAGCGATTCTAACGAGTACACACAACACAGAATTACATGATGAAATAAGAAAATTTTCCTAAATATTTGTTTTCTTGAGCAATAGGAAGAATTTCGTGGCGATTAAAAACAAGTTCGAATTAGCCATGGTAAACGCGCCATCGGTGTTAGAGTTATTGAGGTTCGACTGTATAGCCAAAAATCTTCCAGTGTGTTTACAGATTTTCAACATGTTGAACTGCCAAAATAAGGTATTTAACTCTAGAATCATTTTACGAAGAATTCAATCTGTTTTTGTTCTTAATAATCAACGAAAACTAAAAAAAAAAAAAAAAAAAGTGTACAACAGGAATCTATAAATTTCCATTCAGATGAAATGATATCAGGCGGTACAAAATTTGAAGCTCCTCGGAACTTATGATGTATGCGCCTCGTGGAGTCTCAGATCAGCCTGCGCATTCGCGCAGTCTGATCAGAGACTACACTGGTCGCTATCATAATATAAGGCCCTTAAGTATTCTGTAAGCGAACAATGTAGAGCTGATTTTGGTCTACATTGGTCGCATTTGTCTTAAAGTCTAATTCTATATAAGGAGTGAATTGTTTGTGTTGATGTTTTACGGCCTAGTAAGCCCAATGGGGTCATGTTGTGCGCGGTCAGTTTACCTAACCAAACTTTTACTGGACAGGCTTAGTCCTCTAAGCGGTTTCCCAGTATAGTGCACATTCTCTCGCCAGAATGACCTTAAGAAAATTTTTCATGATTAAATATCCACGAAATAATGTTGCGAGCCGGGCGGGGGTCTCGAACCCGCAACCTCCTGATCACAAGTCGGACGCATATCCAACTGAGCCACCGAGGCTGGCTTAAATAAGGAGTGTAAGCAAATGCATTATTGTGGAGGAGTATTTATGACAAATTCGTTAAAAAAAAAAAAAAAAAAAGGCGCCTGATATTTTTCATATTTCAGCTCAAAACATAGATGGTCGGTACTCGTTAGAACCACATCAACGAGGTTTTACTATATAAAAGTGGGGTTTAAGGGGGGTCAAAAAATATAGGCGTGTTTTCGTGATGCTCTTTAAATAGTGTTCTGTATAAGGACATATTTGTATTTAGACCCTTAATTCATGTCTGAAGCATTTGGTTTTTCGTAATTGCCAACTTTAATACCTTCAGTTTACCTTTATAAAAGAAACAAACTGGTTTTGTATTTCCTCTGATGACGTTTTAAGCTGTTTGTCTACATCCATTACAATTGTATTGACCTCACTAACTTCAGTCTGTAAGTTCTCCAGTGTTAGTCTGTAAATAAATAAAGTACACATCCATTACAATTGTATTGACTTCACTAACTTCAGCTGTAAGTTTTCCCTTGTCAATCAGTGAACAAATGAAGTACACATCCAATTACAATTGTACTGACTACACTGACTTCAGTCTTTTAGTTCGCCAGTGTCAGTCTGTAATCAAATAAAGTACATATCCATTACAATTATATTGACTTCACTAACTTCAGCTGTAAGTTTTCCCTTGTCAATCAGTGAACAAATGAAGTACACATCCAATTACAATTGTACTGACTACACTGACTTCAGTCTTTTAGTTCGCCAGTGTCAGTCTGTAATCAAATGAAGTACATATCCATTACAATTGTACTGACTACACTGACTTCAGTCTTTTAGTTCGCCAGTGTCAGTCTGTAATCAAATGAAATACATATCCATTACAATTGTATTGACTTCACTAACTTCAGTCTGTAAGTTCTCAAGTGTAAATCTGTAAACAAATTAAGTAAACTGATACCTAAAAGTACCTGAATACATGTAAGTAAATTTTTAGCCCTCTGGGTAAAGTTTTCAGAAGATGTTTCCAGTGTTAGTCTGTAAATAAATCAAGCACATATCCATTACAATTGTATTGACTTCACTAACTTCAGTCTGTAAGTTTTCAAGTGTAAATCTGTAAACAAATGAAATACACATCCATTATAATTGTATTGACTTCACTAATTTCAGTCTGTAAATTCTTCACTGTCAATCTGTAAATAAATGAAGTACACAGCCATTATAATGGTATTGGCATCACTAACTTCAGCCTGTAAGTTCCCCAGTGTAAATCTGTAAACAAATGAAATACATAGCCATTAAAAGTGTATTGACTTCTCTCACTTCAGTTTGTTAGTTCTCTTGTGTCAATTTGTAAACAAATGAAGTAAATCATAGGTCTAGATAAGAGTGGGTATAAAGTAAATATTTTTCTAATTGCTCGACGAAAACATATGTTGTGGGGACTCATTAGAAGCGCCTCGGCGAGGCGCTTCTAATGAATACCCACAACATATGTTTTCGTCGAAAAATAAGGAAAATATAGATATTTTTTGGTTGAAAAAAGCTCCTTATCAAGAGCTATGTAAATATTCATTCACTAACTTCAGCTGTAAGTTTTCCCTTGTCAATTAGTGAACAAATGAAGTACACATCTATTACAATTGTACTGACTACACTGACTCCAGTCGTTTAGTTCGCCAGTGTCAGTCTGTAATCAAATGAAGTACACATCCATTACACTTGTATTGACTTCACTAACTTCAGTCTGTAAGTTCTCCAGTGTCAGTTTACAAACAAATTAAGTAAACTGATACCTAAAAGTACCTGAGTACATGTAACAACTTTTAGCCCTATGGGTAAAGTTTTCAGATGACATTTTGAAATATTTTTCTATTTTTTTTTTTTTTTAGAAAGCAGGATTTGACATTTCATGCGAATTGTCTCCATTAGAGTACAACATTTAGGCAAGGGCTAAATGACACTGGAGAACTAAAAGACTGAAGTTAGTGAATTTGTTTGTGTTGAGGTTTTACGGCCCAGTCAAACCAATGGGGTCATGTCGAGCGCGGTCAGTTTACCTAACCACACATTTACTGGGCAGGCTTAGTCCTCTAAGCGGTTAACCAGTATTGTGCACATTCTTTCGCCAGAAACTGACAACTGCCCTTCTTGAATCAGTGGAAGGGAGAGAATGACCGTAGAAAATATTTCATGATCAATCTCCACGAAAGAATGTCGCCGACCTCGGCGGGGGTTGAACCCGCGACCTCCTGGTCTCCAGTCGGACGGCGCATCCAACTGAGCCACCGAAGCCGGCCTGAAGTTAGTGAAGTCAATACAACTGTAATGGATGTGTATTTCATTTGTTTACAGACTGACAACTTCCAGCTTTCTTGTACATCTCTCCATCTGAAAAAGGGGCCTAATCTAAAAGGAAAGAATTTGCTCCAAATGGGAGCAAATTCTTTCCTATTAGAGTAGGTCCCCAATTAACATTCAACGTCGTAACAACGTCGCTCGCTCGTTGTCACGACGTTGCTTGTTAGCTGGGTTCATTTTCAGAAGGGAGTGAAAACAATTTTGACAGCTACATCTCTCTTAAAAGTGTATCAATTTACCCCTAAAAGGAAGCTAAGTCCTTACCTGTTAAGAACATTGAGCTTTGGAAAAAGATCATCCACAAATGCAAGGGCGTCCTTGTTTTTCTTGAGTACTTCATTCACCATATAGTGAAGCAACGTAACGCGTGGCTTGTTAGCTCTCGTGTCCATCAACTTTGTGAGGGAACTTATTTTGAACCCAGCAGCATTTCCAGCATACTTGCCCTACAGGTAGAAAAATATAGGTGGATAAAATAATGCTCTACAGAGGATGAAATATTCATCTTACAGATGCACAAATTATAGATGGATGAAATAGTTGTCTTACAGATACAGAAATTTTAGATGGACAAAAGAAATGTGAGTATCAGACACCATAAGTCTAGATAAGAGTGGGTATCAGGTAATTATTTTTTCTTAATTCTCCACCATAAAAAGAGTTTGGGGTACTCATTAGAGGCGCTCGCTTCTTATGATTACCCACAACATTGTTTTTGTGGAGAAATAAGAAAGATATTAATAATTTTGGATTAAAAAAACAAAACAAAACAAAACACACAAAAAATAACAAAAAAAAAAAAAAAAAATCTTATCAAGACCTATGACATAGTATTTACCCTAACTATTCGAACTTCTTAACCACTTACCATACATGTCCAAAAACTGACCAAGTAAATTTTACAAACTATGGCATCTAAGCCGGGTCTACACTGTTTGCTCAAGACTATCTGTCCGAGTTCTGAATATAATTTATACTTTATGCGTCAGAACAAACAATACAGGTTTACAATTTAACAATAACGAGCATACTGGGTAAAAATGGCAGCAGACGATATTTTGAAATATTTTTTTCTATTTCGCCAGAAAATAGGATTTGAAATCTCATGCAAATTGTCTCCTTAGGAAACATTTTGCATAAATGTCAAATCTTATTTTCTTGCAAAAAAATAAGAAATATATAATCAAATTGTCGCTTGCTGAATCTGTCCATAGCAAGGTAAGTGTTAAATCATTACAGAAACATTGAATCTAGTAATAAATAATGAAAACAGAGGTTACTTTCTAAAATGTACATGTTTCAAATTTCTTGTAAGGGTGAGTAGGTGGCGCTCGTAAAACCATACTTAAGTCACCCCAAACAGTTTTCTGTTGACCGTTACATGGCGGTATTTCTGTTGCAGTTTCTCTTCGTTTTGTGGGGACGATTGTTTGCAATCGAGCCAATTTGTTTACAATCGAGCCAAAGTATACATACACTAAAATTTCCTTAAGGCTGTTGTCCACGTGATTATCATTGACCAATGAAATCTAACCGCGCGTTTGTACGAAATCCAGATAACGGTTATTTATAGCCGCGCTATTCTTCTCACTGTGACGTCAGAGGGTTATCTGTAAAACCTGGACTGGGACACTGGCAAACAGTGCAGACCCAGATCAGACGCCACAGAATGCGGCGTCTGATCAATTTCTGCACTGTTTGCTTAAATTACAAGGATATTAAGGGTTAATTGAAACAGTATTGTCCCCGTTCAGGCCTCCATTTCCCCAGTCTACACTCAAAGATAATCACCTCATCAGCGTTATCAGCACTTTGATTTATTCTGTAATGTGTTAGTGTTATCGTATCGTGTCATTCGAATTTTATTCGGTACCTTGGGAGGGCTGTTTTCCATGATTTTGACGTTTCCTGGGTATCCCGATATTTTTATTATTTGAGCCAGCGCTCGACAAAACCTACAACAAGACCTGTGTGACCAGCAACGACTCACTACAGCCTGTACATCCACCCAGAAGGGCTAGGATTTTCTTTCAAACTCTTAAACAGCACAGAGGCTGTAGATTGCACATGCGATCAGCGAAGTCTCTGATCAGACTGCGCGAATGCGCAGTTTGATCTGAGTCTTCGCTGCCTGCATAAGTCCTATTGTAGACTTTGTAGTGCGCTTGCTTAAGTTTTATCTATTTTCCTTTGCCACAGAATCTAAGAGCTGTGTGATTCCATGTAGGGATTTGTATTACTTTAGCAGATATTAAAAGATAATATTACCAGCACATCGGTTCGTAAACATTCTTCAGAAAAGTTCAAAATCATCAGGCAAAATATCCGTACCAATATTTTCTGCTCTGGAATTTCAATTGTTATGCAGTATCAAAATAAGTCACAAAACCACAACCGAAGTATAGCAATATATGTATCTTTTAATCCTTGTCATGCTGAATAAATTAAGACGCCGTGCCTACTTGTAAATTTGAGCCAATCAGATTACTTGTTACATGTTGTTGATACAAATTCAAAAACTTAATAACAAACCGTGCAGATTGAGCCAATCAGATTACTTGATCCAGGTGTTGATACAAATTCAAAAACTTAATGACAAACAGTGCTGACTGAGCCAATCAGATTACTTGATCCAGGTGTGGATCCAAACTTCATGACAACAGTGCAGATCCAGATCCGTTGGCTTCGTCAGATTCAGACGCCAACTAATCTGCATCTACACTGTTTGCTAAGCTGGGGCGTATCCGCGTTCAGCAGGATCAGGGAACATACCGTATCCGACATAATTACCGCACCGCGCGCTTAGGTTTTCAAAACTACTGTGAAAACTTGTGGTAAAATATGTATCCACCTATACTAAGGGTACACCAAGCGAAGACTTATCTAAAGATGCTTATGAAATGAGATTTTTTTCCGATTTTCTTTATAAAAGCATATGCTGTGTGTACTCATTTGAATTGCATCGACAAGTCGATGCAATTCAAATGGGTACCCACAACATATGCCTTTATAAATAAGTGGACAAAAATACACTGGTTGTAATTTGAAGACTACGGAATTTGCTTGACTATGAGCTTATAGGGGTATGTACGGTAATTAGTCGAATACGGTAATTATGAAAAGTGTCTCTGCTGCAGATTCTCTGGGTCCTCGTTCGCATAAATGGGAAACAATCTATTTTGCTTGAGTTCAATAAATAAATGGAATAAAGGTTTTTCAGTGGCACACTCCGGGCGTTAATCCGATAACATGGGTTCGAACTTAACACGTAATTCCGTTTTAACATTTTATAAGATTGAATGAGAAAAAACAAGAGGGCCGAATGACCCCTTATCACTCACCTGAATTTCACTGTCTCATTGTTAAAATTGTATGTGTAATGGTAATTTAGCTTCAAGGCAGTAATTGGCAACTGCCTTTCTTGAATTAGCACAAGAGGAAAGAATGACTGTAGAAATTTTTTCATGATCAAAATCCATGGAAGTATGTAGCCTTACTGTGTCCCTAGCTTGAACTATCTTGCTAAGAGTCACCAAAGGAACATTTCTGCCAAATTATGTTGATATCAGTCAAGTACAGCCATAAAGCCCCCTTCCCTCCCCCGGCGACCATGTTTTTTCATGAATCATGGTGGCTTGCACAATATTGCTTGAGGGTCATCAAAGCAACAGTCCTGTCAAGTTATACTGAAATCAGTTCAGTGATTTCTGACACGAAGAGCCTACCTAGGTGACCCAGTCGGATGCGCGTCCGACTGGTAACCACCGGATTCGGCAACATTCTTTCGTGTAGACTGATCATGAAATATTTTCTGTGATAATTCTCTCCCTTCCGCTGATTCCAGAAGGACAGCTGTCAAATTGTGGGGAAGGATATGCACAATACTGGTCAACCGCTTAGAGTACTAAGCCTGCCCTGTAAAAATGTGGTTAGGTAAACTGACCGGCTCTACATGACCTTCATAGTGTTGACTGGGCCGTAAAACCTCAACACAAACAAAATTTTAATGTTTGTCCGCATGTTTCACCGTAAACAAAATAAAATCTCTTATCTTTACCGTGGCTGAGCAAATAGACAACGAAATTGTTGAACGCGTATTCAATGAATTAAAATTCCAGACAAATATATAATTCAGTTTAAAGTATTTCCCTATATCGTTTTTTTTTCACAATAAGTGTGAAAATGATCACCGAAAAGAAACACATTCAAGTATTTACTGAATCTTGAACGCCGACAATAGTCAGAAAGATGCATAAACCTTTAAAACTTTTTAGTGGTTTAGTAGATGTCAAATGTTTACAGACGACGGACGACCCAGCTAGCATTCTACGTAAATCTACATCGGGCCGTCATCGGCCCGTCAGCTACCCTGACGGGCCGATGACGGCCCGATATAGATTTACGTAGAATGCTGACTGGGGACGGCCAACTGGCCTGTCAAAATAGCTCACCTTCAGCATTACGCGCTCAGGTAAGCTAAATAGTTGATAATGTATGATATGATCCAAAGGATATGAAGTTTCGTCAGTTAAAAGTCACAGTAGGTTTGGAGAGTTTCAATCTTTATTGGTGTTTAGATGATTTAATTAAAACTGTAAATTAAAAGCAAATCGCATAAAAGACTTGTGTGTTTTTTAATCCAAAGATACAACGTTTTCAAATAATGCATGTTTTGAGAAATTATCATATAATAATCCATGCTGAGAGTTATCTAAACTGTCTTGAATGAAACAGTTATTCGTAACTGAACAATGATTGGCAGTTGGTGTGAAATATTAGATGTTATTAAAATTGACATTTCAAGATTTAGCATATTGCAATTTAAGTTGCACTTGTCATTCAATTTTTCTCTTGTTCGAGTTTCGCATAAGCCGGTGCTAGGAAGATGCAGCCTTACAAACTACAGTAAAACCTCAATGGCTCGAACATCTCTGGGATCATGGAAATTTATTCGAGACATTGGGTAGTTCGAGCCACTGAGGGTTAATCATGACGCAAAGTCAGGAAGCAAGTGGCGATAATTTAGGGAAGTCTTTTTGATCTAATAAAATGGTATGTTGAGTGTTCTCATTAGAATGACCTCGATGAGGCGAATCTAATGAGTACACACAACATACATTTTCATGAGAAAAGAAGAAAAAAATCTTTAAATTATCCCAAAATATTCGTTTTCTTGAGGTATTGGAAGAATTTCCTAAGGACTCGAAAATGAGTTCGAATTATCCACAGTAATCGAGCTATCCGTGTTCGAGCCATCGAGGTTTCACTGTATAGTGCTGTCATGTGAAGAATTTCAATGAAACCAAAACTCCGATTTTCGTTCTCTTGTGTGTTCAGTGTTTTCAAGGTTTCAAGGTCAGGGACAATTACATAATTAGAAAGACATAGCATTTGGTGAAATCCCGTTTTCAGATTTATGGTTGAGGTTTTGCGAGGGTAAAACTTGCATCCTGGCGGTTTCTTCTATCATAATTCTTCTTTGTTCATGCGTCAGTGGTTTTACATGTAGCGGTTATTTAGTCATTGTATCTTCCTTAAATCTTTTTCTTGGGGCATCTCAAGGAAGGATTTGCTTCGCGATTGGGACTTTTCCTGGCTATTTTCACTTACAGTCGACTCTCGTTATCTCGAAAACCAAGAGTTTCTCTGAAATACTTTCAGATATCCGTACCTCGACATATCAGATTTGCAAAATTGAGGAAAACTAAATCGATCAACCACATATCACAAACGAATATGTAATTTGATTCTTGAAGCTAGAGATGCATTGTAAATATGCGGAAAAGAGGGGAAATCGTTCCTTGGGAGCAATTTCTCCTCTTTTCCACAATATTTTGTTAGTTTTTCTTAGATTTCCATGTTAATACAAGGATCATATTTTTACTTCGAGATAAGCAGTTATTTGAGATAAGCGAAGTCGAGATAACGAGAGTTGACTGTATATATTTTCATATGTAGTGGCATTGTATGACAGAAGCTCGACAGGCTAGACACTTAACCCTTGTCCTGCAGAATAAATTGATGCCACGCCCACTTCTAATTTTCAGCCAATCAGATTACTTGATCCGTTTTTTTGATATAAATTCTCATACTTAACGGCAAACAGTGCAGATCCAGATCAGTTGGCTTCTTCAGAAGCCAACTGATCTGGATCTACACTGTTTGCAAAGGCAGGGTATATCCGGGTTCAGCGGGACAAGGGTTAAGCACTGCGATCACTGCAACTACTCTCGAAAAACGAATTGTACTTACACAATTGAGAAAATTTCCTGTATGAAGAACAAAACGTAAGAATATTTTTAGGTCCTCGTTGTCCATAAGATTTTCACATGTCTCAATGTATGTGTCTATTGCAGGTCTTATTCTATCGACAGATAAACTAAAGTCCAATCGCAGCACCATTGCGTCTATCCTGAGTTTGTATCCTTTAAGGGCAGATAACGCCAAATAGAATTGTTCAGCATTTCCCAACTGGTCATGGTCACCATCGTAGGCAAGGATCGGTTTCAACTGTAATCAATTAAATAAGTCATCTGATTGTTTTGTGTAAATAACTTGTCAGTGGTACTACATTTTAAAAGTTTAAAATATAATTCATTCCTGTAGATAATGCATTTTTTATTTAAAAACTGTTGATTTTTTATTATATTGGATACTATTTAGAAGCACCTGACTGAGTGCCCACAATATATGTTTTCGTGGAAAAATAAGACAAGACTTTCCTAATACCCTTTCTAACCTGGAGTTATGAAAATTAAAATTAATCCTTAGCCAATCAGGATTTATATTGCAGACATACAGAGCTTAACCCATTTATGCCGAGTGGACTCTTCCACCTTAAGTCTTTGGACAAGTCCATTTCCTATATAAGAGGTGTCTGTTCAGTTGTTATTAGTATTATCATGTTTTGCAGAAATTCCTGAACTTAATGCAAACACTGCAGACCCTGATCAGACGCCGCGTTCTGCGGCGTCTGATCTGGGTCTACACTGTTTGCCTATGTCCCTTTTTTTGGGACGCTAGGCTTAAATGGGTTAAACGTTAAATGTTAGCTTGCACTAACCTTTAACTGAAGATACACTAAAATCTGAAAAAAAAAAAAAAAAAAAAAAAAAAAAAAAAATCACTTTACTACAGAAATTGCATATATCAGACCAATTTTTGGCCGTAATTTTAATTTTAGGGTAAATATTTGAGAACAAAACACAGTAACAGAAAAGACAAACGGTGATGTCTAAAGGACAGTAACTAACTGATTGATTGTGTTGGGGTTTAACGACACGTCAACCCTTACGGGTCATTTTGTGTCGTCTCCCAGAGAAAGGGAGAAAAGAGATAGAAGAGATAGTAGACTCGGAGGAGATAAAAGCTAGGGATAGGGAAGAAAGAGGAACATGAATGAAAGGGAAGAAACAGAAGAAATCAAAGACATTCCCTCCTCTACCCTCACCTGCTACAAGGATAACAGCCCTCACCTAGCTGGAAGGCAATACCAGTCGGACGCCCCAGTGACGTAAGATACCCGATACCTTCGCCACACCCAATCACCTCGACAGTAGCTAAAATGCGTAAAGTATCTAAACACAGGAATGATTCAGGTTTAAATAAATGTTCCATTACGAATGAGACATATGAAACAATTCTAAAAGATCTCAATTCCATTCCATATATTTCTACATTTAGAACTAATCTGCTGTTTCCTTTCGTGTTTGATGAAACAACCCTGCAGTGAAGATGGGCGAACAGACAAATAATTTATCTTATTTATCCATGTTTTAACATTTTCATGCAAAGTATCTCCTTAGGAATTAATTTGCAAGAAATGTCAATTTGCTTGATATGTCAAATCCTATTTTCCGGGACAAATAAAAAATATCAATCTATCGTCTACTGAAGCTGCCCCTTGGCTGCTAAGTTTAAAAACATCACGAAAACATACCTATATAATTTTGACCCCCTTAAACCATACTTTTATATAGTAAATGGGATTTACAGGGGTATACATTATTTGTATTTCTGCTCAAAAACGTAGATTGTGGATACTCATTAGAACCGCCTGGACGAGGCGGTTCTAACGAGTACCCACAATCTATGTTTTGAGTAGAAATATGAAAAATATCAGAATTTTTATCTGAAAAAAAAAATCAGTTTTTGGTGGTGAAATTTTCAATATATTTGAATAAGCGTGTTTTCGTAATTGAAACACTTACATCTTCCGAGTCTGGCAGTATTTTCTGAAGTCCTCTTAATCTTTCATTTCCAATTTTACCAACATCGCCTTCCTTTATCATGGCAACGATCTCTTTATTGTTCTGCTTGAATTGCTTAAGAAATATGTTTACGCTCATACTCTTTTTATTGTCTAACAACAAGACCTGCAGATACAAAGAAGATTGTAAAATATATTTAGATGTTTTATACAAATTCGTCGCATTTCTAATTCTGTTACAGTCTTTTATTGTTTTCTTTTCACAAACATTTCAAGATGTCTCGCCTGAACATGCATTTGCCTAACTTCCTCATCATAGTGCAGATTAGATAAGTTTATTTCCTTTGGCATCATTGAACTCATTCTGGCTTTTGTTTGTGTTGAGGTTTTACGGCCCAGTCAACCCAATGGGGTCATGTCGAGCGCGGTCAGTTTACCTAGCCACACGTTTACTGGGCAGGCTTAGTCCTCTAAACCGTTAACCGGTATTGTGCACATTCTTTCGCCAAAAACTGACAACTGGCCTTCTTGAATCAGCGGAAGGGAGAGAATGACCGTAGAAAATATTTCATGATCAATCTCCACGAAAGAATGTTGCCGACCTCGGTGGGGGTTGAACACGCGACCTCCTGGTCTCCAGTCGGACGGCGCATCCAACTGAGCCACCGAGGCCGGCTAAACTCATTCAGGGCCCAGTTGTTCAAAGCTAACGGTGTCGTTAGTTAACGATTCGTTAAAATTTACATCGAGTGATACGCAAATATGCTGAAATTTTTTGCTGAAAAAATGTTAGTAGCTTTTGCAGTGCAAAAGCTACTCACATTTTTTCAGCAAAAAATATCAGAATTTTGTATATTGAATCCGCTAAAATAGTTAACGAAATGACCCTTAACGAGCTCGTTAAGCTAACGACGCTTTGAACAACTGGGCCCTGGTTGCTTTGAAAGTTGAAACCGCTTAAACCGACGCTAGAGGGGCGTATGCACCCTCGCAAATCACACTGCTGCCTATGAAGTGACTTAATAAAACCGAGTCTCCTATTTTCGTTCTATTACGTGTTCTTAATTTTCCGAAGGCAACCTTTGAGAATTTTATTGTACAGAATCGTCTTATTTCTAATTCTGTTACATTCTTTTATTATTTTGGTACCGACAAATATATCAAGATGTCTCGCATGAATATGCACTAGTCTAGCTTATACAATACATAAACTTACATTTACCAATACCAATGTCGAAAGCGATGCGATAGTGCACCCTCTATTTACATACAGGCCAGAACCCCCCCCCCCCCCCCCCCCCCCAAGATATCAAGTATCAGAGAAAAAACCCGATATCAAGTATTAGAACATCTGCTTTGGTTACTGGGAAATGCGAGGTTGGCAAAATCTATATCTGAAATTAACCCTTGTCCTGCTGAACCCGGATAGGTCCTGCTTTTGAAAACAGTGTAGATCCAGATCAGTTGGCTTCTGGATCTACATTGTTTGTCATTCAGTATGCGAATTTTTATCATCATTCTGGATTAAGTAATCCGATTGACTGAAAGTTGGAAATGGGTATGGCATCTTAATTTATTCAGTATGACAAGTGTTAAAGACCTTGACTTGGCGTGTTTTGATATTTCCACCTCAGCAATAGATCTGTGGAACCTTTGAGAAAATCTGGACGCCTATTTATAGCAATGGTTAATTTTCTAAATCAACCTCTTATATAGTTTTTTTTTGTCTCTCTCATACCATCACGAAAACATGCCTATATAATTTTGATCCCCTTAAACCCCACTTTTATATAGTAAAACTGGGGTTTACAGGGGTATGCATTATTTTTCATATTTCTGCTCAAAAACATAGATTGTGGGTACTCGTTAGAACCGCCTAAAACATAGATTGTGGGTACTCGTAAGAACCGCCTCGTTGAGGCGGTTCTAACGAGTACCCACAATCTATGTTTTGAGCAGAAATAAGAAAAATATCACTGTTTTTTTATCAGAAAATTTTCAGTTTTTGGAGGTGAAATTGTCTATATATTTGAATAGGCGTGTTTTCGTAATGCAGACTAGGCTTGTATAGCTGTCCAGGTTTAAAATCAATCTTAATGGAAATACGCTTCATATAACTAGAAATCACAAAGCATTAACAAGTGCAGTTGTGCCATATATTATATCTATACATTACAACTTCAATGACTCGAACATCGATGGTTCGGTTATCGTGTCTGATTCGAACCCGTTTTTGAGTGCCTAGGAAATTCTTCCGATAGTTCAAGAAAACAAATATTTAAGCATATTTTTGGGATTCTTTTTTATTTTATCATGAAAATGAATGTTGTGTGTACTCAGTAGAATTGCCTCATCGAGGCGTTTCTAACGAGTACACTCAACATACCATTATTTTATAGAAGATCAAAACGATATCCCTAAATTATCCCCACCTGTCTCCTGACCTGGCGCTATGATACACCCTCAGTGGATCAAACTACAAATGTCCAGAATAAATTTCTGTGCTCCCAAAGATGTTCGAGCCATGGAAGTTCGACTGCATATGAAACTATGAAATGGCAGAATCACTGTTAGAGCACGTAACCTTCATCATGATTTCCGTTCTCTCCCTCTGCGGTCCCCATTCTCGCTTTTAACTACAGTGAACCCTCGTTACAACGACCGCTTGTTCCCAAAGACGTTGCCATTAAATGAATTTATTGTTGTACAGATTACTTAATGAGCAGATTGATACTCGTATGTAAGAATTGTCTTGTTTTGTTCTTATTTCCTCATAGAACAAATGTTTTGGATATTTGTTAGAATCGCCTTACTGAGGCGATTCTAACAAATATCCAAAACATATGTTTCTTTAAAGTATTGAATACAATATTCTTGCATAATTTATGACTAATTGTTACCTCTTATGCAAACGTTTTGTGACATTCAAATTGTCATTATAACGAATTTTGTCGTTGTATCGGGTGTCCGTATAAAGAGAGTTATCTGTATATAAAATGATGAATTAGGGGATAACCCTTGATTCTTAAATTAAATTTCATTTTAGCCGCATTTAATGTAAAACATAATTTAGGACAGAGTTTGTTATATTAACCCATTGAAATGGCGCGGTGCTCAACTTGGTACGCCTATCTGATAAAGCTTTAACTTGCTAATCATTAACTTGTGAACGTCAGAAGACATTTAAGTTTTATTTTCATGTGTTTTTTTTTTCAGAGAAAATAAAACTTGGGATTTCTTTCACACTTATCTGTCTCCTTTGGAAAGAATAAGAATAAAATGGTAAAAAAAATCTTTCTGTGAAAAGAAAAAAAAAAAAAAAAAAAAAAAAAAAACCAAACTATCGCTAACTTTTGTCTACTGATATCGCATACTGATAGTAAATCCCAACACTTAGCACTATGGGTAAAACATTCAGCAGACGACTTTTTAAAATATTTTTTCTTATTTTTCTCCAGGAAACAGATTTTGACATTTCATGCAAACTGTCTCTACCAATAGAGACAATCTGCATGAAATGTCAAAATCTGTTTCATGGGAAAAATAAGAAATATGTCATCAATTTGTCGTCTGCTGAATTATCCCAGAGTGGTAAAACTTAAAAAATATATTGGACAGAATATCTTATGATATATCCATGCCAATTAAGATTATCAATGGTTTTAAAGTTAACTACAAAACAATAATAATAACAATAATGATAACTTTTTAACAGTGTTCTGTTTTGTAGACAAAGTTGAAGTCAGTTTTGAAAGACATTATATATTTTAGAGTCTTTTGATTGTATTTAATTGAAAGACTCTAAAACTATGTATTTCGTTAATTGTTTCAAGGCGCATGCTGATAGCTGAACCAAAATGAATTCAATAACACTCTTCATTTGAAGAGATTCACTATTTAGACACAGACCTTCGTGGGTATAATTTTCTGTGTGGGTCCGTCTGAAGTGGACTTGGTAATTTCTTTCTGGCAGAACAGCTGCTCTATGATATCATAATTCACTGGTATTTCATCGCCCATATTGCAAACATCTTTCCAGACATTCTCCTTATCTACACATAAAAACGAAAGAAACGCATTAACAAAAGGAAAGACATTAACAAAGAGAAGGCATTAACAAAAGGGAAGACATAAACAAAAAGGAAGGCATTAAAAAGGGAAGGCATTAACAGAAGGGAAGACATAAACAAAAGGGCAGACATAAACAAAGGGAGACCATTACAAAAGGGGAGACATTAACGAAAGGGAAGGCAATAAAAAAGAGAACGCTTACATCACCATAGTGCAGATTATATTTCATTTCCATTGGAATCATTGGACCCATTGTGGTATATTTGAAAATGGAGTTCTGCTCATGAATACGCCAGAGGGCGTAAACAGTGTTGCAAGCTTCATTACTGCTTATGAAGGGTCTCAATAAAACCGCGACTCCCATTTTCTAATCCGAAGTGTGTTCTTTGTTTCCAAAGGCAATCTTTTTGACGTTTATTTAACAAAAGGGAAGACATTACAAAAAGGAAAACAGTAACAGTACTGCAGTAAAACTTCAATCATGACTCCAACAGCGACATATCGTTTACCGTGGCTGATTCTAACTAGTTTTTTCAGTCCCTAGAAAATGTCCCAATAGCTCAAGAAAACAAATATTCAGAGATTTTTGGGGTATTTTTTTTCTTATGTTATTATGAAATTATTTGTTGTGTATACTCGCCTCATCAACATATCATTATTTTATAAAGGGTTGAAAAGACATCCTTAAATTGTCCCCATTTGCCTCTTGACCTGGCGCTATGATTAACCCCACCACGAAAACATACCTATATAATTTTGACCCCCAAAACCTCACTTTTAAAAATGGGGTTTACAGGGGTATACATTATTTTTCTTCTTTCTGCTAAAAACATAGATTGTGGGTACTCCTTAGAACCGCCTCGGCGAGGCGGTTCTAACGAGTACCAACAATCTATGTTTTGAGCAGAAAAATGAAAAAGATCGTTTTTTTTTTTATCTGAAAACTTTCAGTTTTTTGTATAGTAAATTTTTCAATATATTTGAATAGGCGTGTTTTCGTAATGCACAGTGACTCGAATCATCCTTGTCTAGAACAAATTTCAAAGATGTTCGAGCCATTGAAGTTCGACTGTATACAGAATGATTGAGCATTATAGTAACCTGATAATAACTAACACCAGAGCTTATTATTCACATTATCGATTAACCCTGGTCCTGTTGAGTCCGGATATGCCCAGCCGTGGCAAACAGAGTAGATCCCGATCTTCTAAAGCCGATAGATCTGGATTTGCACTGTATCAACACCTGCGTTAAGCAATCTGATTGGCAGCAATTAGAGGGACGCATGGAATCTTCATTTATTCAGCATGACAAGGGTTAAAAGGGCGTTTCACGGAAGACTTGCATCGCATGTATAGCACAGCAAGTTACCGTGACCTTAATCAATAAGAGTAGTCCCCCTCATTCTCCAAGTATTGCACAGAAACCAAAGAAACCGAGTTTGAATGTTTCTCAGAAGAAAATTAATAAATTCTGAGAAAAAAAATAGAGCCATTGAAAGCAATGAACACATTAGAGAAAACGAAAATAGCAGAGAATGGAGCCCCTGAAAGCAATAAACATATTAAAGGAAACAAAAACAGTAGAGAATGGAGCCTCTAAATGACATGAACACATTAAAGAAAAGGAAAATAGCAGAGAATGAAGCCCTTGAAAGCAATAAACACATTAAAGAAAACGAAAATGGTCTTCAAAGAAATGAACACATTAAAGAAAACGAAAAAGGAGGCCTTGAAAGAAATGAACACATTAAAGAAAAAGAAAATAGCAGTCGCGATTTTAACGAGTCGGTTCATCAAGAGAAATGTAAGCTGTAACGCCTCAGGATATTCTATTTTCAAATATTCAAAATGGGGTCAAAGGACCTGAAAGTATAAAATACACCAAACGTGGATACGTTGTACGGCAGCCACGCTGAAGTAGAAATTGATCCATAAATGCCATTTGCAATTTGATTCTCTGTTAAAGGTCCATAAAACCACCACAAAACGTTTTCTGTTTTCTTTTTTTTTTGTTCGAATTAAATGAAAGAAAGGCAAAGTTCTGTATGGAAACCGCTTAACCCTTCTCTTGCTAATCACGTCATGGCCTGTCTTAACAAACAGTGTAGATTCAGATCAGTTGGCTTCTGAAGAAGCCAACTGATCTGGATCTGCACTGTTTTGTCATTAAGTATGTGAATTTCTATCAAAAACTCGGATCAAGTAATCTGATTGGCTGGAAATTAGAAGTGGGCGTGGCATCTTAATTTATTCAGCATGAGAAGGGTTAACATTTACTTGGGGCATTTCACATGAAAGTGAAGATACCTAGGGAAAGCCACAATCAGGAAGCACAGCCCTTTCCGCGACCTTGGCCCATTTATGCCTAGTGGACCCTTCTACCTGAACTCTTTGGACCAGTCCATTTCCAGTTTGATCTTCTATAAAATAATCGTGTATGTAGTGTATTCATTAGAATCGCTTCGAAAGGGCGATTCCAAATTAGTACACACAACATGCATTTTTGATAGAAAAAGAAAATTTCCCTAATATATCCCTAAATACTTAATTTCTTGCTATCGGAAGGAATTCCTTGGGATTCAAAAACGAGTTCGAAACAGGTACTGTAAACGAGCCATTGATGTTCGAGTCATTGAGATTTTACTGTATAAGAATATGACTAAATCTGGCGCTGAATAGATGATAAAAATCTATTTCATATCAGTCTCTTGGAAATAATGAGATTTTAGAGTCGTGATTGCAAAGCAAAATAAACACATGTATGCAACACTTAGAAACCAACTCTATAAAGCACCTGAATAAAAATGAGGACTTATTGTACAAATACTGCAATTTGATATCTAGCTACCGAACGCTTCATTCTTTCATATGAAAAGACAACATTAACCCTTGTCCTGCTGAGCCCGGATATACCCTGCCTTTGCAAACAGTGTAGATCCAGATCAGCTGACTTCTGAAGAAGCCAACTGATCTGGATCTGCACTTTTTGCCATTCAGTATGTGAATTTATATCAACAACCTTGATCAAGTAATCTGATTGGCTAAAAAGTAGAAATGGGTGTGGCTTCTTAATTTATTCAGCAGGGCAAGGGTTAAGTTAATTGACTTAAACGTATTTGCATTCATTAATATATACATAAATGTATTTTAGTTCTTTTTCACAGAAACAGACTAATGCTTTTTATAAAATGAAAAAGAAAACATAAAAGTGATGTAATATAACATCCTTGTAAATATTTACCTGCTATGGAATAAGGTGGCACCTTTGTCCAGTTAAATGTCTTCAGCTTATGTTTTGGTGTGGGCGTACTAATGAGGGGGACTGGTGATGAACATCTGACTCCAGTTGATACAGATGGCACAATAGGACCGCCTGGTGGAGGGGGAGCGGGAGGACCTCCACCCGGGGGAGGAGGTGGTGGTGGCGGGCCTCCTCCTGATGGAAGTGGAGGCGGTGGTGGTATACCTGAGCCTGGTGGTGGTGGTGGTGGTGGAGGAATGGATGAGCCTGGTAGTGGAGGGGGAGGAGGAATGCATGAGCCTGGTGGAGGTGGAGGTGGTGGTGGTGGAGGAGGAATTGCTGATGAGCCAGAAATCGGTGGCGGTGGAGGTGGTGGAGGAGGAGGAACAGATGTCCCAGGTGCATGGAGTGGTGGAGGCGGTGCCTGAGGTGGTAGTACTCCACCCGACAATGGGGGTGGAGGTGGAGCTTGTGGAATATTTCCTTCAGCTGGTTTTGGTTGAGCAACTGATGGCACCGTTTGATTAATTGTATCCGTTTTGTCCGCAATACAAGCGTTTAGTTCATTAATAAATTTCTCTCCAGCATGATTAACTCCAGACTGTGACGCTTCTGCACTAATATGAAGTTTTGATGTATCACCAGTCTTGAAATTAGTGGACTCAAGGTCTGTCTGAACAGCACATTCTTGAGAATGTTTATTAAAATAGCCACAATGATCACAGAAAAGCTTGTTTGGTCCAAAAGGTTTTAATATTCCTGGTTCCTGTGATGCCTTAGGTAAAGGCATATATATTGCCTGGCGTACCGCAGTCTCTGCGCAATCCCATCTGACATCACTGAAATGATAAACAATGCGAATAGTAACGTAAGAAAACCTACCTTTGGACATGTGCGCCCAGCGAAGATTCAGATCAGACTGCGCATTCGCGCAGTCTGATCAGAATCTTCATTGGGCGCATAATGGTTCACCAAGGATGCATAATTTCTTCAAGCGGAAAACGAAAACTCTGTTCAGGATGCGCGGATATGCAGGTTGATTTTAGTCTTCGTTGGGCGCATATGTCAGATGGTTCGTTTTCTCTTGTTTCGGCTTAACTCTGGTATATTTAGTTGAAACAGATGGAGAAGCTCTTGCTCGGCCGTGTAATCGCAGGTAAAGGGAAAGAATGGTTGTACATCAATGTTAATGACCTAAGCACTGACTGTACTACAACAATACATCGTCCACTGGTTCTTAAATGACTGTCTTCTGGTTTCATGTTTTGTCAATGAGCTGAGGCTAGCTGAATCCTACCCTCAGTGTAGAAGAATGCTAATTGCCTGGGGCGAACTCGGTTGTAAATGTCCTCTATGTTCAACCTAGAATGTTAATACTCAGTTTCGTTTCGTTTATTGCAGGGCTATCGTTATTTTAAATTTGGTATGGCGTTTTCGAAATTTTATCGCAGACACAGTGCCTTGGTAGAAAAATATAGCGTCAGTCTGAAAACACTTCTGCAACAAGGTATATCGGAACCAGAATTTTACGGTGACAGATTTAGAAAAATTGTATGAAAATCTAACTTTTCGGAGCAATTCAGAAAACTAATTAACCGTTATAAAAGAATTGGCTATAGCCTGAATATTATGCGGCAGACTGCATGCCTAGTTGTCAGCCCAATCATTGTTGATCGCTATGCTTCACTCTTTAATTGCACGATGGCGGTTCGGGCCTCAGACTCAAGGACGGTCTCTTCGTAAAACTTTAACCAGTGGGTTGGGTCTTGACGATATGTCTTTGTCTTGGCCCGCCGTGGTTCAACTAATGGTTTTCATTTACTCTAGCATACAGTAAGATTAGCAATGAGTACTCGTCTTTGTTTATTATAGTGATTAATTTGATTTTTATGCTTTCGCTTTGATGCATCGACTGAGTTGGGAGCCTTAATGCGAACTGAATTTTTATGTATTTCTGTATTAAGAGTAGCATTGGGACCCAGGGTGAAGTTGGCTAGCTGTAAAAGTGCTTTAAACCCCCGGTGGTTTACTCTACCGATAATTCTAATGAGTGCGATTCTAATGAGTGCTTATAACATGCAGTTTCATGATAAAATAAAAACATAAATATTTGTTTTCACGAGTTGTTTGAAGACTTTCCTAGGGACTCAAAATCAAATGAAAAATGGTCATTTTATTCATTTTAAATTATTATTTTACTGATTCTATGTTCAAGCGTCAATAATCCATTTGTATAATATTTCTACACTGTATTTAACTTTTGCATGTTAGTTATTGCTATTTTTTGTATATGAATCTCTCTCTCTCTCTCTCTCTCTCTCTGAGAATGCATATGTCAGTTTGCAGTA
This sequence comes from Anodontia alba, assembly GCA_964016985.1. Classification (NCBI taxonomy): domain Eukaryota; kingdom Metazoa; phylum Mollusca; class Bivalvia; order Lucinida; family Lucinidae; genus Anodontia; species Anodontia alba. The sequence continues at coordinate 50,349,858 of OZ024826.1, read as the reverse complement.
TATTATAATGAAATGTCACATTCTAACATGGCTTTTAGGAATGTTCTCACATTGTTTCATGGTGTTACATTGTTTTCCTTTCTGATTGTTTGCCGTTTGTGCTACATATATATGTGTTATTTAAGTGAGCAGTGTCGTTGAGGGTCCCAAGGAGGATTGGATAAACCAATTGGGTTACCTTCGGTAAATAAAGTGTTTACTTACTTCTTACTTACTAACCTACTTACCTGCTCGCCAAAAATGAAATGTTTGTGTGTTTTGTTTTTTTTGTGTGTTGAGGAATGATTTCAGTTTCAGCATTGGGTTCTGATTTGGGGTTAATATGTCTAAAGAAGAATTCATAAGGGCTCACGTTTGACAAAATGAGCAATACTATGCCAAAATGACATTTCTTGTGACTTTCAACACTTGGCTGGTATAAAGCAAACATGAATACCAAAATGATATTGATATATGGTTGGTTTAAACAATATTTATTTCTTCTATTTTTTTATGAAAATACAAACATACATTCATAATCGAACTCTCGTTCTAGAAGAGGATCTGGACGAAAGCTTTAAAGCTTTAAAGCTTATAGAGTCCATATATGGTTAGATCTTGTCAAAGGCTACAACACATTTCAATATATTTTTGGTTGTCAGGTATGCTCTATACTAGCCCAGAACTGAAAGTTGTTAAAAATGCTGAAAATGGCATTTTTGCAGCTGTTTCCTAAGTCTTAATGTTTAGTTTTAGTTCAGAAAAGGACCATTTAGCACAAAATAGTACACAAACCGTAAACTACAACCATTCTACAAAATGAGTACAGGGAAAGGCAAGTGATTAACAGAGATTTCAGCGATTTATGGGCATCCTTAATGCACGTTGTCCTTAGGCTAGTGACCCCAAATAACCAGAAAACAGAAACTATTGCTGAAGCCAATACACCGTTAAGAGTCAAATAAACAAAATGGAACTTACACGTCCTGTTTATCGGGATCAATGTGTAACAATGTCTGTAGGATTGTCAGAAGCATGTCAGAGTGTGGTGAGTTGTACACCTGTAAATAATGACATATACCGTATTTGTATCAAGGAGAATGATGATATTTTCAAGGGAGACAACTCTCAAGTTTTGTTTGCTCCCTTCGGAAAAAGGATCTACTCCAGAAGGTACTCGAAACTTGTCAAGTTTGGTTTTGCTCCCTTCTGAAAAGGGATCTACTCTAGAAGGAAAAAGGAATCTTGTCAATTTTGTTCTTTCTCCCTTCCGAAAAGGAATCTACTCTAAAAGGAAAGAATTTACTCCCTCCGGGAGCAAATTCTTTCCTGTTAGACTAGAATCCTTTTCAGAAAGGAATTGATGTGCAGACAGGTAAACCTTAAAGTCACAAAAGTTGTCTTTCTTGTGAAAGTGACAGAAAATCTGCCAAGTGTATCCAGCCCCCAACCATCCACCCCCCACCCCCAGATGCAAGTGGATAGACAGGCCTGAGCAAACAGTGTAAGCCAAAATTAGACATCGCTGCAAGCGGTGTCTGATCAGCTTCTACACTGTCTGCTACTCACTAAACAGTTTTGGACACACGAATAAGTAGAAAAGTGGACTTGTAAAAACATTTGAACAGGTACAATAAGGAGTTAAGGTGACTCGCTAAAAATAAACCAAATTTATTTACAATCGAACCTCAATAGCTCGAACACAATGGCTCGTTTACCTTAGCTAATTCAAACTCGTTTATGAGTCCTTACGAAATTCTTCCGATAGCTCAAGAAAACAAATATTTAGGGATATTTTCATACTTTATCATAAAATTATATGTTGTGTGGACTCATTAGAATCGCCTCATCGAGGCGATTCTAATGAGTACACCCAACAAACCATTATTGTGTAGATCGAAAAGATTTCCCTAAATTATCGCCATTTGCTTCCTAACCAGGAGCCATGATTAACCCTCAGTGACTCGAACTACCCATGTCTCGAACAAATTTCCATGGTCCCAAAGATGTTCGAGCCATTGAAATTCGACTGTATATGAAAATTGCAAATGCACAGTCTAGATTCAGCACAAGCACAACGGTGTAGTATGAAAATACAAAGATTGTTGTATGCAAATTCTACTCTGGGCATGCGCAGTCTATGTCCGAATATACATGTTTTTTTTTCATAGCACAAATTCCCAACTACAGTTAATTTAGCAGATGCACGTAAGTTTATATATGCAGTCTGTCCAAGTAAATTTCAATAAAAATATTACAGTAAAATATTATATATATACACGTTGTGTTTATGCGTATTGTTTACATTTCACATATATCTAAACACGATCAGTTATCAAGTCGCAGCGGACCAGATAACATGGGCCCGAAAAGGGCACAATCTTTTATTCGTAAATTTTACATTTTTATGTTATTTTTTAAAATAGAAAACCTCTGACGAAGGCGAAAGCCGAAAGGCCTCAGGTAAACAAATCGTTGCACTGTTAATGATTAACTCTCAACATATAGTTTAACGCCTATCATTTCAGCATCCTTTCTGGATCCAGTGCTACCAAAAAGATTTTTTGTTAGATGTTATGCTCCTTCTCCCAATATATATATAAGTTGGGAAAAGGAGCATAACATCTAACAAAAAAGCTTTTTGGTAGCACTGGATCCAGAAAGGATGCTGAAATGATAGGCGTTAAACTATATGTTGAGAGTTAATCATTAACAGTGCAAATAATTTGTTTACCTGAGGCCTTTCGGCTTTCGCCTTCTTCAGAGGTTTTCTATTTTAAACAAAAGACATAAAAATGTAAAATTTACGAATAAAAGATTGTGCCCTTTTCGGGCCCATGTTATCTAGCCCGCTGCGACTTAATAACTGAGCGTGTTTAGATATATGTGAAATGTAAACAATACGCGTAAACACAACGTGCAAAAAGTAGAAAGTTTATCTTCAAACGTATAAAGCTTATCTTTACTATCAACACCACTGTGTCCATATACGAAATGTATATATATATATAAATATATATATATATATATATATATATATATATATATATATATATATATATATATATATATATATATATATATATATATATATATATATATATATATATATATATATATACATATATACCACAGTCTAACACGTCAGCATTATACCTAGACTATATACTGGGCACAGAAGACAGAAAATCTTGGAACTACACTTGTCTAAATTCCCTCATTCGCAAGCTGCAATGTTTCTCCTGCACCCGCTTGTTACAAAACGAATCTTCTGCAAGAGATCGTACACTGCATCAGTTAGCCAACTGTCTGACATGCAGCCATCAGCTTTTTTTGGACACATCAACAAGCACTTACCGTATTCGACCTAATTACCGCACTGTGCGCTTAGGTTTTTTTTTTATCAAAATTACTGGGAAAACTTATAGTTAAATATGTATCCACCTACTGAAAGTACGCTTTAAAAACAAGATCAGCAAATAACTTAATGGTGTTTATGCTAAGTTTCTGTGTGGTTTTTTTTCTTCTTCTGAATTTCTTTATGAAAGCATTTGTTGTGTTATGAAAGCATTTGTTGTGGTTACTCTTTGAATTACATCGACAAGTCGATGCAATTCAAATGGGAACCCACAACAAATGCCTTTATAAAGAAGTAGACAAACTTCTTACGCGCATGCATGACGCACATCGTGCTGTGTGTAGCGAGCGCTACGACAATGAGAAATACCTTCTGGTATAGAGCGTTGAACACTTCTTGTGGATTACTGATATCAACACCTGCTGGATTGAGCGCTTCTAAATCTTCATCATCTTCTTGTTTCTCATCATCAAATACATTGCACTGAATAATAAGATCTTCATCGTCCTCGTTCCGTAGGTCTTCAATGACATCCAACAGATTTAGACCTAGAACATAATACTAATATACCGTTTCAACCCTAAATATTGGGACAGATAGGGCTAACCAAACCGTAGACTCAGAACAGACGCCACAAAATGGTGAGAGATATAAAAAATTCATATTCTAAAATCAACTGTTACCATGGCAACCAAATAAAATTGCTGATTGTCATCATAAAAATAGACTTAGTACAAAATCACCCAATAATTGCTATTACCAAGTTTGGTTCCAATCACCACTGGTTATGGTGCCGATGCCATTTAACCATTTTCCCATAAAGTTTTGGGGAATTTTCGTAAACAAATCCATATGCTGTAAACCCCAGCAACGCAACAAAACTGAGGATCAACACAAATTGAACTATTTTGAAACCCCCTCTATCCAACCAGCATTTTACCAACGATAGTTGACATCTTCATAATTTTTAGCAGAGAAATTTTCATGCTCAACTGTATTTCGGAAGAAAGAATTTTCAATTGCTAGCAATTTGAGATTTATTAGCACAACTTTGGAAAAAGGGCCCTTATGGCATATGCGAACAGCGAAGGTCCAGATGAGCGTGCGCATTCATGCAGTCTGATCTGGACATTCTCTGTTCGTCGACATATACTACAGTATCCATTGATTCTGTAATCGGGCAACGAAGGCCCTGATCAGCCTGCGCTTATGCGCAGGCTGATCAGGGCCTGCGTTATCCGCAAATTACATAAGGGCCCTTTTCGCATATTATGGATCAAATGAGCCGCGACATAAGAAAAGGTGTTTTCGGGGGTAAATGCAAACAGTGAAGATCTAGATCAGCAGAGATATTTAGTTTGATCAGGAACTTTGCCATATTTCATGTTCTACAGTACCCTATATGATTCTATAAACAGACAGTGAAGTGACTGAGTTTTACGGCTAAGTCAGCCCACTAGGGTCATGTCGAGCCGGTCAATTTACCTAACTACACCTAACTACCTAACTACACTATTCTTGGGTAGGCTTAGTCCTCTAAGCGGCTAACCGGTATTTGTGCACATTCTTTCGCCAGAAACTGATAACTGCCTTTCTTGAATCAGCGGAAGGGAAAGAATGGCCGTACTGATCAATGTCCAATAAAGAATATTGCCGGACCCGTCGGTGATCGAACCCGCAAACTCCTGATCACACCAGTCGGACGCGCGTCCGACTGAGCCACCGCAGGCTGATCTGGGCCTTCGCTGTCCGCATATGCCAGAGGACACGTTTTGGCATGAAGCGGCCCAAATAACTCTGTAAGCGGACATTTTGGACCCTGGTTAGACTGTGCGGTTGCAAAGGCTGATGTATGCATAGGCCGCATTCACACTACATACTTAATCCGGATCAACTTGATCCGGATCAAGTTGATCCGGATTAAATTGATCCGCATCAAACTGCGTTCACATAAGGACAAATTTGATGCGCATCAAGATGTTCCACATCAAGTTGCGCTCACACTATGGGCCAACTCGATCCAGATCAAGTTGATGCGGATCAAATTTACGTTGCTGCAATGTGAACACAATAACAGTGTGATCACAATTTTGATCCGGATCAACTTGGTGCAGATCAAATTAATCTGGATCAATTTAGTCCATAGTGTGAACGCAACTTGATATGGATCAACTTGATCTGGGTCAACTTGGTTGCCAGTGTGAACGCAATTTGATCTGGATCAACTTGATCCGAATCAAATTGATCCGGATCAAGTCTCTAATGTGAACGCGGCCATATGCATTTCGAATATGACGCTCGAAAAAAACACACGTCATCTGACACGATTCAATCGAACATAAACGTTACATCTTATGGGGTCTGGATATGTGGTATTTTTACAAGGAAGACAACATTGGTGACTTCTCTTCGCCTTTTTGCTTATGGAACCCGTTCTGAAAAAGGAGTCTAGTCTAAAAGAAAAGAATTTGCTCCCACTGGGAGCAAATTCTTTCCTTTTAGATTAGACCTCTTTTATCCCATTTCAAAAGGGGACAAAATCAATGTCAGTTCCCTCCCCTGAAAAGTGTATCCATTAGGCTTAATCTCTTTCATTCCGTAGCTCTTGTGAGATTACAAATGGATTTGCTTGTAAAAAACAAAGTCATTAAGAAAGACTTGTAAACAATGTCACTAGATTTAATGGCTATGTAACCAATTAGTCAAGTTATATGGGATTGGCTCCCAGAGGAAGATCCACTTCAAACTTTTAAGTGCAACAAGGACAATCTTGTGTTTTAATTTGTTCTAGAAATAAGAAATTCGCGTTTAGGAAGAATTTGTCAGTGCATTTTGTTGTTGTTCAGCTTGTAACTCAGTGCAGGACACACCAGGCTACGAAACCATAACAGGCACAACCCTTTCAAAGTGCATCAAAGCGACGGTCATGAAAATATCAATGATCTCATTTTTATCCCAGTGAACTGGACACTCTTGGTAGATTTTACGGCATTTTATTACAAGGGAGACCATTTTTGTGACTTCCTGTAGGTTTTCCGGCACTACTTTCCCATTCAAGAAAGGGATCTATTCTACAAGAAAAGGAGCAAATTCTTTCCTTTTAGAGTAGACCCCTTTTCATAAGGGAGAAAAATAACTTTGACAGTTGCCTTTCTTGTAAGTGTATCCTGTCCCTTAAAAGGGATCTTGATTAAGTTACTGTAAGTGATTAAAGTGAACAAAATCAGTCTACCATAATGCTCTCCGAAAATGGCTTCGCAACCTGAAACTATGCGTACTTCAAATCATGGTGAATAGTTTGAAGGGTTGCTAGTCTGGTCCAAAGAATTTGACACTTCCGTATTTTCAATGTATTGTGTGTGTTCATTGCTCTTTTAAGATCTATTGCAACAGAAATGGCAGTGTTTTGTTAGTGTTGTCACTGATGATCGATTGTAATCGATCGTCAGTCACTTTTGCCTTTTGTGACTTATGATCGGAAAGATTTTTTAAAGTCGATTAATCGAAAATTCTATTTTTAGAAACATATTTTTCTCATTTTTTTTTTTTTATTTTTATAGGTAAGTTATAAAAGCATGAAATTCAAAGCTGTTTACTTTGATTATTCTAGATTTGTGGTCAATAAAAATGAAAAAAAAAAATGATAAAATAGCCTTAAATAAGTCAACCCCAAGGTACTGATATTTTTCTTATTTTTCCATGAAAAGATATGTTGTGTGTACTCATTAGAAGCGCCTCGAGGCGCTTCTAATGAGTACCCACAACATATCTTTTCATGGAAAAATAAGAAAAATATTATCTGGATACCCCTTTTATTGATCTGGAGCAATGAATAAGTACCTGGAAGAGAGCTAAATTAAGAGAGAATATGTTTTCTACAAGTCGATTATTAATCGATGATCAGTCGGTTTTACAAAACCGATGATCGATTATGAAATTCTGGCCGATTCCCAACACTAGTTTTAGTCAGTTTTTAGAGAGGTAGTCAATAAAGAGCTTTTCTCGTGCACAAAATTCTGTACAAGAAATGCGAAGTCTTGAGAAGTGTTTGCATAAGGAAAACGCCATTGCAAGTGAAATAAAAAAAAATAATTAAAAATGATTTCTTCATCATTCGTATCTGACAATTTATTGATTAGTATTTTATATTAATAATTTGAACTTTCTGTTTAAAAGATAAGGACATTTATGGGTAATAACTTTTTATTTGTTTATTTAAATCCGCGACAAGTTAAATGGTACATGCACATGCTCGTGGATGGGCAAGTTCAGAGACTCAAGTTAAGATAAATTTGCAAATCAACGCAGTCTAATTAGATAGAGTCTAAAAGCAAATACCCTCGAGAGCAACACACATACACACACACACACACACACACACACACACACACACACACACACACACACACACACACTAACGAAAACATATATGAAGTGTAAAGTTTTCTGACTAGCTAGTTTCGGCGCTCTCTGGTCAGAAAGGACAAGAAACTATAAACTACAGTTTAATGAAGTACCAGAAGACGTTTTACGGCCGCTACAGGGCACGAACGTCAGCTGTAGTGAAGATAAACAGACAAGCTGAAAACTGGTTTAAAGATTGCAAAATTCACAAAAAAAAGAAAAACACCAATAAAACTACAAAACAAAATAAAAACATGAAACGATAATACCCCGCCATTATCGTGTGATGGGCAGACAACTCTGTCAAAAGTTAACGTAATTTACCCATTTGCAATCCCAAACCAGATCTCCACAATATCCATTGACATACCAAGTTTGGTGAAAATCCATTTATTCAGGTTATCGTCCGAAAAAAAAATATTGACGAGAGTCGCGGGCAGATAACTCAATAATTGACGAAATTTACCCATTAGCAATCCTAAACCAGATCCCTACAATATCAATGCACATACCGAGTTTGGTGAAAATCCATTGACATTTACTCAAGTTGTCGTTCGGAAACGAAAACGAAAATATGGATGTGTGGCGGACAGATAACTGTCAAAAATTGACGAAATTTACCCTATCCTAAACCAGACCTCTGGAAAAACGGACGGATGGGCGTACGACAGACAGACGGACGGACGGACGGACAGACACACGGACATCCAACGTGAAACCATAATACCCCATCACGAAAACATGCCTATATAACTTTGACCCCCTTAAACCCCACTTTTATATAGTAAAACTGGGTTTTAGAGGGGACATTATTTGTCTTATTTTGCTAAAAAACATAGACAGTGGGTACTCGTTAGAACCGCCTCGTCGAGGCGGTTCTAACGAGTACCCACAATCTATGTTTTGAGCAGAAATATAAAAAAATATCAGAAATTTTTATCCGAAAACTCTCATTGTTTTGGGTGGTAAAATTTTCAGTATATTTGAAAAGGTATGTTTTTGTAATGCCCGCCACTATCGTTTGGCGGGGTATAAAATACCTTATACTATATATCACTACATACCCCTGTTTTCACTATATATATACAGTCGACTCTCGTTATCTCGAATCCCAAGGGACTCACTGAAACACTTCGAGATATCCTTACCTCGACATATCAGAGTTGAGAGAGTGAGTAAAACAATAAATTGAACAACCACATTTAACAAAAGAATATTTTGACTTCTGAAGTTAGAAATATATATATAAAATAATGTGGAAAAGACGGGCAATTTCTCCTTTTTTCCACATTATTTTGTTTCCTGTTGTCATAGTTTCATGTTAAAACAGGGACAAGATTTTCACTTCGAGATAAGCGGTAATTCGAAATAAGCGAGTTCGAGATAACGAGGTTCGACTGTATATAGGGGAACATAGACGTAGCGCTCATTACGCAAATTACGCATACGAGTAACATGCCTAACTGCTCCATATTCCCCAAATATAGACATTTTTATCCAAGAAAGATTTAATAAATTGATATACATGTATAGTAGTAATACGATCATAACATGTGGCATCTAATAGCCTGTAAAATTTCAGTTAGTGTCTCGGTTTTGAACTGGATCAAAAATGAAATGACTTTTTATCGTATCTCCGAATAAATGTTGGCAACATTAATTCAGAGATACGATAAAAATCATTCATTTCAAGAACAATCATCTAACTGAAATTTTACAGGCTGTCAGCTGCCACATTTACGATTGTATTAATACCATATATCAATTTTATATGAATTTAATAGGTGCTACCTATATCCGTGCGACCAAATTATCATCACATACTTCATAGGTGGGTTGGCCAGATCTAACTGAATTTGATTTCAGACCACGCTTGACTTCTACTCCACTGCATGAATTGCGATATAACGTCCAACATTCTTTCGTGGAGATTGATCATGAAATATTTTCTACGGTCATTCGCTCCCTTCCGCTGATTCAAGAAGGGCAGTTGTCAGTTTCTGGTGAAAGAATGTGCACAATACTGGTTAACCGCTTGGAGGATTAAGCCTGCCCAGTAGACGTGTGGTTAGGTAAACTGACCGCGCTCGACATGACCCCATTGGGTTGACTGGGCCGTAAAACCTCAACACAAACAAACAAACGTCCAAGTCAACAATATTTCAGTAGTTCAGAGACATTGCCTCCAAATTTGTGGGACTTTTATCCGACCCGATCACATAAATTCGGGTCCTGCTTAGTTACTAGCAGCTCTGCCATGGAGGTTTTTGGCAGTCCATCTATTTCGCGGGCCCCGATGGGCGGGGACCATGCTTTCCGAATACCGAAAACTAGTGTATGCCGATGACAGGCACAACGACAATATACTATGGTTGGCTTACCTGTGTCGAAGTTTTTTAAGATTATCACGTGAAAAGCGTGTAAAGTCTATGTGTTATCTAAAAATTTACATCAAAGTGTACCTTATGCACAAAACGAATTATGCGTAGCGAATGTATGGTGGCATATTTCTGCCACGAGGTAGCTAGATAGCTATCGCGATAATATTCTTAATTTTCCAGAAAATAAAAAGTTTTCCTGAAAACATTATCGCAATAACTTGAATTATCTAGATATATTTTTTAATTTCCAGAAAATATTTTAACGCAAAATTTCGTGATACTGCTCGGAACTGACATTAGTACCTAGATAAAATTATCGCGATAATGTTTTCATGGTAGCGAGGTAGCTATAAATAGAACACAAGCGGATATGACATTCTGGGATTTCTACGCACCGATTGGCGATTACCTAGTACAAACTTTAATTTCCAGAAAATATTTTAACGCAAAATTTCGTGATACTGCTCGGAACTGACATTAGTACCTAGATAAAATTATCGCGATAATTTTTTCACGGTAGCGAGGTAGCTATAAATAGAACACAAGCGGATATGACATTCTGGGATTTCTACGCACCGATTGGCGATTACCTAGTACAAACTCTTATCTTAAAAGTCGCTGGTAAATACCCTCGGTGAATTTCAACAGTATAAACAAAGGTATTCCGATTTCGGTTTCTATATATAGATAACAGAAAATAAATGGCAGCTATGGGCACTAACGCAAAAAATATCGCGATAATACTGTAAACTTTCGCGATAATATTTCCAGGAAACTTTAAACTATTAAGATAATCTTTTCAGGAAACTTCGAAATATCACGACAATTATTGAAAGTATCGTGATAGCTACCTAGCTATCTCGTGGCAGAAATATGCCACCATATGAATGTAGTAGAGAACGGATAGAAATAAAATTCGAAGTGGAGTCAAAATTCAAAATGGCCGCGATCGCAAATTTTGTAGGCTGACGTCATAAGTCTCGTGATCCATCCACTTGCAATAGGAATACTTGGCGTTATTGGCTGTTTTGTTGCTATTATCAGCACGGCCGCCGTGTCAGTAGTATCTGCCTAATCACGGAACGCTTATTGTTTTTCAGGATAAGCACCGAACCACCCAAGCGTTTGTTGGACCATCACATTTTTGGTCACACACATCACTGGTCACATCGGTAGTCTATAGTAATGCGTCTGCACGCCGAACCGCTCCGCGACTCGGGGAACTGCGAAGCAGTTCCTGTTGGATGCACTTAATATACCTTTCTTGGATAATAAAATGTCTATTTTTGAGGGATATGGAGCCTTTAACAAAAAATATTATGTGCAATAAAGAAGCATCAACTAACGGAAATATATTTTGTTTCTTTACCATAGGAGCTGTTCTTAAAGGAAAAAGAATGCTTCCAAAATAAAGGTTACTTTTAAAGGAAAGACTTTACTTCCCCTTGGAGCAAATCAAATTCTTTCGTTGAAGAGTAGCCCCTATTTTGCATTTCGAAAACACACCTTTATAAATATATTGAAAATTATACCACAAAAAAAAAAAAAAAAAAAATGAAAATTTTCAGATAAAAATTCTGATATTTTTCATTTTTCTGCTCAAAACATATATTGTGGGGCGGTTCTAACGAGTACCCACAATCTATGTTACATAGACTTGCTAATCATACAAAGCTTGAGAGCAATAAACACAAGCCGACTCAGGAATTTTGCTACCACAACCTCGTTCTATATAATGAACAGTCTCGAATTCAGTCTAACTGCGTGGGTTTGTAAGCCGACCTTAATTCATGCTGTTCGTATATGGAGCTTAGATATTTTATTATCTTCAGATTCAAGTCAAAGTAAGCCGCATTTTGAGAAATCATGTCTTGCCACATAAGAAACAAAAACGAAAGAGAACAGTCATCCACTACAATGGAGCAGACAAGTTGAAGATTACACCATTCGATACGTAAACGCTGCAAAATGCTGGCTTCTTGTTTTGCAAATAGTGCATACACCAAAGAACTTAACTATTTCACTACCGTAGGCGATAATAATAGGCCTTTGCAAACAGCATAGATCCAGATGAGACGGCTCAATCATGTGTGTCCAGCGAGGATTCGGTCGGACTGCTCATCTGGGCAGACTGATCTGAGTCTTTGTGGGTAGTGGGGTGCTCTGGCTCGGTTGTTTTAAGGTATTTAAAAGTCTAAAGGATTAGTCAATTTAGTGTGTCAATTTGGCGTAATAACATGACGTCGGGAAAATTGATGACGTCGTGATGTCACGTCATGTTGTTTGGTACCTATCTATAAGACTGAGCAGTAGAAAGAAGTAGTATCTTAAGAAATTTAATCTTCAATGTAATTTTGATATGTATTTAAGTACTTTATTTCAAAATGTAGATATCGAATTGAACTGATCTTGAGAAAGGCCATTTGATGGCTGAAACGTCGTGTTCGTTGGCAAATAAATAAAGCGATTGTTTAAAAATTCTATGCCGTTTGACATTCAGTCTTTCAACGTTACATATAAACGTCTTTTAAAGCATTAGTTTGTTAAAATTAAAAAGCAGACGACAAATGTCGTCTGAAATTTGGCACCGAAAGAGTTAAGGATGAGTAACTGATGATAGTTCTGGGATACTTTTGTCCATTTATCCATAGACAAGGCGCTTCTACTGAGTACCCATAACATATATTTTCTGGAGGAATAAGACAAAATATCCCAGAATTTTCATCGAACATCAAACACCCCTCCTTAATAAGTCCTCTGATACATTAATCGGACTCACTCCCAAATATGCAGTTCCTTATTTTTTAAGAAGCGCAGCACAATAAAACAATATGTGGCTGTCTATGGTAAGCAGACAGTTTCCGAAATGCGAACACTGAGCAAAGATTCTGGCTAGCCTGCGCAGATTATGCGAACACAAGAGGGCCATGATGGCCCTGTAACGCTCACCTGAGCAACATAGCACTTTGAGAGCCTGATCTAGAACTGATCAAGGCAAACATTCTGATCAAAGTTCAAAATGATTATATTAACAAGTAAGACAATGTAGCGTGTCTAGTGGACTGTGAAATAAAGGTCAGGGTCAAATATGGATGCCTGCACTCAAGAGGCCATGCTAAGATGTATGCATGTACTAAGTATCACTGGCTGTAGGAGCAATAGTTACTGAGAAACTGACCTAAACACAAACACTTCACAAGTACCAAATATCACTCTGTAGGACCAATAATTACTGATAAACTGACCTAAATGGAAAAACTTGAGAGAATCACTGGACAGAAAACTATACATCACCTTGAAATCATCAAGACAAACATTTTGGGCAAGATTCATGATGATCACTTCAAAAATATGACCTCTAGAGCATCAACAAGGTTTTCCTTTGATTTGGCCAGGTGAACTAGTTTTTAATATCAAGTGACCCAGTTTTAAACTAGACCTAGAAAAGACAAACATTTTGAGCAATATTTATGATGATTATTTCAAAACTGTGACTTCTGGAGTGTTAACAGTTTTCTGTTGATTTGGCCAGGTCACCTAGTTTTTGACCCCATGAGACCTAGTTTCAAACTTGACCTAGAAATCATCAAGACAAACATTTTGAGCAAGATTCATGATGATTGCTTCAAAAATGTGACCGTTACAGTGTTAACATGGTTTTCTGCTGATTTTGCCAGGTGACCTAGTTTTTGACCCCAAGTGACCCAGTTTCAAACTTGACCTAGAAATCATCAAGACAAACATGTTGAGCAAGATTCATGATGATTGCTTGAAAAATGTGACCACTAGAGTGTTAACAAGGTTTTCTGCTGATTTGACCCGGTGACCTAGTTTTTGATCCCAAATGACCCAGTTTCGAACCTGACCTAGAAATCATCAAGACAAACATATTGAGCAATATTCATGATGATTGCTTCAAAAATGTGACCACTAGAGTGTTAACAAGCTTTTCTGCTGATCTGGCCTGGCGACCTAGTTTTTGATCCCAAGTGACCCAGTTTCAAACTTGACCTAGATTTAATAGAGGCAAACATTTTGAGCAAGTTTCATCAAGATTGGATCAAAACTATGACCTCTAGAGTGTTAACAAGTTTTTCCTTTGATTTGATTTGGTGACCTAGTTTCTGACCCCAAGTAATCCAGTATCGAACTTGACCTAGATTTCATAGAGGCAAACATTCTGATCAAGTTTCATCAAGATTGGGTCAAAACTGTGACCTCTAGAGTGTTAACAAACTAACTGTTGACGACGAACGACGGACGACGGACGACGACGGACGACGGACATAGGGTGATGACAATAGCTCACCCTGAGCTTTTGCTCAGATGAGCTAATAAAAAACCAGGCCAGCAGCGCGTCCACGCTGGTCGGCCCTGGTCTTTCTTTTCGCTATATAAAATTAATACTAAAAATCTAGTCATTGTGCTAACACTTATCATGCTATGTGAAAATTTAGCAGACGAGAAACTGCTGATATTTTTTTCTGATTCTTCCTAGAAAATAGGATCTGACGCTTCATGCAAATTGAGACATGAAGTGTCAAATCCTATTTTCTAGGAAAAATAAGAGAACATATTTCAAAATGTCGTCTGCTGATTTTTTTAACTAGTATGCAAAGTGTTACTGAACAGACAAAGAACACACAAGCAGACAGTTTAAATTGATCCATATATATTTGTTGCCATGCTGGAACATGAAACTGTTGTTTTCCCCACTGCGGGGCTTGTCCAGAAAACGTCCTTGGGCGTCCATCAACGATGTGAAACGAGATATGAAAAAAAATCTACATTATGTAATATTGGAACCTCGAGGCCATCAGCAAACTTTTAAGTTTTAAGTTACACTTTCACGGGAAATAACTTTGTCAGCATTGTTTTGTCCCCTTCAGAAATGGGGTCTACTCTATAAGGAAAGAATGAGTTCCCAGTGGGAACACATTCTTTCCTTATAGAGTAGACCCCTTTTCAGAAGAAGACTGCTGAATGCAAACAGGAAGTCACAAAAATTGTCTCCCTTGTGAAAAATGGCGGTAAAAGATCGAGGTGTAGCCATACAACGTCAGGCGAATGGCCACACTTGGTTTTTCTGCCATTTTATACAAGGGAGACAGCGCTGTGACTTCCTGTTTGCTTTACTTGGCATTAATCCCCTTTTGAAAAGGAATCTTATTTAATAGGATAGAATTTGCTCCCAAAGGGAGCAATTACTTCTTTTTTACAGTAAATCCCTTTTCAGACGGAAAGTCAAAACAATGCTGTCTCCTCTGAACCTGTATCAATTCCTCTTACGAGCCAGATCGGTCCGCATATTCAAGCAGTCCTGAGACATTCAAGGATGACCATAGCAATGTTTGAATTCCTTTGTTAGCGTAAAGCGGAGGCACTAACCAGCATGCGCATATCTATCTGTTCCTTCGCTTTCAGTCTAATGTCTTTTTTCTCGTGATTTGGCCTATCCCAGAAAAACGCATCAGACAGTTAGTTATTAAAGTCACAAGCAGCTGAAAAAATACTGGTTTGTTAATTACAGAAGCGGCCCGATGCCATAAAAAATCTGAAGCTGCTAGAAGGCAGACGACGTATGTAAGGTAAGGAAATTAGTTCCTAATTGGGAAAGAACGAGTGAGGTTAAAGCAGCAGTCTATATTACATAACTTGATATTGCTCCTTTGTTGTCTTTGGTTATTTAGTACTATTTAAGGAGACTTCGTACATTTTGGTTGTTTTCCATTACGTGTACAAGGGAACCAACGCTTGTGATTTTCTGTTTGCTGTCCTGCACATCAAGCCCTTCTGATAGGGGTCTACTTTAAAAGGAAAGAATTTGCTCCCAGACGGGAGCAAATTCTTTCCCTTTTAAAGTATGTCCCTTTTCAGGAGGGAGGCAAAACAATTTTAAAAGAGTTGCTTCCCTTGAAAGTGTATTTCTACTTAAGAAATCGCGTGAAAAAGCAGAATCTAGGGCAATTGTAGAAGAGGTTGTTGATATTTAACTGATTTGATTGTGTTTGGGTTTAACGACACGTCAATTCTTGTGGGTCATTTTGTGTCGTCTCCCAGAGAAAGGGAGAAAAGAGATAGAAGAGATAGTAGAGGAGATAAAAGAGAGGGGCAGGAAAGAAAGAGGAACAGGAATGAAAGTGAAGAAACAAAAGAAATAAAAACATTTCCCCTCTACCCTTACCTATTACAAGGATAGCAGGCCTTGCCCAACTGTAAGCCAATATCATTTGGACGCCCCGGTGACGTAAGATACAGGACACCTTTGCACCACCCGACCACCCCAAGGTTGTTGACCAGAAATGAACGTCCTGGTAGATCATTACGAAAACACGCCTTTTCAAATATACTGAAAATTTTACAACCATAAAAGGAAAGTTTTCTAATAAAACATTCTGATATTTTTCATATTCCTGCTCAAAACATAGATTGTGGGTACTCGTTAGAACCGCCTCGCCGAGGCGGTTCTAACGAGTACCCACAATCTATGTTTTTGAGCAGAAATAAGAAAAATAATGTATACCCCTGTAAACCCCAGTTTTACTATATAAAAGTGGGGTTTTAGGGGGTCAACATTATATAGGCTTGTTTTCGTGATAGGATCATTACGCCAATACGTCTATGTAATATGTATTCCCATGCCTCCCTGTAATATATAGAGCAAACAGGGGTAAGTAGAGTACAATATTATTAGGGAATTTTCAAAATGTTGTAGTTTTTGGATCTTCTGTTTACAATCGGTCCATATTATACATATGCCAAAATTTCCTTGAGGTGTTCACGTGATTATCATTAACCAATGTAATCAAACCTAGCGTGTAACGGTTATTTATAGCCGCGCTATTCTTGTCGCTGTGACGTCAGAGTGCTGATGATAGAAGGTTGTCTGTAAAACCTGGACTGAGACATTTAAGACATTGACAAATAGCGCAGACCCAGATCAGACGCCCCATTTTCAGGGTCTGCACTGTTTGCTTAAATTACAGGAAGTTAAGGATTGACTGAAATAGTTGTCTCCGTTCAGGACATTTTCTCAGCCTAAACTCAGAGACAATCGATCCACCAGTGCTGTCAGTGCTTTGATTTTAAACCAGTTCTTTTTTTTTTTCTTTCAATATGTTTAGAAACTTTTTTTACTGCAAAGATCTGATCTTATTTGTTTAATAACCCAAAATTTTCCAAGCATTAGAGCAGCCTGTACCGTTTAAGAAAGTCTTGACCCGATTCGAAGGCCGGCGCAACACCAACTGAATCACTTAGACCTGTCGCGAGACTAGTTTAACCTTAACCACCCTCTTGACAGATTCAGCAGATGGCATTCTGAAACATGTTACTTATTTTTCCCAGAAAATAGACTTTGACATTTCAATCAAACTGTCTCGTATGCATGAAATATCAACGCCTATTTGCTGGGAAAAATAAGAAAAAAAATATTTCAGTATGTCCTCTGCTGATTTTCTTAGCCAGCACGCTAAGCATCAATTGTTCAGCCGTGATATGTGTGTGTACGTACCAATGAACTGATTACGCATTCGGACCCTCTCTTCTAATCCTTCTGTGGCCACCAGGATACAGTTAATGAATGCTATCAATGTTGTCTTGTAGGGCACAATATCTGCCGTCCGCAACTCATGGACGATGACACTAAATCTGTACCGATGCTTCTTGGTTACCTGAAAAATGGTTTATAAAACATTTAAGCAGGTCGCACAAACTTAACGCATTATGCGAACAGTGGCCATGCGCGCAGTCTGATCAGGGTCTAAACTGTTTGCCACTCATCCAGCAATTTCTAAAAATAATGACAAAAGCAAGTAAAAACGGCTGGGCCAAGTATTGTTAGACGTTAAGGTGTCCGAAAATATATGGTAAATAAGATACAGACTTAGAAGAAAAGCGTGAAATTTTCTTTGTACAATGTACGGTAACGCATTCTCTTTTAAAAACGTCAAAGCACACAGCTGCCTGAAATTCTATAGGCCTCTAGAACTGATTGGGATTTATGCTAAAATTAGTCCTTTTCGGTACCCGATAGTCCGTTTTCGGTCATTTTCGGTGGAAAATATCCTTTTTTTATTCGGTGTTAGTAGGACCACAACTCAGGTTTCAATTTTTATCCAACGCTGTAGATTTGGCGCGTTTTACTGGAAAACTCATATTCGTTCGCCGATATTGTATTCAATATGATTATTAAAATCTTATTTCTTCAAAGGTTTGTTTTCTATGGTTTTATTTATCTATATTCGCTATTAATACGCATCGGAGAATATAAGGCTAATATGTTTAAATGCAGAATTTAGCGTTATCAGCGATAGAAGGGAACTATTTGTCAGGTAGTTATTAGGTTGGTAGTGATAGGAAAACAGACTGTCGAAATGTGGTATGTTAAATCTGGTGGCGATTTTGGCAACCGCCCCCTTCACTAGTGACGACAACGCAGACAGAAACGCAGACTTTAAACGACTTTTATGATGGTTAGTATCCCACAAAGGATGACTTACACAGCTTTTAAAATATAACATGGAAGGGTGGGATGGTGGCAGGCGGAGTGAAACAACAGACCACTTTCATCTCTGAGTTTCTAAAGTGGACTCTTCCACATTTGAATCTAGTCAGAACCAAATAGGGATTTCAGTCAAAACTCAAAAAAGAATGACAAACAGTGTAGATCCTGATGAGACGGCTCATCATGAGCCGTCTCATCAGGATCTAAACTGTTTGCGATTTTTTTTTTTTTTTTTTTTTTTTTTTTTTTGTCTTAGTTCGGTCTTGTTTTGGTCTGCAGAGCTGAAAAGATTAAACAAGAGCGATTGCAAAGCATGTAAATTTGGATTCTAGGATCACGTAATAATCTGCATTTTGCAGGATTATTTGTTATTTTATCAAAACAATCTTTCGAAACAATGGATTGCTTCAAATTAATTGGAACCGTGTAGTTTAAATATTTATAAGTTAAAAGCTCAACGTGTAGCATGCTGGGTAGAAAAATCAACAGACTACATTCTGACAAATTCCCTCCGTTTTTTTCCCAGAACAAACATGTCAAATATATCATGCAAATTAAAGAGACCATTTGCATGAATTGTCTTACCCAATTTTTCTGGAAAAAAAAAAAATAGGACAAAATGTCATCAATTTGTCGCCCACTGAATTGGCCTAGAGAACGTAAAAGGTTGAAGTTATCAGATTTTCCAGTTGTGTCTGTTTAAACATCACACGAATGAAATATGACGCTAGCTATTTCCTGGAAAAAGCATGTAAGTATTACCCATATATGCCCTCTGTTTTCACCTACCGCATGTTAAAACTAATGAACTGATATGCAAAACTATTAAATATTTGAGGAAACATGTTGTGAAATCTAATTAGCAATATTCTCACTTTTGTTGCCATGGTAATAATTTATGTTTCACACAATCCATGTACACTCTGTTAACCATTTATATCTGCTTTCCACAAAGTGGTATCTCGCAAGCAATACAGACTCAGATCAGACGCCGCAGAACGCGGCGTCTGATCAGAGTCTGCATTGTTTGCCATCAAACTACACAGAAACAAAACGTCTAACGCCATTATGGATGGGTTTCTCAAAAAGGTAATCCAAAAGGTAAACCTCGGACGACGACACCAGTGCCAGACGCCCGCCCGTCCGGACATCGCTATTTTAAAGGACGGATGTTTTGAAAAAAAAAAAAAAATAAATAAATAAAAAATAAAATAAAAAAAAATGCAACAGTGTAAAACACTCCATAATGTACTGAACGGGTCAATCCAGCTTCCAAGATGGAAGAATCCATTTAGCAAAAAATGGGATAACTCGCTATATCACGGATACTTGGGGTCAAGTGAGCGTTCTGGCCCAAACTGATCTCTTGCATTCCTTATAGGTTTTTGCATTTTACAATATCTCGCACACCTCTGCTAATCATAAAACGAGTTTAGAAAAGACAACGTCTGAAAAACAAAAACCAAAAATAATGAAAAGGGCTGTTATATATATATATATATATATATATATATATATATATATATATATATATATATATATATATATATATATATATATACTCAGTCGACCGTCTCGTTATCTCGAAGTCCACGGGACTCCCTGAAACACTTCGAGATATCCATACCTCGGCATATCAGATTTGTAGAACTGAGGAAAACAGTAAATCGAACAACCACATTTAATAAAATGAATAAGCAATTTGACTCCTGAAGTTAGATATATTGAAAATATTGTGGAAAAGGGGAGAAAGAGCAATTTCTCCTCTTTTCCACAATAGTTTGTTACTTGTTGTAAGATTTCCATGATAAAACAGGGACCAGATTTTCACTTCGAGATAAGCGGTTATTCTAGATAAGCGAGGTCGAGATAACAAGAGTCGACTATATATATAATATGTACATTTAAACTGTTTCTGTTGCTACTATGATTAAACATGTTGTCTGAGGTATTCGTAGAATATTCGAATTTCTAACACCCCTGCTCGTGTTGTTCCTTATTTGTCTTTACATTTCTAGCCGTGCTTTATCTAAGGCATTTGAGCATAGGAATTTCGTCGTGCGCTATCGACGGGAAACCGATCATATTACTGTTTATTATGTATATGAATGTTTCGGCCAATATTGTATGCTAATCTAGCGTCCATAGTTACCAGGGGGCGAAACTTTCGTAAATATGATTAGTTTCCCGTCGATAGCGCGCGACGAAATTCCTGTGCTCAAATGCCCTAGATAAAGCACGGCTAGAAATGTAAAGACAAATAAGGAACAACACGAGCAGGGGTGTTAGAATCGAAAATAGCAGAGCCTCCTACATCACACACCGTGCTACTGTTCATATATATAAAGCTTACTTTTCGAAATCGTCCGGGGAGGCAAACGGTGATATCCGAAAAATAAGCCGTTTCTGTTATCAGATTTGTTTCCCTTTAGGCACCGCTAGCGTGTTTGAAATTGCCGTTATTGGGATACACTTGCTAGATTGTCTGCCATTTTTCTACAATGGGGTAGGGGACAACTATTTGGACTTCCTGTTTGCTTTTCTGCACACAAAGACCCTTCTGAAAAGGGGTTTACTCTAAACGAAAAGAATTTGCTTCCGAGTAGAGCAAATTCTTCCCCTCGTAGAGTAGACTCCCTATTCAGAAGGAAGCTCCCTTGAAAGTGTATCCGCCACTTAAATTCGCGCCCCTAACCTTTTACCACATTTTCATCTATACCTGTCATATCAGTTCTCACATTCAAAAAATGGTTTCTTATATAAGACTGGGCCCAGTTGTTCAATGAATCGTTAGCTTAACGAGCTCGTTAATGACAAGCTCGTTAACTGTTGTAGCTCAGGTATTTTCATATTCATTGATACTTTTGCTGCAAAAATGTAAAAATGTCAATATTTGCGATAATTTAAGATGTTCACATATATTTGCGATAATTTAGATGGAAAGTTTCACGACACGTTAGCAAAAACTTCGTAAAGTTTTGAACAACAGGGCCCAGATCTTCTATGGCGCTTAATTAATATATTATGACAAACACTGTGAACCTAGATCAGATCATTCAACCATTTCTTGATAGAGACATCACCAGGAAGCCAAACTGGCTAAAATTTTAGGATTTGTATAAACTTTGCAAAAAGTTTAGCACTAATGGGATTTCGCAGTTTTATCCTAGGTATATTTTAACCCTTAAAGTGCTGGGATTTATAGCAAACAACATTCTAAAATTGATAATGTCATTTTTCAGAGAAAATCAGACTTGACATTTCATGTAATACCAGGCCTTTCTTTTCTCTGAAAATAAAAAATAATTCTTTTTTTTTTTTTTTTTTTTTTTTTTTTGATTAGCCCTTTAAGGCTTAAAACGCATCATTATAGTTCAATCCCGTTCACAAGAGCTAGTATTTCTGCAAAAAATAAAAATGATCGAGATATTTAAGTTTAAAATAAGTACATTCATATACACCGTTTTGTAGGACCCTCATACGGTAAGGAGTGAATGTCTAATATTTAGGGTAATGATGGTAGTATCGTTTTTGGGTCGGTCGTATTGTTTACAATCGACCTTAATTACACAGACACCAAAAATTTCCTGAAGGTTGTTATCCAAGTGATTATCATTGACCTATGAAAACAAACCGCGCGACAGATGGACCAACCAATTGTTCACGACATGAAACCCACAACCTGTAGTCTCCGAACCGATTTCTTTTCCCAAACTGAACGTTTTTGGATCGACTGAGTAGCAATGTTTCTGAAAAATCCGAGTAATATTGCTGTTGTCCACATGACAAATTTTATCCACACAAATAGCCCTTGTATAAAATCCTGGTAATTGTTAGCCGCACTATTACTGTCGCTGTGATATCAGAGTGCTGTGGCGTCTAATCAGGGTCTGCACCGTTTGCTTAACTTACAGGAAGTTAAGGGTTAAATGAAACAGTCTTAAGTCCCCGTTCAGGGCCGTCTTCCCCGCCTACTCTCAGAGACGATCAACCGTGTTTTGATTTCTAATCCTTAAAGCGCTAACCACAAAGTGCAGAGGACATCATTTGATTTCCTTATTTAGTTTTTATTTTTTAGAGAAAATAAGGCTTTACATTTCATGTGAATATTCATTTGAAATGCCAAGTCTTATTCTGTTTTCGGAAAAATAATATAACACATATATAGAATGTCGTCTGCTACAATTTTGCTTAGTGCTTCAAGTTAAGCCGGTCAACGTATAAAAATTGAAAAAAAAAAAAATAATAATAATATAGTGGGAGTAAAGTACAGAACGCCGCTTACGAGTGGTTCATTGTCCAGGTTTTTATCCAGTAGATCGTTCTGAAAATACCTTTACATTTGTGTCACATGTCACATGATTCTGGGAACAGAAGTACTTCATGTACTTTCCGTTCGTACTTAGCTTGCTGGGTAAAATATAAACAGACGACATTTTTTAATACCTTCTTAATTTTTCCATTGCTTGAAATGTAAAAGCTTATTTTCTGAAGAAAATAATAATAAAAAAATATCATCAATTTGTTGTATGCTAAATTTGCCCAGAGAGTGATTAAGGTTCACGCTACATAAACAAATATACATGAGCAGAAGCTGAGGATCAAATTTAACCCATTTATGCCGAATGGACGCTTCTACCTAAACTCTTTGGACTGGTCCATTTCCAAAAGAAAAGGTGTCTGATTATTTTCATTATTATCATGTTTTACAGAAATTACTATATTTCATGCAAACAGAGTAGACACTGATCAGACGCCGCGTTCTGCGGCGTCTGATCTGGGTCTATAATATTTGCTAATGTCCCTTTTTACGGTACTTAATGCATAAGCGGGCTAAATAGTCTAGCCGGTCCCGGTGGCACAGTCGGATGCACGTCCGACCGATGATCAGGAGGTCGCAGTTTCGATCCCCGCCGGGTCCGGCAACATTTTTTTTCGTGGAGATTGATCATGAAATATTTTCTACGGTCATTCACTCCTGCTGATTCAAGAAGGACTTTTGTCAGCATCTTGCGAAAGAATGTGCATAAGTATTGGTTAACCGCTTAGGGGACTTGCCCAGAAAAGTGAGGTTAGGTAAACTGACCGGCTCGACATGACCTTAATAGTGTTGACTGGGGCGTCACATGCCAAACCAATCAACTAAATAGACGAAACTTTTAAATATAATATTCCTTGTCCTAGAAAACAGAACTTTAAAATTCATGTGAATCGTCTCGATTTGCAATAAATGTTAAGCCATAATAAAAAAAAATAAATAAAATAAGTAAAAAAATAAATAAATAAATAAAATAAATAAATTTAAAAAAATAAAGAAAAGAAATCTGTGACTTGATCGTCTGTTAATTTCGTGATAAACAATCTAAGAGCTAAAATTTTCCATGCGTCAGGGGACAATTTGCTTACAGTGATTTATCTGAGATTTTTGGGTCGATTATTTACAATCGAACCATAGTATACATACACCAAAATTTCTTAAGGTTGTTGTCCAAGTAATTATCATTGACCAATAAAATGAAACCGCACGTTTGTACAACATCCAGGTAACGATTATTTATAGCCGCGCTATTCTTGTCGCTGTGACGTCAAAGTGTCGTGCAAAGATTGGACTGGGACACTGGCAAACAGCGCAGACGTAGATCAGACGTGGCAGAACGCGGCGTATGATCAGGATCTGCATTGTTTACCTAAATTACACGAAGTTAAGGGTTAAATCAAATAGTCTCCGTTCAGGACCACTTTCCCAGCCTACACTCAGAGACAGTCAGTGCTGTCAGTGCTTTGATTGACAAGATACCTTTTGTGACGCCCTGTGTGATTCCCTGCACGTATGACCTCTTCCAAAATGGAATCTACTCTAAAAGAATATAATTAAGAATAATCTTAATGGAAAACACAATGTTGATGACTGAAGATTTTTTTTTTATCTCAGATGAAAAAATCTTGGCAAATCATGCATTTTGATATAAATTTGTTCAAAATCGGATTGAAACTAAGGAAGTTAAAGACGTTTAAAGAGTTCAAAACCATTTATTAAGGCGCCGCCATTCTGAATATCTAATGAGGTTCTAAACATTTCATAATATTAAATAGATATTTTTTTTTCTGAGAGACATTAACCCATTTATGCCTGGCGTCCCATAAAAGGAACATTGGCAAACAGTGTAACCCAGATCAGCCGCCGCACAACACGGCGTCTGATCAAGGTCTACACTGTTTACAGTAAGTTCAGTAGTTTCTACAAAACATGGTAATAAAAACTAATCAGGCACCCCTTATATGGGAAATGAACTTGTCCAACAAATTGAAGTAGAGGAGTCCACTCGGCATAAATGGGTTAATGAGGTTTCTAAGCGAAATCAATAAATGCCTGAGAATAGAAATACAGTGGTTGCAGATTGTTAGAAATCTTATTTATATAGGTTTTCCATATTTGATTAACCCAAGTCCTGCTGAACCCGGATATGCCCTGTCTTTGAAAACAGTGTAGATTCAGATCAGTTGGCTTCTGTAGAAGTCAACTGATTTGGATCTGCACTGTTTGTCATTAAGTGTGAGAATTTTTATCAACCTCTGATTGGCTGAAAATAAGAAGTGGGCGGGCATCTTATTTTATTCAGCAGGACAGGGGTTAAGGCTTTATTATGAGATAAAGGTTTAATAAATATTCAAAATGGCAGCGCCTATAAAAGCTAGTTTTGATACCAGTGAACCTTGATAACTTATTTATTTTTCATCAAATATTGAATTTGCCTCAAAATGCAAGGTTGGTCAAGCTCTCTTTTGCATCTCAGATATATTATCCATCGGCATTGTTTTCTCATTTAACAGGAATCACTTTGAAAGAGCCAAATCAGTTTGAGGGAAAATGAGGCTATTTTTTTTTTAAATAACGGTGTCTCATAGAATTTCTCTCTGTAGCAGAGTAAAGATTTAAAAAAATAACGCAAGCTTTCAGAATTTCCTTCCAAAGGATCAGTTTTAACCCTTAAAACGCCAAGGAAACCTGCATCTGAAAATGTCGTCTGTTTATGTCGTCTGCTGAATATTCTTGCAAACTTTTCAAACCTATTTTTACATACAGGCAAACAATGTGGACCCAGATCAGACTGCTCCTTTGACTGCTCCTAAAGAAGCAGTCTGATCTGGGTCCACACTGTTTGCAAAAATGACTTTTAAAGTAACTGACAGAAGACAAAGCAGACGACAATAGTTGTGACTGGCGCTTTAAGGGTTAAATAAGTTATTGTTCGGCCGCGCCATGCAAAATTGTGTTTTCGGGCATATGCGGACAGCGAAGGCCCAGATCAGCCTGCGCATCCGATGAGTCTGATCAGGACTTTCACTGTCCGCCCACAGAGTCATTGGCTATTACAGAATGTATAAAGGAAGAGCAAAGGTCAGGATTATACTTTGCGCATGCCCAATGATGATACGAATGCGCATTCCGCGCATATTCGAAGGCACTTTTGCGCTTGACTCGGTCCATATGAAAAGTTTAATAGTTCAAGTTATTTTTGTATTTGTATTTCTAATAAATTTCTTTATAAATCATGAAATGTCATCATATTCTGTAAATATGAGATATCAATTACTGCAATTTTAAATCGTCATTCACGAAAGCAGCAGACGAGTCTCTGACTTTTTAATTGATATTTTCTGAGTAAATAAGGCCAGACTTTCCATGTGAATCATCTGTCTAACAGCGGATTCACATGAACTCACAAACTTTTTTCTCTGAAAATTTAAACATTTCAGAATTACGTCTTTTACAATTTTGAAGGGCGTTTTAAGGGTTAAAACAAAAAACCTGCTTGTTATATAAAATGTTTCGTAAGTGCGCCAACCATACGATTCACATGTCAAGCCTTGCCTTTTCTGAAAACTAAAAACAAAAACAATATATATATATGAAAGCAATTTAGGATGATCTACAATTTTAAGTGGTGCTTAAAGGGTTAGTATCAAACTTTTCGAAAGCTATTGCCTACCATCCAAAGTTATTGTCGTCTGCTGTTCCTGTAACTGGTGTTATAAGGGGAGTGAATGCACTTTCAGGAGTGACAATACTGTAAAAATCGTTTTACCCTTTTCTGAAAATTGAGTCTACTTTAAAAGGGAAGAATTTGCTCCCCGTGGGAGCAAATTCTTTCCTTTTAGAGTAGACCCTTTTAAGAAAGGGCTTAGTGTGCAGGAAAGCAAACAGGAAGTCGCAAAATTTATCTCCCGTATAAAATATGGCGGACAAAACGTCAAGTGTATCCAACCTCCTTAGGTTAAGACTAAACATATGTTCTCAGATCGCAGCCCTCTTAGATTAAGACTCAACGTATGTTCTCAGATCCTTTTCGTTTGGCGTGGACTAATTAATCTGTGCGTGTTATTTAGGCTTATTATCTTCATTTAAGGAAATTGTCAAAAAATGTTATTTCGTATTTTCCAGGGAAAACAGCTTAATCGTATTACAGAAATCTAATTAATGTAACAAGCAAATGCGGCCATTTCAACAACAACGTCAGAAAAGTACCTTCGGCCATTTTCGCCCTGCGAAGATTCGGATCAGCTTGCGCATTCGCGCAGTCTGATCTGAATCTTCACTGGCCGCATTTTGGATAGCCATGGACGCAATGTTTCTACAAGCGGACAACGAAGACTCTGAGCACACTGCGCGGATTCGCAGGTTGATTTGAGTCTTTGCTGGGCGCACCTGTTAGAAGGTACGTTTTCTCTCATTGTTGCCCATTTAATTCAATATAATTTTGAACGAGAGCAAGAGAGAAGCGGCATTTCTAGCAAGCATACAACGTTCAAACAACGTCGTTTCAACGTTGATTCAACGTGTTGACGTTGAATCAACGTTGAATCGACATTGTTTCAACGCTGTGTACCTCCTGGGTTGTATCGTGTGCGAAAAACAGGGGTCTATATTAGCAAGTGCGTCTGTGCAGCGAGATGATGATGATATAGCGATTTACGTCTCTTTCAACAATGTTTAAGTCATATCGAGACGACAGTAGTGTGATAATGAAATCTCTGTGCAATAAAGCGCCGTGAAGGCATGAGCTGAATTACGCAGGACTTTGCGTAGCGCTTTTAATGAGCATTTACAACATATGCTTTTGTGGAGAAATCAATAAAACAGTTATTTTGATACCTATTTATGGAGAGCTATGTTAGCCATTTTATTTTCACCATATATTATGGGGAATGAGGAGTATTTTGGTTATTAAACAAAATGAGACATATTTATGCAGTAGTTAAAACACATGGAAAATCTGATTGATAAACTGTAAAATTCTGAAAATCGGTCTAAAGCTGTAGACCCTGTGCAGTGAACCCTCGTTACAACGACAACATCTGTTCCTAAAGATATTGCCATTAAAATGAATTTGCTGTTGTAAAGAGAATACTTAGTGAGCAGAATGATAACAAATGCCATGTTTTATTCTTATTTCTTCACATAAGGTATGTTTTGGATATTTGTTAGAATCGCCTCAATAAGGCGATTCTAACAAATATACAAAACATATTTTGCTTGAAGTGTTGAATGATAATATTCCTGCAATATTTTTGATTAACTGTCACCTTTTGGGAGAGGGTTTCAGTGCTAGTCAAATTGTCGGTATATCTAATTTTGTCGTTGTATCGAGTGTCGGTATAATGAGGATTGATTGTATACAACCACATTTTCACTATATATTAAGGGGGAACATGGGATAAAAGTCTATGGGGACTTGGTAGATTTACCACCAGATTTTACACTGGAGTATGCTTTCGCATTCCTGCATTGCAGACTTGTAAGAGATGGGGAAAATCCCGGATGTGAATTCATTGTTGATCCACAATGCATCACTGACTCAGATGTTGCCATTAAAATGAATTTGCTGTTGCACAGGATACTTAATGAGCAGATTGATATGTAAGAACGATCTTGTTTTGTTCTGATTTCCACATATAACATATGTTTTGGATATGTGTTAGAATCGCCTCTCTGATGCGATTCTAACAAATATCCAAAACTTATGTCTCTTTAAAGTATTAAGTACAATATTCTTGCATTATATGTAATTAATTGTTACCTCTTAAGCGAAGGTTTCGTGACAGTCAAATTGTCATTATAACGAATTTGTCGTTGTATCGAGTGTCAGTATAAAAAGGGTTATCTGTATAAACTTGTCTACAGCTAAACCCCGTGACTAGTTGAAGCACTGAATAGTATGGAAAAGAATAATATTCTAATTGGGTCTACACGGTTTGTTCAGGCCTGTCTGTCCGAAACGGCAACAGTCAGTCAACTTTACACCCTGGCTGCCAAAGCAAATAAAATTTTCGGTATTCAAGCGAACGAACAACCAACTTCCCCATTTAGCTGCTAAATGAAATTCGAATTCATATCAAAACGTCAACTAGTGGCTTTTATATTCTCAAGAACAAAAAAACATAAATAGAATTCCTGGGTCATGAGGCCTGAATCGCTCGCCTGAGTTTAAGAATGCTTACTTACAGCTTTACATCACGAAAACATGCCTATAAAATTGTGACCCCCATAAGCCCCACTTTTATATAGTAAAACTGGGGTTTACAGGCGTATACATTAATTTTCTTATTTCTGCTCAAAAACATAGATTGTAGGTACTCGTTAGAACCTCCTCGACGAGGCGGTTCTAACGAGTACCCACAATCTTTGTTTTGAGCAGAAATATGTAAAATATCAGAATTTTTTATCTGAAAATTTTCATTTTTTGGTGGTAAAATTTCCAGTATATTTGAATAGGCATGTTTTCGTAATGAGACAGATTGCTAGAAAATAAAATAAAATAAAAAAAAAAATAAAAAAAAAATAAAAAAAAAAGAAAGAAAGAAAAAAAAACAACAAAAAAAAAACAACATGATGACTGTATTTCTCCCAAAGTGTATTATTTTTATGTAAGTTTTCTTAACATATTTCTTTTTTATTTATTAGTTACCATTTTACCCTAAATATAGCCAGTTTCAAACAGCTTCCGTACTTTTCCGTAAATGACACGTGGCACAATGTCATATGATAAAATCGGCCAATCGATCTCGGAATAAGAATCATGGCGGGCGCTTCATTGCGACAAAGAGCATTATCTTTCCAAGGCACATGATTGATTGATTGTGTTGGGGTTTAACGACACGTCAACCCTCGTATGTCATTTTGTGTCGTTTCCCAGAGAAAGGCAGAAAACAGATAGGAGAGATAGTAGAAGAGAAGAAAGAGAGGAACAGGGAAGAAAAAGGAACAGGACTGAAAGTGAAGAAACAGAAGAAATAAAAACATTCCCCCTCTACCCTTACCTGCTACAAGGATAGCAGGTCTTGCCCATCTGTAAGCCATTATCAGTTGGACGCCCCGATGACGTAAGATATACGACACCTTCGCACCTTCCGACCACCCCTCCAAGGCAAACGGAAACAAACTAAGGTTATTTCCTTTAATTTGATGGCTTTTGCAACCCTTTACACGGCAGCGGGTAGGCATTATCGCTGGAAAAAATACTTTAATTCTGCCAGAGTTCCCTAAAATACTGGGCGCGGCCATTTGGTTTTTATTCCGACTAACTGATCAAGTAAATCTCGCTTCCGAAAGCGATCGTAGATATAGGGGACTTTCCGTTAAAAGTCGGAGAGAAATCGGCTATTAGGACACCTTAACTCCTTACCATAAAAGTCCTAGGTTAGAACAACTCTTTTCTTTAATGCCAGTTGATGGATCTAAAATTGCTGGGTGATTGGTAAACAGTGTAGACCCTGATCAGACACCCTGATCAGACACCTTTTAAGCAAACTTTACTTCCCTACTCAAAGAGGGCCCCATCTAATTTGATTTAAATTAACACGGCGGCTTCCTATGAGGTAATGTTTAAAACGTGGACGTACGGACGAACAATGAACAGCAAATTATGACTGTAGCTCATCGTGGGCGTCACTCATTTAGTCTAAAAAGAGCCGTACTAGGCGAAAATGCGGCTTAGGAACATGCACGAACAGCGAATGCCAAATTCATACTACGCGGATGCGCAGTCCGATCCGAGCCTTGGCTGTCCGTTGCCAGAATCATCGCATACTATAGAATATATCAATGAAGAGCAAAAGACCGGATGTGACCTTGCGCATGCGCTGGATGGTGTGATTCCGCACAATTTGCGAATGCTCAGGCACTTTCTCGCTTCAAAGACGCGGCCCAAATATCATTACAGAGTGAAGCTTTACATTTTAAGTGAATTTCGCGTAATTTAAGCTTCAATCATTTAAAGATAAAGTCATTAAATATTAGCAAACTAAAGTTACATATTAGCAGAAACATTTAAGCCGCAACGTGAGTAAACGTGCCTTCTGACATGTGCACCTAACGGAGACTAAAATCAGCCTGCACAGTCTGCGTTGAGTTTTCGTTGTCCACATGAAGAAACTTTGCATCCTTGGCGATTAAAAATGCGCCCTGTGATGGTTCTTATCAGACAACGCGAATGAGCAATCTGATCTGAATCTTCGCTAGGCGAACATGTCCGAAGGTAGGTTTTCTGACATTGCGGTCAGTTTACCTAACCACACGTATACTGGGCAGGCTTCTAAGCGGTTTACTAGTATTGTGCACATTCTTTCGCCAGAAACTGACAACTGCCCTTCTTGACTCAGCGGAAGGGAGAGAATGACCGTAGAAAATATTTCATGATCAATCTCCACGAAAGAATGTTGCCGACCTCGGCGGGGGTTGAACCCGCGACCTCCTGGTCTCCAGTCGGACGGCGCATCCAACTGAGCCACCGAGGCCTCTCGTTCCTTTACTTGTAGTCTTATTTTTTCCTAAAAAAATAGGGGGTTGGCATTTCATTCAAACAGTCTTTAATAGGGGTTGGCGTTTCATTCAAACAGTCTTTTATAGAACAGAGGTTGGCATTTCATTCAAACAGTTTTCGTTGGAGAAAAACAAAATGTTAATCAGTATTTTCTAAAAACAAAAAAAAAACAAAAAAAAAATTGTCCTTATTTATCCCTTGCTCAAGATAAGGCATTTTTTCAACAGAAAAATATTGAATTATTTTCTTATTTCTGAACGAAAACATATGTTGTGGGTACTCATTAGAAGCGCCTCGGCGCTTCTAATGAGTACCCACAACATATGTTTTCGTCCAGAAATAAGAAATATTTCTGAACGAAAAACATATGTTTTCGTCCAGAAATAAGAAAAAAATATTACAGCGATACCCCATTTATCTGTATCTATGTTTGTCGCATGCCAGTTTCTCCCAGAACATGCTTAAGATTAACTTTTCCAATTTTATCTGACATGTAACGTTAGAAAAGGTCCCTAATATAAGGAGCGAACAGCGACGGCGCAGATCAGCGTGTGCACGTACACAGTCTGTTTGAGGGCATCTCTGTTCGCCGAACTATCCTTCAGTGTCTTTTGATCCTATAAGAGGGCAACGGAGCCCCTGATAAGGCGATGCGGGTGGGGTTAGGGGAAGGGGCAAATACGACAGCTGATTTGAGCCTGTTGTCTAAATATGACATATAGGGACAGGATATACCATATAGATTTTCCGCCATATTTAACAAGATAGATATATTGTGACTTCCTGTTTGCGTTCCTGCCCATCAAGTCCCTTCTGAAAAGGGATCTACTCTAAAAGGAAAGAATTTGCTCCCCTTGGGAGCAAATTCTTTTCTTTTAAAGAAGATCCTTTTTTTCAGAAAGGAGGCAAAGTATTTTGACAGAGCTGTATCAAATCCCCATAAAGGCGATTTTCCTGACTTGCGTAGCAATCCTATCCTATTTGAGTAAAAACTGATAATTCGCCTTGTTATTGTAGAATTCCATTAGGAACACGCAATTAGGTATAAAATACTTGATTAACGTTAGCAGGCTTTTCAGGCAAACACCCTTTTAGATGATGGAACACAAATTAGCAAATCAGCACAAATACTTTGCGATCAAATAAGAACCAGACCAACTTACTTCGCGTTCGTCATTCGTGTACCAACGCCATCTGGTCATGTATTTTACCTGTTCTCTACATCCAAATACTGTGTGTGGAGGACAGGGAACCAGGGTCCGAGGACTGACTTTTGCCTCAAGCGCAAGACAAAAATTAGTCCGCCTATCCTGGTTCGCGGACTGACTTTTGCTTCAAGCGTAAGACAAAAATTAGTCCGCCGATTCTGGTTCGTGGACTGACTTTTGCCAAAAGCGCAAGACAAAAATTAGTCCGCCTATCCTGGTTCGCGGACTGACTTTTGCCTCAAGCGTAAGACAAAAATTAGTCCGCAGATCCTGGTTCGCGGATTGACTTTTGCCTCAAGCGTAAGATAAAAATTAGTCCGCCGATTCTGGTTCGCGGACTGACTTTTGCCAAAAGCGCAAGACAAAAATTAGTCTGCAGATCCTGGTTCGCGGACTGACTTTTGCCTCAAATGCAAGACCAAAATTAGTCCGCCGATCCTGAGGCGCATTTCTTTATCTTGAAAGTGAAACATGCTCCGGAGTTTTGTTTATTTTTTTGTTGTTGTTGTTGTTTTTTCACCTGTCCTTTGCCTGGACCCGAAACATACTTTTGAATCAAGTGATGAATTTGATTGATTGTGTTGGGATTTAACGAGACGTCAACCCTTATGGGTCATTTTGTGTCGTCACCCAGAGAAAGGGAGAAGAGAGATAAAAGAGATAGTACAGGGGATGATAGGTAAGGACAGGGGAGAAAGAAGAAAATGAATGAAAGTGAAGAAATAGAAGAAATAAAAACATTCCCTATCTACCCTTACCTGCTGCAAGGATTGCAGGCCTTGCCCAACTGTAAGCCAATCTCAATTGGACACCTCGGTGACGTAAGATACACGACACCTTTGCCTCACCCAACCACCCCCAATCAAGTTTTGAAACATGAACCATTCAGATGTCCTAAATTGTTGGTGCATTTTATCGCATTTCTGCTAAAAACAACAACAAATACTCCAACACTTCACAAGCAAATACATTAAATATTCGTGAAGATACACAGCAGACTGTCCTATTGCAAAACAAAAATAGTCTTACAGAATATGTGCAATTCCAATCACCAGGATCCTTTTTTTTCACTACGAATGGTCTGAATGTCAGCCTGTAATCATGTATTCTGATCAGACCGCAAATATCTACAAGCAGCATGACACACATTGTAATTTCAAAACGCAATCTTCACATTACGAAAACACGCCTACTCAAATATATTGAAAATTTTACCACCAAAAATTGAAAGTTTTCCGATAAAAATTCTGATAGTTTTCATATTTCTGCTTAAAACATAGATTGTGGGTACTCGTTAGAACCGCCTAGCCGAGGCGGTTCTAACGAGTACCCACAATCTATGTTTTAAAGCAGAAATAAGAAAAATAATGTATACCCTTGTGAACCCCAGTTTTACGATATAAAAGTGGGGTTTAAGAGGGTCAAAATTATATAGGTATGTTTTCGTGATGTGTTTTTTAAAATAGCTGAAATATAGACCCGACTCCTAAAACCATGATCCAAAAACAAAATCCGGTTTCGGGTACAAAAATGCACTGGTTACATGTACATGTCATCCTACACCTAAGTTAAGATAAGGTAGCTTTTACTGGTGTCCGACGTTTGTTTCCTGGTTATTGCGTGCGCCAAGAGAATTTCGAAAGACCCCTGTGGAGTACAATGACCAGAAATGGCACGAACACTGGCTTGCATTAAAATAGAAAACTAACGAGTTCCATTTATCGCCTATTTATAGTCCAATAAAGTAAATCCTGGAGCTTTGAGCATGCATACAGACAAAATTGATCTATCCACACTGATACGGATCAGCAAGCGCTTGCGCGAAATATTGCCAGGATCTTGGCCGTTCCTAAACAGACTGGTTGGTTTGAAGTTTAACGGCCCAGTCAACACTATTAAGGCCATCGTGACCTAGCCACACTTTTCCTTGGCAGGCTAAGTCCTCTAAGCGGTTGACTAGTACTTGTGCACATTCTTTCGCCAGAAACTGACAACTGCTCATGTTAAATTAGTGGAACGGGGAGAATGACCGTAAAAATAGTTCATGATTAATCTCCGCCAAAGAATGTTGCCGGACCTGCCGGGGATCGAATCCGCGACCTCTGATCACCAGTCGGACGCGCATCCGACTGAGCCACCGAGGCCGGTTGTTCCCTAATTAGATCTACATTGCAAAGTCCAAATATTTTACAGTTCAGGGCCCGGTTGTTCAAAGCGGCGTTAGCTTAACGAGCTCGTTAAGGGTCATTTCGTTAACTGTTTTAGCACATTCAATATACAGTTTTCTGATATTTTAGCTACTCACATTTTTTCAGCAAAAACTTTCAGCATATTTGCGTATCACTCGATGTAAATTTTAACGAATCGTTAACTAACGATGTCGTTAGCTTTGAACAACTGGGCCCAGATTGCGAAGGTCGTCAGTGTCTTTTGATCGCTTTTTGTATTTAACCTTTTTGTATTTAACCTTTACCACTCTCTCGGCATTTTCAGCAGACGACAAATTGATGATATTTTTCTTATTTTTCCCAGAAAACAGGATTTGACATTTCATGCAAAGTGTCTCCTTAGTGTTTTCTGGGAAAAATAAGAAAAATATCATCAATTTGTCGTCTGCTGAAAATTTTACCCAGAGTGCGAAGCGTTAAAGGAGTACGAGCATGAAGGCCCAATGTTTGCCCCTCCTGAACAGATATATTTCTACATATTTTGTTCCTTTATCAAACAAATATAAATGGAATTATGTGTCAGAGCCCCCTGAGGAAAATATATGAGGTCCGGCAAAGTCCAGTATTAGCTACGATCTATACGATTCAATACCATCAAAAATTTACTTTGCTAATACACGAAAAATGGTCAAAAAATGAAAATTGTGCCAAAATCAATTTTTTTGTGTGTTTGTTTTGAAGACCGACTTGAGTTTCAGGAGTTTTAGGGCTCACGTTTTGATAAATGAACAAAAAATATGCCAGTTTTGACATTTCTGGCGAATTTCTATACTTTGTTAGTATAGAGCACATCTGAATACCAAAACGATCTTGATGTAGATCTTCTCACAGACTACTATGTATTCATTACGAAAACACGCCTATTCAAATATATAGAAAATCTCATCTCAAAAACTGAAAAATTTCAGACAAAAAATTGATGTTTTTTTCTTATTTTTGCTCAAAACATAGATTTGGGTACTCGTTAGAACCGCCTCGCCGGTACTCGTTAGAACCGCCTCGGCGAGGCGGTTCTAACGAGTACCCAAAATCTATTTTTTGAGCAAAAATAAGAAAAATAATGTATACCCCTGTAAATCCCAGTTTTACTATATAAAAGTGAGGTTTAAGGGGGTCAAAATTATATAGGTATGTTTTCGTGATGTCAATATCTTTTTGGTGTTCAGATGTGCTCTTTACTTTGGTTTAATATTTTTTGCTGGAAAAAAAATATGAGTAGCTTTTGCATTTGCAAAGGCTACTCACATTTGTTCAGCAAAGATAACTGTGAATTAGATATTGTACTGACTAGATCAGTTAACATTTTGACCACTAACGAGCTCGTGGGGCTAACGTCGTTTTGAACAACTCGGCCCTGGGGTAAAAGTTATTAAATAGCTGAAAATGGAATTTTTGCAGCAAGTTTCTACAAATTTAAAGTCTTTTTGTCGCTAAGAAAGGGGCCATTTAGGAAATAAAAGCACCGCAAGCATAATACCCCACCACAGCAATTATTTGTATTAATGTTATCGTTGCGAAATCTGGAAAGAAAATGACGGAGGAACAGATAACAATCCAAAACGAGATCTTGATAATATCAATGCATATATCAAGTTTGGTTAAAAGGCCTTGTTAAGTTATCGTCCGGAAACGAAAATATGGGCGTGTCTCGTAACTCCGTAAAATTTCGACGAAATCTGCCCGTTAACAATTCTAAACCAGGCCTCCTTAACGTCAATGCACATAGCAAGTTTGGTTAAAATCCCTTGTTATTTACTCAAGTTATCGTCCGGAAACGAAAATATGGGCATGTCTCGGGCAGATAACTCCTTAAAAATTTAACGAAACTTGCCCATTAGCAGTTCCAAACCAGATCTCCTTAATGTCAATGCATACAGCAAGTTTGGTAAAAATCCCTTGTTATTTACTCAAGTTATCGTCTGGAAACGAAAATATGGGCATGTCTCCGGCAGATAACTCCGTAAAAATTTGACGAAATTTGCCCATTAAATCCCAAACCAGATATCCACAATATCAATGCACATACCAAGTTTGGTAAAAATCCATTGATGTGGCGGGGTATAAAACGAGAACCCTAACCGTAAAGTACAACCATTCCACTAAATTACAGACTTTGATTTTCAGCAAATATAGACATCCTTATTGCACGTGGTCCTTTTCTGGTTCACGTTAGCATCCCGGGTAAAAAAAAAATCAGCAGATGACATTTAAAAAAAAAAAATTCTTATTTTTTTTTCTTATTTTTTTTTCCAAGAAAACAGGCTTTGACATTTCATGCAAATTGTCTCCTTAGGCGACAGTTGCATGAACAGCCAAAGCCTTTTTCTGAAAAAAAAAATAAGAAAAAAATACCAAAGCCTTCTTCGGGGAAAAATAAGAAAAACATCATCAGTTTGCCGTCGGCTGAATTAGCACAGATAATAGAAACGGTTTAATCAGATGATATTTTAGCACTTTTATGTCATCTGCCAGGCGCATTCTGTTCATGAGAGCCTTCTGAAAAGAGATCTGCTGTGTAGGAGAATACTTTGCCCCGTCCCCCACCCTACCCCAAGGTGAGCAAAATTTGCTCCCAAGAGGAGCAATATCTTTCTGATAGACACCTTACAGAAGGGAGGCAAAACAATTTGGTCACAGTGGTCTCTCTTGAGAGTGTATCAATACCACTTAAAGGTCACGGATTGCTAAAAGTTACAGAGCGCTGGGGTCCGAGCACCTGATTGTGTCCATAAGAATACAGTGCCACATTAAATACTGTATTCGACCTAATTACCGCACCGAGCGCTCAGGTTTTGTTTCAAAATTACTGGGGAGACTTATGGTAAAATATGTATCCACCTATCCGAAGGGTACACTTAAAAAAGATCAGAAGAAATTATCTAATGATGCTAATTCGATGTTATGTGTGTATGTGTTCTTTTATCTGGTTTTCTTTTTAAAACTATACGTTGTGGGTACTCACTTGAATTGCATCGACAAGTCGATGCAATTCGAATGGGTACCCACAACATATGCCTTTATAAAGAAGTAGAAAAAAAGTACACTGGCTGTAAACTGAGGACTACGGAATTGCTTGACCGTGCACTTATATGGATATATGCGGTAATTAGGTCGAATACGGTAGTTCCAAATGTTTTGCCTGTTTCTGAATTGTGTGTTTTTGCCTGCTTTGACGCCAAAATTGGTCAAGCTGTATAACTCAGGCAATTCTGCAGTAGATAGTTGCTAAATTGTATTTTTGGGTGGTTGCTTTGAATTTGTAGATAGAAAATCGTCAGGGGTACAAATTACCCTTACACCGGCCGTGACTTCCTACGAGATCTGTGTGAGGTATCTTCGAAGAGGCGGAAGCTGACAGCATGACATATAATGTACCGTTCCGTTTCTTGTTTTGAAAATTCACAAGGGACTGCTGTCAGGCAAGTATCAAGTATTATTGCATAAAAAGCAGTGCCGCACATTATTAACAGCCGTGCATTAATCGGCGAAAAGCCGTGTATCAACAAGGCAATTCACGCGCTGTTAATGCACGGCTACGCAGCTTTCAATATGCTTGTACCGGGGCCACAAAACTGCTGCCGTCACGAGGTGTGTAGTGCCCGGCCGTAGAACGAGCATAGTCCGTGGAAATTGCGTTCGCGAGACATCAGTGAAGAGGCGAAACAAAATAGTGCAAGAAATAACGCGAAATGTAGCAAATGTTTTCAGTTTTTATGCAATAATAGCGATCGAACATGGGTTTTCAATGTA
Source organism: Anodontia alba (assembly GCA_964016985.1). Lineage (NCBI taxonomy): Eukaryota > Metazoa > Mollusca > Bivalvia > Lucinida > Lucinidae > Anodontia > Anodontia alba. The sequence goes on along the minus strand of OZ024826.1, from coordinate 50,311,223 downwards.
TTAACATTCGCCCGGTCCCTAGGGAGAAGTTGAAAACCGCGGCCTCCGGCCTCGGTTTTCAACACCTCCCTCGGGACCTGGCGAATGTTTATGCACGAAAAACCATGTTTGACCTCTATACTGAAGCCGGCCTCGGTGGCTCAGTTGGATGCATGTCCGACTAGTGATCCGGAGGTTGCGGGTTCGAATCCCGCCGGGCCGATAGCATTCTTTCGTGGAGATTGATCATGAAATACATTCTACGGCTATTCTCTGCCTTCTGTTGATTCAAGAAGGGCAGTTGTCAGTTTCTGGCGAAATAATGTGCCCAATATTGGTTAACCGCTTAGAGGACTAAGCCTGCCCAGTAAAAGTGGAGCTAGGTAAACTGACCGCGCTCTACATGACCCCATTGGGTTGAATGGGCCGTAAAACCTCACCACAAACAAACAAAAACAAGTATTGACCATTTGAAATCAAAACAAAAAAATGCGGGCTGTAGAACATTAGCAAAAATGTATAGAATATATAAGGAAAATCAAAGGTAGTCTGTAGCCTTAAAGCATACGTACATGGCACATGGAAGTAATGGTGATCCAAATAGTCTAATCTTACCTTAAAGCTGTCAAGGGCACTAAGAGTGAGCTGATAGCCCTCTGGTGAATATACACACAGGGCAGACAGGAGCTCGAACACCTGTTTCTTCACCATCACATTGTTTGTATCCAAAGCTGGAAAAGAAGAGAAAGTTGAGATAATGAGAGTAGACATCAGAATATTTGGTTTGAGATAACAGTATTTTAACATAAAAGGTGTTGATAAACACACCAAACAATAATGCCTTCAAATAGTTTTAAATAATCAGTAATTTGAGTTATCAGAGTTTGAGAGAAAGAGTCAACTACAGTAAACCTCAATGACTCGAACACCGATGGCTCCTTTACCGTGGCTAGTCGAACTCGTTTTAAGTCCCTAAGAAGTTCTTCGGACAGCTGAACAAATATTTAGGGATATCTTAGATTTTTTCTTTCTATTTTATCATGAACATATATGTTCTGTTTACTCATTAGAATCGCCTCATCGAGGTGATTCTAATGAGTACACCAACATACCAATTTTATAGAAGATCGAAAAGACATTCATATATTATTTCCGTTTGTCTCTTAACCCTGCGCTATAATTAACCTCAGAGTAATTAACCCTCAGTGGCTGGAACTACCTATATCTAGAACAAATTTCCATGGTCCCAAATATGTTCGGAAAGTCATAATTCCGAAACATATTCCGATTTCATGTAAAAAAAAAATGCACTTCAGGTTATCCATGGTGTAATGGAAATCATTAATTCATATTAATACAGACTAAACATACAAGGCCCATTTGTTGAAGGCATCGTTAGCTTAACAAACTTCTCAATGACGAACTCGTTAACTGTTGCAGCCAAGGCATTTTCAAATACATTGATATTTTTGCTGCAAAAATGTGAGTAGCTTTTACTCCCATTTTTTTCAGCAAAAATATCAATGTATTTGCCATATTTCAAGACAGAAATTTTAACGTCACGTTAGTTCACAAGTTTGCTAAGTCATTACAAAAACACACCTATTCAAATATACTGAAAATTTTATCACCAAAAAATGAAAATTTCCTGATAAAAAATTCTGATATTTTTCTTATTTCTGCTCAAAACATGGATTGTGGGTACTCGTTAGAACCGCCTCAACGAGGCGGTTCTAACGAGCACCCACAATCTATGCTTTTGAGTAGAAATAAGAAAAAATAATGTATACCCCTGTAAACCCCCGTTTTACTGTATAAAAGTGGGGTTTAAGGGAGTCAAAATTACATAGGCTTGTTTCGTGATGTTTTGAACAACTTGGCAAAAAAGTCTAAAAGAAAAAAAATATAGGAATTTGGTAGATGTACCACCAGATTATACATTGGAGACTACTTTCGCATTCCTGCATATCGACTCCCTTCTGAAGGGGTCTACTTTAAAGAGAACAAATTAGCTCCCAAAAGGAGCAAATTCTTTCCTTTCAAAATGGACCCCTTTTCAGAAGGGAAGCAGAAACAATTCTGACAAAGTTACATCTCCTGAAAGTTTATCTATTCTTAATTTCTTGAAAGGCGGAGGGCGGTTATGGTCTTATACTAAATTGTATTTACTAATATTTTTTACTTATACTAAATTTATCATTTTGCTTAGTTATCTGTATTGAGATTGACGGCTTTTTCCCTCTCGCCTCGTGACAAAAGTGTAAACCTGGGAACACTGCAAATATAGATTAGTGACATATGGCAAAATCCGACACCCGCATTCCTATATCGCACCAGAAGTGTTGAAATCCTTCGCAGGAAAAACAAATGTTCATCAACTGGAAATGACCGGTTGCTATGGAACTTGGTTTTTAAGATTTCCGCCGTTGGAATCTACTGGAGTTACATTTTCCCTCCAACCGCACCTGTTTCCGTGTGTACGGATTCACGGCCTTTATTCCAAAGTTAGATTTTTCATTTAACATGTGCGTGTGAAACTTTAATCTGACACGGGAACCATTGATAGCAACATGTAAAATATGGAGGATTAAAACATGTAATCCAGAATCACCATGGTGACACACTCACGTGCAGGGTTGTCCGTGTGTGATTAAATCATAACAAAAAAAAAGGCTTCTCTTCGCACTGCTACGGAAATTCCTGCGTTATATAATATGCAAACCGCAAAGGCCCTGGCCAGCCTGCGCACATGCTCACACAGTATTTGAAATTTTGCCGAAAACAGTGTAAACTGTGAACAGACAAATAAGTCACAATCAGTGTGCACTTATTTGCGACACAATGACCTCTGTACCGATCATAAAGATACACGCACATGATATAATAGTATTGTTTGGCGCAAAGGTTATTATGCCATGCACACTTTAAGTGTGCATGGCATAATATCCTATGCGCCCAACATAATGCTATCTGCACAGTCTTAAATAATGATCTTAACCCATTGTAGTCTGGAGACCCCGAAAGGGGTAACTGGCAAATGGTGCAGACCCAGATCAGACGCCGCAGAACGCGGCGTCTGATCAGGGTCTCCACTGCTTGCAAATAGTTCAGCCATTTTTCTTTAGGAATATCTAAACCACATAGCCTGTCATAGCTAAAATTGAAATTAGAATCTATCAATATATAGTGTGGGGAGTTCATTCAGTCTACATTGGGTTAAACAAAGTAAACGCATTTGGGTGTAACACAATGGCCCTTGTACCTATTATAAAGACAGATGCGCATGCTAAAACTAAGTGCGCATATAAAAAAAAAGGACCTGCATCCAGCAGTGTGATGTATGTAAGGCTGGCACGATTAATCGGATAATCGATTAATTCATCGATAAATTCCACAAACATGATTAACATTACAGATTTGCTAATAATCGATCATTTAATTTCTGTGTTTGTTACTTTACCGTATTTACCCTTAGTATTCAGACACCTCAACTCATTACCATACTTTATCTAAAATTTGAACAAGTCCAATTTACTACCCACTGTTGTGTCTAAATTAGCTGGGTGAGTGGCAAACAGTGTAGACCTTGATGAGTCGCCGCGTTTGTGTCGTCTCATCTGGGTCTACACTGTTTGCTCAGGCCTGTCTGACAAAACACACACAATAAAGTATAACATATGATAGAGTCATGCTTAAATAGGTAAAATTATGATCAAATCTTCAGCGATTACTAATCGATTATCAATCACAATGGCAGGACTGATAATCAATTATCTTTTCAGCTCTGATTAGCCAGCCTTAGATGTATGCAAAGACTATAATGATTAACTCACACGGTGAAAAGACGTATACCCACCATACAGATGTATGCACAGGCTTTAATATATCAAAGCCAGTAAAAACACAACTGTTTATACTTGACCGCACGCTAAGTTAACGCCCTTTAATAGTGTGTAACAAAGAAAAAACATGCAAGCAATGGTGCTGATTTCAAGACAAGCTAATCCTGCAGTTCGGACTAGTCGAGCTGCATTTTTTGATAATGGGACAAAACTCTTCTTTGGTGTAAAAATTGGGCAAATATCCTTTTAAATCAAAATGTTGCATCATTATTTTGTGTTGAAAGTTTTGGTAACTTTGAAAATTGTTTTGAAGTCTGTGGAAAAATGTTGTAAACCTGCTCCCACTGATTTTTGAGCTTTTAAATCACCGACAGGGTATTCGTAAAAACCGTAAGTTTACCTTAATTTGGCATTATTCAAGGCAATAATCGACGTTCAGTCATTTTTTCCTTTTTTTTTTTTTTTTTTTTTTTTTTTTTTTTTTCTGATTCAATGAGACATTTTGGTTTTTTACCCTTAAAATGCCAAGAAAACCTGCATCTGAAAATGTCGTCTGTTTATGTCATCTGCTGAATATTCTTGCAAACGTTTCAAACCTTATTTTTGCATATAGGCAAACAATGTGGTCTGGGTCCACACTGTTTGCAAAAATTACTTTTAAAATCACAAGCAGATGACAAAGCAGACGACAATTGTTGTGATCGGCGCTTTAAGGGTTAATTACATTCAAGACGATTTTTAAAATCCATGCGAATTTCATAAAATCTGAAATTTGAGATAAGGCTTCAAGTCGTATCCGCATGAGGGACTTTAGTGTTTATAGCGCAGTTTTATTCTTGGGAACATAAAGGATACCATCGCATGAAAATTTTGTGGAATTTTACGTTCTAAAAACGTTAAAAAAGAAATTCGACAATTTTACCATTTTTCATCAAAATTTAGGCATGAGTGAGCATATGAGGGCAACTTTTGTTAAAATGTTCTTGTACGAGAGGCAAGTTGATTTAAGCAAAACACATGCTTGAAACATTTCAATAAATGTGAAAAACAACAAATATACCGGTTGCGTTTCTAATGCCTCTAAGTATAATATGAATGCATATTAAAATACCATTTGCAGCCAACATAATGATGAATGGACAAGATAACATGAATTGACACAATGAATCGGTATTTTCATAAAACACAATGGCTTGCGCATCCATCATAATGATCTTCATGATCATGTAAAGAATTGACACAACAACATTAAGATACACATCAGAAGGCTGTAAAGGCAGTAAAGGCGTTCCATAATACTCGTACCTAATATAATTTTGACCCCCTTAAACCTCACTTTTATATAGTAAAACTGGAGTTTACAGGGGTAAACATTATTTTTTTTTTATTTCTGCTCAAAAACATAGATTGTGGTACTCGTTAGAACCGCCTCGCCGAGGCAGTTCTAACGAGTACCACAATCTATGTTTTTGAGCAGAAATAAGAAAAATATCAGAGTTTTTATCTGAAAACTTTCAGTTTTTGGTGGTGAAATTTTCAATATATTTGAATAGGCGTGTTTTCGTAATGAGACAAAACCTGTGCGATGATACACAGAGCGTTTTCGCTGTTTACGAACGGAAAGGGTGTAGTTTTCTTTTCTGGCTTTCAGAATCTAACTTGTGATGAAAAGACACACACGCACACACACACGCACGCACGCACGCACACACGCACACACACACACACACTAATCAAGGCAAATATAGACTGAACCATACGCCGATAAGTTACCGTATTTGATCTAATTACCGCACATATCCCTATAAGCGCACAGTCAAGCAGTTTCGTAGAATTCAGATTGCATTCCGTGTAATATTATCTGCTTCTTTATAATAACAGATGTTGCGGGCAATCTGAATTGCCTCGACTTGTGGCAAAACATATGGTTTTATAAACTTGTCGAGGTAATTCAAATGAGCACCTTATAAAGAAAATCAGAACACATATCACGTAAGTGTCATTAAATACGCCCCTCAGGAAGTCCTCTGCTCATATTCCTTTAAAGTGTACCCTTATTAGGAAGATATTTTACTATAATTTTTCCAGTAATTATTAAAAACTTAAGCGCACAGTGCGGTAATTAGGTCGAATACGGTAATCACACGCGTGGAAAATGTCGTTGTCACATAAATTACCGTATTTACTCTAAGTATTCGGACAGAAACGTCTGAGAAAACAATGAAGACTCTGTTAAGACGCCGCAAAATGTCCCCACTGTAAACCACTCATCCAGTAAATTTGGACACTTGCAAAGGTAGTAAAATGGACGCTATAAATTTTAGGACAAATATGGTAAGGAGCTAAGGTGTTCTAATTTTAGGGCATTCTACGGTATTTAAGGGAAATGCAAGAATGTGGTGAATACCTTAATATTAAAATGAAATACATAAGGCTCCTGCTTTCGTCGCCATTTCAGATTGTAGCAAACCTTCTGGTACAGCTCTAGAGTTAGTGGTGTTCGGACTCGATTAAAAAATTATGAGATGAACGATGCCGATAAACGACTGAACAAAGACTTTGAAAAGTGACTCAAGTTTTGTCATGAACACTTTATAGCTTTTTTTTCAGAGATGTTCTCAGTAGATACTTCTTTGAAACTCTTATCACTACTCTTACGTGGCCTCTGATCAAGGTCTGCACTGTTCGCTTAAATTACAGGAAGTTAACCCCGTTCTGGACCATTTTCCCAGCCTACACACAGACAATCGACTCACCAATGCTGTCAGTACTTTGATTTTTATTGTCGATGCTAAATATATTCATCACGAAAACATGCCTATATAATTTTGACCCCCTTAAACCCCACTTTTATATAGTAAAACTGGGGTTTAGAGGGGTATACATTATTTTTCTTATTTCTGCTCAAAAACATAGATTGTGGGTACTCGTTAGAACCGCCTCGGCGAGGCGGTTCTAACGAGTGCCCACAATCTATGTTTTGAGCAGAAATATGAAAAATATCAAAGTTTTTTGTCTGAAAATTTTCAGTTTTTGGAGGTGAAATTTTCTATATGTTTGAATAGGCGTGTTTCCATAATGACAAGGTACGGTTGTTTGTCCTTTATGTAGTACAATATCGTGACAAACTTCCAATAAGATATTTAATTCTCTACTAACTTCACTGTCATTTTTTGTAATTTGTTCGATTTTTTTTTTTATTTTGTAGAATCCGAGATTGTTTTAAATGAAGCTGAATTCATAATCCTTTAAAGTATGTTATATAACACTAAGCCATTAGAAACTTGAGCAGGTGATAAATAATCCAGTAGCAAGGCTTGTAATGCAGGGTATATATTTTCATTTTCTTTGGGATCATTGAGTCCATTTTTCCATCACGAAAACACGCCTATATAATTCTGAACCCCTTAAACCCCAGTTTTATATGGTAAAACTGGGGTTTACAGGGGTATACATTATTTTTCTTATTTTTGCTCAAAACATAGATTGTGGGTACTCGTTAGAACCGCCTTGATGAGGCGGTTCTAACGAGTACCCACAATCTATGTTTTGAGCAGAAATAAGAAAAATATCATTTTTTTTATCTGAAGATTTTCATTTTTTTTTTGGTGGAAAAATTGTCTATATATTTGAATAGGCGTGTTTTCGTAATGGTTACTTTAAAAATCAAATACCGCTGTGCCCTGTCAGCCCGGCAGACCAAAACAAATACCTTTGCAAAGAGTGTAACTCCAGTTGGGACGGCTCGTTATGAACCGTCTCATCTAGATCTACACTGTTTGCCATGCTGTGTTGATTTCTGACGGACATCCCTGTTTGCAATCATGGATATGTCCAAATTCAAAGATGAAAGAGGCCACTTCAGAAACTCAATGGTGCTAGGATTAAGCCGGTAAGCCGGTGCTCCTTGGCGGAGCCGTGGGGATGGGGGGGGGGGGGGGGGCGGAGGGGAGGGGGCGTATGCAGCATTGCAAACTACATTTTATATAATTATGAAAAAAAAATTAATACAACCCGAGTCTCCGATTTTCGTTCTTTTGTGTGTTCTTTGTTTCCAAAGGCTACACTTTAGATTTTTATTTTATCACATATCAATACATCCTAGTGAAGAAACAGGAAAATAGAAGCAGAGAGAGAGACAGAGAGAGAGAGACAGAGAGAGAGAGAGAGAGAGAGAGAGAGAGAGAGAGAGAGAGAGAGCTATTTGCAAAAAGTTAACATGAGTGTTATCAACATTTGAGCCAGCGCACGACAAAACCTACAATAAGACATGTGTGACCAGCAAAGACTCAGATCAGCCTGTACATCCACCCAGTATGGCAAGGGTTCTCGTTTATCCCTTTTTGGATAGCCTGGAGGCTGTAGAAGGCATATGCAATCAGCGAAGACTCTGATCAGACTGCGCGGATGCGCAGGCTGATCTGAGTCTTCGCTGGTCGCACAAGTCTTATTGTAAATTTTGTCGTGCGCTGATTCATTTCAAAGTTTGTGCTCTTGGCATGTGTTCAGCAGCAATAGCAAGATATGTCTCCATCCAGTAGGCACCCTAACCACAAGTCACGAACTTCAAATCCAGATTATATATCTTATCAAAGAATAGAACGAACCGCAAAACTTTATGCAAATGCTTACAGCATTTCTAAGTCTATGACATTTAGGCCGTGCCATGTGAAAACGTGTCTTCGGGCATATGCGGACAGCGAAGGCCCAGATCAGACTGCGCATCCGCGCAGTCTGATCAGGTCCTTCACTGTCCACTTACAGATTTATTGTACACTATAGAATGTATCGATGGACAGGAAACGTTCGGATGAGACTTTGTACATGCGCGGGATGAATCTGAATCTGTGCATTTTGCGCATGTTGAAAGACACCTTTTCGCTTGGCGCGGCATATGTAAACATTGTTCAGCAGCAGCAGCAGCATGCATTATCAAATGATCTACACTCATGCAGTAATAATACAGTCGACTCTCGTTATCTAGAAGTCCCAGGGACACTCTGAAATACTTCGAGACACCTGTACCTCGACATATCAGATTTGCAGAATTGTGAAAAAATAAATCGAACAACCATATTTTACAAATCAATAATGTAATTTGACCAGTGAAGTTAGAGAAATATTAAAAATATTGCGGAAAAGTGGAGAAATTCCTGCTCGTTTCCACAATAAAATATAACCTCCAAAAACTGAAAAATTTTAGATAAAAAAAAATTCTGATATTTTTCACATTTCTACTCAAAACATACATTGTGGGTACTCGTTAGAACCGCCTCAGCGAGGCGGTTCTAACAAGTACCGACAATCTATGTTTTCGAGCCAAAATAAGAAAAACAATGCATACTCCTGTAAACCCCAGTTTTGCTTTATAAAAGTGGGGTTTAATGGGGTCAAAATTATATAGGCATGTTTTCGTGATCATACTACTTTCTTCCAATATTGCCACATTTTCCCCATACAAAAGTATGCGGTTGCAAATTTCACCTTGTCCTTGAAAGGTCAATGGTCATCCTAGGATCATCATTTGACTATACTTGGTGGACCTTAAGTCCCGGATGCTGTATACCAAGATTCAGCCTAGAAGCTTTCTTGGTTCGTGAGAAGATTTTTAGGTATATTTTTACCATATATGGACATGGCGGCCTTCTTATTTAATGATGCAGAACGTTTTTAACTTTTGAACAAATTGATAATATGCCTACATTGTAAGTTTCAGCCAGCGGTCGTTGAATCATTTTCAGAAAGTGATATTACAACATTTTCCCCATACAAGAATATGGAAATGCAAATTTGACCATGCCATAGAAAGGTCAAAGGTCAACCTAGAATCATCTCATGAATCAACTTGGTAGACCTTAAATCTCTGATCAGTATACTAAGATTCAGCCTTGAAGCTTTCTTGGTTCTGGAGAAGTACTTTTTTTAGTGTTTTTTACCATATATGAGCATGGTGGACATCTTGTTTGATGATGCAGAACCGTTTTAACAAATTGATAAAACCCTTTCGACAGAAAGCCCAATGTGAAATCTGACGAAAATCGGTCAAGCTGTTTAAGAGAAGAAGACGTTTAAAGATGACGATATTTTATATATGTATATAGCCCAGCGGCAAGGGCAGATAACCCTCGGGACAATTTTTTTGCTGTAACTAAAAGTGTTAGATACTTTATCATACGTTGTAAGTTTCAGCCATTGGTCTTTAATACATTTTTAGAAACTGAATTTCAATTTTTTCCCCATACAAATGCATAGTGACGTAAATTTCACAGTAAAAAGGCCAAATGCCAACCTAGGGTCATCATTTGAACACTTGATGATCTTGGGTCCCCAATGCTCTGTAACAAGTCTTGAAACTTTCTTGGTTCTGAAGAAATAGATTTTTAACATTTTTTCACCATATATGGGCACGGCGGCCATCTTATTTAAGAATGCAGAACCTTTTGAACAAATTGGTAATACGCCTTCGACAGAAGGCCAAATGTTAAATCTGGTGAAAAGTGGTCATGCTGTTTCAGAGAAGAAGGCGTTCAAAGATTACGAGATTCCATACATGTATATAGCCAAGGGACAAGGGCAGATAACTTTGGGGGACAAAATTTTGATTGAAACTGGAAGGGTTTGCTACTTTGATCATACATTGTAAGTTTCAGCCATTGATCTTTAATAAATTTGAGAAACTGAATTTTCAATATTTCCCCATACAAATGCATAGGGACGCACATTTGACTGTGCCGTAAAAAGTTCAAATGTCAACCTAGGGTCGTCATTTGAACAAACTTGGATAACCTTGAGTCTCCAATGCTCTGTGACAATATTCTGCCTTGGTTCTGGAGAAGAAGATTTTTAAGTGTTTTCACCAAATATGGGCATGCCGGCCATTTTGTTTAATGATGCAGAACGGTTTGAACAAATTGATAACATGCCTTTGACAGAAGGCCCTGTGTGATATCTGGTGAAAATTGGTCCAGCTGTTTTAGAGAAGAAGTCGTTTAAAGATTATAAGATTTTATACATGTATATAGCCCAGGAGCAAAGGGCAGATAACCTTGGAGGACAAAAGTTTGTTTGTAACTGAAAGGGTTTGCTACTTTGATCATACATTGTAAGTTTCAGCCATTGATCTTTAATAAATTTGAGAAACTGAATTTTCAATATTTCCCCATACAAATGCATAGGGACGCACATTTGACTGTGCCGTAAAAAGTTCAAATGTCAACCTAGGGTCGTCATTTGAACAAACTTGGATAACCTTGAGTCTCCAATGCTCTGTGACAATATTCTGCCTTGAAGCTTTCATGGTTCTGGAGAAGAAGATTTTTAAGTGTTTTCACCAAATATGGGCATGCCGGCCATTTTGTTTAATGATGCAGAACGGTTTGAACAAATTGATAACATGCCTTTGACAGAAGGCCCTGTGTGATATCTGGTGAAAATTGGTCCAGCTGTTTTAGAGAAGAAGTCGTTTAAAGATTATAAGATTTTATACATGTATATAGCCCAGGAGCAAAGGGCAGATAACCTTGGAGGACAAAAGTTTGTTTGTAACTGAAAGGGTTTGCTACTTTGATCATACATTGTAAGTTTCAGCCATTGGTCTTTAATAAATTTGAGAAACAAAATTTTCAATATTTCCCCATACAAATGCATAGGGACGTATATTTGACCTTGTCAAAAAAAAGGTCAAATGTCAACCTATGGTCTTTATTTGAACACATTTGGAAGACCTTGAGTTCCTTATGCTATATACCAATATTCAGCCTTGAAGCTTTCTTGGTTCTGGAGAAGAAGAGTTTTAAGTGTTTTTACCTTATATGATGGGCATGGCGGCCATCTTGATTAACCGACCGAGACCATTTGTATAAATTTTCAATCCCCTATTAAAGAAAGGCTCCAGGAGAAATTTGAAAAAAATTGGCCCAGGGATTTCCGAGAGACGACGGACGAAGACTGACCACAATAGCTCATCCTGGATGAGCTAAAAAGTAGTCTCCCTTGTATAAATAGCAAAAAATGTACCAAGCTAAACTCAACGGAGAGTTCTATTCTGGTGATAAATTTAAATAAAGGAAAAGTATGTCAAAGAGATCCAAGCTTAATCTAAACAATCTACAATTAATATTTGCAGTACAGCACGAAACAAAATACGCAAAGATCCGAAAAAAGAAATCGTACTTTTTGTGGTTTAACCGCGCATGCGAATATATATATCGAGAGTACATCCAAACAGTTTATTTCCCTTTTGGCGTGTATAAATCAGCTGAGGATTAGTTGTTCGTCGTTTAATCTGACAGAGAATATGCTGGCAAGAGAAGTTGGCATCTTTTTTGATCATATATAATTGTGATAAGGCAATTTTGCCAAGTCCCATCTCAATTATCTGGAGTTAATTTCAGATGACTTGAACGGAAGATGGATTTTTCCGAAATTAACTAGGAAATGAAAATTGTGCCGGAGCACAGCATGCACCCAGTGAAGACTCAGATCAGACTGCGCATTTGCGCAGTCTGATCAGAGTCTTCGCAGGGTGCGTTATGGGTAGCCAAGAATCCAAAGCGTCTTCAGGTGGACAGCGAAGACTATGATCAGCCTACTCGGATGCGCAGGCTGATCTGTTTTTACTGGGCGCACATGCGATCTTCCAATAAATGCTGTTCCCCGACTCAAACGCAATGTGATTTTTCCCCGCGAAGTAGGTCGTTCAAGCGGTCTTATTAACCGAATAAACTGGTAGAGTGCAGACGTTGAAATATGCCTTCTGTCTGGTGATTATGTCCTCATGTGTGTCCCAGACATTTTTAAATGCTTCAGAAACGGAATGTGGCTTTCAAGCTAATGCCTTTGTATATGAAAACCTGAAAACTCTTCCTAAGTAATAAAGAATAATGCGTCTTTCTGACTATTGTCTGCGTTCAAAATTCAATAAATACTTGAATATGTCTCTTTTCGATGATCATTTTCACATTTTTGTGACAAAAAAAAAAAAAAATAACGAATAGGGAAATACTTTAAACTGAATTATATATTTTGTCTGGAAGTTTTAACTCATCAAATACGCGTAAAATAGTTTCGTTGTCTATCTGCTCAGCCACGGTAAAATAAATTTTATTTTGTTTACAGGTCTTATTACGATAAAACATACGGACAGACATTAAAGTTTTGTTTGCGTTGCAGTTTTACGGCCCAGTCAACCCCAGGGGGTCATGTCGAGCGCGTTCAGTTTACCTAACCACACTTTTACTGGGCAGGCCAAATCCTCTAAGCGGTTAACCAGTACTTGTGCGCATTCTTTCGCCAGAAACTGCCCCTCTTGAATCAGTGGAAGGGAGAAAATGCCCGTAGAAAATATTTCATATCAAATCTCCACGAAAGAATGTTGCCGACTCGGCGGGTATCGAACCAGCAACCTCTTGATCAGCAGTCGGACGTGTATCCAAATGAGCCATTGAGGCAGGCACAAACGTTTAAATACATCTATTTATAAAATATTTACAAAATATAAGAATTCCGAGGAAGGCGTTGTCGCATATGTCGGCACCTGTCATTATTATAAACAAGTAAACAAGTAAAGAATGACTATTACGAAAATGTGCCTATTCAAATATATTGAAAAGTTTACCACCAAAAAATGAAAATTTTCAGATAAAAATTTCTGATATTTTTTCATATTTCTGCTCAAAACACAGATTGTGGTCACTCGTTAGAACCGCCTCGACGAGACTGTTCTAACGAGTACTCACAATATATGTTTTTGAGCAGAAATAAGAAAGTATTGTATACCCTGTAAACCCCAGTTTTACAATATAAAAGGGGGGATTAAGGGGGTCAAAATTATATAGGCATGTTTTCGTAATGCACTGGACCATCATGCTATGTGAGTCATGTTATAAAATGATACTACAGTTTGAGTTTCTGTTATATTGTGTATGTTAGATTTGGTGTTGGTATGCCATATGGCAATCAGAAATGGAGCTAAATGGTAGGGCTGATGTAAATAAAAGCACCGAGGGTCGATTGTCTCTCAGTGTAGGCTGGGAAAATGGTCTTGAATTTGGGCTTGACTGTTTCATTTAACCCTTAACTTCCTGTAATTTAGGCAAACCGTGCAAACCTTGATATAGCCGCGATCTGCAATGTTTGCCAAAGTCCCAAATGTCCCAGACCAAGTTTTATACATAACCCTCTAACAACAGCACCCTGACGTCAAGGTGACAAGAATAGCGCGGCTATAAATAATCCACTGTAGTCGAACCGCCCCGTTAGCACTATGATAAATCCTCAGTGACTCGAACTACTTATGTCTCGAAGAAATGTCTACGGTCCAAAGATGTTCAAGCCATTGAAGTGCGCCTGTACTTAGGAAATGGCATGGATATGACGTAAAAGATAGAAGACATTTAAAACCTTGACGGAACTTAAGTTCTTCCGTTGAAAGTCATTAATGCAATCAATCACAAGCTATTTTCACGTTCAGGGAAGAATCGCATCTTAACCTTTACCACTCTCTAGGCTTATTCAGCAGACGACAAACTGGTAATACGTTTCTTATTTTCCCCAGAAAACAAAACTGAAAACAGAATGGATATCCACCACTGACTACCAGTATTGACCTCGGCTATCGCCTCGGTAAATATTGGTATTCTCTAGCGGATATCACGTCATATCCAATACCTCAATAATCAACACTTTTATAGTATTAATGGACTTGTTCAAATCTTAGGGCAAGTGTGGTAAGGTGTTAACCCTTGTCCTGCTGAATAAATTGCCACGCCTACTTCTAATTTTCAGCCAATCAGATTACTTGATCCGAATCGTTGCTATAAATTCACATAATTACTGGCAAACAGTGCAGATCCAACTTCAGAAGCCAACTGATCTGGATCTACACTGTTTGCAAAGGTAAGGCAAATCCGGGTTCAGCAGGACCAGGGTTAAGATGTATGGATATCTAGTGTATATATGGTAATAACATGGTCAAACAGAGAACATCTTGATCAGATTGCTCACATATACAGCCTTGTCTTGGGTGTTCGCTTGTCCCCAATGAGCCCCTCTCCCTGATCAGAATGCCTGCCCAAGATTTCAGATCAGGGCTTTGTTCTCAACTCACGAAATCTTTGGAAACTATGGTTTGGTGTTTCGTTTGAGATGGCGGTTTCCGACTGTTAACGTCATGTCGAGTCGGTCATTCAACCTACACACGCTTTTCCTGGCAGGGTCTTGTCCTCTAAGCGGTTAACCATTACATTGTCAGGGGCGGATTCAGAATGATTTCTGAGGGGGGATGGATGGGATTCGATTTGATCAAATTATCGTGTTTAATCTACATATTCGGAAAGAAAGGCCTGAGAAAACAGTGTAGACCCTGATCGTCTAATCAGGAACTAAATTGTTTGCCACTCATCCAGCATTTTTATACACATTCATATGTAGTAAAATGGGCTTGTTGAAGAGAAATATACGGTACAGGGACATGGATGTGAATATTTAGGATAAATATGGTATCCCAAATTTATCAACTTTTCAAAAACAATCCCATATGAATTGAAATGATGAGTCAACGCCTCCACCAACCCCCTCTGAATCCGTCCCTGACTGTGCTTATACTTAAGCCAGTAACTGACAACTGCCCTTCTTGAATCAGCAGAAAGGGAGAATGATCAATCTCCATGAAAATTATGTGGCCGAGCTGGAATTCGAACTTGTAAGCCCTGGGTATGCACTCAGAAATTCTTCCGCTACAAGCAGGATTGAATTCCACGTCCGCTAATACGGCAGACCAAGCATTAAACATACTAAGCCCCCGCTGCTTCCCGTCTTCTTCGTTAAAATTGAACAAAGCGGTGTCTTCATCTTATTAATGCTTAGCAGCCTGGTTAAAAATTTAAGCAGACGACATTTTGAAATATTTTTCTTATTCTTTTTCAGTAAAAATAGACTTTCACACTTCATGCCGATTGTCTCTTTTGGAGACAATTTCTGAGGAGACAATTTGCATGAAATGTCAAAGCCTATTTTATGGAAAAAAAATAAGAAAATATAATCAAAATGTCGTCTAAATTTGTCCAGAGAGTGGTAAAAATTAAAAGTTATAGATTATATTAGCCGGCACGCGAAAGAAGGGACCTTATGGTTTTCCGATTTGTTGGTCGACAAATGCGCATGCGCAGTCCCCTATTTGGACTACAGGCATGCGTTTATGCCTTAAGCTTCCTCAAGTTCCCTACTTCATGTCGGCGAACAGCAAAGGCTCTGGCGCGGCTGCGCATAAGCGCAGGTTCGTCTGAGACTTTGCTGCGTGCCTATGTGATAAGTACCTTTTTCTCATGTGCTGGTTCATACTAAGTTTGAACCAGCAATATTCTGTAAGGTAGCTTTTCTTCTGAAGAGAGCCATAACGGTGTCTAAATAAGGGTATTTACCGTGAATGCACATAAAACAAATGAAAAGAACACGCAAGAAACGAATTACAATTTGTTTGCGCACAATATATTATTTCAGGTAGTTAATTTGTCTGTCTCGACTGCAGATTCATCGTAATATGAGTCGCGTTTTGTGGCTTAACTGTGCAAACTCTGACAAGATCGCGTGCGCGCGCGATCTCATCAGAGCCTGCGCAATTCGCTAACTCTATATTTAGACGCTGTTGCGCGTGCGCACGATATCGTCGGAGGTTTTGTGCAGTTTGCCTGACTCTATATTTAGACGCTGTCGATTTTAAGATGAATGGATCAGCTGAAGATTTCGCCGCCATTTTTCGAAATGGAATTATTTTACTTTCCTAACAGTTTATATTTTTTTCGAATTGGGACTACTCTTAACTCTTTCACTGCCACAGGTGATAATCATAGGCTTTTACAAACAGCATAAACCCAGATGAGACGGCTCAGTGAGCCGTCTCATCAGGATCTATGCTGTTTGACAATTAGTCTTTCTACTTTACATGTAAACGTCTTTCCAAACGATAGTTTGTTAAAATAAAAAAGCAGAAGACAAATATCGTCTGAAATTTGGCACCGAAAGAGTTAAAGAAAAGAGTTCGCTCACAGAGAGCAAATTCTTAGGTCTAAGAGTAGCCACCTGAGAGAACGGAGATAAACATTTTCCAAGCCAGTGATATTTCCCTCGAAATTGTGTTCATTTCCCTTAACATGTAAACTACGCACATCTAACCTGGAAACTTTGCACATACATGTATCCAGAACCCGGTCTGCGCATACGCAGTTCACTTATTCAGGTTTATGGAGAGTTCACAGATGCGTCTGAAGGGATGTTATATTATGAACTCTTCCGGGATTCCATTAAAATATCTGGGCATTAATGGGGTAATACACGTAACATGTATGAATCCTTTAACCCAGTTTTGTACGGAAACCCCTAAAAGGGTAATTGGCAAACAGCACAGACCCTGATCAGTCGCCACAGAAAGCGGCGTCTGATCAGGCTCTAAACTGTTTGTAAACAGTTTAGTCATTTTGCTCTAGAAATATCTAAATCACATCGCCTGACATACCTCAAATTGAAATTCGACTATTCCAATATATAATGTGTGGATGGAGTTTATACAGTCTAAAATGGGTCTTTGTGAACAACAGACTAGCTCCATTTTTGGATAGACTTTTTACAATCGAACCATAGTATAAAAACGCCAAACTTTTCTTTAGGAAGATGTCCGCGTGATTATCACTGACCAATGTAATCAAACCGCGCGTAAGACGAACTCAAGGTAACGGTCGCCGGCCTCGGTGGCTCAGTTGGATGCGCCGTCCGACTGGAGACCAGGAGGTCGCGGGTTCAACCCCCGCCGAGGTCGGCAACATTCTTTCGTGGAGATTGATCATGAAATATTTTCTACGGTCATTCTCTCCCTTCCGCTGATTCAAGAAGGGCAGTTGTCAGTTTCTGGCGAAAGAATGTGCACAATACTAGTTAACCGCTTAGAGGACTAAGCCTGCCCAGTAAACGTGTGGTTAGGTAAACTGACCGCGCTCGACATGACCCCATTGGGTCGACTGGGCCGTAAAACCTCAACACAAACAAAACAAGGTAACGGTTATTTATAGCTGCGCTATTCTTGTCGCTCTGACGTCAGAGTGCTGTTGATAGAGGGTTATCTCTAAAATCTGGACAATGGCAAACAGTGCAGAACGCGGCGTTTGATCAGGGTTTGCACTGTTTGCTTAAATTACGGAAAGTTAAGGGTTAAATAAAACAATTGTAAGTCCCCGTTCAGGACCATTTTCCCTGCCAACACTCAGAAACAATCGACCCACTAGTGCTGTCAGTGCTTTGATTATTAAGGTACTACCATACTTTACACTAAACGTTCACGTAAGGTTTTGCCAATTTTTGTGTAAGCTAATACTTGGCTATAATAACGTTGGCAGGTCATTGAAAATCCATGACCTTTCATAAATTGTTTCCGGAGCGATGGCTAAGATTGTTTATTCACTTGGGCGTAGATAATATCATGTTGATAAAGAGGCTGACCTGGGTCTTTGCTATGTAGTAACCTGGCAGGTTAGTTTAATTCCTGGCATCAATCCCCTTCCGGAACTGCTGCTAGGAATCTCAGTAATCTGCGATGTTACACGTTAATAGCAATCTCCAAGCGATATAAGCTGACGAAACACCAATGCAGTTTGCCTATTTTTCCTCGAAAAACATAGAAGCTTGACATTTCATCACATGAGGCAATGTAAATGAACTGCCAAGTTTTAATATCAGAAAGAATTTC
This sequence comes from Anodontia alba, assembly GCA_964016985.1. Taxonomy (NCBI): domain Eukaryota; kingdom Metazoa; phylum Mollusca; class Bivalvia; order Lucinida; family Lucinidae; genus Anodontia; species Anodontia alba. The sequence continues at coordinate 50,292,668 of OZ024826.1, read as the reverse complement.
ATTTTTGTGGAGTTTATCGCTGTGCAAACACCACCGAATCACTCACAAACTGAATAACGCCCGACGGGCTTATAAGCCCTTCGGGCGTTATTCAGTTTGGGATTGATTCGCCGGTGTTTACACATCGATAAAATTCACAAAATCGATTCCTTATAATTCCATCTAGGACATATTTACGTCGAAAACGTGTAAAATAGCTCAGTTTAGAAATTTGCGCGAAAAAATAGTTCCGGGATTCCTGCTCAACTGGATTTATCGATTTATAAATCCTGTTTTCAAATTGCTCTCGGCAAATCAAACTGCGCCAAATAATTGTATGCCCGTTGAGTTGTAAATATTCCTCTTTATAAATCTTCATTTTTTAAATGTTGTCTGCTAATATTAAGATTCAGCTGATTATTAACTGGTGGAAATCGATGCTGGCTCGTAATGTCGTTATGTCGTAATTAGGGCTAATTTAGAAGGAAACAAATGTCAAAGGCTTTATAATTATTTACCCTGCTGCAGGTAAAATTCAACAGAACACTTTTGCTCATTTTAGCCTAAAAATAAGCTTATCGATTCATTTGTCCCGATCTGACTCGAATCGTATCGTTGGCAGACCATGAATAAAAGTAAAATTGAGCCAATATACGACAAAATCTACAATAAGACTTGCTCGACCAGCGAAGACTCAGACCAGTCTGTGCATTCGCGCAGTCTGATCAGAGTCTTCGCTGATCACATGTGCCTTCTACAGCCTTCTGGCTATCCCAAGAGGGATAAACGAGAAACCGGTGGATGTACAGGCTAATCTTAAACTTTGCTGGTTACACAGATCTTTTTGAAGGTTTTATCATGCGCTGGCTTTAATATCTAACATTTCTTGGAAGCAGAACCTTACATGTCAATATTAAAATGGGCTGTACCTCCGGACATGTGCGCCCAGCGAAGATTCAGATCAGACTGCGCATTCGCGCAGTCTGATCAGAATCTTCACTGGGCGCATTTTGGATAGCCAGGAACTCAAAGTTTCTACATGCGGATTGATTGATCGTGTTGAGGTTTAACGACACGTCAACACTTGTGGGTCATTTTGTGTCGTCTCCCAGAGAAAGGGAGAAAAGAGATAGTAGAGGAGATGAAAGAGAGGGACAGGGAACAGTAATGTGAAGAAACAGAAGAAATAAAAAACATTCCCCTCACCCCCTCTACCCTTACCTGCTGCAAAAATAGCAGGCCTTGCCCAACTGTAAGCCAATATCAGTTGGACGCCCCTGTGACATAAGATACACACATTCGAACCACCCGACCACCCCCTTCTATATGCGGACAACGGAGACTCTGGTCGGGCTGTTTTCTCACGTGGCGGCTCAAATAAGCTATGACGTTTTCGACAACTCGCCTGCATCAGGGTAAAGCTTATTAGATCAGTTCATCTCCACTGTCTAAATCCTTTTGGATTCAGCACCAGACTGACACACTGGATTGCATGAAAACCAACACTACAGGGCATTGCAGTGCTGGAGAAATAGAGGGACTAGTGCGAATCCTAAAAACAATAAATTTCTTCAAATAAGTCATACTATTGTAGCAGTTTTTGTTTTTGTTGTTGTTATTGTTGCCTTTTTACACGACAGGCTTCTTGCTGGAACACTGCACACCAATTCGGTCTCTCGGTTAATTTTTAACCGCAAAGTTCAGATACAGATTGTTTACCGTTACTGAAAAACTTATGGAATGAGTCGTGGTAAGGAATAACCATAAATGACATTTACCAATATCGCAAGATCAGTCTCAGTGTCCACTGTCTGGTCTGAGTATGACTGTTAGTACGCATAACATCACGTTTAGTGCGCGTCACTTTCAGTACGCATAAGTACTCTTTTAGTACGCACAATATCACTTTTAGTACGCATATCACTTTTAGTACACATAACATCACGTTTAGTACGCGTCACTTTTATAACGCATAACTTACACTTATAGTACACATAACTGCGCTCATAGTACGTATCACACCAGTACACACCACATTTAGTAGGCACAGACGCACTTTTAGTATGCACGACATCATTTTTAGAACACGTCATTTTCCGGACGCATAACTACATTTTCCATACGCATAATATCACTTTTAGTACGCCTAACATCTCTTTTAGTACGCATAACATCTCTTTTAGCACCTATCACATCAGTGCACATCACATTTAGTAGGCAAAGACGCACTTCTAGTATGTAGTAGAATTCACTGCAGTGGCGTAGCAAGAGCGGAATTATTTTTACGCACACCCAGGAAAAATCTTGAAAAAACTATGCCTAGAATCGCTTCCAAAATAGGAGCTACTCTTAAAGGAAAGAATATGCTCCCGGAGGGAGCAAATTCTTTCCTTTAAGAGCAGCCCCTATGGTAAAGAAGCAAATTGTTTTATGTTAATGCCACTTTATTATAATATCATAAATATTTTTCTTACGCATGCTACGCATATGCGTAATGTACGTAATAATAATGGTAAGGTGTTCAGGGGACTGGGTACACATTCTGTCATTGTATATAAGGCAGGCAAGTTTGTGACTTCCGGTCTGTTTTCCTTTTCACCAAGCAAAAGGGATCTACTGTAGAAGGAAAAAAATGTTCCCTTTGGAAGTGTGAATTCTTCACCACAAAACCTTTTAGGAAAGGGATCTTCTATAAAAGGAAAGAATTTGCTCCCTTTGGGAGCATTTTCTTTCCTTTTACAGTAGACTCACTTTCATTGAGGAGGCAAATGCAACTTTACAGAGTTGTCTCCCATTTTCCTTTATTTATTTATTTATTTATTTTTTGGATATTGAGATTAATTACGGTAGGTTTTAAACAGAAATTAACAACACCGCTAGATAATATCTATGGAAATCCAATTTAGCATTTATACTGGCGTTTAAAACATTTAACCAAACAGAGCAGCAATCAATACTATAATGCCATTTCTAAAAGCCAACGAAGAAACAATTAAACTCAATCGGCTTTGCTAGAAAAAAAAAAAAAACAAACAAACAACTTTTATGGTCGTTTTAGATCTGTTTATACACGACTCACTCAGAATTTGAGGTCTGTCTACACCGGCAATTTCTGTTTCGCCGCAGAAACCGGTGTTGAATTAAACATCATAATGACAAGGAGAAAAAGAAACCAAACCTCTTTGTTTCGCTCCCTAAATGGGCATCTTTATTGTCAAATTTTTCAGATCATAATGTGAAGAAGGCATTCTACTGGTATCATCATAGTCAAGAAATTGCTAATTCCGGTTTGGTCATGGATCGGTCTTGCTTTGTGACGAAACCGGAACGATGAATTCTCCATAAGTAGCTGATAAAATGTAAAAATCTTAAAATCATCACACAAATGAGCCAGCGCACGACAAAACCTACATCATCACGAAAACATGACTATATAATTTTGACCCCCTTAAACCCCACTTTTATATATCAAAACTGGGATTTACAGGGGTATACATTATTTTTCTTATTTCTGCTCAAAACATAGATTGTGGGTACTCGTTAGAACCGCCTCGGCGAGGCGGTTCTAACGAGTACCCAAAATCTATGTTTTATGCTGAAATATGAAAAATATCAGAGTATTTATCTGAAAATTTTCAGTTTGTGGAGGTGAAATTTTCTATATATTTTGAATAGGCGTGTTTTCGTAATGTGTACCATAAGACCTACAATAAGACCTGTATGACCAGCATAGACTAAGATCAGCCTGTAAATCCACCCAATATGACAAGGATTCTCGGTCATCCCTCTTTGGATAGCCTGGTGGCTGTGGAAGGCTCAGCGACGACTCTGTTCAGGCTGCAACGGGTATCAGAACCCTTATTCTAATTTATTTTATGGACAATATAATTAATCAAAACAACGGTCTGGGAAAATCAGTTTGAAACAAAATCCTGTGATTTTCGTTATAACAAAATTAGCTCCGTTAGCAACCTTTAACAGAGATGTTTTTGTAGAATCAACGTCGTCTTCAATATATTCCTTCAAATGCCAAAAGTTAACCTTATATAGAATCCAGAAGATGTACTCTTAAACATTTAAGGGAAATGGATACACGTGACAGATTTTTCTGTATTTTATACAAAGGGAGACAACTTTTGCGACCTTGTTCGCTTTCCTGACCAGTAACCTCCTCTGGAAAGGTGTCTACTATAAAATGACAGAATTTGCTCCCTATGGGAGCAAATTCTTTCCTTTTATAGTAGACACCTTTTCAGAAGGGAGGCAAAACAACCTTGAGAGTTGCCTCCCCTCAATGTGTTTCCTTTCCCCTTAAAACTCAGTTAGTATATTGGATTCTAATTTCAGCAGCTTGTTTTATTGACTGGACTCACATGACTTTAACGTATTTTATTCGCTTGCGAAACTGGAACAAAACATAATGTCCGTTAAAAAGGGGGCTTTCTGCCATACGCGAACATTGAAGACCTGTATCAGCCTCCACGTCCGCTGCACGTTATTCTGTAGATTGGGCGATGAAGGTTCCGATCAGACTTTCAAATGCGCAGGCTGATCTGGACCTTCGTTACCTGCATATCTTTTCCACGGTGTGCAATATACAGTCAAATCTGTCTTAAAGGACACCTGTATTAAGCAGTCATCGGTATTTAAAGGCTAGTTTTTTCAGTTCCCAGAAAACGGGAATAATTGTAAATTTACGTATATGAAGTAGGCACCTGTCTTAAGTAACTATTTCTGGATCGATTGTTTACATCGAGCCATAGTATACAATCGCCAAAGTTGTCCATGTGATAAACATTGACCAATGTAAACAAACCGCACGTTAGACGAAATCCAGGTAATGGTTATTTATAGCCACGCTATTCTCGTCGCTGTGACGTCAGAGTGCTATTGATAGAGGGTTATCTGTAAAATCTGGACTCGAACATTGTGAGCATTGGCAGAACGCGACATCTGATCAGGGTCTGCACTGTTAGCTTAAATTACAGGAAATTAAAGGTAAAATGAACCAGTCTTAAGTCTCCGTTTAGGACCATATTCCCAGCCTACCCTCAGAGACAATCCACCCACCAGTCCTGTCAGTGCTTTGATTTTGGCTTTGCTTCAGGTGTGTGCTTAACACAGGTTTGACAGTATGTATACCAAAATACCTAGGCGTCTAGCGTAACGAAAGTTTTGGATTTAGAGCAGCTATTAACATTGGCGACTTAACCATTTCATATATGCGTTCCTGAAATACATACTCGAACGTCTCGGATAATTTTAACTTTGGGCACTTATTAAAGTTCTGTACCCAGTTGTTCAAAGCTAACGATGTCGTTAGTTAACGATACGTTAAAATTTATATTGAGTGATATGCAAATATGCTGAAATTTTTTGCTGAAAAAATGTGAGTAGCTTTTGCACTGCAAAAGCTACTCACATTTTTTCAGCAAAAAATATCAGAATATTGTATATTGAATCTGCTAAAACAGTTAACGAAATGACCCTTAACGAGCTCGTTAAGCTAACGACGCTTTGAACATCTTGGCCCAGACTTTCATTTAAGAGGACATGAAATACTCTTTGTTGATTTTTCGTCATTTTCACAAGGAAAACAACTTCTGTGACTTCCTGTTTGCTTGCCTTTAAAGCAGACCTCTTCTGAATAGGGATCTAGTACGGGCTAAAAGGAAAGAATTTGCTCCCAAGGGATTTACAAAAGGATGGCAAATCCATTCTTTCCGATGCTCGTTCAAACAGATTTTTCCGTCGCATTGTATACAGAATAATCATTGGAAAGAAAGGAACCAAACAAGCAGATTGCTTTCGTTCTTATTCTATTGAATATGTTATTTGTTAAAAGTATATGTTAAAATGTTGACTGAATAAAAAATCAACTTTGACAGAATTACCTCTCTTTGAAAAATTCCCCTTCACTACTATAAGTGGTTTAGTTTTACTTTCCATCGGTAATAAGATTAAACTGAAAATTTGGATAATCTGATTGATTGAACATTTAGATAAACTGATTGGTTTAACTAAAAAATCGACGTATAGTCTGATTGGTTGAACTTAAAATTCAAATAATCTGATTAGTATAACTAAATATTCGACGTATAGTCTGATTGGTTGAACTAAAAATTCAGATTATCCGATTGGTTTGTCTAAATATTCGGATGGTTTGAACCACGACTATTACTTTGTCGATTCTCACAATACTTCCAGTGAGAATTAGTTGTGCCGTTACTTTAAAGGTTGATACCGGAGCTAATTTTGATATAACCTAACTTTTGTTGTCTGAAAATACTATTTCCAAATGAAATTAATATGCCCCTAGTTGCTATAAAATTCTTCTGAGGACTGTGCAATAAAGTATTTTAGGAGAAAATAGTGTCTAAGAACGTAGTTTTCTAACTAGGCTACGTAGCCAAGTGAGGTCACTGTTATCAATTAAATGGTGATTGTAATCAAATTACTTTAAAAGTTTTTTGGTATACTTGCATTTTATGTATTTTTATGATAAGCATGTATATTTCTTTCACAATGAGTGTACAAATTCTTCAGAACCTCAGCGATAGCATGAATTATTTTCATGAAACTGAGAGTATCAGAACACCTATTCTAATTAATTATACGGAAAATATAATTATGCAAACAACAATGTGGGAAAAATCAGTTTGAAACAAAAGTAAAGGACTTGTTACGGAGGAGTATTTGATGGTAATTCTAGGATAATTTTCTCCAGTTCTCCATAAAAACATATGTTGTGGGTACTCATTAGAAGCGCCTCGGCGAGGCGCTTCTAATGAGTACCCACAACATATCCGAGGAGCTTCTAATGAGTACCCACAACATATCCGAGGAGCTTCTAATGAGTACCCACAACATATGTTTTTACGGAGAAATAAGAAAAACTATCCCGGAATTATCACGTGATACCCATCCTTAAGTCCTCTGACAAGTGCAGCCTCCTGTGATTTTCGCTACACTTAAATTAGCTCCGGTATCAACCTTTAACGCTTTTTGGGGAATTAATACACTTTTGCGGGAGGTAACTTTGTCTAAATTGATTTTGTCCCATTCTGGAAAAGGGATCTATTCTAAAAGGAAAGAATTTGCTTCCCCTGGGAACATCTTCTGAAAAGGGGTCTACTCTAAAAGGAAAGAATTCGCTCCCTATGGCACTATCTTCTGAGACCGGGTCTACTCGAAAAGTAAAGAATTTGCTTCCTATGGGAGCATCTTTTGAAAAAGTGACTATTCTAAAAGGAAAGAATTTGCTCCCCGAGCAAATTCTTTCCTTGTACTATCTTCTGAAAAGGGGTTTACTCTAAAAGGAAAGAATTTACTCCGTGTGGGAGCATCGTCTGAAAACGGTCTATTCTAAAAGAAAAGAATTTGCTCCCATGGGGAGCAAATTCTTTCCTTTTAAAGCAGACCCCTTTTCACAAAGGGATCGATCTATACGAACGCAAACAGAAGTCACAAAAGTTATCTCCCTTGTAAAAATGGCGGAAAATCTACCAGTGTATCAAGTCGCAGAAAATGCGAATTTCGTATGCTCAGATCAGCCTGTGCGGCTAGCTGAGGTGTTACCACGGTCATAAACTCATATCTTGCGGATTCTAAACAGAGTATACTGACCAGACTAAACAAAGGTGTAGACTGACTAGGGTTAACGTATGCGGTTGGTTTAAGAGCTTTATGTTGTCTTAACGACTGCCTTGGGAATTAGCGATGACAAAGCAATATTATTTAGGGGACTACATACGAGAAAAATGGAACTGCAATGCATATGCAAAATCCACAAATTGTGATCAGACTGTGCACCCGCACAGTCTCGAATGTTTTGAACTAACAATACACATGTCTTGATCTTCATGAATGTTTAACCATTACCACTGATTCAGGAGGCAAATGTGTGACATATTTTGTTTTATTTATTTTTTCCCCAGAAAACTGGATGATATTTCAAGCAAATTAATTTGTATGAAATGCCAAAGCCTATTTTCTGGGGGAGAATAAGAAAATATTTCAATATGTCGCCTGCTGGAAAATTCACCCAGCATGCCAAGCGTTAAACTACAGTATGGCATCTTTTCGCTCGCCAAGGCTAACCAGGGCCCAGTTGTTCAAAACTAACGATGTCGTTAGTTAACGTATCGTTAAAACTTTGATCACTAAATATACATATAGGTTAATATTTCTGCTGAAAAAATGTGAGTAGCTTTTGCATTTACAAAAGCTACTCACATTTTTTCAGCAAAAATACCTGTGAATTCGATATTGTACTTACTAGAACAGTTAACATATTAACCACTAACGAGCTCGTTAAGCTAACGATGCTTTGAACAACTGGGTCCAGTTTATTATCCATGTAATCACTTTGGCCCTAGGCTGACAAATCTATTCTGGCTTCACGTTCCACATGGGATTTTTTTTTTATAACTGATCGACAACGATGATACAGGCTTCCTGTAAAAGAAAGCCGTAAATATAGTGGTGTGCGTGCGTGTGTGTATATGTGTGTACGTTAAGATAATTAGTGTTTCATGATGAAATAGTTGAACAAGGTGAAGCAAGGGAAGATAACTCTGAAATTTCTCTTGAATTTCTACATTCTGCGATACGACATCAGCAATTAACTACATTAAGGTACATTTAAACGAATGCGTTTGCCTTTAATATTTTAATAAGGCATATGGCTAATGATCATAAATGATCGTATGTTATTTGTTACTGATAATCGTTTTTGACATAGAAAAATCAAATTGATATTATTACCGAATTACAGTGATAATATAGGGGATAGGGGAAAGTTTCAACGCGTTTTTAAAGTAAAAGCTGAGAAAAAATGCATTAAATGGTTATATGGTAAGTTGTACTAACTGGTTATAAACCCTTGTCTTGCCGGATATGTCCTGCCTTTGCAATCAGTGTAGATCCAGATCAGTATGCCATATCTTACATACTTAAGCAGTCATGTACACTTTCCAAAACTTAAACACAGCTGTAAATGAAAAGTATGACCTGATTTTGACCTAGGCAGAAGGTCAAACTGAGGAAAACTTAAACACAGCTGTAAATGAAAAGTATGACCTGATTTTGACCTAGGCAGAAGGTCAAACTGAGGAAGGGGTGTGTACTATTGAAAGGTCTTACCCTAAGGTGGGTGTGGGCCAAATATTAAAGCGGTATTTTGAATACTTCAGCAATTACGCTTTTCAAAACTTAAACGCAGAACTCAAACATGGGTTTAAATGACAAAGTATGACCTGACCTTGACCTAGGCAGAAGGTCAAACTGAGGAAGGGGTGTGTGATATTGAAAGGTCTTACCCTAACGTTGGTGTGGGCCATATATTAAAGCGGTATCTTGAATACTTCAGCAGTTACAAACACTTTTCAAAACTTAAACGCAGTTAACTTGAACATGGGTTTAAATGACAAAGTACGACCTGACTTTGATCTAGGCAGAAGGTCAAACTGAGAAACGGATGTGTGCTATTAAAAGGCCTAACACTAATGCTTGTGTGGGCCAAATATTAAAGTTCTATCTTGAATACTTCAGCAGTTATGTACACTTCAAAACTTAAGCGCAAAACTTAAATATGGGTGTAAATGACAAAGTAAGAACTGACCTTGACCTACATAAAGGGTCTAACTTGGGAATGGGGTGTGTGGTATTGAAAGGTCTTACCCTAAGGTAAGTGTAGGCCAAATATGAAAGCATTACCTTAAACAATTAAAACAACTATGCACACCTTTGAAAACTTAAACATTGTGCTAACGCGGACGCGGACGCCGACATACGCCGACGCCAACGACTGGGTGACAACATAAGCACTCCAGGAACATAGTCCCGGCGAGCTAATGATTCGTGAAGCTACAGACATTGTGAAAATCTGCTGTTTGATACACAAACAGAACAATATGAAATCATTAAGGCATTGCCTTTTAGCGACACCTCATCCTGAACAAATCGGAGGAACTACGGAACAACATTGTTGTTCTGACACATCATTCCGAACAAATCCGAGGAACTACGGATCAGCATTGTTGTTTTGACACCTCATTCTGAACAAAGCGGAGGAACTACGAATCAGCATTTTTGTTCAGACACCTCATTCTGAACAAATCCGAGGAACTACGGATCAGCATTGTTGTTTTGACACCTCATTCTGAACAAAGCGGAGAACTACGGATCAACATTGTTGTTCTGACACCTCATTCTGAACAAAGCGGAGGAACTACGGATCAATATTGTGTTCTGACACCTCATTCTGAACAAATCGGAAGAACTACGGATCGACATTGTTGTTCTGACACCTCATTCTGAACAAGTCAAGTCGGAGGAACTACGGATTAACATTGTTGTTCTGACACATCATTCTGAACAAATCGGAGGAACTACGGATCAACATTGTTGTTCTGACATCTCATTCTGAACAAGTCGGAGGAACTACGGATCAGCATTGTTGTTCTGACACCTCATTCTGAACAAATCCGAGGAACTACGGATCAGCATTACTGCTTTGGATCTCTTTTAATCACATGTTTTTCGCAGTTGAAAAGAACTGCTATTGCATGAATTCAGAAGCAGTAGTCTACCCTCTAGTATTTAACATTCTTTCGTGGAGATTGATCGTGAAATATTTTCTACGGTCATTCTCCCCCTTCCGCTGATTCAAGAAGGGCAGTTGTCAGTTTCTGGCGAAAGAATGTGCACAATACTGGTTAACCGCTTAGAGGACTAAGCCTGCCCAGTAAACGTGTGGTTAGGTAAACTGACCGCGCTCGACATGACCCCAATGGGTTGACTGGGCCGTAAAACCTCAACACAAACAAACAAACAAACCCTCTAGTATTTAGCAGCTCCCTGAAATATGTCTTCCTTATGTTTCTTCCATCATCAAACTGCAAAGTGTTAGAAAAGATAATCGAAGATATGGTTTCAACTCTTGAACCAGCCACCCGAATTCTACAAAATTAGGAAAACGGTCAGATAAGCACAGGCTTCTGTATCATTTCTAATACATGACGACGTGTGCCACAGTTAAGGCCCCTGAAACCCTAAAACAATCATTGATTTTTAAAATCATTTCAAGAATATGCATTGTTTATCCCATTACCCCATGTTATAATAACCAGGAAATGTAAATGTACACTTCCCAGCGGGCACATGACGTTTATACAACGTCGTATCAACGTCGACGCATCGACGTTGAGGCGACGTTGTATAGACGTCATGTATCTGCTGTGTTTATAGGGCATATTATCAAAGAGTTATATTTCTGTCAAAAACATATGTTATGGGTACCCATTCGAAACGCCTCCGCGAGGTATACTATAGGGAAAGGGTATAGTATACTTATGGGGAAAGGGTACAGTCTAACAGCTGATTTGCTCGTCAGTAGTGAGGAAATGAGTTAATAAAAAATAATGCTAGATTCCAGATCTGGCTAAATTCCTTTTTTGGACTACGGCATATAGATTTCACGTAGTGTCAGGACAGTGGCCGAGATCCCATCCATGCAGTCGTAATCTACTCTAATATACTGTTATGACGGCAATGACCTTCATGGGTTTATGCGTCGTTAAATCCGCACCCATCATCATTACCACTTTGTTTACGTACTGTATAGAAGAAGAACGATCCAGTAATGTATTAAAAACTCTCTCAGACACTTTGCATGAAGTATTTTAAAGCCTTAACTTCCGTTGTTCTAGCCGAGATAAAAGGACCGTTTATCAGAATTAGCCTAAAAATTAGCAATAATCAGTCGCGGCGTGACAAAACCTTAATTGGGAAATGCATATTGCGCAGGCGCAATCTAGATTCCACGCATGCGCAGTTTAGCTGGAACATCCGCAGATCACTTGTAAATTTTGTTTTTGCTGGCTGTGTTAGCACTTTAAGGGTTGACTGTGGGTTTTAGATTCAAATCATGCCATGCCTACGTGCAGTCTGTTCTTAGTCTGACGGAGTCTTGGAACCTTGCCTATCGACAGAGCGCCCAGAGGAGATCGATCAGATTGTGCGAATGCGGAGGCTAATTCGAGTTTTCCCTGGCGCACATGTCATTAGGTACATTGTCTCGTGTTAAGATTCCTCTGTCTGCTCATCACGAAAACATGCTTATATAATTTTGACCCCCTTAAACCCTAATGGGGTTTACAGGGGTATACATTATTGTTCTTACGTCTGCTCAACAACATAGATTGTGGGTACTCGTTAGAACCGCCTCGTCGAGGCGGTTCTAACGAGTACCTACAATTTATGTTTTGAGCAGAAATATGAAAAATATCAGAGATTTTATCTGAAAATTTTCAGTTTTTGGAGGTGAATTTTTCAATATATTTGAATAGGCGTAGTTTCGTAATGCTATGGTTTGTTTCCGTATTGTTGATATTCTTTTTCAGATTTGTTTTTCAGATTTGACATGTAAAACCAAACCCACAAGGTGCTAATCACAACTGCATCAGACGACACTGACATTTTCTGGCTTATTCTTTTCTAAGAAAATAAGGCTTGACAGATGATTCAAATGAAATGCCATGTCTTATTTTCTGTGAAAAACAATGATGAAAAAGGAGAATGCCATCTGCTGTAATGTGGCTTAGGCGTTTTTAAAAGCCTGGGGTAAAACTGCAGCAGGCGATATTGTTTTATTACTTTATTTTTATTTTATTTATTAATTTATTAATTTATTTTATTTATTTATTTATCTTTTATTTTTTTTTTTAGAAAATAATGCTTGGCATTTCATGTGAATCGTCTGCGATGAAATGCCAAATCTTATTTTCCCTGAATAACAATAGTAATGATAATAGTAACAATATTAAGAAGAAGAATGCCGTCTGCTACACGCTCTTTAAGGGTTAAGGTGAAATATGAGAAACCATTCAGTGTCAAAAAAGGAGGGGCGATAATGTGAGGGGACCAAGAAGAGCTACAATCATAGAATACAACCTACATCATGCATCAAGAGGAAGAATAAATAGATGACAACAACATACAAAATCAACTCCCTCTTCTCTACAAGAGGGGATCTTAATGCATTATCAAAGTTAAAAGTATCGAAAAACGACCAACAAGAAAAATATCTACCTGACTGGTAACAACGCTTTTTCGTTTGATAAGTAAAATCGCTATTGCCACTCGACTGGTAATAGCCATTTTAAAGTAAAATGGTTATTATTTGTCGACTGGTAATGGACTTTCCTATTTTACCTGTTCCAAATTTCTTCCCATAAATATCTGCTGATACAAGACTTTCCAATCCTATCTGAGAATTCATCACAGTTCTTATGCACATAACGCACTCAAGGCGCTGCACCAAGTTCGAAAACGTTCCGGAATACAAACCGAACGATTCCAGACATTCAAAAAGTAATTCTAATCCACCCTGCTTCAAAAACACCGTCATCCACCGTCGGTTATCCGACTTCAACCGACTTCTTAGCCGAGTGAAATTAAATACCGTCGGATCCCGTAACAAATGAACACATGACTGCGATAAGGCGATGTCGCTGGCAATTTCTGCCAAACGACTTTCTGTCCTAAATTGTTTGGGTTCCTCAGAATCCGAATCCTGTTCCTTATCCCCATTCTGGACGACAGCAGATGGAACCTTAATCTTCAACCGATTTACATTGCACGTTTTTCGTTTTAAAAACATAACGCTCGTATTTAAGGCTAAATTCCGTTAATGCCCACTACTGTTCCATACTGTGTTTCAAACAAGTCTAACTTCCAATACTTATAGCACCTGAAGACTGTATTGGTTTGTTCTAAATATGTAGCCATCACAGACTTCGTATTATTTAACGTTTAGCGCTCTCTGGACAAAATCTACATATTTTTATCCTCAGAAAGTATTGATGACATTTCATCCATAGGAGTCAATTCGCATGAACTGTCAATCTAATTTTTCAAAACAAGAAAAGAAAGAAAATTGTTTTAAAATCTCGTCTGCTGCAATTTAAGACAAGCAGGTTGAGTGTTAAGAGCTAGCAGTCAAAGCAATGACAAAGCGTTCATGAAATAGCTTAAACATTACCCGTCTCTGGGCTAATTTAGCAGAAGATAAATAGATCATATTTTTTTCTTATTTTTTCTTAGAAAACAGGATTTGACAATTCATGCAAATTGTCTCCAATGGAGACAATTTGCATGAAATGTCAAAACCTGTTTTCTGGGAAAAATAAGAAAAATACATTAACATGTCGTCTGCTGAATTTTTTACCCAGAGTGCTAAGCTTTAGAAATGTCCGTTTCTACCTCTTCAGCTGAAGCTTACGTCAAGATTGTAGACTGGTTCTACGTGTCACGCATTTTATCCAATCAGAATTAGATCAAGCGCATATGCTCAGTGAGATGTCTTCCAGCAGACGACAAGAAGCAGCTCACAATGTTAACGCCTAGCATGCTGGAAAAATTCAGCATACGACATTTTGGAACATTTATCTTATTTTTTCGCAGAAAATGGGATTTGACATTTCATGCAATTGTCTCCTTAAGAGACAAATTGCATGAAATGTCGAACCTTAGTTTTTGGAAAATTAAGGCAAATATTATGAATTTGTCGTCTGCTGCATTTGCCCATAGAGTGATTAAGGTTTATAAACCTTTATAAGTCTTCCAATGGTTATTGTGGTTACGACAGAGATACCAATTTCAGAAAGAATTGCTGACGAGAAGCCACAAAACATGAAAATAAACATTAGTTTATCTAAGAGCAAGATAACAAACACAAACGTGCGTAAACAGGTCGACATACATATATATTTAAGTTGGGAAAAGGAGTATAACATCTAACAAAAAATCTTTTTGGTAGCACTGGATCCAGAAAGGATGCTGAAATGATATGCGTTAAACTACATGTTGAGAATTAATCATTGACAGTGCAAATGATTTGTTTACCTGAGGCCTTTCGGCTTTCGCCTTCTTGAGGTTTTCTATTTTTTAAAAAAGGGGGAAAAATGTAAAATTCACAAATAAAAGTTGCATGAGTTTAAAAAACTAATTATGCCCTTTTCGGGCCCATGTTATCTGGCCCGCTGCGACTTAGTAACTAATCGTGTTTGGATGTATGTGAAATGTAACCATTACGCGTAAACACTGCGTGCAAAAAGTATAACGCTAACCTTTACTGTCATCACTACTGTGCCCATATACGCAATGTATACAACCTGGGAAATTGACTTTCAAACCAATGTTTAGGCCTTTCGGTATCACTTTATTGTATACATTGCGTATATGGGCATAGTGGTGTTGACAGTAAAGATAAGCTTTATACTTTTTGTACGTTGTGTTTACGCGTAATGTTTACATTTGACAAATATCCAAATACGATCATTTATCAAGTCGCAGCGGGCCAGATAACATATATATTTCCTGCACATTCCTAAAGGGTAAGCAAAGATTCCACGAATTTTCTTGCAAGTTACGCACCACCTCATCGTGTCTATATCCCGAATCCCCACATATTCAAGAGGGTAAGCAAAGATCCCCTACTATTCTCTTGCAAATTATGCTCCGCCTCATCGAAATGTACATGTAGTGGATCCAACACACTGTGAATTTTCCTGCAACTTATGCACCGCTTCACCGAAATGTAGGGCGCTGATATATTTTCCTGGAATAAATTCTGTCAGCGTCGGCGTAAACTTTGTCTGCAGTGGTTTGTTTGTTTATGTTGCGGTTTTACGGCCCAATCAACCCAATATTTTTCTTATTTCTCGACAAAAACCTATGTTGTGGGTACTCATTAGAAGCGCTCTAATGAGTACCCACAACATATGTTTTTGTTGAGAAATAAGAAAGATATCAGCATTTTTCGGATGAAAAAACGCCTTATCTCTTGCTATGATACACACTGCTTAATGCAACTGAATACACTTAAAATATTTTTCGCCATTTTCCAAGGGAGACAATTTTGCTGTTCCAGGAAACCTAACCCCTTCTGAAAAAGGTTCTACTCTAAAAGGGAAGACTGGGAGCAAAGGCGTTTAGAGTAAACCCCTTTTCAGAAGGCAAGCAAAACAATTCTGACAGAGTTGTCGCCCTTGAAAATGTACCTATTCCCCAAAACATGGTGTAATCAGTTCGTCAGTTTTCAGTCTGTGCACCCATATCCCTAACAGTTGGTAACAGTTGGTGTTACTAATGAACAGACTTAGGTACCGGAAATAAGATCCTTCATTTTAGAATTTAACCTTTACCACTCTCTGGACAATTCAGCAGACGACAAACTGTTACAATGTAACATCTTTCTTATTTTTTCCAGGCAATAGGATATGGCATGTCATGCAAATTGTTTTCTAAGGAAACAATCTGCATGAAATGTCATATCCTATTTTCAGTGAAAAATAACTCAAAATGTCGTCTGCTCATTTTTTCAGTATGTTAAGCGTTAATAGATTTCAGGGGACCAGTAACTTCTTGCAGCCTTCTATAATAACCTGATGACGTGCTGGGTCGCAGATGCGATGAGGGCTCAATTCCAAACATTTTCTAAAAGTTCCCTCAGAAGAATTGTTAAGGAATCTGATTTTAGAATAATTAAAACAATTACAGACAAGAGTTGGGACTGAAGGAAGTGACATTTCTTGCTGCCTTCTATAAGGCCGCAGATGCGATGAGGGCTCAATTCCGAACATCACGAACATCACGAAAACATACCTATATAATTTTGACCCCCTTAAACCCCACTTTTATATAGTAAAACTGGGGTTTACAGGGGTATACATTATTTTTCTTATTTCTGCTCCAAAACATAGATTGTGGGTACTCGTTAGAACCGCCTTGGCGAGGCGGTTCTAACGAGTACCCACAATCTATGTTTTGAGCAGAAATATGAAAAATATCGGAGTTTTTTACCTGAAAATTTTCAGTTTTTGGAGATGAAATTTTCTATATATTGGAATAGGCGTGTTTTCGCTATGCATTTCTTTAAAAATTCTCCCAGGACAGTCGTTTGCAAATCTGATTTCTAGAACAATTAAAATGACTGCATACAGATTGGGACCTAAGGAAGTGAAAAGACACACTATATATTTTCATGGAGAAATATCATTGCTGTAAACCCTCCTTACAAAGACAGCGTTTCTCCCCAAAGATGTTGCCATTAAAATGAATTTTCTATCGATAAAGAATCCTTAATGAGCAGAATGGTATGTTTTCTTATATCCTCATATAACAGTTGCTTTGGATATTTGTTAGAATGCACTGTGGCGATTCTAACAAATATCCCAAACATATGTTTGTTGAAGTATTTAATACAATGTTCTTGCATAATTTCGGATAACTGTCACCACTTGAGCGAAGGTTTCGTGCGAGTCTAATTATCGTTATAACGAATTTCGCCGTTGTATCGAGTGTCATTGCACTTTCAAAGTATTTATCTAAGGTTACGACAGTATAAAGGACTCGCCATGCAAAAACGTTTTTTTCGGGCATATGAGGACAGTGACGACCTAGATCAGCCTGCGCATGCGCGCTGTCTGATCTGGGCCTTCACTGTCCCCTAACATATCCATTGGATACTACAGAATGTATTAAGGGAGAGCATATGCCCGGTTGAGACTTTGCGCATGCGCTGGATGACTCAGAATATGTGCATTTTGAGCATGTTCGAAAACACCTTTTTGCTTGAGACGGCCCGCATGTAAGTTTCACCAGAAACAAATAAGTAAGGCAACAAACCTTTCAAAATTGATTTTCCATAAGCTGTCAATATTTCTTTATACTAGAAATTTTATGTTCAACATTTCCAGCAGCAATTATTAAACCATTAAGCCACTGAATTTAGATATTAGCACACTACATTTCAAAATATTGGTATTGCTTTTTCATGAAAATGTGGTATAGAAAATACATGCTACAAGTCCCCTAGGGGGTGGGGCTGTACCCAATGGGAACAAGAAGACTGTACAAAAAGGGGACTGTATTCATGATATCTCAGTCCCAATTATCGAAAAAGTATATATGTTGTGCCACATGGGAAAAGGCCCTTATACCAAACGAAGGTCCACATGAGCGTGCGAATCCTTGCAGTCTGAACTGGGCATTCTCTGTTCGTCGACATATACTACAGTATCCATTGATTGTTGTCCGCCCGCAAGGGCATTAAAGGGCCTGCGTTGTCCACAAATTGCATAAGGGCCCTTTTCGTGCATTACGCATGATATGCAACTAATTTTCTATCAATTTCACCGTCAGTGTTCTAAAGGTATGTAAGCCAGCGCATGACAAATCCAACAAAATGGCATGTGCGCCCAGCGAAGATTCAAATCAGCCTGGGCATCCGCTTAGTCTGATCAGAGTCTTCGCTGTGCGCTCAGTGGGTAGCTAAGGACTCAAGCTTTCTTCATGCGGACAACGAAAACTCTGATCAGACTGGGCGGACGCCCAGGCTGATCTGAGTCTTCGATCGGCGCACGTGCCATTTTGTAGTTTTGTCGTGCGCTAGCTGATATCTATTTACACAAATTAAAGCGGCCATAACAAGAGCAAAAACAAGAGAAAAGGTATTTTTAAGCATGCGCATGCGCACCCAAAGAAGACTCAGATTATCCTGCTCATCCGTGCAGTCTGATCAGTCTTCACTGCCCGCCTGAAGCATCGGATTCGTGGCTATCCACACAGTGCACAGCGAACTCTGATCAGATCACGTAGAAGCGCAGGCTGATCGTATTATTCGCACGGTGCACACGTCATGAGATTTTTTACGTGACAATCCATATAATCGCAATCCTCGCAATCAGTAGATGACAAATTAATGATATTTCTTTTCTTATTTTTTCTTAGAAAATAGGCTCTGACGTTTCATGCAAATTGTTTCCAAGAGACAATTTGCATGAAATGTCAATGCCTATTTCTAGGGAGAAAAAAATCAAAATGTTGTCTACTGAATTTTCCAGGGCCCAGTTGTTCAAAAGCTAACGACGTCGTTAGTTAACGATTCGTTAAAATTTACATCGAGTGATACGCAAATATGCTGAAATTGTTTGCTGAAAAGATGTGAGTAGCTTTTGCAGTGCAAAAGCTACTCACATTTTTTCAGCAAAAAATATCAGAATACTGTATATTGAATCCGCTAAAACAGTTAACGGAATGACCCTTAACGTGCTTGTTAAGCTAACGACGCTTTGAACAACTGGGCCCAGCATGCTAAGCGTTAATTTTATGGCTGAAAGTACGCGTTTTAACCTTTACCACAGTGTGGGTAAAATACTGTACATCACGCTAACATCATCGTAACTTTAGCCCACCCCACAGTGCTTCTTTTTACTATATAGAATGATAAAGTCGGGATTTCGTCTCAGTTTAGAATAAATGAAGACCTTCACTTTTGGGATCAGGAATAATTAAGGAAATACCTTTGTTTATTTAACAAATCACTGAAAACGGGCGAAGCGTAACTGCTCAAGCATACCCGTGAGATTACGAAGTTGAATGCTTTAATTTTAACCTGATGAATGTAAATAAAAACAGACATTATTTTCCTATTTTTCTCACACTTAATGAAATTTCAATTTTTTTCCTTTAACAGTAGATCGATTTTCAGAAGGGGACAGTCAATTTAGACGGAATTACTTTCCTTCCTTGAAAGTGTACCCTTTCCCCTTAAATACGCGATTGACTATGTATGTATGATGAGCTAGTCAGAAGGACGAATTCTGAATGAATTAGTATGGACTAGTTTGAAGAAGATTTCTGAGTGCAGGGGTATGGGCTAGTATGCAGGACGAATTCTGAATAAAGCAGTTTGGTCTGGTCGTAAGGGCGTATACTGAGTGTAGGAGTATGAGCTAGTGGGAATGACTTATTCTGAGTGTATGAGTATGGGCTAGTTTGAAGGATGATTTCTGAGCCTATAAGTATGGGCTAATTTGAAGGATGATTTCTGCCTGTAGGACTACGGTCTAGTTTGAAGGATGGTTTCTGAGTGCGGGAGCATCAGGTAGTCTGTAGAACGAATTCTGAGTCCAGAGTACGGGTAGTCTTAAAGACGATTTCTGAGCGTAGTAGTACGGGCTTGAAGGGACGAATTCTGAGTGTAGTAGAATTGGCTAGTTTGACGGATGATTTCTGAATGTAGGAGTTGGTGCTAGAGAAGAAAAAATCCGAGTGTAGTAGTATGGGCTAGTTTAAAGGATGATTTCTGAGTGTATGAGTATGGGCTAGTTTGAAGTATGATGTAAGAGCACGGCAAAAACCTACAAGAAGACCAGTGTAACCAGCAAAGACTCCGATCCACCCAGTACGGCAAAGGTTCTCGTTTATCCCTCTTTGGACAGCCTGGAAGCTGTAGAAGGCACATGCGATCAGCAAAGACTCTGATCAGACTGTGCGGATGCGCATACTGATCTGCGTCTTCGCTGGTCGCACGTCTTATCGTAGGTTTTGTCATGCGCTGGCTCATTTTTAAGCCTATGAGTACGGGCTAGTTTGAAGGATGAATTCTGAGTGTATGAGTATGTGCTAGTTTGAAGGATAATATCTGTGTAGGAGTATGGATTGGTCTGAAGGACAAATTCTGAGTTGAAGAGTATGGCTAGTCTGAAGGCTGATTTCTAAGTGTGTAGGAGCATAGGCTAGTATGAAGAATGGATTCTATGAGTATGTGCTAGTATGATGGACAATTTCTCAGTGTAGTGGTATGTGCTAGGTTGAGGGATAATTTTTGAGTGTA
The DNA here is from genome assembly GCA_964016985.1 of Anodontia alba. Taxonomy (NCBI): domain Eukaryota; kingdom Metazoa; phylum Mollusca; class Bivalvia; order Lucinida; family Lucinidae; genus Anodontia; species Anodontia alba. Next base: position 50,272,006 of record OZ024826.1, on the reverse strand, counting down.
TAAGTATGGGCTAGTCTGAAGGATGAATTCTGAGCGTATGAGTATGGGCTAGTTTGAAGGATGATTTCTGAGTGTAAAAGTATGTGCTAGTCTGAAGGATGAATGCTGAGTGTAGGAGTAAGGACTAGTTTGAAGGACGATTCTGAGTGTAGGATTATGGGTTACTTTGAGGGACGTTTTCTATGAGTGTAGGATTATTTGCTAGTTTGAAGACTACTTCTGAGTGTAGAGGTATAATCTAGTTTAAAAGACAATTTCAGTGTAGGAGTATGTGTTGGGTACAATGGTTCTTACCATGCTCGAATGGAACTACCGTAACTTTCTTATGTCACTTCTGTATCTACCCTCAAAATTCCACCATATACGAATCTAATTTTCAATTCCCTGTAGAACAGAGATGTTAATATCTCTGGTTTGCTAAACAGATTCTGAGAGGATACACACAGTCGTGGTAACTTGATGCATGGCTGCTACTTGCAATGAATGTCTTTCTTTGTGGAGATGTAATAAAATATTATTATCGGCGCCGAATCAATTACAATAAAGTACAAGCCAGAAGACAATTATACACCTTGCAGTGGATCACAAGTAACTTTAGTTCCAGTATCACAGTCACATTAAGAGGACTGGATACATTGGTAGGTTTTTGTTAATTTTTACAAGGGAGACAACTTTATGATTTGCTGTTTGCATTTCTGCACACCAAGCCCCTTCTGAAAAGGGATCTACTCTAATAGGAAAGAGTTTGCTCCAAAGCGGAGAAAATTCTTTCCTTATTGAGTAGATATCTTTTCCAAAGGAAGGCTTAATAATTTTGATAGGGTTACCACCCCTGAAAAAGGTTCTATTCCCCTTAAATTTTCATGTTGAGATATTTATTGAAAGTGTTATTAGACGGACGGACGAAAAGGCGTACGGATGGATGGATAGACAGACGGGTGGAATTTAAGGAGCCTGTGACAATAGCTATTTGATCGACAGTACTGAATAATACAGATGGTCGACATATAAATTTTCTATCACTCTGTTGAGATCAGAATGATTCTAAGGCGTTGCAGCATTTACCCAGTCAGCATTCTACGTAAATCTATATCGGGCCGTCATCGGCCCGTCAGGGTAGCTGACGGGCCGATGACGGTCCGATGTAGATTGACGTAGAATGCTAGCTGGGTATGATTTCTTTATAATTGAATGAGCCCAGCTAGCGCTCTACTTAAATCTACATCGGACCGTTATCGATTTCTGTCGGATCGATAACGGTCCGATATAGCCGATTTCATACAGTTTCCGTACTTTTCCGTATTTCACTCGTAATACAAGTCACATGGCGCTATGTCGTATGACAATCAGACCGTCGATCTCGGAATAAGAAACAGCAAAACTGAGCCACTGCCGACAGAGTGCATCATCTTTCCAAGGCACATGGAAAAAAAACTGATGTTATCTCCTTTAATTTGAAGCTTTTTGCAACCCTTAACACGTCAGCGGGTAGGTATTATCGCAGAAAAACACTTCACTTTCTCTAAAATATAAGCACAGTCATTTTGTTTTTATTCCGACTTTGACTGGTCGTTCAAATTTCTGTTCGTAAAGCGATCGTAGATATTCGGCACTTTCCGTCAAAAGTCGGACTGAACTCGGCTTTTGCTGACTGGGACAGTGCCAGACAAAAGTCGCGTCATGACAACATATGTGAGTTGGGTATGCGCAGATGAGACTGCGCATGTACCCAGTTTTATGAGAGAGAGTGTGGAGTTTACCCAAATTATATTTTCACCATATGTACTTTAGGAGGGACCGAAGCGCTTTTAGGTCAGGCAACTCGGCCAAATTCGTTTTGTTCTCTTGTGAAAAGGGGTCTACTCTAAACGGAATCGGAGCAAATTCTTTTCTTTTAGGGAAGACCCCTTTTCACAATGGCTAGTGGACAGGAAAGCAAACAAGAAGTCATAATAGGTTTTCTCGCGCGTAAAATTGCGTAAAAAAACAGAGGGAGGGAATCCCGGGTAAAAACGTTCACGTGTGTTTTGCACTTCTGACTGAAAGCAACGCCGGTGCATCCAGCTCCCCCCAAAAAAGTGAAAAACAGTAAAACTTCGAACATCTTTAGGACATTTTTTGGTAATAAAATTTTCAATATATTTGAATAGGCGTGTTTTCGTAATGTAGAGATGTCTTTTCGGTCTTCTATAAAATAGTAGTATGTTGGGAGGGAACGCCTCTAATGAGTACACACAACATACATTTTCATCATGATTAAATAAGATGAAATCTCTAAAATATCGCTAAAACTTTTGTTTTCTTGGGCGATCGGAACAATTTCCTAAGGACTCAAAAACGAGTTCGAATCAGCCACGGTTTTGTTTGTGTTGAGGTTTTACGGCCCAGTCAACCCAATGGGGTCATGTCGAGCGCGGTCAGTTTATCTAACCACACGTTTACTGGACAGGCTTAGTCCTCTAAGCGGTTAACCAGTATTGTGCACATTCTTTCGCTAGAAACTGACAACTGCCCTTCTTGAAATCAGCCACCGTAAACGAGCCATCAATGCTCGAGGCACTGAAGTTGTACTGCAAATGGAATAAAGCCCAAAGATCGGATTTGTCTTGACGCGATTCACTGTCTGTAAAAGTGTTACGTGTCAATGTAGGTTCTCATAATTACCGAAGAAGTGAGAGAAAACGTCAGACAGTATGTCTGGCTCGGCAAAGAGCCAAAGAAGCCCTCTTCTATATATCAAGAAGATTTTCCAAAACTTCGATGAAACAATAGAACGATAATAAACGGAGAAAGTACAGTCGACTCTCGTTATCTCGACCTCGCTTATCTCGAATAACTGCTTATCTCGAAGTGAAAATCTGGTCCCTGCCTATACATGAAAACCTAACAACAGATGGAAAATATTGTAGAAAAGAGGAGAAATTGCCCCTAAGGAGCAATTTCTCCTCTTTTCCACAATATTTTCAATATATCTCTAACTTCAAAAGTCCAATTACCTATCAGTTTGTTAAATGTGGTTAATCTAATTATTTTTTCCTCAATTCTGCAAACCTGATATGTCGAACTACGGATATCTCGAAGTATTTCAGAGAGTCCCTTGGAATTCGAGATAACGAGAGTCGACTGTAATTTAAACACAAAATGCCACAGACAGTGCAAATGCCTCCGAAAGTATTGTTCTGATCTGATGCAATGTTAGGTCTGGCGTTTCGTAGACGATGTTATGAGCCGTACACCAGTGCAACACAATGTGAACTTGAACTTGACTTTTGGGGCAGTGAGCAGGGTGTTGTCGGATGTTGCACGCTCGCAAACTGTTGTTATCTACCTACCTACCTACCTACCTACCTACCTACCTACCTATCTACCTACCTACCTACCTACCTACCTACCTACCTACCTACCTACCTACCTACCTACCTCTCTATCTATCTATCTATCTATCTATCTATCTATCTATCTATCTACCTACCTACCTGTCTATCTATCTATCTATCTATCTATCTATCTATCTATCTATCTATCTACCTATCTATCTATCTATCTATCCACCTGTCTGTCGGTCTGTCTATCCGTCTGTCCGCCCGCCTACAGATCGCGGCGTCTGATCAGGGTCTGCACTGTTTGCTTAACTTACAGGAAGTTAATGGTTAAATCAAACAGTCTTATGTCCCCGTACAGGACCATTTTCCCAGCTTTTACTTAGAGACAATCGACCCATCAGTGCTGTCAGTGGTTTGATTTCTGGGATTTTTTTTTAGAATTACAATATCCCTCCTTCTGTTGTCGATTATTTCAGTATGGCAAGGGACGAAAACACAAACAGCTATTGTTAGAAACGTACGAAGAGTAACATTCCGCAACAGATACTAAACAAAGAATTAGCCTGCGATCTCCACTGTTTGCCATATAAGCACTTCTTCAATGTTCCAACCGAAGATAATTTTGGGTTAATTATTGCTTACTTTTGCTAAGGCTGGCACAATTAATCGGATAATCGATTAATTGATCGATAAATTCCACAGAAATGATTATCATTACTGATTTGCTAATAATCGATCATTTGATTTTTGTGTCTGTTACTTTACCGTATTTACCCTTAGTATTGAGACAACTCAATTCCTTACCATACTTTATCTAAAATTTGAACAAGTACAACTTACTACCCAATGTTGTATCTAAAATTAACTGGATGAGTGGCAAACAGTGTAGACCCTGATGAGACGCCGCGTTTGCGGCGTCTCATCAGGGTCTACACTGTTTGCTCAGGCCTGTCTGACCAAATACATACAATAAAGTATAACTTATGGTTAGAGCCATGCTCAGGTAGACATGTAAAATTATGACCAAATCTTCAGTGATTACCAATCGATTATTAATCAAAATGGTAGGACAGATAATCGATTATCTTTTCAGCTCCGATTAGCCAGCCTTAATTTTGCACCAAAACATGCACTGCGTTATTTATTATAATCATCTAGCCGAGGCGATTCGAATGAGTAATATTTGTTCCCACGAATTACTTCTTCGTCGCCAATAATTAATAATACGTTCGAGGGAATTATTACACTCTCTGATTAGTCAAAATAATTCGTTTCACGAATTATTAATCCGTTTAAAGGAATTAGTTCTGTTTTTCGAATGGCTGAAACAAAACCTTGTGATCATGTCGTTCACGAAATTCCTGCTAATACACAAACACTGTCTTCAAAGTACAGCTGGTGTTACTGCCATATGGCAGTAAACGCCTCCCTGTACGTCACAACAACTTATTATTATTATTATTATTATTATTATTATTATTATTATTTTCTGGTCCTTTGCGATCATTGCGCCTATTCCAGTTATACTAGGGTCACTGATGAGGCCTAATTGACCAAAACTAGCTAGTCTTGCACAGAAAAATTGATACTTCAGTTGTTTTTAGATTTGTGAGTGGGTTCATGCCACTCAATGGCCGTTCCTTTAAGAATATATATATGCAGTAAAACTCCGATATTACGACCACTCGAAAATGCGACCACTCCACTATTACGACCAGTTTTTGTCAGTCCCATATGTTTTCTGACAAAATGGCATATGTAAACAGTGTAGACCCAGATCAGACTGCTCCTTAAGGAGCAGTCTGATCAGGGTCTACACTGTTTGTCGTTCCACTAAGTACTTTACTTTAAGAAAGAACTGCATAAAAGCAAAAGTTTGGCCAAAAAATGTATGAAATAAAGTGTTCGAAATTTTACGACATTTACTGTATTATATAGTCAATATTAGGACCTCCCCACTAATAAGACTTTCATCACGAAAACACGCCTATATAATTTTGACCCCATTAAACCCCACTTTCATACAGTAAAACTGGGGTTTACAGGGGTAAACATTAATTTTCTTATTTCTGCTCAAAAGATAGATTTTTGTACTCGTTAGAACCGCCTCACCGAGGCGGTTCTAACGAGTACCCACAATCTATGTTTTGAGCAGAAATGTGAAAAATATCAGATTTTTTTATCTGAAAATTTTCAGTTTTTGGAGGTGAAATTTTCTTTATATTTGAATAGGAGTGTTTTCGTAATGGATGGTCCAAAAAGTGTGGTCTTAATAGTGACACACAAATAAATGCAGCTTGATTTTATTACGTTCGCTCATATACGGGTATGAAAACGTTCTTTATCGATTCAGAGTAGCCCATAGGACTGTAGTAATAATTCGTTCGAAGTAATAACTCGTGGGAACAAATTGTTCTGACTATTCAGAGAGCCCAATAATTCGTTCGAAAGGATTAATAATGATTGGTATGATCGAATTATTAATTCGTAGGAACGAATAATAATTGATGGGAACAAATTAATAATTGGCGGGAACAAATTATTAATTCGGTCCTACCAATTAATAATTTTGAAATAAATTAATAATTCAATCCTACCAATTAACAATCCCCTCGACTGAATTAAAAACAAAACACACGTGTTCCTTTCTTGGCTCCGTACATGCTAGAAAAACGGAAAGATACGACAGTTTCCGGAAATGTTCGTGACGTTAACAACGTCCGTGACGTGCCTCCGTTGTCAAGGCAGTCATCCATGATTATTTTGCGACGCTACATGCACAATAATTATCCCGACTATTTACTTCGATTTTGTTGATTCCTGTGCTGAAACATGTCGGAAAATAAGCGTAAAAAGAAGAAAAGAAGGAGAAAAAATAAATTTCAGAAGCAAAAGAAGGTAAAATTTGATATATTTTATATAAATCACAAGTAATGTTCCGCTTGTAGAGAGGTATGGGAAGTCTTGGGTTCAATCAAATCAAATCAGTACACCCATTTGTTTCAATGGTTTTAACGTCATGGTATTCTATACGAAGCTGGTGTTGTCTTGAACTTTGTGATGTTCCATTTTTTTTTTTTTTTTTTTTTTTTTTTTGTTTCATTATCCCTCACGCAGTCTCAATTTGCTTTAAGATACCATCCTTGCATCCCTATAAAGGGACGGCAATGTGGATACACTATTTATTTTTCTATTTATTTATTTATTGTTATTTTTTTTTATTCAATTATTTATTTATTATTATTTATTTACATATAAAAGATGAGTTTTCTTCAAAATGTGGATACATTATTTGTTGGATTTATATATAAATGATGCATTTTCTCCAAAATGTGGACACATCCCTTTACAGGGAGAACAGGATTTCTAGATGTAAGAATGTTGCTAATGAAGAATATACCTGTCTATAATATTTACGGAATAAGGCAAATTTCCATTTTTTTTTTTTTTTTTTTTTTTATATATAAAATGCTAATTATTCCATTATTATTGTTATTATCATTATAATAATATAATACAAAACTTGGCTGACATCGAGATGCATTTCAGCCCCAGGTCACTTTCAAAGGCCAGCAGAAGCACAGGTTTTGCCAAACCAGATTACTTTTGCTCTGTAACTGTAGTTGTTATTCTGCATCAGGTTTTTCATATACGGTCACCAATATTCGTCTTTTATCAATATCTTTATTGTTCACCAATTCTAGGAGTGTTTCGGTCTCGCGGCCTTCATCACTTCAACCTCTACGTCCTATATCACTTTGTAAATAGCTAAACAATACTTTTGCAGTTCTCTAATGTTGACTAATGCTGTGTAATGCTTAGTATGCGAGTATCACATTTTGAAATTATCATTTTAGGAGAGAATTGGCATGAGAGGTTAATAGATCTGCATATAAACTTCGATGTGGGAAACCGATCTTTGCAAATATGCAAAACGTATATGGTGAGAAATCTTGGAGTTTGACTTGCTTGTGTTGAGGTTCTACGGCCCAGTCAACCCTTTAGGGTGATGTCGAGCACGTCTCTCAGGGATTAACCAGTAACTGTGCACCTTCTTTCGCCAGAAACTGACACTGAATGTCCGTTTAGAATCAGCCGACGGGAGAGAATGACCTTAGAAAATATTCCATGGTCAATCCCCACGACAGAATGTTGCCGGACCAGGTGTCTTGGAGGTAATGAGAGTGTTTCGCACGTACGAGAGACTGGACCACGCAGGCAGAACTACAGACTGGCTCCAGTCTCCAGTGACTAAATATTTTCTCATAATCCTGTTTGATAATCCTCGTAAATAAAATCGAAAAATATCATGACTATAAAGGCTGGTCACTAGTCACTGGAGACTGAAGCCAGTCTAACAGAGCTACAAAGAAGCGCTGACAGGTTGGCTGATCATTAGGTGAACGTTAATTTCTGTTTTAGACTGAAGTGGTAAGTCTCAAAGAAGATGAAAGTAACGCTCAACCTTTTCGAGAAAATCTTGACAGAAGATCTCAAGGAGGAACGTTTTCTGACTGTTACCGGATGGTTGTCTCCAGGTAAATAAACACCTGTCATGCTTATATGTCATATACGTACAGGTGACTATCGATATCTCATTCACTGATATCTCAAACTATGCTTAAGGCAGGCTAAATAAAAGGCAATAGTACTTGCTTAATAACACTTTACCTCAACTACTGCCGTCTGAAACCAAACATTTTGGTCCCTTGGAGTTTGAGATAACGAGAGTCATGCTTATTCAGATCTGTAGTTTCGTATTAATATTATTCTTTATTTCATTATCATAATTATTATTATTACTATTATTTTTATTATTATTTATCATTTTATTGTTTTTGATGTTATTATTATCATTATTATTATTATTTCTATTGTTGTTGTTGTTAATGATGATGATAAGGATGGTGATGATAATCTAGCTGTTTTACCTATATAATATTAAGGGAAATGGATACGCTTTCATGGGAGGCAACTTTCAAATTTTGATCTCCCTTCAGAAAAAGGTCTGCTCTAAAGGGAAAGAATTTGCTCCTAAAAGGAGCAAATTCTTTCCTTTTAGAATAGACCCCTTGTCAGAAGGGGGATGGTGTGCAGCAAAGCTGATAGGAAGTCATAAAAGTTGTCTCTCTGTACAGTCCCATTGACAGAATAATACTTTCAGATATTTTTCGTAATTACGGAACACAAATAGCTTCCTTTAGGCTTTCCGTCTCATATATATTTCAAGTTTAGCGCCCTGAAGGCGTTAACAGCTGATAAAAAAGAAGTGTTTTTCTTAGAAACATTAATTCAGAGATACCATAAAATATCATTTCATTTCTGATCCAGTTCTAGAACAAGGGACTGACTGAAATTTTACAGACTGTCAGATGTCACATTTTATGATCGTATCAATACTATATACAGTCGACTCTCGTTATCTCGAGTTCCAAGGGACTCTCTGAAATACTTCGAGATATCCGTACTTCGACATATCAGATTTGCAGAATTTCGGAAAAAATAATTCGAACAACCACATTTAACAAATATATATGTTATTGGACTCTTGAAGTTAGAGATATATGGAAAATATTGTGGAAAAGAGGAGAAAGCAATTTTTCCTCTTTTCCACAATATTTTTAACTGTTGTTAGATTTTCAAGTTAAGGCAGGGACCAGATTTTCACTTCGAGATAAGCGATTATTCCAGATAAGCGAGGTCGAGATAACGAGAGTCAACTGTATCAATTTATTAAACCTTTCTTGGATGAAAAATGTCTATTTTTGAAAAAGATATACGGAGCCTATAAACGTTGCAGAATGATATGTAAGAAAGGGTTCGTTTAATTCTTATTTTCCCACAGACCTTATGTTTTGCATATTTGTTAGAATAAGGCGATTGTAACAAATATCCAAAATATATGTTCTTGAAATATTAAATGCAATATTTTTGCCTAATTTCTGATTTATTGCGATCGTTTGAGCAAAGGGTTCGTGTCAGTCAAATTGTCAGTAAAATTATTTCATCACGGAAACATGCCTATATAATTTTGACCCCCTTAAACCCCACTTTTATATAGTAAAACTGGGGTTTACAGGGGTATACATTATTTTTCTTATTTCTGCTCCAAAACATAGATTGTGGGTACTCGTTAGAACCGCCTCGCCGAGGCGGTTCTAACGAGTACCCACAATCTATGTTTTGAGCAGAAATATGAAAAATATCAGAAATTTTTATCAGAAAATTTTCATTTTTTGGTGGTAAAGTTTTCAGTATATTTGAATAGGTGTGTTTTCGTAATGTTGCCGTTGTATCGGGTGTCGGTATAAAAGGGTTGACTATATTACAGAAGACTGCTTATGAGCAGACATTATATAAAAAAAAAAATCTGTTATTTTCATTTCTTTGGTGTGTTCTTTGCTATTCGTAGAAACCATTCTCTTAGAACATTTTAACCTTTACCACTCTCTGGCAATTCAGCAGACGACAAATTAACGGTATTTTACTCTTTTTTTCGTTAAAGAAAATAGGCTTTCATTTTTCAAGCAAACTGTGAACTAAGGAGATAATTTGCATGAAATGTCAGATCCTATTTTCTGGGAAAAAACAACATATTTCAAAATGTCGTCTGCTGATTTGTTACCCAACATGCTAAGCGTTAATATAAAATGTAGTCGTTGTTAATATGGTTTTGGTATTTCTAGATTTACAAATGCCTTTTTACGGAGAGACCGTGACGACACTCACACTGAAAACAACAGCAAATTCGGTTGTGAGACAGAGACAGCAATGACACAGACTTGTTTTTCCTCCACTGGGCCTATTGAAAGGTTATCAAGGAAAGATGCATTTGAATATCACAAGGAAATACCATCTAAAAGAGATCTATTTAAAGCAATGGAGGAACTCTGTAAGTACATGTACAAATGGATCGGGAACCAAAAAATGCCCATAGTACAATGAAGAGCCTTGTCAGCCTGCTTTAGCCTAGCCACTAGGCGTTTAAATGAATAATACGGCAACAAAACCGTCTATTAAAATAAACAGAATAATAGTTTAGCTAGTCTAGTCTCCCTTCTCTATTTCAACCCTTAAAACGCTAACCACAACTGCAAAGGTCATACGTATTTTTGGCCATAAATTATTTTTACGGCCGAAAATGCGTCTGACCTATGCAATCTCTATATAGAAAACTTGATTCTTGGAAAATTTTGTAAAAAAAAAAACAAAAACATATTTTCCTTTTCTTCACTGAAGTTTAATTACTGATGTTTCATAACAAAACACACACACACACACACACACACACACACACACACACACACACACACACACACACACACACACAAAAGGAAAATACAAATGGTTGGTTCCTGATAAGATATTTGCAATCACAAATCAATATTTTACATTTAGAATAAAACACCAAGCGAAAGACGTCTTTGGGATGGATGTCGAAAGCGCAGTCTTTTCGCCAGTTTTGTAGAGCATAAAGCTTACCGACAAGAATTGCTAGGGGTGCTTGTATACTGTTTTTAATTATCACTAAGCACTCTAGGTAAAATTTGCAGCAGACGACATATTCAAAAAATGTTCACTTATTTTTCCCAGAAAACTGGTTTTGACATTTCATGCAAATTAATTTGCATAAAATGTCAAATCCTATTAGCTGGGAAATCATAAGGAAATATCATTAACTTGTTGTCTGCTGAATAGCTTACAAAGTGGTAAATGTTTTATAGTTTATACAGCAGGTAAATGCATAAGATAGAACAGATATAGATATGGTCTGTATTGAATGTAAACGAAGAGGATATATTCTTTTTTTTTTTTTTTTATAGAACTTTCATAATATCCTAATATTTTTATAGAACTTTCCAAAGGAGGATAATATAAGGAGAAGCTTTGATAAAAACTATAATATTTTCTCTTATGTCTCCACAACAACATGTGGTATTCATAAGAAGCGTCGAGGCGCTTCTGATGAGTACTCAAACATTAGTTTTATTGACAATTGCCGGTATTCATCCGAAGCGCCTCGCCAATGCGGTTCTGATAAGTACACACGCGATTTACAAAGCAGGCAATTTTTGTGAACTTTGTTTTTTCTGTACACCTATCCCCTTCAGAAAAAAAGGTCTACTCTAAAAGGAAAACCTTTCCTTCCAGGAAGAGCAATATAGTTTTCTTTAGAATATACCTTTTTTCAGACGGAATGCAAAAATTAAGTTGCCTCCCATGAATGTATACCTATTTCCCTTAACAGGCAAACCTAGATAAGGACCTTACATGGAAGACGAAATACCGATGACGAAGTGTTTTTATCAGGATATCGACTACGTCACTTCCGTTCTTATTGAGCTTTTCAATAATGAGCCCGATCTGTCAAAAGATAACCCCATCATGAGCTTTCTAAACCACATTATTAATGGAGGAACGGTCTGCGATATGAACTGGCAAACTACTCGGAAAAAGCAAAACCGAAGATACACACACAAGAAAACATATGGTTCCAATGAGTCCGACTTCAGAATCTCACAAGATATTCTTCATCAAACGAGATATCCAAAATATCTTTGTCATCCTCCATATTCCCTGCGTCGCTTTTTGAGCACAATTCTAGAAAGAACAGTGAATACAGGTGGTAAAGAGACTGGCGTCCCTGAAGGACCAGAAACCGTGGCTGAAGCTTTACCTTCACCGCTAGGGAGACAAGATCAACAAAGACTGACAAAAGACCCACCAGCAGGAAGAACACTTGCACGAGGTGCGGAAACCAAGGTCACTGGAATCCCAAGCAAAAACATGAAAGGAACTGAAATCATAAGGTTATCAATGACAGGAAGAAAATATGCACAAGAAAGCTCTAGAAATATTGAACATTATGTATCATCAAAACGCCGACCAAAGTTCAATACTGGAAATCTTATAAACATCCTAGAGAGTTGTAGGTTAGAAAGCACTACTCCTGTGTCAACCTCACAACTGGATCACAGAATAGATAGAAATCTACAGTATGCCCTGTCCAAGACGAACAGGATGATTTCTAGAATTGCTTTTGCAATAGAACGGGACACGCAAACAATCTTTGTGAATATAACAGCTACAGAGTCATTCTGGAGGTTTGTGCAAAGATTGCTGAACAGTTTCCAGCTTCTCCGACCAGCCATCCAAAGATTAGAATATAAAAGAAGCACTGATGCTGTTCTTCAATATAGACCTAATGAACGGCTGACCAATATTACAATTGATCTTCTGGAAATGGGAACTTTGACCGTTACGTCAGTTCCAGTTTCAGTAATAAAACTACTTCTGCACATGTTCAATCGTTTTTTGCCAGCTGTTTGTGCTCCAAGTGTCGTCGTCGTTCCAGAGTTTTATAGATACCGATTAAAACCAAAAAGACTATACCTAAAAAATGAAAACCAACGAATTTCTATCGAGAATCTTAGAGACTCCTTACAATCCAAACATGGGTTCTCATTTTGGAGGCATTTACCTCGCGCTAGAGACACTCATATAGTTTGGAAAAGTGACACGCCTGGTGTAGAAATTGAAACAGCCACAATACAGGAGGAAGATTCCAAGATTACAGATGAAATACACACACCTTGTACAGAAACAACTAGTGAACCTTCTCTCGATGATGTATCCTATACCTTATCTGAGCATCCAACCAGAACCATTGAAGCTTACTCTGAACATATGGATACTTATGTAGATATACCGGGAGATAGCACCGAAAATGAAGAAGCCACCAGAAAAGACATATGCACCAGTCTAGATATACTAGAGGATAAAGGAGCTAAAGCTAAGGAAGGCACAAGAGCTAGGGATTACCAAGATTTTGACGACCAGGTTCCTAACAACTTGCTTCATATAAAGATTCCATCCATGGACATAATGGAACTAGATTTTGAAACAGACATGGATGGTAACAGAGCAATCTTCGTTTCAGGTGGGTTTGGTGACATATGTCAGGCCCATCTGTCAACTACGGAAGAGGAAGTCATTGTGAAGATTGTAAAAAACATGACCTATGAAGATGTTTTACGAGAGACCAGAATACAGACATACCTGATGACAAGTGTCTGCGTTCCCCCGTTATTAGGAATAATCGGCGGACCAGATCACGCAGAAATGATGATCGTGCAACAGATGTGTGCTAAAGGTAAACAGTTTTCACATACCGTCGAACTTCAGTGGCTCGAACATCTTTGGGAAAATAGAATTGTTTTCCTGACATGGCTAGCTCGAGCCACGAAGGGTTAATCAAAGCGCCATGTCAGGTGCAAGTTGGGATAGTTTATGGAATTTTTCAATATTCTACAAAATAATAGTATGTTCAGTGTACTCATTAGAATCACCTCGATCAGGCGATTCTAATGAGTACATACTACATACATTTTTTATGATAAATAAGAAAATGTGTCTTAACTATCCAAATATCTGTTTTCTTAAGCTATCGGAAGAATTTCCTATTGACTGAAAAACGATGGTAAACGAGCCATCGGTGTTCGACGTATTTCTGTAACTGACTGTCGAGAATTTGAAAGATGACATCAGAGGTTGCTTTAACTTATTTGAATGCTGTTATACTAACAGCCCTAATGAATAGTTTATGTAAATCATGAACTCAGCAAATAGCATGTGTCTGATTTTAAACATTTCCTCCAAAACGAGGAACTAACACTAGACTGTAGGCTAAACCACTGTGAACAGCTGCAATTTATATCTCAACAATTTTATGAACTATTTCCAAAGGTAATCCTTTTTGACTTTTATTTACGTTTTCATTCCTGAGTTTCTGAAGTGGCTTCTTCGATCGGTGAGTCTAGTCAGAAGCAGTGTTCCAAAAGGGATCTCAGTCTAACATTAAAACAGAATGACAAGCATTGTAGATCCTGATAAGACGGCTCATCAGAATCTACATTGTTTGCTAAACATGGTTTTGCTCTTTTGAGCTAAAAGGTTCATTCATAACTTTACAATATTATTTTTTTCTTTTACAAGTCGATAGTGTTAATAGAAAACGCATATACGAAAAGAGCTGTTGTACAAAACATGCTTTTGTTTCGTTTCAGGGAGAACTCTATATGACCTCATCGAAGCTTGTCTGGCCGAGTCAGTTTTCCTCGTCAACAAGCACTGGCTAGAGTTGTGTTACCAGCTCACGATCAATTTAGAGAATATGCACGATAAAGGCATCCTGCATAATGATATAAAAACAGACAACATCCTGGTTGATTTAAAAGCGAACAATGTCCGTATTTATTTTATCGATTTCGGCCAGGCAACGTTTCGATCTGGGGGCATTCTACACTTTAATGACGGTGACGACTCTGATGACCCAGAAGACTACTTGGCACCTGAAGTATGCAGCGGACTGGAATCCTCACCAAAAAGCGACATATACTCCTTAGGTGTGATCTTTGCTGATATTGCAGATGAGTTCTGTGAATGTTTAGGACAGCTTGCAGATGAAATGTGCGAACCGGAGCCAGCAAAGCGACCGACTCTAGAAGAAGTAAGCGAAATAATTGAAGAGCTTATAATGGAGAATGAATATTCTTAAACTGCCCTCCATTAAGAAAATACGCCTATTAAATACAGTCGACTCTCGTTATCTCGACCTCGCTTATCTCGAATAACCGCTTATCTCGAAGTGAAAATCGGGTCCCTGCCTAACGATGAAAATCTAACAACAGGTAAAAAATATTGTGGAAAAGAGGAGAAATTGCTCCTGAGGAGCAATTTCTCCTCTTTTCCACAATATTTTCAATACATCTCAAACGTCAAGAGTCCCAATTACATATATATTTGTTAAATGTGGTTGTGCGAATTATTTTTTTCCGCAATTCTGCAAATCTGATATGTCGAGGTACGGCAATCTCGAAGTATTTTAGAGAGAACCTTGGAATTCGAGATAACGAGAGTCAACTGTATATTGAAAATTTCACCACCAAAAACTGAAAGTTTTCAGATAAAAATTCTGATATTTTTTATATTTCTGCTCAAAAACATAGATTGTGGGTACTCGTTAAAAGTTAATCAGGCCATCTACTCATCGCAACCAATCCATTCCTCAAATTCCAAGGCTCTAAATTCAATTGTTTTTGAGATATTTTGCTGACACGATTTCATCCATATTTATTCAAAGGACCATAACTCAGGATAGGGGCAAAATCCTGATAAGAAAACAAATATGTGTCAGCTATTTATATAAATATAAATATATTTTTTCAATCCAAATAAGACATTTCCAATGTCTAGCATGCATAGTTCAACCCCCGCCGAGGTTGGCAACATTCTTTCGTGGAGATTGATCATGAAATATTTTCTACGGTCATTCTCTCCCTTCCGCTGATTCAAGAAGGGCAGTTGTCAGTTTCTGACGAAAGAATGTGCACAATACTGGTTAACCGCTTAGAGGACTAAGCCTGCCCAGTAAACGTGTGGTTAGGTAAACTGACCGCGCTCGACATGACCCCATTGGGTTGACTGGGCCGTAAAACCTCAACACAAACAAACATGCATAGTTCAAAATTTATGCTATGCATCAAAAAGTGTGCAATGTAAAAATGCCAAAAATGAAAAAGGGCCATGAAGTACTTTTCAATTTATTCAAAAGTTAATCTGGTCATATACTCATTGATACCAATGTATTTCTCAAATTTTCAAGGCTCTAACCAATTGTTTTTTAGATATTTGCTGACAGGATTTCATCCATATCCATAACTCGGGAAAGTGGCAAACTCTTGATAAGAAAAAAATGGGTGTCAGCTAGTTTTTTAGAATTTATACAAAAGTTTATAAGGTCATCTACTTATCACTACAAATCTATTCACTGGGTTTAAAGGCTTAAATAGTTATTGCTATATTTTGCTGACAAGATTTTTTTCTAACGGCCATAACTCAGGAAAGGGGCATAATCCTGATGAGAAAAAATATTTGTAAGCTATTTTTTCCTGAAGAATCCATAATTATATTAAATTTCAAAACCCAAGCATGCACGGCGAGGCGGTTCTAACGAGTACCCACACAATCTATGTTTTTGAGCAGAAATAAGAAAAATAATGTATACCCCTGTAAACCCCAGTTTTACTATATAAAGGTGGGGTTTAAGGGGGTCAAAATTATATAGGTATGTTTTTGTGATGATATATGAAATTTCAAAGCCCTAGCATAAACGGTTCAAAAGTTCTGCTATGCATCAAAAAAGCATACAATGTAAAATGCCCAAGGCTATAAAGGGCTATAATTCATGAAGTGTTTTTCAAAATTTATTCAAAAGTTTATCAGGACATCTTTTCATCACTACCAATTTATTCACCAGGTTTCAAGGCTCTACCTTGAATGGATTTGGCGATATTTTGCTGGCAAGATTTCATCCATATTTTTT
This sequence comes from Anodontia alba, assembly GCA_964016985.1. Classification (NCBI taxonomy): domain Eukaryota; kingdom Metazoa; phylum Mollusca; class Bivalvia; order Lucinida; family Lucinidae; genus Anodontia; species Anodontia alba. The sequence goes on along the minus strand of OZ024826.1, from coordinate 50,255,299 downwards.
CAAAGGGAGATAACTTAGGAAAGGGACATAATCTGGATGAGAAAAATATGTCAGCTATTTTTACATGAGGAATCCATATATGAAATTTCACAACCCTAGCATGCACGGTTCAAAAGTTATGCTCTGCATCAAAAAGCATGCTATGTAAAATTGCCCAAAGTTACAAAGGGCTATAACTCATGAAGTTTTTTTCAGAATTTATTCAAAAGTTAATCAGGTCATCTACTCATCAATACCAGCCTATTTACCAGGTTTCAAGGCTCTTGCTCCAATACTTTTTGAGATATTTTGCTGACAAGATTTCATCCATATTTTTTTTCTTTTCAAACGGCCATAACTCAGGAAAGGAGCATAATCCTGACGGGGGAAAATACGTCAGCTATTTATTCATGAGGTATCCATATATGAAATTTAAAAACCCTAGCATGCACGGTTCAGAAGTTATGCTATGCATCAAAAAGTGTGCAATGTAAAAATGCCCAATGTTACAAAGGGCCATAACTCATGAAGTACATTTTAGAATTTATTCAAAAGTTATTCAGGTTTCCTACTCATTCACCGGGTTTCAAGGCTCTAGTTTTTATAGTTTTTGAGATATATTGCTGACAAGATTTCATCCATACATCCATATTTTTCAAAGGGCCATAACTCAGGAAAAGGGGCATAATCCTGATGGGTAAAAATGCGTGCATTTTTTATGAGGAATCCAAATATGAAATTCAAAACCCTAGCATGCACGGTTCAGAAATTATGCTTTGCATCAAAAAGCGTAACGGACGCACGCACAGATGGACGCACGAACGTCCCAGAAGCAATATGCCCCTCCAACTTCTTCGAAGTTGGGGTCATACTTATACCAAGCTTTTCGTATACCAGTGTAAAGTACGGCAGATTGTCAACGTACGGCGCTACAATGCTATCCTGTAACTCAAACCATTTGACTACCCGGGCAAAGGTTTACAATCATTCCTCAGAATTAAGGTCTTAGGGTTCAAAAATTTAAGATACGAATTAAGATATTTAGTGTCAATTAAAATGAACAGTTTTATGTGAGGTTAGTAGATCGTTTAAAGTCTGCTTTCACATGAAAGCCAAAAAGGTTATTTTAAAATGTCGATCCTCAAAGTTAAGGTCGTTGACCTTAACTAGAGGAACGATTGTAAACCTGGACCCTGATGATGGGATTAAAATGCTGGTCGAACGCCAACGGTGCAGACCATGATCCTCAAGGGTGAAAAATCGCCGAAGTATGTTGAAAACCCCGTCTCAGTGCATATCTACAGGGTTTCTGAGCACACAAAAAGGACAGCATGAAATATAAAGCCTTGTTTTCCGGGGAAATAAGAGAAAATATGATAACTCTGTAGTCTACTGATTTTGTCCTGAGAGTGTTAGATGCTTAAATGATTCGTGTCAGGCGAAAAGTAGGTCCGGATCATCCTGCGTCATGCGCACAATATCATCAGGACATTTGCTCTACCTTGACACATTCTACAGAATCCAAGCATTACATTAACACGCCTATTCAAATATACAGAAAATTTCACCTCCAAAAACTTAAAATTTTCAGATAAAAACCTCTGATATTTTTTCATATTTTTGCTCAAAACATAGATTGTGGGTACTGGTTAGAACCGCCTCGCCGAAGCGGTTCTAACCAGTACCCACAATCTATGTTTTGAGCAAAAATATGAAAAATAACGCACACCCCTGTAAACCCCAGTTTTACTATATAAAAGTGGGGTTAAATGGGGTCAAAATAATATAGGCATGTTTTCGTGATGTGTAAGCTGACAGCAAAAGCTCTGATAGTACTGTCACATATGCCCCGATAACACCTTTTCGCCTTGCAATCATGCGGCCCAAATGATCAAGAATCTCCTGGAGTTCATAAAAAAATTAAAGGCTCAATATTCTTCAAAACTAGGGTTTTTTTGTGTTTTTTTTATCCAAGAAAGGTTTAATAAATTTATATATTGTATAAATACAATCGTAAAATGTGGCATCTGGCAGCTTGTAAAATTTCAGTTAGTCTCTCGTTTTTGAACTGGATCAAAAATAAAATGATTTTATCGTATCTCTGAATTAATGTTGGCAACATTAATTCATAGATACGATAAAAAATCATTTCATTTCAAGAAAGAGAGAATAACTGAAATTTTACAGGCTGTCAGGTGCAACATTTTATGGATTGTACTAATACCATATATCAATTTATCTAACCTTTCTTGGATAATAAAATGTCCATTTTTTAGGAATATGGAGCCTTTAATACTACTACTACTACTACTACTAATAATAATAATAATAAAAAGAACTAATATTTTTAATGTTAATATGTTATGAGCCAGCGCACGACTAAACCTAGAATAAGACTTGTGCAACCAGCAAAGACTCAGATCAGCCTGCGCATCCGCGCAGTCTGATCAGAGTCTTCGCCGGTTGCATGTGCCTTCTACAACCTCCAGGTTATCCAAAGAAGGATAAACGAAAACCCTTGCCATACTGGTTGGATGTACAGGCTGATCTGAGTCTTTGCTGGTTACTCGGGTCTTATTGTAGGTTTTGTCGTGCGCTGGTTCATGTATATTCTGTGCGTGTACGTGCTGAAGGAGACTGATACACTAACAGGGGAGGCAACTTTGTCACAACTATTATACCGCCCTTTTAAAAGCGGTCTACTCTAAAAGGAAAGAATTTGCTCCCTTTTGGGAGCAAATTCTTTCCTTTTGGAGTAGACCCCTTTTTAGAAGGGATTTGGTGTGCAGGGAAACAAGCAGGACGTCGGAAAAGTTGTCCCCCTTGTTAAAATGAAGAAAAAAAAGTACCATGTGTATCACGTCCCATTAAGGTAAATTAGAATTATGCACTGTAGCAAACCACTATTTATTTTCCATGTGTTTTGATTCCACTTTTGTTAGCAAAATGTTATGTTTCCATGATTGAACTGTTATATATGTATAAAAATGTATGTTTTCATCACTATATCTGTAAGTGGTTGTAATCTATCTTGTAGTAAGAGAGCTATGGCATGAAAACGTTACAATATTCTATACTCAACATTTTTATAACTTTAAATTCATTCTAAACATAAATTATTTGTTCAATATTGAAAAGTAATTATTCTGTCCAAAATATATATTTTTAATAAAACATTTGTTTTAATGTAAAACTATTTATTCTATAAAAAAAATAGTTGTTCTGTCCCAGTAATATATTTGTTTATAAAATATTTGATAGTATAAAATATTTATGCTATAAAATTAATACTTGGCCCATCCGATAATAACTGTGGTAAAAATATATTAATTTTCTATATATATGTAGTATTGTAAAAGGAAAACTTATATTTGAAGTAAAATAAACAATATCATCACAAAAACACGCCTAAATAGTTTTCACCCCCTTAAACACCACTTTTGTATAGTAAAACTGGGGTTTACAGGGGTAGACATTAATTTTCGTATTTCTGCTTAAAATATAGATTGCGGGTACCCGTTAGAACCGCCTCGTCGAGGCGGTTCTAACAAGTACCCATAATCTATGTTTTGAGCAGAAATATGAAAACTACCAGAATTTTTCATCTGAAAGTTTTTTTTATTTTTTAATGGTAAAATTCTCAGTGTATTTGAATAGGCGTGTTTTCGCAATGGATATCTTACATGTACCATTTAGCTGAGTGGCTGTTTGTACGCCTTGGAATCCAGAGGTTGTAGGTTCAAATAACTTCCCATACCTGTTCATATATTTACAATTCTGGGCCCAATTGTTCAAAACTAATGTTGTCGTTAGTTAACGTATTGTTATAACCTTGATCATTAAATATGGCATATCTGTTTACATTTTTGGTTGAAAAAAATGTGAGTAGCTTTTGCATTTGCAAAAACTACTCACATTTTTTCAGCAAAAATACCTGTGAACTAGAGCTGGTGTTTGTAAAACACTATGCCCCCAACTGCCTGACTCTAACACTGTTTGATTCCAACACTGCTTAGCCATGACGGTAACAACAGTACAAATATATGATTTCAATGTTATTTTATCAAAGGGAAATAACTCTAAAATAGGAGATGATTGGGATAAGAAAAAAATACGGATCACCTATTTTTTCATGAGGAATCAAAACATGAAATTTCAAAACATTAGCATACATGGTTCTAAACTTATGCTATACACAATAAAGCAACGACATTAAATGGCCCGAAATTGCGAAGGGCCATAACTCCAACATTTCATTTAATTGGTTCAAAATTTATTCAGGTGATCTCCTCCTCAATCCCAATCAGTATACCAAATATCATGGCTCTAGCTTAAATACTTTTTGAGATATCTTGCTGAAAAAGTCAAAATGCCTAGAACTACAAAGGGCCATAACTACATCAATTTTTCATGGAATTCCCTAAAAAACAAACCAGGTAATCTCCACATCATCCCCAATCAGCATATAATATTTCAAGACCCTAGCTTAATTGCTTTTCGAGAAATCTTGCTGACTAGGTCAAAATGAGCAGAACTGCAAAGGGCCGTAACTTTATCAATATTTTCATGGAATTCTCTCAAAATATAATCGGGTAATGTACACATCATTCCCACTCACTGTATTGAATTTCAAGAACCCAGCTTAAATACTTTTCAAGATATCTTGCTCACAAGATTTAATTCTGATTTTTTTCAAAGGGGCATAACTTTAAATAAACATGCTAGACAAGAAACAAAATACGGGTCGGCTATTTTTTCATTGGGAACCCAAATATAAAATTTCAAAACCCTAGCGTGCAGGGTTCTTAAGATATGGCATGCACAAAAAAAGCTTGATGAACGGACAAACAGTCGGATGGACAAATGAAGGCAAAATAATATGCCCCATCAATTTCATTCGAAACTGGGGGCATAATCAGGTCATCTACTCATCACTACCAATCTATTCATCAAGTTTCAAGGCTCCAGCTGCAATAGTTTTTGAGATATTTTGTTCACAAGGGAAACATGCCCAAATTTACAAAGGGCCATTACTTATGAAATATTTTTCAGAATTTACAAAAAAATTAATCAGGTCATCTACTCATCATTACCAATCAATTCACCAAGTTTCAAGTCTCTAGCTCTAATAGTTTTTGAGATATTTTGCTGACAAGATAAAAATGCCCAAAATAACAAAGGGGCATAACTCAAGAAGTATATTTCAAAATTTCTTCAAAAGTTAATCAGGTTGTCTACTCATCACTACCAGTCTATTCATCAAGTGTCAAGGCTCTAGTTCCAACAGTTTTTGAGATATTTTGCTGACAAGGTAAAATTGCCCAAAATTACAAAGGGTCATAACTCATGAAGTATTTTTCATAATTTCTTCAAAAATTAATCAGGTCATCTACTCATCACTACAAATCCATTTACTAAGTTTCAAGGCTCTAGCTCTAACAGTTTTTGAGATATTTTGCTGACAAGATAAAAATGCCTAAAATTACAAAGGGGCATATCTCAAGAAGTATATTTCAAAATTTCTTCAAAAGTTTATCAGGTTGTCTACTCATCACTACCAGTCTATTCATCAAGTTTCAAGGCTCTAGCTTCAATAGTTTTTGAGATATTTTGCTGACAAGTTAAAAATGCCCTAAATTACAAAGGGCCATAACTCATGAAGTGTTTTTCAAAATTTCTTCAAAAGTTAATCAGGTCATCTACTCATCACTACAAATCCATTTACTAAGTTTCAAGGCTCAAGCTCTAACAGTTTTTGAGATATTTTGCTGACAAGGTAAAAATGCCCAAAATTACTAAGGGCCATAACTCAAAAGGCATTTTTCAAAATTTCTTCAAAAGTTAATCAGGTTGTCTACTCATCACTACCAGTCTATTCATTAAGTTTCAAGGCTCTAGCTCCAACGGTTTTTTAGATATTTTGCTGACAAGATAAAAATGCCCAAAATTACAAAGGGCCATAACTCATGAAGTATTTTTTCAGAATTTCTTCAAAAGTTAATCAGGTCATCTACTCATCACTACAAATCCATTTACTAAGTTTCAAGGCTCTAGCTCTAACAGTGTTTGAGATATTTTGCTGACAAGGTAAAATTGCCCAAAATTACAAAGGGCCATAACTCAAGAAGTATTTTTCAAAATTTCTTCAAAAGTTAATCAGGTTGTCTACTCATCACTACCAGTCTATTCATCAAGTTTCAAGGCTCTAGCTTTAATAGTTTTTGAGATATTTTGCTGACAAGATTGCATCCATATTTTTTCAAAGGGCCATAACTCAGAAAAGGGGCATAATCCTGTCAAGAAAAAAAATACGTGTCAGCTATTTTGTCATGAGGAATCCATATATGAAATTTCAAAACAGTAGCATTCACGGTTTTAAAGTTATGCTATGCATCAAAAAGCGTGACGAACGGACGGACGGACGGAAGGACGGACGGACGGACGGACGGACGAACAACCCAGAAGCAATATGCCCCTCCAACTTCTTTGAAGTCGGGGGCATAATTAGATACTGTACTTACTAGAACAGTTAACATTTTGACCACTAACGAGCTCGTTCAGCTAACGATGCTTTGAACAACTGGGTCCTGAATGTTAATGGCAAACGGCTCAAGCCTTTTGTCAGTCGATTTAACATGCACTTAGATTTATAAATACAGTCGAACCTCAATAGCTCGAACACCGATGGCTCGTTTACCATGGCTAATTCGAACTCATTTTTGAGTCCCTACAAAATTCTTCTGCTAGCTCAAGAAAACAAATATTTAGGGAAATTTTCTTATTTTATCATGAAATTGTATGTTGTGTGTACTCATTAGAATCGCCTCACCGAGGCGATTCTAATGTGTACACACAACATACAATTATTGTGAATGAAATAAAAAAGAAACCCTAAATTATCGCTATTTGCTTCCCGATCTGGCACCATGATTAACCCTCAGTGGCTCGAACTACCAATGTCTCGAACAATTTTCTATGGTCCCAAAGATGTTCGAGCCATTGAAGTTCGACTGTACGTGCATTTTTAACTTCTTAAAAAATCATATTGATTCTTCTTGCATGGGAAAGTGGGAATGGTCATGGTATGTTTCGCCTACTAATGAATAAGAAAACGATGATTTTTCCAACAGCATTTCATTTATAGATAGGCTTATTTCTAGATAATAAAGAGCTGTATGCAATGAAGCGCCACACAGTCATTGCCTCCAGCGTAATCTTGAACTCGGGGGCGATAACCGCTAGACACGCGGCCGCTTCTCGCCTATTGAGTTATTTCCCTTATACTGTCACTGAGTGGAGAAATATTTCATAGCAAACAAAAAAAAAAAAAAAAAAAGTTTTTATCAATAATTATATTATCGGATTAACAGCTATATATTTTATGCAGTAAGTATTTTATTCTAACTTATTTTAATTAACAAATTCATTCTTGGATAGAACGACTATTACTTTATTAGAATAAGGATATTTTTATACACAATAAACACTTTTATCAACAATTATATTATCGGATAAAATTGAAAAACAACAAAATTATAAGTGACTGAGTAAGAAATACTGGATTTGGAATATTGCAACGTTTGTCATGTCATAGAGCATCACTTTGTATGATATAAAATAAAACATAATCAATCGAATCAGATTTTTGTATTTAATTATGATTGTAGTAAAGAAGCTATCAGCAATGCATGGTCGTTGTTTTCTGCCGGCCTCGGTGGCTCAGTTGACTGCGCGTCCGACATCAGGAGGTTGCGGTTTCGAACCCCGCCGGGTCGGCAACATTCTTTCATGGAGATTTGATCATGAAATATTTTCTACGGTCATTCTCCCTTCCGCTGATTCAAGAAGGGCAGTTGTCAGGTTCTGGCGAAAGAATGTGCACAATACACTGGTTAACCGCTTAGAGGACTAAGCCTGTCCAGTGGAAGTGTGGTTAGGTAAGATAACCGCGCTCGACATACCCATTGGGTTGACTGGGCCGTAAAACCTCAACACAAACAAACAAACCTAATTACAAGTCGAATCTTACAAGTCCTCAAGAACACTATGGCGTTTACCACTTTTCTCACCCAAGCTGTACATGACCCGGGTCAGAGTAGACTGCTTCATAGCTTCTATTAATGTTGTCTGATAAAAACTACACAGTGAAGCAGTCTAGGGTCAGAGCTGCTTGAGCGCCCAGCCAAGATTCAGATCAGCCTGTGTATCCGCGCAGGCTGATAAGTCTTCGCTGTCCGCATGACTGCTCAGACTGCGCGTATTTGCAGGCTGATCCAAGTTTTCGCAGTGCGCACATGCAGTCTAGTAGGAAATGCTGTGTCATGTGAAAATTTGACTACTTGACACCCAGTCAGCATTCTACGTAAATCTATATCGGGCCGTCATCGGCCCGTCAGGGTAGCTGACGGGCCGATGACGGCCCGATGTAGATTTACGTAGAATGCTAGCTGGGACAGAAGGACCGCGAAGGACGGTGATGATGTAACTTAACGCTCAGCATTCCGGGTAAAAATTTCAACAGACAAAATACTGAAATATTTTCCTTTTTTTCCCAGAAAAAAGGTTTTGAATGTCAAAACCTGTTTTCTGGGAAAAGTAAGAAAAATATCAATGTGTCGTCTGCTGATTTAGCCAAGAGAAAGGTAAAGGTTAATTCATTTTGATTTTATGGAAATTCTTCAGTTTGGCATTTGTTGTCAGCACTGAAGGGCATTCACTTATCACATTTATATTGGAATTCTGATATATCATCATTTGGCATATGATGCGTGACTTATAAAAAGGGCCCTTATGCAATCTGCGGACAATGTAGGTCCAGATCACCGTGCGCATATGTGAAGTCTATCCTGAGCATTTTCTGTTTGTCGACATATATTATATACAGTATCCACTGATTCTGTAAGCGGACAACGAAGGCCCAGATCAGCCTGCGCTTATGCGCAGGCTGATCTGGGCCTGCGTTGTCCGCAAATTACATAAGGGCTCTTTTCGTGCATTGCGTATCATATGATAGTAACTCTGTAGTTTTTTTTGTTTTGTTTTTTTTTTGTTTGTTTTTTCGCCTCGTTTTTCTTCTTTAACGACTCTTTTTCTCTACCCCTTTTCTCAGGGGCGGATCCAGGATGATAACTGATGGAGTTTGATTTGATCAAATTAACGTATCTTCTCTACGTATTCGGACATACGGGCCTGAGCACACAGTATAGACGTCCGAACAGGTCTACACTGTTTGCCATTTACTCAGCAATTTTACCTACATTCAGGGGTAGTAAAATAGACTTGTTGAAGAGAAGGTAAACAGAAAGGGTATGAATATTTAGGGGAAATTTTGAATCAAATGTAAGTAGGTTGCGGGGTCGACTGAACACCACGACCCCGCACCCCCCCCCCCCCCCCCCCCCCCCCGCCCAACCCTCCCACCTCTGAATCTGCACCTGCTTTAATCTAACATGTAAATAAGTTATTTGTTTTTAAAAGGAACACTTTTTTTTTCGTTAAAAATAGCCCACATTTTAAAGGATTCGGCTACTAGGACAAGAAGTAGTCCTTATCGGTAAGCAAGGAACTATTCTATATGTATAGTGGAGTTATTTCCCTGGAAAGTGTATCCAATAGTCTTAAGGCGTATATGGGAAATGAATATGTCGGCATTGGTTGCATTTTTGGGTCGATTGACCCATATTATACAAACGCCAAAATTTTCATATGGTAGTTGTTCATATGATTATGATTGACCAACGAAATCAAAGCGCGCGTTTGTACGAAATCTACGTAAGTAACGGTTATTTATAGCTGCGCTATTCTTGTCAATGTGACGTCAGAGTGTCCTCTGTAAAACCTGGACTGGGATTTTGGCAAACAGAGCAGACCTAGAACGCGGCGTCTGATCAGGATCTGTACTGTTTGCTAAAATTACAGGAAGTTAAGGGTTAAATGAAACAATCGTAATTCCCCATTTAGGACCATTTCCGCAGCCTACACTCAGAGACAATCGATCCACCAGTGCTGCCAGTGCTTTGATTATCATTCGGGATATTTCAAGCATTTATATTCTCAACATTACCGTTTATATACCTTCATAAGTGCTGCGATTTCAGAAAAAAGAGCCTCCATGACAGACGGGGCCGGAACAGAGGGGAGAGGGTGGATCGGGGATTCAGTCAAACCCTCCTTTGACTCACTATTTCATTTCCTTAGGAAATTTTTGAAAAAGTTAGGATACCGTATTTACCCTAAATGTTCACACTCCTTACTTGTTACCTTATAATTGTCTTCAACAAGTCCATTTTACTACCTATGATTGTATATAAAATTGCTGGATGAATGGCAAACAGTGTAGACCTGATCAGACGCCGCGTTCTGCACTGTTTGCTCAGGCCTGTCTGTCCGAATATGTAGTAACAATATGGTAATTTGATCAAACGAACCTACTCAGAAATTTCGAACCCACCATTAAATGACCCTGGATCCGCCCATGTTAAACTGAGTAGCCCCGAGTGAGAATGGAGGAACTATTTTCATGTCAAATTTATTTCCTTTGAAGATGTATCCATTCACTGTCAGACGTACATGTAAATGGGTCTAAGTCGACACTGGTCGCCTTTTTTATCATCCCGATTTCAGATTTCGAGTATTTATAATCTTAACTTTATCGGTTGTCTACCTTCATATGTGCTGCGACATCAGAAAAGGACCTTCGTGACATATGTGAATATTTAAGATCCAGATCAGTCTGCGCGGATCACGATTTATAAAATAGTGGACAAGGTAGGCGATAACATTAATGCCACTGTGCACCAGATTTCTGACATACTGTTGTTAATCTGGGATCTCATTATGTGCATACGAGACAAACGGTCAAGTAATTTCGGGGTTTGATGATTTTAACGCTTAATATGATGGGGAAAATCAGCAGACAACATTTTGATTTTTTTTTGTTGTTGTTATTGTTGTTTTTGCTGTTGTTGTTGTTTTTTTTTAGAAAATAGGATTATATATTTTATGCAAATCGTCTCAATTTGTATGAAATGTCTAATCCAGTTTTCCGGAAAACACAAGTAAAATAACATAAACTTGTCGTCTGCTGATTTAGCCCAGACAGTGGTAAAGATTTAACTTTTCCGACTCGGATTTTCTAATATTTATCGTCAAATACATGATAACATTCATTCATAATGAATGAAAACAGATCGACACTCACCAAAAATAATTTCTCCAATTATTTTAATGCAACACTGTTCAGTGAGCGGACCAAAAACACACAGAAAAAAAGAAATGGTCGCAGAATGGAGTATATTACGTTTCCTGCGGATAAAAAAGGCATTTTTGTCACGAAATCAAACCAATTGCCTTTGTCAGTCAGAGTTCGTGGCCTTCCCGCTCCCCACACAAGCCCTGTGCCTACTTGCGAGGAAACGCAAAGAGTTGGGCAAAATGCATCCTCGCGCCTGCTGGTAAAATATTATAACATTTGTGCAATGCTTTCATAGCCTGTATGACACCTTAACTCCTTACCATACTTGTCCTAAAATTTTAACCATTGTCCTGCTGAATAAATGAAGATGCCACGCCCACTTCTAATTTTCAGCCAATCAGATTTTTTTATTCTTGATTTTGATACAAAGTCACATACTTAATGACAAACAGTGCATATTCAGATCAGGTGGCTCCTTTAGCCAACTGATCTTGATCTACACTGTTTGCAAAGGCAAGGTATATCTGGGTTCAGCAGGTCAAGGTTTAAAACAAGTCTATTTTACTATGTTCTACGTTCGGCATTATGTGGCGTCTGATCTGGGTCTACTTCGTCTGCTCAGACATGTCTGTCCAAACACATACCGTAATATAACATGTGTTTTAGAGAATTTATTATGTTAGTAGAGGGCCACTTGGTAAAATGGCTATTTTTAGCTAAATGTGTCTCCCTCTTAAGATATTGTGTAAATAAAATAAAATAGAAAAAAAAATATTGTGTAAAATACGGTAAAACCTCAATGGCTCGAACATCTTTGGGACCATGGAAATAAATTCGAGACAAGAGTAGTTCGAGCCACTGAGGGTCAGGAACTAAATGGTGACAATTTAGCGAAGCCTTTTTGATCTATACAATAAGCGTATGTTGTGTGTACTCATTAGAATCGCCCCTATCAGGCGATTCTAATGAGTACTCACAACATACAATTTCATGATAACAAAATTTTTCCCTAAACATTTTTTTGATCTATCGGAAGAATTTCGTAGGGACTCAAAAACGGGTTCGAATCATCCCAGGTAAACGAGCCATCGGTGTTCGAGTCATCGAGATTTTACTGTATATGGCAGGAAGCCTGCTGTTCTGGGCCCAGTTGTTCAAAACTAACGATGTCGTTAGTTAACGATTCGTTGAAATTTACAACGAGTGATACGCAAATATGCTGAAATTTTTTGCTGAAAAAATGTGAGTAGCACTCACATTTTTCAGCAAAAAATATCAGAATATTGTATATTGAATCCACTAAAATAGTTCACGAAATGACCCTTAACGAGCTCGTTAAGCTAACGACGCTTTGAACAACCGGGCCCAGATGTTTCGTTGGTGCTCAGTCTTTATAGTATCACCTAAACTAAAACATCAGAAATAGTTCAATGATTTCGAGACTAATCATACAGAATACAGAGGAATTGCTGAGGAGTATTTGTTGATAATTCTGGGATATATATATATATATATATATATATATATATATATATATATATATATATATATATATTTTAATTTTTCCATAAAATATAATTTGGAGTACCCTTTAGAAGCGCCTCGCCACAGCACATTTTTATATAAAAAATATCCCACAATTATCACCAAATACTCGTTCTTAGCAATTCCTCTGTCATATTACATTTAAATGAGATTTGAAGATAACTATGGGTATTTAGGTGACGATTGTTATTTTGTACTAAACTCCACGGTGCCAGTAGAACCGACTAATCAATGTGGTTCCAAGACATATGATTTACAGAAATTACTATAAATCGTAACTTATATTGCGCTATGAAATGAAAGTGAGCACAAAGTGCTTAAGACGCTGCTTAAATAAGACATAACAACCGGGAAACGAAAGTAAAACAGAGAAAATAGTAGCTATGTGAAAAAGCCCTGTAGATCAGTCTTGCATTCACATACATAAAATTATTTTACATGAGCAATCTTATATTTTCGTCACCTGCGTTCCTGACAAGACAAAAGAGTGACAGGAGGCAGGTAATATAGAAAGATCATCTGCGAACGAGAAACCATCACTCCAGAGGGTGCTGCAGGATATATAGTTAGATTTGTTTGAATTGAAGTTTTACGGCCCAGTCGACTCAATGGGGCCATGTCGAGCGCAGTCAGTTTATCTAACAACACTTTTACTGAGCAGGCTTAGTCCTCTAAGCGGTCAACCAGTATTGTGCGCAATCTTTCGCCAGAAATGACAAATGCCCTTCTTGAATCAGCGGAAGGGAGAGAATGACCGTAGAAAATATTTCATGATCAATATCCATGAAAGAATGTTGCCGACCCGGCGGGGGTCGAACCCACAATCTCCTGATCCGACTGAGCTATCAAGGCCGGCTTCCTATACACATGAAAGTATTTTACATGTGCAAATCACGAGAATGCGGTCTATGCGGGGAAGAAATCCCTAGTTCAGCCTTAGCCTTTAAGTGTAGACCCCTATTCAGTCAGTACCAGCTAGAATTCTACATAAATCTACAGCGGGCCGTTATCGGCCCGTCAGCTACCCTGACGGGCCGATAATGGCCCGCTATAGTTTTATGTAGAATGCTTACTGAGTAGTAAGGCAGAACAATATAGGCAGGGTTGCAGCTACTAAAAGAGTGTAAAATCAAAGCACTGGCAGCACTGATGGGTCGATTGTCTCCGAGTGTAGGCTGGGAAAATGGTCCTGAACGGGGATTTAAGACTGTTTCTTTTAACCCTTTATTTCCTGTAGTTTAAGCAAACAGTACAGACCCTGTGGCGTTCTGCGGCGTCTGATCTGGGTTTGCTCTGTTTGCTAATGTCCCAGTCCAGGTTTTACAAACTAACCCTCTTTACACTGCGCTTTGACGTCACAGCGACAAGAATAGCGCGGCTATAAATAACCGTTACCTGGTTTTCGTACAAACGCGTGGTTTGATTTCATTGGTCAATGATAATCGCGTGGACAACAACCTTTAGGAAAATTTGGCGTATGTATACATAGGCTTGATTGTAAAGAATGACCCTAAAATCCATAGGCTCTACGGAAAAATACTTGGCAATCATCAGCCATTGCATGTACCGTTATTTTTTACAATTGCTCTTGGAGAATTTTAGGAAATCGTTTCGCAGTAATTGACTTGTTGGAACAAAGTATAGTAAGCAGGCCAGGATAGAATTATGGGCTATCTTATAATCATAACGAAAACACGCCTATTCAAGTATATAGAAAATTTCACGTCCAAAAACTGAAAATTTTCAGATAAAAAACTCTGATATTTTTTTTTTTATTTCTGCTCAAAACATAGAGTGTGGGTAGCGAGGCGGTTCTAACGAGTACCCACAATCTATGATTTTGAGCAGAAATAAGAAAAATAATGTATACCCCTGTAAACCCCAGTTTTACTATATAAAAGTGGGGTTTAAGGGGGTCAATATTATATAGGCGTGTTTTCGTGATGTATAGTAAGACTACCCACCCTTGTCCTATCCTAAGAGATAATACCTGCAAAAGTCATACGGGCCCCCGTTTAAAAAATCATTTTACCGTGAAACCTATGGACACTTTTTTACAGTACGTCTTCCTTATTTTTCGGAACCTGTCTACAGCAGCGAGAAACCAAATAGAAATAGCTTTAATGTCGTTTTGACATTCAGGTCGAAGATAGTCAAAAAACACTTCGAAAATGTCACTCAAATCCATAGCTCCAGATAAAGACTATTTGTTAGCTAAAAAAATATTGATTTTTGTTTCTTATTTCTTCACAAAAAAATAGTTGTGGTACCCATCAGAAGCGCCTCGTCGAGGCGCTTCTGATGAGTACCCACAACATATATTTTCATAGAGAAATAAAACGAATAATTTCCTAGGCACGCCTCTTATCTGTAGCTGTTAAAATCACAAGTTAACGCTTAGCACCCTGGGTAAAAATTTCAGCAGACGATACACTGAAATATTTTTCTATTTTTTCCAAGAAAACAGGCTTTGACAGCTCATGCAAATCGTCTCCATCAGAGACAATTTGCATGCAATGTCAAAATCTGTTTTCTGTGAAAAAATAAGAAAAATAGAATCAATTTGTCGTCTGCTGAACTAGCCTCGAGTGTGGTAAAGGTCAAATATGACATACGAGGGATGTTCGAAATGAATTGCTTATTTCTATCTGGAGACTTCAAATTTCAATTTAGCCCAAAAGTACTCATTTCATGCCCTCGAAGTACTCCCCGTGGCTAGAAATGCAAAGTTTCAGCCGATGTATCCACTTCTTGAAGGCGTCACGGTACGCTGATTTGGGCACAGTAATAAGGTACTGATGAATGGCAGATCCAAGTGCCTGTTGGGACTGGTATTTCCGCCCAGCAAGGAATGCTTTCAATTTCGGAAACAAAAAGAAATCACATGGGGCAAGGTCTGGGGAATACGGGGGGTGAGGCAAAACAGTTACTTTTTCTTTCTTCAAAAACGCCGTAACTATTGCGGAGGTATGAGCTGCGGCATTGTCATGTAGAAGACGGACATGTTTAAAACCAGTGGCAGGGCGTCGTTTCTGATAATACTTTTTCAGTTTCTTCAGTACTACGTCTCTGTAGTACTTTCCGGTGATGCTTTTGCCTTTTTTCACTGGCACTTTTATTGCGACTCCTTCACAAGAGAAGAAGATTGCATACAAAACCTTCTTTGTACTCAAAGAACGTTTGGCAATTATTGGGCGTTTGCTGTGTTTAGTGGCCCAGATCTTATTGCTAACCTTTCTGACGGGCTCAAAATAATGATCCCAGGTTTCATCACCTGTGACGACATTGGCAAACTGCTTTTTGTCATATTTTGGAAACATTTGAAGCAGCTTTTTTGCCACTTTAACCCGTTGCCTTTTTTGCTCGTCAGTCAACAGATGTGGCACCCATCTAGCAGAAATCTTTCTGACTTTCAAATGCTTCTTCAAAATAAGGTGAACCGTTGATAGTGATATGCCTACCTTTCGTGCAATATCACGAACTGTAAATCTGGCATCTCCTTCAATGATATCCTTTATTTTGGAAACGATTTCTTTACGAGATGCAGATTTTGGCCTACCTGATTTCGGTGCATTTTTGATGAACTCTACACCAGACTCAAATTTCTTTTTCCACCGCCGAACTGTGTCATAAGACACACAAGAAGGTCCAAAAGCAGTAGAAAAATATCAGTCATCAGCTTCTTCAAAGAACAACCAAGTTTTGAGCGAGCTTTGATGTAAGCCCGTATCTCATCTTTTTTGTCGACGCTTCTACCAACCATTTTTACTGCAGTGGTCAATGACTGCGTGTATTCAAATGGCAAATTTTATGTCTTACACTTAGTCTAACATGTACATTTATACACCATTGTGTAGATATTGAATAGCCCTATACAGGTATGTATTGGTTTTTATCGTGCCCCACGTGGATATCGAGCTAGAGGACAATAAGCAATTCATTTCGAACATCCCTCGTAGTGACACGTGCTTGCGCTTGAAGCAAATCAAAGTCTTGATCCAATTTACTAATAATCATTTTGATTGTTCTTTTAATATTCATTAATTAACATCTATTAATCAACAGCAAAATGTCACCTGTGCCCTTTTAAGTGTATGCAAATTGGTAGGCTGCTTAAGATCTAATTTTACACGAGTCGTGTCATGCTAAATGTGTCTTCAGAGATCAAGGCATATGTGCAAATGGTAGGACAGAACCAGCCTGCGCATCAGCAGTGTCTGACCAGGGTTTTCGCTTTCCGCTTGCGAATTCATTGGATACTGTAGGATGCATCATGCTGTATGATTAAACAGACTAATCTAAACTTTTGCAGTTCGCATGTGCCCCGAACGTACTTTTTCAAATGCTATTATTGGTATACTTAACCCTTAAACTTGTTAAAGCACCAATCACGACTAAAGCAGACTAAAAGTTTGATGTTTTTATTCTGTTTTCAGATGAAAACAAGTCTTGATATTTCATGTGAATCGTCTGTCAAGCAGACGATTCACATGAAATATCAAGACTTGTTTTCTCTGAAAAATAATAATAATAAAAAAAATGAAAATCTTTGATGGTCGTCTGCTGCAAATTTTGCTTGGCGCTTTAAGGGTTAACATCTACATACCAGCAGCAAAACATCACCGGTGCCCCTATCCCATTCAAGACCCCACCATGTTTTCATCTAGAACAGCCTTCAGAAGTTGTGATCTGGTGTGCAAGGATACGGTTTGTTGTTTAAGACTCTCTCTCTCTCTCTCTCTCTCCCTCTCTGTGCGTGCGTGTGTGCGTGCGTGTGATTCTCTGAAACTAATGGGCCAATTATAGCCAAATGTTAGGAGGAGCCTCAATGGGCTAGGGTAGAATTTTTATCAAAATGGTCCAGATCATTCGTTGTTCTTCATTATTGCAAACTATCTGGAGGGCAGGGGCTTTTAACAGGAAATTTACCATAAATATGGCCCCGCAGAGTCGGGCCTTTAGCAGGTCTTTGCAAACTGAAAAGCTAAAAGCCCCGCTATTCCTCATATGACTGTAAATGGCTGATGCACAAGGTCACAGACTATTTCTTTTATATTTTGCGCACTTAGACAATTTAATTAAAAAGGAGAGCCAAATTCATGCACTTTACTGGCAACTAAATTCATAGACATATACTTGGATGTACTAAACAGATGTCGATACCATTCATACATCACGAAAACATGCCGATATAATTTTGACCCCCTTGAACCCCACTTTTATATAGTAAAACTGGGGTTTACAGGGGTATACATTATTTTTCTTATTTCTGCTCAAAACATAGATTGTGGGTACTCGTTAGAACCGCCTCGGCGAGGCGGTTCTAACGAGTACCCACAATCTATGTTTTGAGCAGAAATATAAAAAAAATATCAGAGTTCTTTAACTGAAAATTTTCAGTTTTTGGAGGTGAAATTTTCGTTTTATTTGAATAGGCGTGTTTTCGTAATGGACATATACTTGGATAATAAGTATGTACTAAACAGATGTCGATACCATGCATACATGAAATATATCTTCTTAATAAACTATTAAGTAGCTATTGTCAATCATGACCACGAACAATATAAATTATGTCTGCTTCTAACATACTTTTCTATCTATCTATGAATAATAAGAAAAGTATCACCAATTTAACGCCTGATAAATTTGCTTACAGAATGCTAAAGTATAACATGTATTAGTCTGCGCAAATTTCATACCAATATTTCACACAGCATGCATTCAACGCAAATCTTCCGCAAACTAAAAAAAAAAAAAAAAAAAAAAGTGCGGGCTTGCATATGTTTATCAATGCAGGCAGGTTTAGATATTCGTCCTTCGTTCTACAGATACGAATTTTACGAAGTCAGTATTATGTACAGGCGAATAGCGAAAAACCGGGACGGACTGCGCGCCCATCCACGCAGTCCGTCCGGGTCTTCGCTGTTTGCTTTTGGGGAAACGTCGGACTTCCCATAGCAGGGTTCATAGACATGTACATCAGACAGACCCTGACTTAAAAGTGCATATAAATTATGTATCCTGTTGATTTCAACGTTCGAGGGTCATTCAAGAATTTCTGAGATGTCTGATTTATTGTATCTCCTTCGACACAGAAGACGAGATATAGACCTATATTTACCATTTTTCCGAAGACGTGGTGTCATCATCAAAGTTCCAGATTTAGGTCATTTCTCAGGAACTACAAGGGTTATGTTCATGAAACTTGGTGCATTCTCGCAATGTACCTACATGAGGGAAGTTGACAGCTTCAGTGACACATAAGACTGACTTAATTTTTACGACTGGCTGGCTTTTATATGAGGATCACTGATGAGGTCTAATTGGCCGAAACTAGCTAGTTTGGCAAAAACAAACTTGAAACTTCTGCTGTTTTCCGTTTTGTGGGTGTGTTCATTGTTTTCAAGGGTTCTTCTTTTTAGACTTTGTTTATCTTCACTACAGCTGCTGTTAGTGTCGTGTGGCGACCGTAAAACATCTCCGTGTACTTCACTATAGTGCAGTTTATATGTTCTGGTCATTTGTGACCACTGAGCCCATTCCAAGAACTTTGAAAATTTATACATGTATACGCGTGTAAATTTTGTTCATGTTATTGAAGTGAAGTTAGTGTAAAGTCAAGAGAGTAGCCGACAGAAGTTAAAGTCCTGGCTTTTGGGGCCCTTGTCGAACTATTCGCCAGAAATGTAACACATCTATTTATGTCTGACCTAATGCTCCGCAGTCATTTCTGGTATATAATTCTGGTGTTTGAATGAAAATAGTATAATACCAGACTTTCAATACGTTAATATGGTAAATTTGAGCAGATCTCGGTCGGGAGAAGAGGCTATTGTCTTAAATCATTACAAAGGGCAATAGCAGCTGTACATTTTAAAAATAAACCCATAAATTTTACAAATAGTCATTGTATTTCTGAACTACAGTCAACAATTCGTACCGACTAAAATTTGCCCTCGCTAATTTTTGACTGACCCTAATACAATAAATGATTTATTTCAAGATTCATATGTCAGTTGTGTATTTCAAACTGTATACGTACAAATATAATGACATTTTCCTTACATTATTAATCATTATACAATAATTGTGTACAACAGCAAGAGAACCTGTGGCGACAATTCGCTCATGTTACAATGCATTAAATTATTTTATGCTTAACAAACATTAGCGCCATGATTTATTTAAAGGGTCTCGATTCATTTTCTAGATTCTCTGCCAATGTTTACAAGTAAAGTATTTGTGTGTGTGTGTGTGTGTGTGTGTGTGTGTGTGTGTGTTTTTTTTGTTTGTTTGCTTTCCTGTGCACAAAACCCCTTAGGAAAAGAGGTCTACCCCAAAAGGAAAGAATTTGCTCCCAAGAGGAGGGTAGACCCCTTTACAGAAACTAGGCAAACTAATTTTGAGAGTTGCCTCCAATGAATGTGCATCCATTCCCCTTAAATCCGAAACAGGAAAATACTGACTCTCATATCGACCGCTTATGTTTGTTTACCCACGAGTTCAGCGATCTCCGAATTTTGAGTATCGGGTGCCCCACGGACATTCAATCCCATCGTCCGGATTACGACATCGGATCAAGATATTTTACTTTTGTCTGGGTGATTGGTTGTTTGACGTATCCCCTAATTTCAGAACATTTTATTACGAGTACACACCTATTCAAATATATTGAAAATTTTACCACCAAAAAAAAAAATGAAAATTTTTAGATAAAAAATCTGATATTTTTCATATTTCTGCTCAAAACATAGATTGTGGGTATCGTTAGAACCGCCTCGGCGAGGCGGTTCTAACGAGTACCCACAATCTATGTTTTTGAGCAGAAATAAAAAAAATAATGTCTACCCCTGTAAATCCCAGTTTTACTATATAAAAGTGGGGTTTAGTGGGGGTCAAAATCATATAGGCATGTTTTCGTGATGTCAAATTAAAGATCTTATTGTGACAACAATATAGTTGAAAATCGCCTTTAAAAAATCCTATTGGTTTTAAAGGGTTTTTTTTTTTTGGTATTGTTTTGTTGTTGTTGTTATTGTTTTTGCACAAAAGTTTTGGCACACAACTTACGGGTATAAAAAGGCAACTGCTCCTACTGGCTGAAAATGAGTATACTCTGTTCTTGTAAATAATTTATCTTTTTTTGTAATATGATGCTTGAATATTAACAATAAAATAGTGCTGCTGCAGCTGATTTATTGGCTAAAAACAAGTTTGCTTTCAAATCTTTAAATGTCAGAGTAAATATTTAACAATTTGTTTCAGGAAATAGCTGTCCCGTAGACGGTTATTTGTTTTGAGCGGTCCATGAGTCTAGATAAGAGTGGGTATTAGGACAATATTTGTTTTATTTCTTCATGAAAACATATGTTGTGGGTACTCATTAGAAGCGCATCGATGAGGCGCTTCTAATGAGTACCCACAACATATGGTTTCGTGGAGAAATAAGAAACACTATCAATACTTTTGGATTAAAAAAAAGCGCCTTAACTAGAGCTATAAACTTCACGTCCTGAATTTCTTTCTTTTTTTTTTTTTGGTTTGAAATATGAGTCGTTCGGCCTGAAGGACCCATGGCTTATAATAGCCTGAATTTCAAAGAAATTTTATCTATTTCGCAAAAGCGTTTGTATTTAGGTCTATGGAAAATGAATTGGTATTTTCACATTGAATTCGTGCCAATTGAGCCTCAACGGCAGAGAAAGTACCTTCGAACATTTGGGCCCAGCACAGGAGCGGATTCAGAGTGGGGTTCGGGGGTTCAGCCTAACCCCTTTTTTCTCAAAATTCCATTTTCATGGGAAATTTGGGATATATTTGGGTTATTGTGTTTACCCTAAATATTCACATCCCTTACTCTTTATCTCATTTATACTTCTCTTCAACAAATCTATTTAACTACCTGTGAATGTTTTAAAAATTGTTGGATGAGTGGCAAACAGTGCAGAACCAGATCAGACGCCGCGTTCTGCGGCGTCTGATCTGGGTCTACACTGTTTGCTCAGACCTGGCTTTCCGAATACTTAGTTCGGTAGTTTGATCAAAATCGAATCCCCTAAGAAATCACCCTGGACCCGCCCCTGCATCATTCACACTATCTGATCAGAATCCTCACTAAGCGTAGTTTGGATTGCCTATGATGCACAGTTTCTTTATGTAGACAACGAATACTTTGATCAGACTGCACGGATGCGCAGACTGACTTGAGTCCTCGTTGGGCGCAGATATGAGAAGGCACGTTTTCTCACGTTGCATCTCAACTTTGTCAAAACATGAACACATTAATACATTACTTTTTCGACGTCGGACTTCTTTTGGCAATTTTGGCTGGTCTGTATGCCGTATTTCTCTAAATATTTGGACCCATTACCGTACGTTTCCGAAAATTTCAACAAGGTCATTGGAGTACTTGGTATTGTGTCTAAATGGTGGACAGTGTAGATCCTAGTTAAACTGTTCCTTAGCAGTTTGATCAGGGTCTACACAATGTGCTTGGGTCATGCTAAGGTCTGTCTGTTCAAATAATTAGGGCAAACACAGTAAAACTTAAAATCTCATTCCAAAATTATCTAAACTTCAATTTCGTAAGGTTGGACTTTTTTTTCAAGTACATGTACGTGGCCTTGGTAACAAGTAAAAAGGATATAGCATAAACAGAATATAGCTCAGGGGCGGATCCAATATGATTTTCAGAGGGGTCGATTTGATCAAATTACCGCACTTTCTCTACGTGTTCGGAAAGACAGGCCTGAGCAAACAGTGTAGGCCCTAATCAGACGCAGCAGAACGCGGCGTCTGATCAGGGTCTACACTGTTTGCCACTCATCCAGCAATTTTACACACATCCTTAAGTAATTAAATGGACTTGTTGAAGAAAAGTATAAGGTAAAAGAGTAAGGGGTGTACACATTTAGGGTAACGACGGTATCTCAAATTTATCGACTGGATAAAAAATTTCCATGAAAACGAAATAGTGACTCAAAGGGTGCTCGACTGAACCCCTTCACCACCACCCCCAACCCCCCCACCCCCCTCCACCCCCCCCCCTCCCCCCCCCCCCCCCCGATTCCGCCCCTGTTTCACATGCATAGCTCCAGATAAGGCGCTTTTTCAACCAAGAAGTACTAATATGTTTTCTTATTTCTCCATGAAAACAGAGGTTGTAGGATACTCATTAGAAGCGCCTCAGCGCTTCTTATGAGTACACACAACCTGCGTTTTCATGGAGAAATAAGAAAAATATTTACCAGATACCTCGTCTCATCTGGAGATCCGAACATATAATGTGTCTTACAAGTTACCGGTTTGTGTCTGATGCATCACACTGTCCTCAAAATGTCCCTGAAGAAAAATTTGTTTGTGTTGAGGTTTTACGGTCCAGTCAAAACGCGATCAGTTTACCTTGCCACACTTTTACTGGGCTCTAAGCGGTTAACCAGTATTGTGCACATTCAGAAACCCTGGAGAAGAATTGTCAAATTAAAAATATCATTTATCTCTGTTCGGCAAATAGTGTCTTTATCTTGGCAGAACACAATCATCAATGTCCCTGGAGAAGAATTGTAAAGTTCAAAACGATATCAGGGATTTCCAGTTATCTCTGTTAGACAAATAGTGTCTATATTTACTTCGACAACTCTTGTTAGGACAATCAACAATGTTTGGCACTATCTCAGGCCTTCTAAAGTATATCCCAGCAGGCACATAACATAAAAATGACGTCGTATCAACGTCGATGCGACGTGATCACGTCGCATCGACGTTAATAGGACGTCATTTTAACGCTGTGTGCCCACTGGATGAGACTGAGAGAACAACTCCTTTAGCCACCAGAAAAGTTACATTTTGATAAAATCTGTGGATGGAAATTGATACAGAAACGCCATACAGAATTTGTCTCGAGATCCAAATACAGTCAAACCTCGATAGCTCGAACACCGACGGTTCGGTTACCATGGCTAATTCGAACACGTTTTTGAGTCCCTACGAAATTCTTCCGACAGCTTAAGAAAACAAATATTTAGAGAAATTTTCTTATTTTATCACGAAATTGTAAGTTGTGTGTACTTATTATAATCGCCTCATCGAGCTCAACATACAATTATTGTGTAGAAAACCAAAAAGATTTCCCTAAAGTATCGTTATTTGTTTCCTGACCTGGTTCCATGATTAACCCTCATTGGCTCGAACTACCCATATCTCGAACAAATTTCCACGGTCCCAAAGATGTTCGAGCCGTTGAAGTTCGACTGTAGTTTTAATACTTTTTATTTTTGCTCTAAGGAAGGAACAGCAATCTTGATATGTTTTATTGGCAAATGCATGAATTTCTCCACGACAAACCAAGAAATCATGGGTGACAGCAGTCAGTTAACTCCCCTGAACATTCTCTATAAACAACCAGGTCCAGTCATCAGGTTTCCTCTGTTTTTATCAACAGCATCTCCATTTAGTACAGTTTCCAGTTCCTTGAGAAATCTAATTCAGTTATGGTCATGTGTCAATAAAGCTTCCAAAATATAAAGAAGACTCATTTTCTATATGAAAATATCAGAGGGACCTAGTTAGTATTTAGTAAGGGAGATAAAGGGAACTCACAGGCTGAGAATTCCTTGGTCGAACGGGCGAAAACGGTCTATGTGCACGCACCTAAGGCTGGCACAATTAATTGGATAATCGATTAATTGATCGACAGATTCCACAAAAATGATTATCGTTACAGATTTGCTAATATTCGATCATTTAATTTCTGTGTCTCTTACTTTATCTTATTAACCCTTAGTATTCAGACACCTCAACTCCTTACCATACTTAATCTAAAATTTGAAAAAAAGTACAACTTACTACCCAATGTTGTATCTAAAAATAGCTGGATGAGTGGCAAACAGTGTAGACCCTGATGAGACGCCGCGTTTGCGACGTCTCATCTGGGTCTACACTGTTTGCTCAGGCCTGTCAGATCATATACATATAGTAAAGTACAGCAAACAGGTAAAATTATGACCAAATCTTCAGTGATTACTAATCGATTATCAATCGCAATTGCAGGACTGATAATCGATTATCTTTTCAGCTCTGACCAGCCAGCCTTACACGCACCCATTTAAATACACTACTGTATTTAGCCAAAATATTAATAGGGCACGTTAACCCTTTACCATGCTGTCCTAAAATATTAACAAGACAAAATATTTAGACGTAAACGTCTAAGTACCGACGCAAATTTTGTTCATGTTTACTTAGAAATATGGGACAATCGTATACTAAAGTTAAATAAATTTTCAATGTAACATGTAAAAAAGAACAACAATGTGATTAAGCTTTTTATAGATTTTCTTGATCAAATAATATGCGAATCCTAGTCTCATCTGGATCTATACGGTTTGCTATTCTGTTTAGGATTTTAAACTCGGAACCCCTATCTGCATCAGTGGACATGTCCAAATGCAAGGACGAAAGAGTTCTCTTCAAAAACTCAGGGATGAAATGATTAAAACTGATAAAGAAAGAAACGCCTACCTTTCACAAGTTTCTTCAGATAATCCCCATGTTGCACCAAATACTCCAACCCCATCTTGGAATTCATCAATGTTTTGATACACTCCACGCACTCCAAAAGCAACAATGCGTCAGATAATTGAGTTACACGTTTATTTCCTAACGCATCCACTATATCTAACAAGACATCCGATCCGTTCAGTTCCAAAAACTCTTCATTCCATTCCTTTTTATTTTGTTTCAGTCTCTTGTTCAGGGAACTAAGAAGCTTAAGATTGGGAGACTTGAGAAAATCAATACAAATTGCTGGGGTGTAGGAATCAAAGTTCTGATGTGATAGGGCGTCCAAAATTTTGCTCTGAATTCGAACAAGTGGATTTTTGCCTGACTTTTTCTTATCTGTTGCTGCAATACCTTCCTTTGCTTTAACATTGCCTTGTTTATCATCATGCTCCTTTTCTGGACTTATTTCTGTCGTATGAGGAACATCTGGACTCTTTTCTTTCTTCTTGTCATCGTTCTTCTTACGTTTCATCTTTTTGTTATGTTTTTCTCCCGACTTGTCAGTCTTGCTTTCATCGCCAGAATGGTGACTGGATGATTCTGAGTCAGAGTCAGAAGATGAGCGAGAAATTCCATTTTCCTGTATCTCATCGTTAGCATCAACTTGATCATATCCACTAGCATTATCTTTGTTTATAGTTTCTGGATGAACATCTTCTAATGTTGAATCTTTCTCTGTAGAATCTGGCATTTCCTGAGCCGATCTACCAAGTTCGTTTTTGTCTGCTTCGACAGCATCATCACCATTAACGGTTTCAACTTCTTTTATTTCAGTTGTTTTCTTGTCTATATCTGTACCTTCGATTCCATTCTGTGTACTATTATCTATCTGATCATTTCTGACTCCGTTATCTGTCTTTTCTACTTTAATCTTCTCATCATTTGTTCCACCTTGAGCTTCCATTATTTCAGCCTTAATCTTCGAGGAACCCACTCTGATACTTTTGGATTCTGCCACACCCATTATGTCAGCTTTCTGTTTCTCGCCTTTAGTTATTGGTTCTTCCCCAGTGTCTCTCTCTTCTTCGACTGTTCCACCACATAGACAATTATAGACTGATCTTCTGGAACGTTTCTTCACTTTTGTCTCTCTACCGGACTTCCGGAAATATTTTCGGAGCGAAGCCATGGTTCCTGAAAGAAAATTTCAATCTTTAACACGCTGTACATGACAACCAGTAATATAACATATTTTTCTGATTGTTCTCTGATAAAGAACCTCAATGTTTTGTTCTAGTCTGCCATATCCAGGAAAACATACTATAGTGTCTTTTGCGTTTGTGTTTAACCTTTAGCCCTCCTTATAGGCTAATTAAGCAGACGACATACTGGGCCACGTCAAGCGAAAAGGTGCCTTCGAGCAAGCGCAGAATGTAAGGATTCTCATCATTCTGTACATACAAAAAGTCTCATCCGGGCAATTGCTCTCCATTGAAACATTCTATATTACCTATACTTCTGGTTGTGGAGAGCGAAGGCCCTGATCAGACTGCGCGGATGCGCAGGCTGATCTGGGCCTTCTTTGTCCACATATGACCGAAAACAAAGTTTCGCAAGGCGCGTTCCAATTTTTGATTTTTTTTCTTTTTCTTTTTTCTTTTTAAGAAGAAGAAAATGCTTTTGATATTCCTCAAAATTGACCCCCAGTATGAAAAATATTTCAAAGTGTCGTCTGCTGATTTTTTTACCCAGCGTGCTAAGTGTTAAACATATTTTTCAGAGCAGAGACGCTTTTACAAAACCTGACATGACACTAGGCCTATAAGGCTCAAATCGAAAACGATACTGTTTTAAGGTTCCTGGGAAAAACTATTTCAGTCATTGTCAATTTCCATGGACGTAGACAATCTTGGAAACTGCAACTGTTCCGGAAGCACTAAATAAAAGGTCGTGGACTGGTCCAGTGCTATTTTCCATGGACTGCTTAACATATTATAACCAAGTATAAGCTTCCACAAAAAGCTTGGCCTACGCTTAGCACACATTGTGTGCAAAACGGAGACCAAGCTTTTTTGTGAAAGTTAATACTTGTACTTCCAAGGGGCAATACTGAGTTGATCACTAGAAGCAATGAAAAATCATTACAGGACTTCCGCCCTGAACGGTATGCGAACTCGCGATCCCTCGGTAAGAACGGCAAGCGAACGCTAAACTTACTGCATTACATCCCTAACTCGTGCTCTGGATTTAGTATAAAGTGAGAATGGTGGAGACTAATAGCAGAAAGAAACACAAACAAGCATGAGCGAAGTGATACAAAACACATGGCACTAAATACGGCGCTTATTTTCTGCCAAAAAGTGTTCACCGAGGCCTTTCTGATGAGTACCCACAACATATGTTTCCGTGCAGATATAAAAAAAAATAAGTTCTGGATATTCCTCTTATCTTGAGCTATGTTCATGGCGCTAGATATAACGCTTTCCTAACCAAAAACAATTGACATATTTTCTTAATTCTCCATGAAAACATGTGGACACTCACAAAAAACGCATTTTAAGTTAGACAGCAATGTGTTTTTGTGACCATTTATTCTTATTTCTCCATGAAATTAGTTTGTAGCGAAGCGCTTCTATTGCGTAGTCATAACATGTTTTCGCGGAGAATAGGAAAAATCATAGCACTGAGAGCACTGGTGGGTAGATTGTCTCTGAGTGTAAACTGGTAAAAAGGTCCTGAACGGAGACGTAAGACTGTTTCATGTACCCCCTAACTTCTTGTAATTTAAGCAAACAGTGCAGACCCTAATCAGACGCCGCGTTCTGCGCTGTCTGATCTGTGTCTGCAGTGTTTGCCAATGTCCCAAATGTCCCAGTCCAGATTTTACAGATAACCCTCTATCAACAGCACTCTGATGTCACAGCGACGAGAATAGCGTTGCTATAAATAAAGGTTACCTGGATTTCGTCTAACGCGCGGTTTGATTTCATTGGTCATTGATAATGACGGGGACAACTACCTTAAGGACTTTGGGCGTTTGTATACTATGGCTCGATTGTAAACGATCGACCCAAAAATAAGAAAATTTCATGGGGAACTCTTCTCATCCAAAGTTATGACACGCCCTCCTGCACACAGCACGTCATCAGCCCGATAGAACATAAGTTGAATGAACCGTAAATCCGTAGAGAGTCAGCCCACAAACTGATGTTCAATATGAAATTCCATATTTTCCCTAAGTACTCGCACAAACAGACCTGCAGCAAATAGTTGTTGTAAAGACTCAGATCAGACTCAACAGAACACGGCGTCTGATTAATGTCTGCCACTCATCCAACATTTTTAAGTCACGTGAACGGGTAGTATGGCAAGGAGTAATGTTTCGGGTAAGCACTGTAAATGCGAAGCTGTGACTAAAACGAGCCAGCGCACGACAAAATCTACAATAGACCTGTCTGACCAGGAAAGACTCCGATCAGCCTGTACATCCAACCAGTATATGGCAAGGGTTCTCGGTTTATCCCTCTTTGTATAGCTTAGAGGCTGTAGAAGGCATATGCGATCAGCGAAGACTCTGATCAGACTGCGCTCCGCGCAGTCTGATCTGAGTCTTCGCTGGTCGCACAAGTTTTATTGTAGATTTTGTCGTGCGCTGCCTCATTAATAATCTATTGTGACCTTAGCTACTGTGCTTTCGACATCTTTCAGAAAGTCGTTCTTTGTTTGGGGCTTTACATAGAAGAAGTGAATTTGCAAACTTTTGTCATCATTTAATGCAAAACCATTTGTCGTAACTACTCATGTACAAAAAACTTTTATTGTAGTCATTGTTTTTAAAAAATAAAAAGTTTTCACTTTTTCCCCATAGTAAAAATGAATGCAAATTATGCAGAAATCTGTAGAGTAGGTAACTTGAAGGCAGATTTTCGACAAGTTCCGCTTGTTCAAGTTTTCTGAAATTTTCACAATGTTGTTGTGAAACATCGATAATTCAAATTCAGCAAAGAAAAGTAAAAAATATTTTCTTATACAAAAATTCAAAAAAAAAATCACTTTACTATAGAAACAGCATAGGTCAAACCAATTTCTTTGCTGTAAATTTAATTTTAAGGTAAATATTTGAGAACAAAACACAGAAACGGAAAAGACAAATGGTTTCTGATAAGATATGGTCTATCAGAAAAAAAAAAAAATGTTTTCATTTAAAATAAAAACGCCAAGCAAAAAAAAAATGACTTTCTGAGAGATGTCGTAAGGACAGTAATTGAAATTACAGTTGAGGTGATTCTAATGAACGCTTACAAGATATACGTTTATAAAGATATTCAGAAAAAAAAATATCACTTTAAATAGCCATCATAACATAGTCCCTCGTGAAGTCCTCAGCTGTATACTTTTTTTATTTTACTCTAAGTTTTTCCAGCAATTTTGAAAAAAAAAAAAAAAAAAAAAAAGTACACAATGCATTATTTTTGGTCAAATACGTCAGTTGGATTTTCCGACTTCATGCGCGACACACCGGTAGAAAATGTACCTTGGGCATGTGCGACAATGAAAACTCAGATCAACCTGACATCTGCGCAGTCTGATTAGAGTCTTCGTTGGGCCCTCTTTGGATAGCAAACATCAATTGTTTCTTTAAATGATCAGCGAATACTCTGATCAGACTGTGCGAATGCATTCGCACAGTCTGATCAGAGTATTCGCTGGGCACACTTGTACATTTTCTCACGTTGTGGTTTATATCAAACTTAAATAGAACAGAACAGATAAATGATATAATGATGTCAGGATTATAAATAACATACAAGGAAATATAAAATCCAACTACTTTTGTTTCTAAGTAAGTCTCTTCAATTAATCATGTTCCTGAGTATGTCTTAGTAAGCCTCTTCAATAGAACCTCGATAATTCAAACTCCAATAATTCAAAATTCTCAATAATTCAAAATCATTCTGAAGTCCCAACTGAAATATATGCATGCATTTAACCCCCAATTATTCAAAGTCTCAATAATTCAAACAAAACTGTTTGGTCCCTTGGACTTTGAATTATCGAGGTTCCACTGTAGCTATGTTCATGAGTGTCTTAGTAAGTCTCTTCAATTAGTTATGTTCCTGAGTAAGCCTGAGTAAGTCTCTTCAATTAGTTATGTTCCTGAATAAGTCTTAGTAGGCATCTACAATTAGTTATGTTCCTGGGTAAATCTTAATAATGCCCCGTTTATATGCATAAGTTTGCCCCTAGGGGCAAATTTACCCCTAGGGGCAAATATACCCCTAGGTGTAAACTTGTCATGTGAACGCATTTGCCCCTAGGGGCAAAATTTACCCACGTGGGTAAATTGCCCCATCTCAAGGGTAGGGGCAAATATATTTGCCCCTAGGGGTATTTTACCCTTAGGGGTATATTTCGTCATGTAAACGCAATGTTTAATTTACCCATAGGGGTAAATTTTGTAAATATGTTTGGAATGCCTCAAAATACATGTATACAATGTTTATTTTGCATAAATTTTATTTGTTTATTTACTTGATGTCTGCAAATATACTTGTATCTTCTCAGTCACAAATTTATGTTGGCAAGTTGTGGTCAGAAGTGAGTTATTTGACAAGAATACTATTATGCTAGTAGCAGTTAGGATACTGATTTAAGGCAAATATGATTTATAGTTATTATGGTGCTGATCAAGTAGCACACTTTTGTGCTGATCTATAATTAAATAATTAATGCCATCAAGAAAGTTTTCGCAGTATTTTTAACCAATTTGATGACTAAAATTAATTCTCATTTCTTAACGCTTATCGTTCCCATTTCTTAACGCTTATCGCTGAGGGTAAAATTTTTAGCAGACAACAACTTGAAATATTTCCTTATTATTCCCAGAAAATAGCTTTGACATTTCAAGAAAATGGTGCCATCCCTTTATTTTCTGAGGGAAAAGAAACAAAACAAATATGTCTGCAAATATACTTGTATCTTCTCAGTCACAAATTTATGTTGGCAAGTTGGGGTCAGAAGTGAGTTATTTGACAAGAATACTATTATGCTAGTAGCAGTTAGGATACTGATTTAAGGCAAATATGATTTATAGTTATTATGGTGCTGATCAAGTAGCACACTTTTGTGCTGATCTATAATTAAATAATTAATGCCATCAAGAAAGTTTTCGCAGTATTTTTAACCAATTTGATGACTAAAATTAATTCTCATTTCTTAACGCTTATCGTTCCCATTTCTTAACGCTTATCGCTGAGGGTAAAATTTTTAGCAGACAACAACTTGAAATATTTCCTTATTATTCCCAGAAAACAGCTTTGACATTTCAAGAAAATGGTGCCATCCCTTTATTTTCTGAGGGAAAAGAAACAAAACAAAACAAACACAGAAATACTACCAATCTGGCATCTGTTAATTTCGCCCAGAGAGCCAGAGTGGTAAAGGTTGATGACTAAACAAAAATTACCAGGGGATATAAAAATGGTACCAGATCAGACAATTCCTGAGATGGTTTTCTTTCTTTTTATCCCCACGCTTTTGAAAAAGCAATGGGGATATTATGATCCAGACAGTCTGACAAAAAATAGCCGAATATGGATTTGTTTGTTTGAGGCTAGGTTTAACGTCCCTGCAAGCAATATTCCAGTCATGCTGAACAAGAAAGAGGAAAGAAAGAAGAAAGGGATAGATGAGAAAAAGGCCCCAGCCCCTGAACTTGCTTCAAGTGAGGACATAACACAATGATAACAGGGTCCACTCTCCAAAATTTTCAGGAGGGGTGTGCATTGTAACCAACATGCAAATGTGCTTTCGCATATGGTGGCATTAGGCACATTTTCGCATTAGCTTTATTTTGCGCTAAACAAAAAACGGGGTACTTAACCTTTATCATTCTCCGGGCTAATTCAGCAGACGACAAATTGATAACAGTTTTCTTATTTTTCCCAGAAAACAGGATTTGACACTTCATGCAAACTGTCTCCCCAGGAGACAGTTTGCATGAAATATCAAATCCTGTTTTCCGGGAAAAATAAGAAAATATTTCAAAATGTCGTCTGCTGAAAATTTTACCCACAGTGCTAAGCTAAAGCGTTGAATCAGCCCGAACACGAGTGTTTATTTCCTTCCCTGTTTAGAAATTATGTAATGGCCGCGTCGGACAAAAAAGGGCATTAACGAAAGCTCAAATCAGTCTGCGCATCGCCGCAGCGTGATTAAGGCATTCGCCAGTTGATTCCGTGGTATCTAATGCGAAAGAAAGCGAGCAGCGAACGCCCGGATACATTTGTGAGAAGCTGGTGGCTGATAAGGGTCCTTCGCTTGTCGAATACGTTTTAAATTTCTTCCATCTGTGACTAAACATGGAAAAAAACCCTTTTCATACTTGAGGACAACGAAGGCCCAATTCAGTCTGTACATTTACGCAGTCTGATCAGGGTCTCTGTTGCCCGCTTAGAAAATCAATATGTTCATGAATCGCTAAGGCACTAGTCAGATAAAGCCGAATGATCCGAGTCTTCGCTGGGAACAGTTGTCAGACGGTACATTTTCTAATGTTCTGGCTCGTGTCTGCACTCATTTATAAATAATGTGAGGTAAGCCGGAATGCTTAGAATAAAGTCCAGGGAAATTTGTGCGCTGCGCAATTTCACCAGTGCACTGCCGCTTTCGAAGCTAGCTAGTTATAGATTTAGCATGCACCAAGACCACCCTGCATTCGCGCAGTCTGATAAGGTTGTTCCCTTTTCGTTCGTTTTATTTTATTTTATTTTATTTTTTTTTTTATTTATTTTTTTTTTTGTTTTTTCATGCTGCCATTCGCTTTTCGACTGTTTCAGAAAATAATGAGGAAAGGGAGAAACAGAGGAGGGTGTGTAAAAAAATAATGAGTCCTTGAATTGGGGAAACTCGAATTACGATATCATTTTACAAAACATACCACGGTAATGAGAGCTGATGCAGGACAGCGTAGCTCGCCTGAATCGCGCTTTGCCTTTAAAAACTTTAACCAAAAACTTTAACCGTCACGAAAACATGCCTATATAATTTTGACCCCCTTAAACCCCACATTTGTATAGTAAAACTGGGGTTTACAGGGGTATATATTATTTTTTCTTATTTCTGCTCAAAAACATAGATTGTGGGTACTCGTTAGAACCGCCTCGCCAAGGCGGCTCTAACGAGTACCCACAATCTATGTTTTGAGCAGGAATATGAAAAATATCAGAATTTTTTATCTGAAAAATTTCCTTTTTTTGGTTGTAAAATTTTCAATATACATTTGAATAGGCGTGTTTTCGTTATGATATATTTTTGTCCAAGTCCGTGACGGTCACTCATGTGTGTCAGGATGGTACAGCATAGAACGTCGGACCAGTATCTCACATCAGGACAAGAATGATCACGAATAAATGCCTCTATAATTTTGACTCCCTTCAACCCCACTTTTATATAGTAAAACTGGGGTTTACAGGGATATATTTTATTTTTTCTTATTTCTGCTCAAAAGTATAGATTGTGGGTACTCGTTAGAACCGCCTCGACGAGTACCCACACTCTATGTTTTGAGCAGAAATATGAAAAAATATCAGATTTTTTATCTGAAAATTTTCATTTTTTTTGGCGGTGAAATTTTCAGTATACTTGAATAGGCGTGTTTTCTTAATGGAACCATCCAGAGGTTCAGGAGATATAGCCTTTCAAAAACTTTAACCGATGCCGACGCCGTGGTTGACTGCTATAGATCTATCTGTACTGCTAAAACGGATGAAACTTACAATCTCAGTATGACATAATATCAACCGGACCTAAGAATGACGACATACTGATAAGAGTAAGCGCTATCCCCCATGATAATCCTTGGCTAGGAAAGAATTTGCTCTATTTTCTGGGAAATGGAAAAAAAAATAATAATAAGAGGAATTTTTTACCCAGCACGCAGTGTTAAAGTTACCGTCCGCATATCTCTTATCAAAGTTACCCTCAAGTTATTACTCGACGTTTGCAACGGCGCATGCAATCTCACGATTATCTTCGACAAAATCAAAATGCAATAAATAAGTTTGTGCCAATACAATTAACTGTTCTGAATATAATACAGTTTTTATCAGTACAGTTTTAGTCAAATGCGGTTTTTTTTTTTTGGAACGTTTGTTATAAAAAAAACCACACATCTACAATAACAAGGTCTTTTAAACCTACCCCATTACATTAATTTTGTTAAAAAGTTTCGCCTACGACAAGACCACAAATATTCGATCTGGCGACATATTAAAGAAGACCGGTTTATACAGTCGGAAGGTAAAAAGGTGTGTGAAAACTGTGGTTGTTTCTGTCACACAAACTTAATCATGCATTAACATACAATAATTATTAACCCATTAGAATTCTCTGGGCAAATTCAGCAGCCGACAATTTGGCCTTCTTATCTTTCTCCCTAAACATAGGATTTGATGGTTGATGCTAATTTTCTTCCTCCTTAGGAGACAATATGCATGAAATTCCAACCCCTGTTTTCTACAAGAAATGAGAAAAATCTTTCAAAATTTCGTCTGCTGTTTTTTTTTTGTTTTTTGTTGTTTTTTTTGCCCAAAATACTTAGTGTTAAAGTTTAACCCTTAAAACGTCTAGAAAACCTGCATCTGAAAATGTCGTCTGCTGAATATTCTTGCAAACTTTTCAAACCTTTTTTTTGCATACCGACAAAAAGTGGGGATCCAGATCAGACTGCTCGTAGAGGAGCAGTCTGAACTGGGTCCACACTGTTTGCAACAATGACTTTTAAAGTAAACGACAGAAGACAAAGCAGACGACAATTGTTGTGACTGGCAGTTTAAGGGTTAATTCGTCGTTTTACTTGCAGTCATGTAGACAAAATGTACTTCCTCACAAAAACACAGACTAAGCAGACAGAAGTATTAAGATTTGTTTGTTTGTGTTGAGGTTTTACGGCCCAGTCAACCCAATGGGGTCATGTCAAGCGCGGTCAGTTTACCTAACCACACGTTTACTGGGCAGGCTTAGTCCTCTAAGCGATTTACCGGTATTGTGCACATTCTTTCGCCACAAACTGACAACTGCCCTTCTTGAATCAGCGGAAGGGAGAGAATGACCGTAGAAAATATCATGATCAATCTCCACGAAAGAATGTTGCCGAGCTCGGCGGGGGCTGAACCCGCGACCTCCTGGTCTCCAGTCGGACGGCGCATCCAATTGAGCCACCGAGGCCAGGAGTATTAAGATAGGTAGTGATCAACGCAAGAGCAAAACTGGGAGTTGGTTAACACGAAGTAGTTCTCAACTATAAGTTTATGGGACATTTCTGATACCGTGACAAATTTCTAATACCGTGACAACCAATCAAACTGACAGACCAGCATAGTTTCAGCAAACTTTGTTTGAATATATTTTATTTGTATAAGTTCTAATACATATCTATTTATTTTCATGCATGAAATTAACATAATTATACAACTGTGATTCAGAAAAAAAAACAGTCTAAAGACATATAAATCTGCTTCCCACAAACATTACGAAAACAAGCCTATTCAAATATACTGAAAATTTTACCACCAAAAAATGAAAATTTTCAGGTAAAAATTCTGATATTTTTCATATTTCTTCTCAAAACATAATTTTGGGTACTCGTAAGAACCAAGTTCTAACGAATATATGCCCACAACCTATGTTTTGAGCAGAAATAAGAAAAATAATGTATACCCCTGTAAACCCCAGTTTTACTATTTGAACAACAATAATTATTTACGTTATAATAATAAATCGCAACGTACATTTCTGACATGCGCGCCCAAGCAAGACTCAAATCAACCTGCGCATCCGCGCAGTCTGACCAGAGTCCTCGTTGTTCGCCTGAAGAAACTTTGTATCCTCGACTATCCAAAAAGCGCCCAGTGAAGATTCTGATCAGACTGCGCGAATGCGCAGTCTGATCTGAATCTTCGCTGCGCGCACATTGTCCAAGGGTACGTTTTCTGCCGTTGCGGTTAATAATCATTTCATGCCATATGCAGATGAACGTGGGGTTTAAGGGGGTCAAAATTATATTGGTATGTTTTTTGTGATGAGAATAATTGGCTATGCCTATGATGAATGTCAAACAAGACTTCTGAAACACTTTCTGTAGATTCCAGTTTTAGCAGCTAGTAGAAGAGCAAACATATTTTCAAAAAAATATAGAGTAAACCCTCATTGGCTCAGATATCTTTGACACCATGGAAATTTATTCGAGATTTGGGTAGTTGGGTGGTTAATCACGGTGCCAGGTTAGGAAGCAAATTGTGTTAATTTAAGGGCGTATTTTTGATTTTCTATACAATAATGGTATGTTGAATGCACTCATTAGAATCGCCTGGATGAGACGATTCTAAAAAGT
The DNA here is from genome assembly GCA_964016985.1 of Anodontia alba. Taxonomy (NCBI): domain Eukaryota; kingdom Metazoa; phylum Mollusca; class Bivalvia; order Lucinida; family Lucinidae; genus Anodontia; species Anodontia alba. The sequence continues at coordinate 50,218,685 of OZ024826.1, read as the reverse complement.
ACACACAACGTACAATTACATGACAAAATATGAAAATTTCCCCTAAATATATGTTTTCTTGAGCTCTCGGAAGATTTTTTTCAAAAACGAATTCGAATCATCCAAGGTAAACGAACCATCGGTGTTCGAGTCATCGAGGTTTTACTGTATAAAAAAAAAGATGAGATGAAACTGGTAGGAAGATTTTTCAGCAAACTTGAATACCCCATTCAAGCGAAAATTCTAGCAAACTAAATTCTAATCGCTTATATAGTTGTTGTGGTTTTCTTGTCTTCTGGCTTCAGCTCGCCATTGAGCCATTTGCTTTGTTTCATTACAGTCGTTTTGATTATATGTGGTTCACTTGATATTTAGACTGGCTCCGGTCTCCAGTGACTAAACATTTTTCTTATAGTCCTGTTTGATAACCCACTAAAATACAACCAAAATAATATCATGACTATAAAGGTTGGTCACTAGTGACCAGCCTCTATAGTCATGATTATTTTGGTTTTGTTTTAGTGGATTATCAAACAGGATTATTAGAAACAAATATTTAATCACTGGAGATTGGAGCCAGTGTATGTGATATTTCACAGATGAGGTAGAGGACCCCTACGCGGACTGAACATATACTTGGGGAAATATTTAAGGGAACCACCAAAATTCAAGTAAAAAAGAAGCAAAAGTTCAATGGCATAAGAAATATTCACACGCAAAGGGGATCAGTATATGGTCCATGCCCCGCGAGCACTGATGCATGCACGACACCTTCTGGACACGCTAGCAATTGTGCGGTTTCGAAACAGCTTTGAATTTTCACGTCAAGGGGTTCCCATAAATATTGTCCCTAGTATATATTTGTAATTTAGAGCTGCATCATGGAAACATGCCTATATAATTTTGACACCCTTAAACCACACTTTTTATATAGTAAAACTGCAGTTTATAGGGGTACACATTATTTTTCTTATTTCTGCTCAAAAACATAGATTGTGAGTACTCGTTAGAACCGCCTCGCCGAGGCGGTTCTATCGAATACTCACAATCTATGTTTTGAGCAGAAATATGAAAAATATCAGAGTTTTTTATGTGAAAAGTTTCAGTTTTTGGAGGTGAAATTTTCTATATATTTGAATAGGCGTGTTTTCGTAATGTGCATCAGAATTATGCGTGAGGTTTCGCGCGAGTAAAACTAGTTTTAACCAACGAGTAATTTTCCTACTGACCGTTCCAATGCGGTTGCTCTGTTGCAGTTTTTCTTTGTTTGTGCGCCTGTGGTTTCATATGTGGCGTTTGTTTTGTTATTATACTTAACCCATTGTAGACTGAATGAACTCCCCTACACATATTATTTCGATTATAGGTATGTAAGACTACGTGATTCAGATATTCCTAGAGAAAAATGATTCAACTATTTGCAAACATTTAACCCTGATCAGACGCCGCGTTCTGCGGCGTCTGATCTGGGTCTGCATTGTTTGCCAAATACCATTTTAAGAGTCTCCCGACTACAATGAGTTAAAGCCAGTGAAAACGAATCTCCCTTTATTTGACCGCACTCTAAAGTTAACGTCATTTTATCATGTGTAACAAAGAAAAAAACATACCAATTTGTGGTGCTGATTTCAAGACAACAGTTTACCACAGCTAATACTACAGTTCGGACTGGTCGAGCTGCAGCTTTTGATAAAGGGACACAACTCAACTTTAGCGCAAAAATTGGGCAAATATCCCTTTAATTCAAAATCTCGTAATGGCTTTATGACTGGTTATCCTACGGAAGTTACGGCATTTTGACGGCAATAATCGACAGAAATGAGAACAGCTCAGTCATTTATTTATTTATTTTTTTTTTTTTTTTTCGATTCAAGTTACCCAACAATGAGATGCTTTCGTTTTAAATGACATTCAAGACGATTTTCAAAATCCACACAAATTTCATAAAATCTGAAATTTGAGATACGACTTTAAGTCGTATTTGCATATTGCGTATTTTTATCATACCCCGCCACACGATAGTGGTGGGGTATTGTGGTTTCACGTTGGCCATACGTGTGTTTGTCGGTCCGTCCGTCAGTCGTAGGTCCGTCCGCCCGTCCGTCAGTCCGTATTTCGTTTCCGTAAGATAACTTGAGTAAACATCAATGGATTTTCACTAAACTTGGTATGTGCATTGATATTGTCGAGATTTGGTTTGGGATTGCTAATGGGCAAATTTCGTCACCTTTTGACGGAGTTATCTGCCCGAGACGCGCCCATATTTTCGTTTCCGGACGTTAATTTGAGTAGATATCAAGGGATTTTAACCAAACTTGGTACATGCGTTGATATTAAAGAGATCTAGTTTAGAATTTCTAATAGGCCAATTTCATCAATTTTTGACAAAGTTATCTACCCGCGACACGAAAATGGCAGGGTATTATCGTTTTACGTTTTTGTTGTTGGGAACATAATGGATACCACTGCATGAAAATTTTGTGGTTTTTACGTTTAAAAAAAAAAAAAAAAAAAAAATCGACGATTTTTGCTATTTTTTATCAAAAGTTTACGCATGAGTGAGCATCTGAGGGCAACTTTTGTTAAACCGTTCTTGTACGAAAGGCGAATTGATTAAGCAAAACATATGCTTGAGACATTACAATAACTTGGTAGACCTTGAGTCCCCAATACTGTATAACAAGATTCAGCCTCAAAGTTTTTTTAGTACTGGAGAAGAAGATTTTTAAGAATTTTTACCATATATGGGCATGGCAGCCAAGATTGTTCGATGGTGCACAACCATTTGAAAAAAATGTCAACATCCCTTCGACAGAAGTCCCCATGTGAAATCTGAAGAAAATGGGTCAAGCAGGTTTCAGAGAAGAAGACGTTTGAAGATTTTATGATTTTATACCTGTATATAGCCAAAGGGCAAGGACAGATAACCCCGGGGAGTGGGGATTTTAATCCTGACTAAAAGGTTTTACTACTTTAACCATACATTGTATGTTTAAGCCATTAGTCTTAAATACATACTGAAAAAAAATCTATATGTACAAATCTATAGACACGCAAATATGACCTTGACGTAAAAAGGTGAAAGGTCAACCTACGATCATCATTTGAAGAAACTTGGTAGAGCTTGAGATAGTGATGCTATACCCAAAGCTTTCTTGGTTCTGGAGAGTGGTTTAACCATATATGAACATGGCGGCCATCATGTTCAATTGCGCGGACCCATTTGAACAAATTGGCAATATCCTTTCAACAGAATGCCCAGTCTGAAATCTGGTAAAAATTGCTCGAGTAGTTTCAGAGAAGAAAACATTTAAAAATTACACAATTTTATACACGTAAATAGCCCAGGGGCAAGGGCAGATAACCCTCAGGGGACAAAAGTTTGATTATAACTAAAATGTTTTACTACTTTAATCACACATTGTAAGTTTCAGCCATTAGTCTTTAATATATTTTGAGAAAATGACTTTTCGACATTTTCCCCATACAAATGCATTGGGACGCAAATTTGATCTTGCCATAAAAATGTCAACGGTCAACCTACAATCATCATTTGAATAAACTTGGTAGACCTCGATTCAAGATTCAGCCTTGAAGCTTTCTTGGTTCTGGCGATGAAGATTTTATGTGGTTTTACCATATATGGGCATGGCGGCCATCTTGTTCAATGGCACGGAATCATTTGAACAAATTGGCAATATCCTTTCGACAGAAGGTCCCATGTGGAATCGGGTGAAATTGCTCAAGCGGTTTCAGAGAAGGAGACATTTAAAAATTACACAATTTTATACATGTATATAGCCCAGGGGCAAGGGCAGATAACCCCCAGGGGACAAAAGTTTGATTATAACTAAAATGTTCTACTACTTCAATCACTCATTGTAAGTGTCAGCCATTAGTCTTTAATACATTTTGAGAAAATGACTTAAACATTTTCCCATACAAATGCATGGGGGCGCAAATTTGGCCTTGCCGTAAAAAGGTCAGAGGTCAACCTAGGGTCACCATTTGAACAAACTTGGTAGACCTTGAGTCCATGATGCTATATACCAAGATTCAGCCTTGAAGCTTTTTTGTTTCTGGAGAAGATTTTTTTACCATATATGGGCATGGCGGCCATCTTGATTAACGGACTATGACCATTTGAACAAACTTTCCATCCCCCTTTAACAGATGGCTCCGCGTGAAGTTTGAAGAAAACTGACCAAGAGGAGAAGTTGTTCAAAGGTGTAGACGGACGGGCGGACGGACGACAGACGACAACGGACGACGGAAGGCAAGTGATCACAATAGCTCATCCTGAGTCTTCAGCTCAGGTGAGCTAAATGATGAGACTGCGCGGTTGTGCAGGCTGATTTGAGCCTTCGCTGTGTGCACATGTTAGAAGGTACATTTTCTCACGTTGCTACTCAAATAAAAGACTGGCTCCAGACTCCAGTGACTAAATATTTATTTAATCCTGCATGACCCACTAAAATAAAAACAAAATAATATCATGACTATAAAGGCGGGTCACTAGTGACCCGCCTTTATAGTCATGACATTATTCTGGTTTTATGTTAATGCATTATCTAACAGGATTACAAGAATAAATATTTAGTCACTGGAGACTGGAGCCAGTCTACTCAAATGATTGTACCTGGTAGACGCAGTAGATTGTATAGATGAGGCGAAATGAAGCCGACATCGATACTCGTTCACCCTCATCATATGGCTTTACCTACATGCACAATAGACCCTCCCACCTTATATATTGGACCGATTCGTTTCTGATTTTTGTTTTCTAATGGTAGTTTATTTGTTCTCTTTTTATCAGAAAAAAAAACTATATTCATTTATATTCCGAAGTACAAAACACTTCACGAGAGGACCCAGATTTTTTGGCAGATAAATAAATACATTTCAAAGAGAGATTGAAAAATATTGTTATCCTCTCAGAGGGGAACAAAGTACTTTTAATGGTCTGGAGTAAAAATGTTTTTCTTAAGAGTACCCCACCCCTTCCCGCTTTTTTTTTTTAATTTCGAAAGTGCTTGAGGTCATTTTTTAGCACCTTTCACAGAACTCGAACTGGGGGCCCTTCCATTTCGAATCAGACATTCTACTATTTGCCGACCATACGCAATAAGAAAGAAAAAATCATCATGCAAGAAGCATAAGTTTAGCTCAAGTCAGACAACTATTTCTCAGTTTCAAGGCATGAAAAAAGCAGTTACATGCACAGTATATAAATACCAATTTCAAAAAAAGCAACAATCCAGGGACCGTGCTTAATTAAAGTTCACCCAATCAGAACGGAAAATTTTACTATACCAAAGGTTAAACAGTTCACACAGTACGACATAAAACAAAGGTTCTTTTCATCGATTTAGCATCAACATGAAAAAACGTATCTTCTGACATTTGCGCCTAACGAAAACTCGGTGCAATCTAATCAGACTTCGTTGTCGGCATGAAGAAAATTTTCATCACTGGCTATCCAAAATGCGCCCAGAGAAGATTCTGATCAGACTGCGCGAATGCGCAGGCTGATCTGAATCTTAACTGGGCGCAGATGTCCGAAGGTATGTTTTCTGATGCTCAGACCCAATTGGACGGTCGTAGTCCGAAGAAATGATGCGCTGTCAACTGTCTTGCCTTGTTTATTTATGATTTATTTAATACTGGTAATGACATTTATTTGCTCAACACTTGTAACGAAAGTCAGAACACAATAACGTATTTACCCTCAGTATTCGGACACGTCATTACCATACTTGTTCTAAAATTTGAACAACTACAATTTACTACCCGGTATTGTGTCTAAGGATTGCTGGATGAGTGGCAAACGGTGTAGACCCTGATGAGACGCCGCGTTCTGCGGCGTCTCATCAGGGTCTAAACGGTTTGCTCAGGCCTGTCTGTCCGAATACATAGGGAAAACACGGTACTAAAGTATTTGTCGTATTGCGCTCATCAAAGCAAAATGGTCCAGACAATATCTTAAGATCAGACGACCCATCCCATCCTCAACGACAACCGCAATACCCCATATGAAGTAGGATTTAGATTTCTGCTTGTTCGAATTGAGGCTTAATGGCCCTGTCAACAGTATTTTAGTCATGTCGAGCCGTTTACTATAGAGGTGGAGAATGAGGTGATATAATGGGTAGGTAAAACGGTAAATAGAACAGACGGGTAAAAAGCCCGTGGACTTGATTCAAGAACCATTCTGACAAAGGCCAATGATGATGACAAGGCAAACCCTCTGACTAAGTTTCAACAGAAGGGCACTTCTCGTTACCACCAATGGAAAGTTAGATGGACTCTCATAAAACTGATGCGCGACGCACAAAAAAGATTCTTATGCCAAAAACAGGCATCGAAGGCTTATATGTCTGCGCATTCGTGCTGTCTGATCAGGGCATTCGATGCTCGTATACAAAATAAATGGAGACCATAAAATATACCGACAAACAAAAATGACCCTCATCAGCCTGCGCATGCGCGCAGCCTGGTGAAGGATCTCACTGTCCGCTTTTAGAATCGTTTAATACTACTGATCCAGGTTTTTGCTGTTCCGGCCCCGAGGTTATAAAACTTTTTGTCATGCTCAACCCAGCTGATTATTATTGGCATGGATGACTACCGGTTTCAGCTAATCATCTAGTTGTCCTTAAAAACTGATTCAAGCTTCTGAAGCTGCGTTGCTCTCTCGTGTGCGCCCATTTGGGTGTTTGCAGTGGATAAAACTGTGATCAATCGTCTCCTTCCCTTTTCTGAAGGTAAGTCTAGCTTAATCTTTCAATTAATTAGCACGACAAATTTCATGCTCAGTTGAGTTGAGCACGAAAAAAAATATAACTTAGGGACAGGCTATTCTAGAATATATCTACGGACAGCGAAGGATCCGATCTGATGGCGGAAGTACCCTTTCCTCGGTCAGGGTTCGTTTTCCGTTCTCAACAATTCATCCGGGGCCTTTTTTCTTACGGTGATGAAATGCAAATAAACTTGTATCTTAAAATAATCTGCCTTTGTTGACATAATGTAAATTGATTTTAGCATGAACTTAACTTTCGATGGGCAGAAGCCCAGGCTATCTATCATTTAACCTTTACAACTTTCTAGGCTAACTCAGCAGACGACTAACTGATGATATTTGTTTTATTTTTCTTGAAGAAAAGGCTTTGATATTTCATGTAAATTGTCTCCTGAGACAATTTGCATGAAATGTAAAAACCTATTTTCTCTGAAAAAATATGGAAAATATTTTAAAATGTCGCCTGCTGAAAGTTTTAACCATCACGCTAAGCGTTCATATAAATGTTAGGCGGTTGCCCAGTCATTTAAACGGGAAAAGTTACAAATATCGAACCGTACCTAAGAAAAGGACAAACACGAAGGACAATAAGCCATGCACAATTTTCGTCACTGTTCGTTACTGTAGATGTGAAGAATAAGACGTTCGCTTTTTATCAGAAAGGGGAGCCTGGCCACAAAGTCTTTTTTTTTTTTTTTTTTTTTTTTTTGTACTCAAACTCAGATGAATATGAAATTCTCTCTGCTAATAAATAGTTGGCATTTTCATATTTATTAGGAGAGAATTTTTCATGCCCAGCCATGTTAAACAAGAAGGAATTTGCAATTATTAGTAATTTGAGATTTATTAGCAGGGAAAATTTCATACTCAGCTGAAAGTTTTATAACCTTTCAACGAGCATACAGCTGTATCAGGCCGATTTTAAGTGGCACTGAGACACTTTCAGGGAAAGGCAACTGACAAAAAAGGGGTCTATTCTAAAAAGAAAGAATTCGCTGCCACGGGGAGCATTTGGTTTCCTTTTCGAATAGATCCCTTTTCAAAAGGGGATAAGTGTGCAGTAATGAAAACAGGAACTCACAAAAAATCTCCCGTGTAAAAATGGCAGAAAATCTACCTGGGCCCAGTTGTTCAAAGCATCGTTAGCTTAACGAGCTCGTTAAGGGTCATTTCGTTAACTGTTTTAGCAGATTCAATATACAATATTCTGATATTTTTTGCTGAAAAAATGTGAGTAGCTTTTGCACTGCAAAAGCTACTCACATTTTTTCAGCAAAAAATTTCAGTATATTTGCGTATCACTCGATGTAAATTTTAACGAATCGTTAACTAACGACATCGTTAGTTTTGAACAACTGGGCCCTGGTGTATTAAATGCCCTTAAAAACTGACGAAAGTTGCCCATTAGCAATCCCTAAAAAGGTAAGAGAAAAGTCCAGGCAGTGCCACAATCACAAGCCACAGCCCTTCCCAGACACCAAGAGGAAGAGGAAACAGACAAAACCAAACAAACGCAAATCGAAAAAAAAAAAAAAAAAAACGTACGAAAAGCACTAAGATTAGCTCTCCCTTCCCCAAGGAGGTAATCGCAATGCTAAAAAGAACAAAATAACATAAGGCAAGACTTAAAACAAACCAGATCTTTTTTATATCAATGCATGAACCAATTTTGGTTAAAATCCCTTAACATTTACACGTTATCATCCGGAAACGAAACAATGGGCGTGTCCCGGGCAGAGAACTCGGTCAAAATTTGACGAAATTCGCCCATTAGCAATCCCAAGGAAGATCTCCAAAATATCAGTGCACATACCAAGTTCGGTGAAAATCCATTGATGTTTACTCACGTAATCATCCGAAAACGAAATACGCACGTGACACGCGGACGGACGTCCAACGTTAAACCATAATACCCCAACACTATCGTGTGGCGGGGTATGACAATGTTGTGAAGATTTGTTACTGTTGAAATTTCACGACACAGTCAACCCATTGCAGTCATGTCCAGCACCTAACCACAATTTTTCCAGGGCAGGTTTAGTCCTCTAAGCGGTTACCCAGTATTTGTGCATATTCTTTCGCCAGGAACTGACAACTGCCCTTCTTGATTCAGCGGAAGGGTGAGAATTGACCGTAGAAAATATTTCATGATCAATACGAAAGAATGTTGCTGGACTCGGCAGGGGTCGAACCTGCGACCTCCTAGTCTCCAGTCGGACGTGGATCCCACTGAGCCACCGAGGCCGGCGATGGTTTGTTTAAGCAAAAAAAGAAAAAGAAAAGATTTTTAGATTGTGCAGGCACCAGGTCATCATGCAAGTTATTGATGCCTAAAGCACATGTTGCTTTAAAAAGTTGAAAGTATATATTTACTTTATTTCTTTCAGCCAAATTTGTTTGGCGGAATGACTGTCTGTAGCACTGACGGCGATATGGTTTTCGAAAGATTTCGCTTTCTTACCATTTTGAAACCATTTTGAAAGGACATCATAAGCCTACCGAATCTTCCCGATCTGTGCAGTACCGCTAATACCAGCAGCTGAAATGTCATTGCAAATGCCACCGAAGGCAACCGGTTTTTACCGAAAGCTACCCTTGTCTACCGAATGCACCAACGGAAGCCAAAGGAAGAATTATGCACGCAGGCATTCATAAACAGTTTTATCTCGTATATCTGGCCGAATATTTAGGCTAAATACGCTAGTATAATTAAGCTGAATATCACACTAAATTGCACATATCTGCCACAAATAAATTTTATTATCTACATTTTGACAGTTTGATATGTGTCTAAGCTAGCACAACGACTTTCCGTAGTCATAGGACTTGCTATAGGAGTATGTGGTGATAATCCTTGGACATTTTTTATTTCTCTACAAAAACATATGTTGTGGGTACTCATTAGAAGCGCCTCGGCGAGGCGCTTCTAATGAGTACCCACATCATGTTTTTATGATGATGATGGTTTGATGCATTACGTCCCTTTCAACACTATTCAAGTCATATCGAGACGAATGAAGGGTGATAATGACAGATTCTCTGCAGTGGACCACCGTACAGTCATGAGTTGTGGAATTCGAACCCGGGACTTCGTGATCCGAAGTCGGTAGCCGTAAACACTCGGCCATGTTTTTCATGGAGAAATTGAGAAAATCATCCCAGAATTATCTTCACATCCTCTTCCTCAACAAATCTCTGGCTACCTTCCGCTTATGTTTAGCTCTGGAACGGAATGCAAGACCGAGAACTTAGTTATATCTATTTTATGTGTGATAAAACCGTATCGATGAGGAAAAGCGGCCAACTACAATACTGCAATCGCTTGTGACCTGGCCACGGGGATCCCAATGCAGTAATGGTGCAACGGGTACAGTAATTACTAAATGTCCGGAACAAAAGAATATGTTTACGGAATTTAACCTAACTGCCCGAGCAAACGGTGTTGACCAGTATCAAAGTGCTCAAATAGGAACAATAGCATGAGGGTCTGTATTGTTTGTCATTCAGCAAATACATACAGACATGTATACAAAATTCAGCGTACATAAGTTTAATCGGCAAACCTCGTTAAAATTCCGTACCTTACACCTTCGTTCTCCAGAATCATACGAATTGAGCTGAATGTCGTCCGAAAGTTTTCGATGAAGAATGAAAGCATACCTAGTGATATTCAACTCTTAGAGCCCTTAAAGGTCCAAGGAAAATTGTAGCAGACGACGTTCTATTTTTCATTATTTTAAGAGAAAATAAGGCTTGGCATTTCACGTGAATGGTCTGCTAAAATTGTAGAAAATGGCATTCTATTTTTTTTTCAGATTATTTTCATAGAAAAGAAGGCTTGACATTTCATGTGAATTCATGTGAATCGTATGCTAACAGGCGATTCACATGGAATGTCAATTCTTATTTTTCTATGAAAAATTAGTTTAAGACTCAAAATATCGCCAACAGCACAGTTGAATTTGCGTTAACCCTTAAAGCGCCAGTCACAACTGCAGCAGGCGGCCTTTTTTTTTTTTTTTTTGTCAGAGACAACAAGTCTTGACATTTCATGTGAATCGTTTGCTTGGCAGACGATTCACATGAAATGTCAAGACTTGTTTTCTCTGATAAATAAAAAAAAAATCGAATGTCGTCTGCTATAAATTTTGCTTGGCGCTATAAGGGTTAAAATCATAATCATAATATGCAAAAGAAGATAATAAATAAGGCACGTTCTCTTTACAATTCCGCAAAAGTACGATTTACCTGTCGCTTCTAAAAATGTCTGAAATATTTCATCAGCGCAATTCAATGCAACAAATGTACTTTAAAAACGATTTAGAAAATATACGAAACCGCAAAGAAGACAAATGGCTCCGTCTTTCCCCGCCAGGCACAATATATCTCTTATCGTTTGAACCACACTTCTCTGAGTATTATGTGGCTTAGCAGAAAGCCCTCTCTCTCTCTCTCTCTCTCTCTCTCTCTCTCTCTCTCTCCTTCTCTCTCTCTCTGCGGGAATGTGTGGGCGCAAGCGCGTCGCGCGTATGTATGTGTGTGTCTGCCTTTGGAGGAGAAGGTGCAGTGGAGCTTGTTTGCAGAATATTCTAAAGTTTTGACGTTAAATCAATCCCCTGCCACGTTCCCCTACCCCAACCCACATTCACTCCCGAAGTATGAGATTTGAAAATAGAAAGTCAATCAGTAGTGATTTTCTTTTTATTTAATTTGTGATACGATGTTTTCGTGACAGAATGACTTTTAAGCGTCTAGCGAAACATTGCCGTCGAGCGAGCGTAATATGCGCACATTCAGATCATCGTGCGCATGCGCAAAGTATTATCCGGGCCTTTGCTCTCCATTCATACATTCTGTAGTATTCAATAATTCTGTTATGTAATAGTGAAGGCCCTGATCAGACTGAGCGGATATCTAGCTGAACTGGGCATTCGCTGTCCGCATAAGCCTAAAGAGAGGTTTTCGCAAGGTTCGGCCTAAATTTTAACCCTTTTGCTAAACACGACATGCCCTATTTTAGCAAACAGATTTGATTGTGTTGGGGTTTAACGACACGTCAACCCTTGAGGGTCATTTTGTGTCGTCTCCCAGAGAAAGGGAGAATAGAGATAGAAGAGAGAGTAGAGGAGATGAAAGAGATGGACAGGGAAGAAAGAGGAACAGGAATGAAAGTGAAGAAACAGAAGAAATAAAAACATTCCCCCTCTACCCTTACCCACTACGAGGATAGTTGGCTTCTTCAGAAGCCAACTGATCTGGATCTGCACTGTTTGACAGTAAAAATGTGAATTTCTATCAAAAACTCGGATCAAGTAATCTGATTGGCTAGAAATTAGAAGTGGGCGTGGCATCTTAATTTGTTCAGTATGACAAGGGTTAACATTGACACACCTGTTTCAATGTTACTAGCGTCGACCAGAAAGGAGTCCCACAGGCTTTATACCAATAGTAAAGGTCAGGACCATTCCTCGCATCCGCTCAGACTGATCAGGCTCTCTTTTTGGACAGCATGCATATTTCAAAACCTATAAAAGATGTGCATGCGAACAGTGACGACCCAAATCTGATAGATGCTAGCTTGGTCTGATTTTTCGTTCAGAGTATATTACTAAAGTATGTAACATTTGACTTATCTAGTGTCCCTGTTTTCAGAAAGAAAAGCCTGGACAAATAGTGTAGACCTAGACCAGACGCCGCAGACCGCGTCCGATTAGTGTCTACACTGGTTGCCACTAATGTAACAGTTTAGATACATCATAAGGTAGACTTACCAAACTATCGCTTGAAAAGAAGTTCATACGTAAAGTTGAAAGACTGAATGTTAAACAAGCCCATATGAGCCGTCTCATCTGGATCTATGCTGTTTGCAAAAGCCTATTATTATCGCCTGTGGCAGTGAAAGAGATAAAGGTAAATACCGGAGCTAATACTTTTTCGTTGTCTGAACATACTATATATTTAGAAATGAAATTAAGCTGTACATAGTTTGCAAAAAATGCTTCTGAAGACTGGCAATAACGTATTTTAGAAGAAAATATTATCTAAGTAGTTTTCTAACAAGGCCTTGTACATGTAGTCAAGTTAGGTCATGGGGGTTGTGGGGTGGGGGGTATACTGTTATCAATTTAGTAATGATTATAATCTTATTACTTTAAAAGTTTTGTCTTCTGTTTGGTTTATTGGTATTTCTATGCATTTTATGATAAGCATGTAATTCAGAACCTCAGTGACAGCATCAATTATTTTTCAATCTTTAAGGTTAACGCCCCTATCAGCAATATTTCGGTTATGTTGAGCCATCTCCAAGAGAAAACGAGAGGAAAAAAAAAGAATGTGAAAGATTAGAAGGACCCCAGTCCATGAACTTGCTCCAAGCGAGGCAGAACCTCCCTGCCAAAAGTGGTCACATGGCCAACGCTCTGAGTTTCAACAGGAGGACGCACCGCTCTATTTGTTGATATTGTAGAAGTGTACATGTAGCAAGGAGTTAAGTTGTCCAAATACTTATTATAGTAAACTCGGTATGAACATACATATGTCGTTTGTCAATCTGGTGACAACTGAGGCAGACAAAAATGTTCGCAATTAACCCTAACACCGCCAATAACAGATTCTAGTTTATTGTTTATTTTATGTACAGTCGACTCTCGTTATCTCGAACTCCAAGGGACTCTCTGAACTACTTCGATATATTCGTAGTTCGACATATCAGGTTTGCAGAATTGAGGAAAAAATAATTTGATTAACCACATTTAACAAACTGATAGGTAATTGGACTTTTGAAGTTAGAGATCTATTGAAAATATTGTGGAAAAGAGGAGAAATTGCTCCTTAGGAGCAATTTCTCCTCTTTTCTACAATATTTTCCATCTGTTGTTAGGTTTTCATGTATAGGCAGGGACCAGATTTTCACTTCGAGATAAGCGGTTATTCGAGATAAGCGAGGTCGAGATAACGAGAGTCAACTGTATTTATCTTTGTTTTTGTTACGGTTGTTGTTGTTGCTGCTGCTATGTTTTTGTTGTGTTTTTTTTCAGAGAGAATAAGGATTAAAATTTCATGTGAGTCCACATGGTCTGTGAAGCCCTATTTTCTCGTAAAAGATGGAAGAATAAAAATAAATAAAATTCCATCAGTTGAAGTTGTGTATACTGGTGTAGATCCAGATAAGTTGGCTTCTTCAGAAGCCAAATGATCTGGATCTACACTGTTTACAAAGGCAGGACATATCCGGATCCAGCATGATTAGGGTTAATAACCCATATAAATCTAGCGTCCCATAAAAGGGACAATGGCAAAGAGTGCAGATCCAGATCAGATGCCGCAGAGCATGTTACAATTGCGTAACATGCATAAGAAAAATATTTATAATAAATAAAGTGGATTTTGTTTCTTACCATAATGGCTGCTCTTAAAGGAAAGAACTTGCTCCCTCTGTAAGCAAATTTTTTCCCTATTTTGGAAGCGATTCTAGGCAGAGTTTTCAAGATTTTTTCCTAGATGGGCGCCAAATATATTCCGTTCTGGCTACGCCCTAAAACCCGGCTTGACATTTCTTGCGACTGACATTTCATGGAATGGTTTCCTAAGTAGAGTATCGCATGAAATGTCAAAATATTCCGAAGAAGGTGGTAACCAGCAAAGACCAGTAAACTCGCCGATTTGCCGTTGGACAAAGCAAAAGGTTACTGACCTGAAGCAAGACAACAGCGACCTTATATGGTACGAAACCACACGCGATCAGCATATAATCTGGCCCCAAAAATTAGAATTGAAAACTTAAATGTCTTTACATGTGCGAGCAGCATTGACCCTGATCACACTGTGTGGATGCACAAACTGATCTGGATCTATGTTTTCTGCGTAATTATATCATACGCAATAGAATAAAGGGCCAACTGCCAACTGCGAACAGCGAATGCCCTAATCCGCCTGTGCGCGCACGCTGTCTATCCCGGACCTTCTCTGTCCGTCCATATAGTCTACTGTATCCACTACATCCGCAAGTGGGCAACGAAGTCAGATCTTGGCCTTCGTTGCGCGAATACAAAATGAGGGCCATTTACTGTTGATGCGCATGATAATTAGTGCCATCTTCGTATGTAAAAATCGCTTTTCTCTAACAAGCTGTTGAACCTAGTTTTGCGCATTTTTAAATATCCATATCGCCTCCATCTAATACGATAGCTTTAGGCAATTGATGAAACATATTGAGGCTGACACTGGTTCTAGAATTTTGCTGTTTTAAAGAAATACAGTCGACTCTCGTTATCTCGAACTCGCTTATCTCGAATAACCGCTTATCTCGAAGAGAAAATCTGGTCCCTGTTTTAACACAGAGAGCTACCAAAAGGCAACAAAATATTGTGGAAAAGAGGAGAAATTACTCCTCTTTTCCACAATATTTTCAATATGTCTCTTAACTTAGGTATTCATTCTGTTTAAGGTGTTTGTTCGATTAATTGTTTTCCTCAGTTCCGCAAATCTGATGTCGAAGTACGGATATCTCGAAGTGTTTTATAGAGTCCCTTGGAGTTCGAGATAACGAGAGTCGACTGTATTATATGATGCGCACTCAACAAAACGAGCCCTTATGCTATATGCAAACGGCGAAGGCCCAGATCAGCGCATCCGCGCAGTCTCATCAGGGCCTTCTCTGTTCGTCTACAGCATTCTATATCATGTAAGCTGGCAACGAAGACCCTGACTAGACTGTGGAATGCGCCAGCCATTCTAGAACAAAAAGGGCCCTTATGTGATATGCGAACAGCGAAGGCCTAGATCAGCCTGTGAATCCGTGATCTGATTAAGGCCTTCTCTATTTGTATATAGTATCCAACTATTACGTGGACTGGGAACGAAGACTCTTTTCAGACTGTGCGCAGGTAGAAACAGTTCTGGGCGAGTCTGCTTATCGAATATGGGCCATTTTCTTGCGTTTCGCACCCTAAATCATAATGCAAGCCGTGCTATGAGAAAATGTGTGGGGCAAATGCGAACGCTTTAAAGACCAATAGCAGCCAGAGAAGTGAGCCAGCCTGCAGGGTCGGATCTGGATAATTTCAGTGGGGGTGCGATTTGATTAATTTAGCGTACTTACTCTATTCGGAAAGACGTCATAGCAAACAGTGCAGACCCAGATCAGACGCCGTAGAACGCAGCGTCTGACCAGCTTCTACACTGTTTGCCACTCATCCAGCAATTTAATACATGTTGAAGAGAAGTATGAAGTAAAAAGCAAGGGGTGTGAATATTTAGGGTAAATACGGTATCCCAAATTTATCAAATTTATCCAAAATTTCCCATGAAAATATAATTTTGATTTAAAGGAGGCGGGGTTTCGATTGGACACCTCCCCCCCCCCCCCCCCCCCCCCACACACACACGAGAATCCCCCGAACCCCTCTACATTACCGTAAAATTCCATAAGCGGACAACAAAGGTCTGTAAATCAGCCAGCGCTGATGCGCAGGCTGATCTGGGCCTTCGCTGTCCGCACTGACCCCAATAATATTTCTTGCCATGGCGTGGCATATATTTGTTCTCTGTATCTGTTTAGGTCAGCCCTTTTTCCGGGTGTTGAACTATACAGAAATGTTAGGCTTACGGAGACGTTCAAAATACATGTTTTTCATCATAATAATTGGACGCGTACGAACCCATTAACGCCTAACAGGGAAACAGAGTAGACCCAGATCAGACGCCGCTGAAGAACGCGGACACATGCTTCTCAACTCTCTATTAGTTATTTTTCATGCATCTACAGGAACCCGGTGATATTGCTGTCCGGTTTGGGGGGTCGATTGTCTTCAATCGAGCCATAGTATACAAACGCCAAAGTTTCCTTAAGGTAGCTGTCCACGTGATTATCATTGACAAATGTAATCAAACCGCGCGTTAGACGAAATCCAGGTAACGGTTATTTATATCCGCGCTATTCTTGTCACTGTGACGTCAGAGTGCAGTGTAAAGAGGGTTATCTGTAAAACCTGGACTGGGACATTGGCAAACAGTGCAGACCCAGATCAGACCCCGCAGAAAGCAGCGTCTGATCAGGGTCTGCATTGTTCGCGTAAGTTACAGGAAGTTAAGTGTTAAATGAAACAGTCCTGTCCCTGTTCCGAACTATTTTCCCAGCCTACACTAGCAGACAATCGAGCCACCAGAGCTGTTAGTGCTTTGATTATCATCTGAGATAAGTTTTTAACGCTTAGCACTCTGGGTAAAATTTCCAACAGAGGACATATCGAAATATTTTCTTATTTTTTCCAGAAAACAGGATTTGTCTCTATCAGAGACAATTTGCATGAAAAGTCAAGATCTGTTGTCTGAGAAAAATAAGAAAAATATCATCAATTCATCGTCTGCTGAATTAGCCTAGAGAGTGGTATTGGTGAAGGATATGTTCCAAGAACAGGTTTTCATCGTAATACTGGGACGCGTATTAATCCATTAATGCCCAGTCCCAGCCCCGCAAACAGAGTAGACCCAGATCAGACGCCACAGAAGAACGCGGATACATGTTTCTCGAATCCCTATTCGTTAACTGGCATGCATATACAGGAACCATTTGATATTATTGTCCAATTTTGCCTTTCTTGGGGATACATAACTGGGATGTTTTAAAGGCTTTTTTTCTAACATCGGCTTTTGCACATATGTCTTCAAAAATCTCAGAGAAATGGTCGAGGGTACAGAGCGCACGGCGTAAAAACATGAATTTGGTTAAATACAAATACAGAGAGAGAGAGAGAGAGAGAGAGAGAGAGAGATAGAGAGAGGGAGAAAGAGATCAAACTCTTTACCATGGCCGATTCTATTTTTAAGCTATCCATCTTCACTGATCTAACTCCTCGAAAATTACCACACTTTTTATTTGTTTAAAGTCTTTAAACTAATTCCCAAGATAAAGTTACAGATTAGCTTTCAATTTTTCGTATAATATCCTTCTTTGTATATTATACCACGCAACACAGATTTGTGATTAGAAAAGTTAAGGTGTTATGTATTTATTTCCAAACCTGCACACGCGCATAATATTGACAGGCGAGACCGCCTTAATTTCGTATAGGTATTATACACATACAGTAACTGGGCAAAAATAGGACGGATCACTAATAACACTACAAAATACCATGCACAGATCATTGTCGCCATGGCAAGGGTTTTTGTTGTTCGATATTAAACGTTTAAAGTGTTGATTACAATTGCAGCAGACGACAGTATGACTTTTTTTATTATTATTATTTTTTATTTTTCAGTGAAAATAGGGCATGTCATTTCCTGAGAATCGTCCGCCTACGATTCATACGAAATGCCAAGTCTTTTTTTTTTTTTTTTCTGAAAAAATAATAAGAATGTCATCTGCTACAGTGTTGCTAAGCGTTTCAAGGGTTGATTAATACCCATATGTCATCGATGCACTCTCCTACCCTGCAAGATGGAATGATCAATTATCTATATTCCGCGTCAGACATTAGGTGCCTTCACGTTACATTCCCCAGCAGGCGCACAGCATCAAAATGACGTCGTATCAACGTCGATGCGACGTGATCACGTCGCATCGACGTTGATACGACGTCATTTTAACGTTGTGTGCCCACTGGGTCGGTGTTCGATTGTAATTATGTGACGCACCTTTAACATCTAATGAGTAACCGACGCGTATGTTTTTGTAGAGACATATTAAAATATCTTGAAACCCTAGCAATCACATTTTCACCATGGAAAATTACAAATGACGATTTTTTTTTTTTTTTTTTTTTTTTATAAAACACATCAAACAGGAGAGTATCCAGAACGGATACTAAATTAATACGAAATTAATTTTACGCACACTCGGGGAAACCTTCAAGTCTTTTTTTCCTTAGAGTCGTATCCGAAATAGGGCTACTCTTAAAGGGAGCAAAATCTTTCCTTTAAGAGTAGCCTCTATTCTGGAATCGATACTTATTTCCTTAAAAAGTGGCCCCTATTTTGGAAGCAAAAAATTCTTTCCTTTAAGAGCAGACCCTATCTTGGAGCAAATCACTTCCTTTAAGAGCTGTCCCCTTTTCAGATGGGGGTTGGTGTACAGGAAAGCGAACAGAAAATCAAAAAGTTGTCTTATCAAGTCATCCACTGGAAAGTTATTGTAAAATAAGGCGAAATAACTGGTGCTCAAAGCAATACAAAAAGTTATAATGAGTTGCTTCCCTTGAATAAACTAAGGTATTTGTAGGGCTTGAGAAATCAGTCTCGATCTAAATTAGACGCCACAGACCATCCATCAATTCTAGACATATCAATAGGCCATAAAAGGGACGTGAGCTCAAATTTTAGGGCCAGAATGGTAAGCAGTTAACCATTTCATCCCTAAAGACCAATTCAGATACCTTTGCAAACAGTGCAGATCCAGATGAGACGGCTCGTAACGAGCCGTCTCATCAGGATCTTCACAGCTTGCCGTTCCGTTATTGTTTTTTTTTTTTTTTTGTTTTGTTTTGTTTTTTTTAAATCCCTATTTGCAATAATGGATTTGTCCAGTTTTAGAGACGGAGGAGTTCATTTCACAAACTTAGCGGTGAAACGGTTACGGTATCTTCTGTAGACTCCACAGTATCAAGACTTCCTTCGCCTGACAACCGATACCATGTCCTACTCAGACCGCAGAGATGTACAGGACGATCTGGTATTATTATTATTATTATTACTATTATTGACCGGCGCGCGAATCGCACCGGTCTCTTAATATAGCTTTGGATACAAAGGACGTTTTATATTTACCGGGACGTCGGTTTGTGACGATCCCGGCAAATATTAAAAAAAAAAAATCTTAAAACAAACCGTGTTATAAACAGATTAAAGTCTATTTTATTTTCATTCTATCAAGAAATTTCATAAAGCTTAATACAAGCAACCAAAGAATTAAATTGTTGTTCTTTTTTACCTGTTACAATGACAATTTATTAAACTTTATTATACCTTTGTCCCATATCTCTATGTAAACATGAACAAAATTTGCGCCGGTACTTAGACGTTTACGTCTAAATATTTTGTCTTATTATTATTATTCCCACAGAAATTGCAATATAACTAGTTAAGAGGAATGGACATTTTTTATTATTATTTCACCAAGAAACATGTTGTGGGTATTCATAAGAAGTGTCTCGGCGAGGCGCTTCTATTTCTGAATACCTGCAACATATGTTTTCGTGGTCAAATAAGAACAAAAAAAAAAAATAAAAAAAAAAAAAAACCTTAATTGGAGAAATACTGGTCACTACCCTAAATACTGGGATTCCTTAATTCTTTATATGATGATGATGATGATGATGATGATGATGATGATGATGATGATATAAAATTTGAATTTATTGCAACGTATGAAAATTGAGTGTTTTTAATTATTATTTTCTTGTATTAATATGTCACTAAAGTTTGATCATTTTTTGCTATCAACAGCAAGTTTTTCGAAGTTTTTGGCAAAGAAAGAAAGAAAGTTTTCACACCTGATATGGAAATCCATAAAAAATATTTTAGCTTAAGTAGTAATCAGCTTACGTGTAGCAACAGTTTTCTGAAGTTGTCAGTTTTACAAAACTGTAACCATTGTAATTTTTCACATTTATCAGCTTAATAACACACAATCCATGACATGCCAGCTTTGGCTTAAGAAAATGTAGTCAAAAAGTGTTTATTTTTTATAATTTTGCAAACCTTTTAAGTAAAAATTTCAGCTCATGCTTGAGTTCTCAAAATAGTTTTGAGTATCTATATTTACGAATAATAATGATAGGGTAAATATAATTTTCACACTTTTTGGCTTGCTTTCTGATATTTTCAAGTGAGTTCAGTATAGGGGGTCACACGCTAATCATCAAATTTCTGGTTGCAAGTTATGATGTTATGCTGCAGCGCTGGCCAGCAAAGAACCTTACCCTTGTCATGCTGAATAAATCAAGACAACACGCCCACTTCTAATTGTCAGCCAGTCAGATTACTTGAACCAGATATAAATCCACATACAACTGATCTGAATCTACAATGTTTAGAGGCAGGGCATATCTGGGTTCAGCGTGACCAGTGTTAAGTTTGGATTATGTTCAAATATAGAACTTTATCTACATGTACTGTACAATAGTTTGATTAAGAAATAGATCAGCTCTTGCAGTGATTTGTTGAGTAATAAATCACTGTTTGGAGGTTAGTTGTAAAGTAGATCAAATCACGAGCGCGGAGCGCGAGTGATTTATCTTCTTACAACTGACCGACAAACTGTGATTTATTACTCAACAAATCACGCACAAAAGCTGATCTATTTCGATTCTAACACGTTGAAAACGACGAAAATGTAATTGTATCCTTTAGATTTTTCAAACTTTCCGCCATCGAATAAAGAAATCCCGCCAAAAGTTTTGACTGTAACGCTGACCTTTACATGCATTTCTTACGTTGCTGAAGTGAAAAAGACGACGTTACACAGTCTAGCGTCGTAAAAACTAAGACTGAGGTCAGCAGCGTGTCGAAATAACGTCGGAAAGGCGCCAGATAGCGTCGCGCGTTTCCGCCCAGTGATTTATTGCATAATATATCACTGAGTTTAACCATTGGCTGTATGGGCGAGGAGTGTTAGAATATGAGTTGAAAATGCACAGATAAAGAAATAAAAAGGAAACAAATGAAAATGAGTAACACAAGGTCGTAACTACGTCGTTTCAACGTCGCCGCGTTGACGTTGGGGCGACTTTGTAACGATGCTGTGGCGATGTTTGCAAGGAAGAAGCTTCGTTGCGCAGTTGTTAGTGTACTGCAGCTAATCTTCCATATTTGAGGCCTCCAGTTCGATCCACTTCCAGAGTGACCGATTTCGGGTCCATAAATGTGCTGCGCCTTCAGTTATGCTTCATACCAACTAAGACTGACGTTTCCAGCTGATTTGAGCATTTCTTTCATGGAACATAATGTTAGTTCCAGGTTATTTTTTTTACTCGGTTAGGCGAGTCCACTGAATACCAACAAGACCTGTTTAAGTGCCAACTTACTGGTACAGACAGGCCTGAACAAATAGTGTAGACCCAGATCAGACGCCGCAGAATGCGGCGTCTGATCAGGGTCTATACTGTTTGCCACTACTTAAATAGTATTAAGACACACCAAACGGAAGTAATCTGGAGTTGTTTAACTTTTAGGACAAGTGTGGTAAGGAATTATGGTTATGTCAATATTAAGGACAAATTATGATATTTCCTTTATCTTTTCCTTCTTTCCGTCTATGCTGTTAGCGCTACGCAGTTTCCAGCATTATAACAACGATCAGGGTTTTGCAGAATTGACCGTTAAGAACTCGGATTGGGCCCAAGTAAGAAGAACTTCCGCACCGGCATAGGAATTTTTAACCTGCAAAGCGCCCTGATAAGGGCTGACTCTCCCTGAAAGGCGCCCTCTAGTTGAAGTCCCTGTCCAAAGAACGGGTCGGGGCACTGTTTCAACAACATTATCCCTGCCAATGATTCTATACATTTGAACCCAGAAAACGTGTCTTGCCGAGCAGTGATCGAAGGCCAATCTGTTATATGTGTAATGTACTTTAATATGCACTGCTACCTTTTTAATGTACAAAATGTGCCGCTTTCCTCTGTGCGATGGCTGGTCCTAGCCTTTACTGCACAAAGACAAATATAAGCATGAAATGAAACTTTTTCGGAAGTCAATACTTGGTTAGTAAACAGCACGTACATGTAATTACAATTAACAAAGTTTGACAAACGATTCCAAAATAAAGTTTCAAAATCAAAGCATATATGCAAGGTACGTATGCTTACAACGTTAGACCATGTGACATTAGGTCAGTGGAAGCCCAGATTAACCGGTCTCACTGACGTC
The DNA here is from genome assembly GCA_964016985.1 of Anodontia alba. Taxonomy (NCBI): domain Eukaryota; kingdom Metazoa; phylum Mollusca; class Bivalvia; order Lucinida; family Lucinidae; genus Anodontia; species Anodontia alba. The sequence continues at coordinate 50,196,040 of OZ024826.1, read as the reverse complement.
ATTACCCGTGGATTCAGCTGCAAGCGGGCAACGAAGGCTCAGATCAGACTGCGCGAATCGCGCAGTCTAGCTGAGCCTTCGTTGTCCGCATATGCAGTAAGGTCATTTTCCACGTCCCCACATCAATTATAAATATGTATTTACTTACGATTATATGTTTTATCCGATGAAAACTTCAGGAGCTATCCAGGTCATGGGCTACCGACAAAAGATGTAGAATACATTCTTGTATTGTTATCTGTATTATGTACACGACAGTTGGATAAAATATCTTGTTACAAATCATACGTTATGTTGACATAACTACTAAAAGGAGAAAATACTTCCGACTTTATCAACAATTTTATTTACTTCAGGGAATAATTATACATGCGAGAGTGTTGTACTAGAAATGTACAGGGTAGTTCAATTGACAGGTATCGATCTTTAATAGATCTTCGCCTGTACATTTATATGTATACATGTACATTTAACTTGAATTTTACCGTGCAGCTGTCCATCTTTAGTGATCTTTGGGCAACTCCGTTTTGATAAAAATAGCCTGAAAGAAAATGTTGAGTTCAGTGACATAGATTTTGTAGCGGTTTACCCCGCATTTTATTTTTTTATTTTTTATTTTATTTTTTTTCAGAAAATTGTGTCTTTTTTGTTGTCGCGTTTGCAATGCCGTTTCTTACTTTACCCTTTAGAATGAACCCCTTAAACCATTTTGACAATGTTGCCTCCCTTGGCAATGTACATATCCCCTTTAAAACGTCTCGACCAATGTAGCAGAACGGCGTACCTTAAATTAAGGAGCGAAATTTCAACGTATGACATCGGGTAGTTATTAAAATTAATGGTTTTATGGTCCTTGATAAAACCGGCATGTATTTATTGCTTGCTGAAAACCAGCTTTTATGTACGAAAGGGCAGAACGAGATTTTCAAATCGCCGCCCTTAAAATAAAGGTAAAAAATAAAGATCTTAACTTTAGGGATGATTAAAGAAGGTTAAAGGTTAAAATAAAGATCTTAACTTTAGGGATGATTAAAGAAGGTTAAAGGTTAAAATAAAGATCTTAACTTTAGGGATGATTGTGAACCTGGATGGGGTATGGGTGAGGGTAAGACGGGGCGGGGTTGAGGTAGGGGCAAGATCGGGGGTGAGGGTGGGTGTGTGGGGGTACTCTGAATTTAGCTTGCTACATAGGCTAGGACTATCTTTATATATATATATATATATATATATATATATATATATATATATATATATATATATATATATATATATATATATATATATATATATATATATATATATATATATATATATATATATATATTTTAGAATTTAGAAGTTTACTTTTTTTCTGGAGGGTGGGGCGATGGGGCGACTTTGGGAATAAGCGGCTATTTTTGTGTGTGTGTGTGTTGGGGGGAGGGGGGGGGCTGGGGGGGTGGGGAGGCGGGGTGCAGGGGGGGGGGGGGTAACTTTCAAAACTGACCGTCAAAATTCTCGGTATTTTTGTGGGTATTGTAAGAATCGGGGTTGGAACCTTCTGTTGAACTAGTAGTTGTTTTTATTTATTTTAACTGCTCAATTTCTGCTGTGCATCAGTTCAATGCCAATAAAGTAAAAACGGAGCTACTGTTGGAAAGCACTTATATTACTAATACAATCATAATACAGGAAAAATAAATGAAAACCACACTTTTATAAAAAGAAAGCAAGAGGAATATTTTTCGGGTATGCTAATATCTGCAGATTTTATTTTGGGTATCGCTGATATACCGGATATTTTTTAGGGTATGGCTGATATACCGGATATTTTTTTTTTTTTTTTTTTTTTTTGGTTAAACACTAGATGCTGGGGCCCAGCCTATGTAGCTGACAAAATTCAGAGTAATCCCCTGGGGGTGGGGACGGGGTGGGTAATTAAGTGGAATTCATTAGTCCGGATTGATTTTTACGGAGCCAAAAACAAACAGATTGTATAAAAGAAATAATTTATTCCCAAAGAAAGAATTTGCCCATAGCAAGCAAATTCTTTCCTTTTAGAGTAACCTCTATTTCAAAAGAGGATTGATGTGCATGAAAGCAAAAAGGAAGTCACTAAAGGTTTCTCCCTTGTTAAAAACAAGGAAAAACTACTTTAACCCTTGTCTTGCTGAATAAATTAAAATGCCACGCCAACTTCTAATTTTCAGCCAATCAGATTACTTGATCCAGGTTTTTGATAGAAATTCACATATTTAATGACAAACAGTGCAGATCCAGATCAGTTGGCTTCTTCAGAAGCCAGCTGATCTGGATCTACACTGTTTGTTAAGACAGGGCATGTCGTGTTCAGCAAGAGAAGGGTTAAGAGCTTGACAATTCAACAAGGTCATATAAAAAAAGATATCTATTTTTTGACCGACTTATCCCATATACTAAAAATGAGCAGGGACACAGCTGCGCATGCTCATAGAAGACTCAGATCAACGTGCGCATCTGTGCAGTCAGGCCAGTCTTCGCAGAACGCTCTATGGGTAGCCAAGGTCTGAGGCCAAGGGTCCAAAGCGTCTTCAAGTGAACAGCGAAGACTCTGGTCCAGTGAGTCTTCGTTGGGTGCATATGCAGTCTTATAGGAAATGTTGTGTCCCGGCTTAACCTTAACTCTTGTCATGCTAAATAAATCAAGATGCCACGCCCACTTCTAATTTCCAGCCAATCAGATTACTTGATCCGGGTTTTCGATAGAAATTCACATATTTAATGACAAACAGTGCAGATTCAGATCAGTTGGCTTCTTCAGAAGCCAACTGATCTGGATCTACACTGTTTGCTCAGACAGGGCATGTCGTGTTCAGCAAGAGAAGGGTTAATAGTTTGATATGATATCTGTACTCAATGGTACTTGACTAGCATGAATGCGTTGAGTCATGTCATATGAACAACGTTGATAGATGTATGCATCTAAAGGAGGTGTCTGTGTGTCTATCTTAATATCAATGTTGTAAAAATGGACAGGCTCCTAAAATAAGATACTAAAGGGAACAATACTCTCTGCTATTTTACAAGGAAGACAACTTTTGTGACTTCCGGTTTCCTGCACACCGATCACCTTCTGAAAAAGGGTCTACTCTAAAAGGAAAGAATTTGCTCCCACTGGGAGCAAATTCTTCCCTTTTAGAGCAGCGCCTTTTCAGAAGGGGACAAAAGGGAAAGTGTTTACTCCTTGGCCTCGTTGCCTCAGTTTGATGCGTGTCCGACTGGTGATCAGGAGGTTGCGGGTTCGATCTCCGCCGGGTCGGGAACATTCTTTCGTGGAGATTCGATCATGAAATATTTTTTACGGTCATTCTCTTCCATCCGTTGATTCAACAAGGGCAGTTGTCAGTTTCTGGCGAAAGAATGTGCACACTACTGATTAACCGCTTAGAGGACAAAGCCTGCCCAGTAGAGTGTGGTTAGGTAAACTGACCGCGCTCGACATGACCCCATTGGATTGACTGGGCCGTAAAACCTCAACACTAACAAAACCTTCTAGAGAAACAACTCCGACGTGCAAGTATTTACCTTCCTTCTCACTGGGGAGAGAGGGACTAATCTTAAAGGAAAGAATTTGCTCCCAGGAGGGAGCAAATTCTTTCCATTAAGTTTAGCCCTCATTAAGGACTCCATATTCCTAAGTCATAGACATTTTATTATCCAAGAAAGGTTTAATAAATTGATATATGGTATTACTACAATCATAATTGTGGCACCTGACAAACTGTAAAGTTTCAGTTAGTCTCTTGTTCTTGAAATAAAAAGATTTTTTATCGTATCTCTAAATTAATGTTGCCAACATTAATTCAGAGATACGATAAAAAAAAATCATTTCATTTTCGATCCACTTCAAAAACGAGAGATTTACTGAAATTTTACAGGCTGTCAAATGCCACATATTATGATCATATCAATACTATTTATAGAGATAATTATATGGCAATTTTCATATCATATCCCATATCAACCCGAGAAACCCACATCAGCCCGAGGGCCCTCGAGCTGATATGGGTCGAGGGTTGATATGGGATATGATATGAAAATTGCCATATCATAATCTACAGTGGAACCTCTATAATTCAAAGTCCAAAGGACCAAATAGTTTTGTTTGAATTATTGAGACTTTGAATAATTGAGGGTTAAAATGCATACATATATTTCATTTGGGACTTCAAAATTATTTTGAATTATTGAGAATTTTGAATTATTGGAGTTTGAATTATCGAGGTTCTACTGTATTTGTGATATGGCACTTTCTGACAAGTTTGCCTATTTGATATCGTATGCGGAGTCAAAGGCAAGACCGCCGAGTGCTCCGAATGTAGTGATATGGGATTTTTTGCCCGAGAAAAAAACCGTGGTATCACCCACGTGACCTGGTGATATAGGTTTTTTGCTCGAGCAAAAAAGCCGTATCATCCACGTGACCCATTATCACACATTTTGCCTCCACAAGTGTGATATGTGCTTGAAAACAATGTTAGTATCACATATGCAAATGAACATATTTTATAGTAAATGGATAAATCTATTTATTAAATCTTTCTTTGATAAAAAAACAAAAAGTCTATTTTTGAGGAATATGGAGCCTTTAAGTTCCCATTTTTAAAAGGACACAAGTATTGGGGAATTAAATTTCTGCCCCCCCCCCCCCCCCCCCCCCCCCCCCAAAAGTCGCCTGCTTTGTAATAATAGCAGCAAAATATTCAAGTGTAACTATTCCCTTTAAAAAGATGTCCGACCTGCAAAAATCCAGGCAAGTCAATGCATACATGCATTCTGGACAGTGTTTTTGCTAAGCCCCAACAAAATCGACACATTAGCAAACTTAAGGGGAACTGGTACAGATTCAGGGGAGGCAACTCTGTCAAAATCGGTTTGCCTCTCTTCTGAAAGGGGTCTACTCTAAAAGGAAAGAATTTGCTCCTCTTGGGAGAAATTCAAGAGGAGCAAATTCTTTCCTTTTAGAGTAGGCCCATTTTCTGAAGAGGCATAATGCACAGCAAAGCAAACGGGAAGTCACAAAAATTGTCTTCCTTGTAAAAATAGCAGAAAATCTACCAGGCATATCCAGTCCTTAAGCAAAAGACCCTGGTCAGACGGAGAACTAACAGGTCTGAGTGACAGGTGTGCCTTGCAGCAGCGCGAGTTCAGGGCGAAGGTTGGGTCGAATCTTCATTTTTGACATAAAATATCTCATTTCCATAAAAGCGGACGAATCATACGAAAGATCAAGCCTGTTTTTCTCCTAAATATATATTCACTTCATTTCAGCCCTTTAAGGGGAGTTGATACATTTTCAAGGAAGGCAACTTGGTCAAAATTGATTTTGCTCCCTTCTAAAAAAGGCTCTACTCTAAACGGAAAGAATTCGCTCCCCTTACTCTAAAGGAAATAATTTTCTCCCCCCCCCCCCACCCCACCCCCTTCGGAGCAAATTCTTTCCTTTTGGAGTAAGGGGGCAAACTCTTTCCTTTTAGAGTAGAGGGAACCCCTATACAGGAAAATAAACAGGAAAACACAAAAATTGTCTCCCTTTAAAAAAAATACCAAGATTATGCGGTTTCCTTAACTTTGTCAGTTATAGGGACACCGCTAATAACTTTGAGATTGTTTCTCCACATTTTGATTTGCCTGTAACTGCTCTTTGTGAGTTAACATAGCCAAGATCGGGCCAGTTCTTGATGGCGTCTTTCCTTCTTTTCTTCTGCCTGTCCCTTCTTCAAGGCTAGTCCCTTCAACTGCGCCTTGCAGAATTGTCTTTACCATACCATAGAACGCCTTTCTGAGGGTAAGCATTTTTCAATATATTCCCAGTGGGCACACAATGTTGAAGCAAAGTCGTTCTAATGTTGATTCAGAAAAGGGATCTTCTATAAAAGGAAAGAATTCGCTCCCCAGGGGAAAAAATATTTCCTTTTCGAGTAGTCACAAAATTTGACTCTCTTGTAAAATGGCAGAAATTCTACCAAGTGTATGAAGTTCCCTTACGAACCTTCTCTTGGGCACCTGTTCATCTTCTTGCAGCATTGATATTTACTGGGACGTTGAATCAAAGTTGAAACGACGTTGTTTCACAGTTGTGTACATAAGTTAAAACTACTTCGTTCAGTTACTGTCCTTTCGACATCACTCGGAAAAATATTTTTTTTTTTGCTTGGCGTTTTATCTTAAATATATTTATTTCTGACTGACCATATCTTATCAGAAACCATTTGTCTTTTCTGTTTCTGTGTTTTGATTAAATTTACAGCCCAAAATTGGTCTGACTTATGCAGTTTCTATAGTAAAGTGATTTGTTTTGAATTTTTGTCTTAGAAAATGTTTTTCACTTTTCTTTGCTGAATTTAAATTGCTGATGTTTCACAATAATATTGTGAAAATTTCAGAAAAATTGAACAAGTGCAACTTGTTGAAAATCTGCCTTCAATCTACCTACCCTACAGCATTCGGCATTATTTGCATTCATTTTTACTATGGGAAAAGTGAAAATATTTGATTTTTTATTTTACCTATTTTCGTGGATAGGTAATTACGACAAATGGTTTTGCATTAAATCATGTCAAAATTTTGCAAATTTACTTTTTCTGTGCAAAGCGCCTAGAAAAAAAAACGAAAAAAAAAAAAAAAAACAAAAAAAAAAAACGACTTTCTGAAAGATGTCGAAAGCACAGCGTTGATTCAATATCCTAGACGACGTTGTTTCAACGTTGTGTGCCTGCTAAGTTAATATATTAAAATGTCGTTTGCTATAATAATGATAATAATGAATGGTACTTTAAATACATTTTTCTCATATGATGTCCAAATAATAAATTATGTGGACTCATCGGATTCTGCCTGCAGCGGATGTATACGTGCAATCCTGTAATTGATCGGTCGATATTGATTGATAACGAAAACTTTAGTTGCCATTCTCCGCAAAGACTGAAAAAAAAAAAAAAAAAAAAAAAAAAAAAGACGGACGAAAGACACCACGGGTACACCCATTAACTATACATGCCCATCAGTCACTGGCTGGCTGGCTGGCTAGCTGGATAGCTGGATTGATAATTGGATTGATGTATGGATGGTTGGATGGATAGACGGAAGGAAAGGTAGATGTATGAATGTATGGGCAGACTGGTGGACGGAAGTACGGATAGATAGCTAGATAGCTAGCCAGATAGATAGATAGATAGTTAGGAGGGTGGGTGGGTGGATGGATGATGGATGGATGGATGCACGGACGGACGTTCCAACAATTCGGGTTTAGGGGCTACATCCCATTGTAAATTCCCATAGGGTTTTAAGGACTATAAGCTCCCTAACCGAAAGGTTTATAATGTATCTTAACAGAATAAAGCATAGGCCTAATGTGGTTACAAAATTGAACCCCCAACCCGAAATGTTGGCTCGGATGGACGGACGAACGGACGGACAGACAGACAGACAGACAGACAGACAGATAGATAGATAGATAGATAGATAGATAGATAGATAGATAGATAGATAGATAGATAGATAGATAGATAGATAGATAGAAAAACAGACAGGCAGACATAGATTAATGGACGGACGGAGAGATGGGTGGATGGACTGACGTTCTAACGACGGACGGACAGACAGACAGACAGACAGACAGACAGACAGACAGGCAGGCAGGCAGGCTGGCAGGTTGGTAAGAACTTTCAATTCCTTTTCGGTTATTTCGGTCTTTATACGTCCTTCTAGGTCAGTATTTTGTAATGCGCATTCTGATTGGTCCAAATTTTGACTGACCGCCATATTCAAGAATTTGTTTTGGTAAAAATAATAGATTCAAAGATTTAATCAAATCATTTCTTGACTTTTTCGTACTCCAGCTTAGAAAAGCACAAATGCACTTATATGTAGATACTTATCGCTAGTGACAAACTTCACACTTGTTTTCCCATATAGCGTTTTATTTTTTTTTTTTCTGTAGCATTTGCTAGAGCAATTCAGTGTCACACGATTTCGCGATATTGAATTGTTAACAAAATCCAACAGGTACTGAAGTAGAGAGTGTAATATGAAAATAGGCTTAGCCTAAATGCGAGCACAGCACAGACCTATCTGTAGTCTCTTCAAAAGTCCTTCACAGCATCATTAAAGAATGAATATCCCTCAGGGTTTGAAACCGAGGGTCCCAGTGACACTGATCTCTAATTAACATGTTAAGGGGTCCATTAATAAGATTTAGATGTATATTGTTTTAAAGAAATTAACTTTTTCCCAAATAGTAATATTTCTTGTCCTTTAAGTATAAAACGAATCAAAATTCAAAGCCAAAAATAAATAAAATCAAGTTTGTGATGATAAATGCATCAATCTGGGCTCTTAGTTCTGGGAGCCCAAAACATGATTTTGGGTGTAAAAAACTGCCAAAAGCGAGCCAGGGAAAACCCTGAGTTTATAAAAGATATATGTAAATCAATAATGAAAATAATCAGCAAAATATGTTCGTGACACTTATTGCAAGGATATTTCTAGCCCAAAGTTAGTATGGGCCCTTGAAATTGGCCAAGGGCCCATGCCCCATTCAAATACATTTAAAATTTTCATGGGCCCAAGAATCCTTAATACCGAAGTTCAAAATAAACACTGGATTTGGATAGCTTATATAGGGTGGCCCAGCCAAAAATCAATTCAAATTAAATCTAACATTAATGTTTTTTCACACAAAATGGATCGGGTCCATCCCAGAAATATCCCTGTTATTGACACTCGTTTCTTGTCACTTTGTGAGACCCAAATTTTGTGAAAATGGGTATAATCAAGTCCGCCCCAATCAGTTCTGCCAACTTCCGGGAAGAAAAGGAAGAAAATTGGTTGGAGCGATTTCTGCTGAAAGTATATATCGTTGTATGTTACTTTTCCTTGATCATATTCTCTACCATAGGGCTCACTTTGTTCGTGATGTGCGAAGCTGTGCTCACTAGTAGAATTTAAAGTAGTAGATAGCATGACGGACAGATGTAGGTGTTCACAATATCCCCATCTCTAGAGCGTAGGGATAATGAAGTGACCTTTATCAACATTGAATATTCAAATCAGAATTAATATGCACTTTGATCTGACAGTCTTCTTGCAGAATCAGTCTGCAAATCACATGATTAGGCTGTATTATTCAGAGATGTTTACTCATTGTGATTTAAACAATGTTGAAAGGAGTGTAAAACACCGAGCCATCATCATTGCTGAAGCCTGTCTGTCCTAATTCATAGGGCAGATACAGTGTACTGTACTTAGAGAAACCTTTAACCCTTTTCTTGCTGCACAATATACCCTGTCTTAGCAAACAGTGTACATCCGAAGAAGCCAACTGATCTGAATCTGCACGGTTTGTCATTAAATATGTGAATTTCTATCAGAAACCCAGATCAAATAATCTGATTGGCTGGAAATTAGAAGTGGGGTTGGCATCTTAATTTATTCAGCATGGCAAGGGTTAATACCAAATTTAAACTTATCTTTTACAGGTTTACATTAGATCATGCCTTCTGACGTTATTCCGCTTAAAGTTGCAATCAGAGCCAGGCCCTTAATCCAAAAGGAACTTGATGAAGGCTGTCAGACATGTCTCAACTTTGCACCAGATGAACCACAAGTCATTCTAGGAAAGAACAGAGCCTTTACCTATGACTATGTCTTCAAACCCACTGATCTGCAGATTCCTGTTTATGAGGATGCTGTTAAACCACTGTTAATTCATATATTTAAAGGTAAGATTTATTAATAGGTGGATGCAGTCAGTCTTTAAAAGAAGAATGAAGACAGGTCTGTGTGACCAAGTTGTTTAATTAGGCATATAAAAAAAAAATGTGTGTATTTAGGGTAACCCTACTCTACCTAATTTTCCAGGTGAAACCTATCATTTTTTTCGTGTTTCTTAAAACAACAAAAAACAAAAAACAAAACAGGGATACAATATTTATGCTACCATAGTCATCCCACAGGAACATTTAGATCAGGGTCTACACTAATTGCCATTCTTTTGAGTACTTTTTAGACAGGTTAATAAGGAGTGAGATTTTTATGTGAATTCTATTTCAGAGTCCAAATATATTTGGCAATCATGGTATCATACTATATAAAAAAATGTTAAAAAAAATACCTACACTACCTATTTTTTTCTAACAGGTTACCCTAAACACACATATTTTTTTTATTATACGCCTGTTTGAAAAACCGGATGTATTATGTTATGGGGTATGGTGTCCATCTGTCCGTAAACTTTTGTTTCCAGCTGACTCCTCCAGTTTACATCTAATCAAGCTGAAACGGTATATAGTAAGACCATGATGTGGAGCAGCGCATACTATTTCGGGGTTACGGTCCACCAAATATTAGCAGAGTTATGCCCCTTTGAAAATTTCTGTAAACTGTCCGTTTCTTGTTAACTCCTCCTACACTTTGCATTCGATCAAGCTGAAACTTCATTTATAGTGGGACCATGATGTGGAGCAGTGCATATTGTTTCAAGGTTACAGTCCACCAAATATTAGCAGAGTTATGCCCCTTTGAAAATTTCTGTAATTTTTCGTTTCCAGCTAACTCCTCCTACAGTTTACATCCGATCAAGCTGAAACTTCAAAAAGCAAGGAAGATAACCCACTTGAGAAATGATCTCTGTGTTAAATCGGCATAACTTTTGAATGAATGGAATATTTTTCATGCAGTTTTCCATAAAATCATCCTCTCAACAACCGCCGCCTTAGATTTCAAATTCATTAATTTCATGAATTCCTCCATAATTGATCTTTAAAGGCCAGTTGACTAAAAACTTCGTAGGAAGCATCGGGGTGACATGTAGAACAAAAATACATGTAGCTAAAATCGTCTGATTGGAAATCCAAGATGGCCACCCTGCGCCATCTTGAAAATCTATTTTTTTGCTTTGTTTCCTGAACCAAAAGGTCAGTTGACTTTAAACTTGGTAGGAGGCATCAGGGTGACTTGTACATTAAAAATAGCTAAAATCATTCCTATGGGAAATCCAAGATGGCAGCCATCTTGAAAATCTATTTTTCGCTTCTTCTCATGAACCGAAAGGCGAATTGATTTGAAACTTGGTAGGAAGCATCGGGGTGACTTGTAGATCAAAAATAGCTAAAATCGTTCTGATCAGAAATCCAAAATGGCCACCATGGCAGCCATCTTGAAAATCTATTTTTGGCTTCTTCTCATGAACCGAAAGGCCAATTGACTTGAAACTTGGTAGGAAGCATCGGGGTGACTTGTAGATCAAAAATTGCTAAAATCATTCCAATCAGAAATCCAAGATGAAATCTATTTTTTGCTTCTTCTCCTGAACCAAAAGGCCAATTGACTTGAAACCTGGTAGGAAGCATCAGGGTGACTTGTAGATCAAAAATAGCTGAAATCGTTCAGATTGGAAATCCAAGATGGTCGCTTCTCCTGAACCAATAGGCTAATGGATTTGAAGCTTGATAGGAAGCAGCCAGGTGACTTGTAGATCAAAAGTAGCTAAAATCATTCTCATCGGAAATCCAAGATGGCCACCATGGCCACCATCTTGAAAATCTATTTTTCACATCTTCTACATGTAAAAGGAATGACCAATTGACTTGAAACTTGGTATGAAGCATCAGGGTGACTTGTAGATCAAAAATAGCTAAAATTATTCCGATTGAAAATCCAAGATGGCTGCCATGGCCGCTATCTTAGAAATCTATTTTGCACTTTAGCCTGAACTGAAAGACCAATTTACTCGAAACATGGTAGGAAGTATCTGGGTGACTTGTAGATCAAAAATAGCTAAAATCATTCTGATCAGAAATCCAAGATGGCCACCATGGCAGCCATCTTGAAAATCTATTTTTCACTTCTTCTCATGAACCGAAAGGCCAAGTGACTTGAAACTTGGTAGGAAGCATCTGGGTGACTTGTAGATCAAAAATCGCTAAAATCATTCCAATCAGAAATCCAAGATGACTGCCATCTTAAAAATCTGTTTTTCGCTTCTTCTCCTGAACCAAAAGGCCAATTGACTTGAAACTTGGTAGGAAGCATCAGGGTGACTTGTAGATCAAAAATAGGCCGGCCTCGGTGGCTCAGTTGGATGCGCCGTCTGACTGGAGACCAGGAGGTTGCGGGTTCAACCCCCGCCGAGGTCGGCAACATTCTTTCGTGGAGATTGATCATGAAATATTTTCTACAGTCTTTCTCTCCCTTCCGCTGATTCAAGAAGGGCAGTTGTCAGTTTCTGGCGAAAGAATGTGCACAATACTGGTTAACGGCTTAGAGGACTAAGCCTGCCCAGTAAACGTGTGGTTAGGTAAACTGACCGCGCTCGACATGACCCCACTGGGTTGACTGGGCCGTAAAACCTCAACACAAACAAGGTCAAAAATAGCTGAAATCGTTCAGATTGGAAATCCAAGATGGTCACTTCTCCTGAACCAATAGGCTAATTGATTTGAAGCTTGATAGGAAGCAACCAGGTGACTTGTAGATCAAAAATAGCTAAAATCATTCCGATCGGAAATCTAAGATGGCCGCCATGGCCACCGTCTTGAAAATCTATTTTTCACATCTTCTCCTACATGTAAAAGGAATGACCAATTGATTTGAAACTTGGTATGAAGCATCGGGGTGACTTGTAGATCAAAAATAGCTAAAATTATTCCGATTGAAAATCCAAGATGGCTGCCATGGCCGCTATCTTAGAAATCTATTTTGCACTTTAGCCTGAATCGAAAGGCCATTTTACACGAAACATGGTAGGAAATATCTGGGTGACTTGTAGATCAAAAATAGCTAAAATCGTTACGATCAGAAATCCAAGATGGCCACCATGGCAGCCATCTTGAAAATCTATTTTTCGTTCCTTCTCCTGAAATGAATGACCAATTGACTTGAAACTTGGTAGGAAGTATCATTGTGACTTGTATATCAAAAATAGCTAAAATAATTCTGATTGGAAATCCAAGATGGCTTTCATGGCCGCTATCTTAGAAATCTATTTTGCACTTCTTTGCCTGAACCGAAAGGCCAATTTATTCAAAACATGGTGGGAAGTATCTGGGTGACTTGTTGATAAAAATTGCTAAATTTGTTCTGATCGGAAATCCAATATGGCAGCCACAGTTGCTAGCTTGAAAATCTATTTTGAACTTCTTTTGAACAATAAGGCCAATTCACTCAAAACTTGATAGGAAGTATCAGGGTGACTTGAAGATTAAAAAAAAAAAGCTAAAATCATTCTGATCGCAAATCCAAGGCTGGTTGTTCTAGCAGCCATTTTGAAAATCTATTTTGAACTTTTTTATCCTGAACCAAAAGGCCAAATGACTCGAAACTTCATTGGAAGTATCAAGGTGACTAAGTCTTGTAGATCAAAAGTAGCTAAAATCATTCAGATTGGAAATCCAAGATGGCCACTATCTTGAAAATCTATATTGAACGTCTTCTCTTGAACCGAAAATGCCAGTGGACTTGAAAATTGTCTGGTAATCAGGTGAGCGATACAGGGTCATCTTGGCCCTCTTATTTTTCCAACTGAACTGTATTGATATTTTTTATTTCTTCACAAAAACATATGCTGTGGTAACTCATTAGAAGCATCTCATTGAGCCACTTCTAAAAAGTACATGTATTCACAAGTTTTCTTGAAGAAATAAAAATAATACCTGGAGCGCCCTCTTATCTGGAGCTTTACAAATATCTGATTTCAGGTTACAATGCAACAGTATTGGCCTATGGGCAGACTGGTTCTGGTAAAACTTTCACAATGGGAGGTGGCTATGAGGCCTCATTGAAGATGGATCCAGAAGGGATGGGTGTGATTCCACGAATTGTACAGGAGATGTTTCTTAACATGGATGACAAAGAAAGCTACGAATACAAAGTCAAAGTTTCATACCTTGAGGTAAAATTCTTACCAGGGCTCAGTTGTTCAAAGCATCGTTACACATGTAGCTTAACAAGCTCATTAGTGGTCAAAATGTTAACTGTTCTAGTAAGTACAATGTCTAATTCACAGGTATTTTTGCTGAAAAAATGAGAAGCTTTTGCAAATCATATTTTTTCAGCAAAAATATTAACATATAAGCTGTATTTGATGATAAATTTTAACGATACTTTAACTAACGAGTAACAACATCGTTAGTTTTGAACAACTGGGCCCAGAATGCTAGATAATCAGAGGAGTACATGTATTCAGCTATATATTTTTCTAAATTTCCTCGGAGAAATGTATGTTGTGGGTATATTTTGTGAATTGTATTTACCCTAAGTATTTGAACACCTTTTCTACTTACCATACTTGTCCTAAAATTTGAAAGAGTTCCCTCTACTATTTCTTGATGTGTTTAAAATATTGCTTTATGTATGGCAAACAGTGTAGATACTGATCAAAGCTGCATTCTATGGCATCTGATCTGGGTCTACACTGCAAAGGCCTATCTGTTCCAATATTTAGAGTTATTATGGTATTCATTAGACCTTGGGCCTCGATGAGGTGCTTCTAATGAGTACCCACAATTTATGAGAAATATGAAAACTTGCATTAAGCAAGCACCTATGGGAAAGCCAAAAAGTGAAAGGTCTCGAAAAAATGTTGTTTCCTATTTCCCGACTGACTGTCAAAATAAATGCCGACTAATTTTTTGGGCACACAAAGAAGAAAAAAAAATCGGCAACTGACCCAGACAATACCGGTTTTTATATATGTTAGTTTCATACTTTGTCTGTACAGATTTTCGGATAGTTTCGGTCTTTATCCTTTGTTTATTTATATGGCTGCACCTTACAAGCCAAACCAAGCACATTAGTGCAGTTTATTTCTAAGTGTGCAGCCATATCTCTGCATAAAATGAAATAAAAGCCATTTAACACAATGCCCCTATATCATCAGTATTCAGAAACAGCCAAATGTTCGGTAAGAGTAGTCAAAATATTTTAAGATTCCATTAAAAAACAATTCGATTTACCGACCGTAATTTGACTTGAAAAAAAAAAGGAGAGCGAGAAGAAAAAAAGTGGCTGACCTACCGACCCTTTGGCAAATTGGTGATAAATTCCGAAACAGAACATTATATTTTTATATAGGCCAAATGCTTAAGACAGGTGCTTGCTTAATACAGGTAAATTTATACTGTGTCTTTTTATGCAGTTGACAGACTGGCCTTTATAAAAAGATGATTACTTAATACAGGTGGCCTTTAAGACAGATTTTTCTATACATACAGTCGACTCTCGTTATCTCGAACTCGCTTATCTCGAATAACCGCTTATCTCGAAGTGATAATCTGGTCCCTGTTTTAACACAGAGGTCTACCAACAGTCAATAAAATATTGTGAAAAAGAGGAGAAATTGCTCCTTAGGAGCAATTTCTCCTCTTTCCCACAATATTTTCAATATATCTCTAACAGGAGTCAAATTACGTATTCATTCTGTTAACGGTGGTTGTTCGATTAAATGTTTTTTCCTCAGTTCCGTAAATCTGATATGTCGAACTACGGATATCTCGAAGTGTTTCATAGAGTCCCTTGGAGTTCGAGATAACGAGAGTCGACTGTATATCAATATTTTCCCTTCTGCTTGTCAGAAAAAGACCTGCTTTGATAGGAGACTGTGTTGTTCAAAACTTAACAAAGTTGTTTGCTGATATGACGTTAAAAATTCTGCCTTGAAACTATGGCAAATATATTTTTACTGAAAAAATGTAAGAAGCTTTTGCATTGCAGCAAAAAATATCAAGGTATTTGAAAATACCTTAGGTACAACAGTTAACGAGTTTGTCATTAACAAGCTCATTAAGCTAACGATGCTTTCAGTCCAGACAAAAGTCCTATTGTAATAACCCTTATAAAAAGCCGTGCAGACCCATAGCGCCAGATGAGGTGGTTTTTTTTTTTTAATTTTAAAGTACAGGGCCCAGTTGTTCAAAGCGTTGTTAGCTTAACGAGCTCGTTAAGGGTCATTTCGTTAACTGTTTTAGCGGATTCAATATATAATATTCTGAAATTTTTTGCTGAAAAAATGTGAGTAGCTTTTGCACTGCAAAAGCTACTCACATTTTTTCAGCAAAAAATTTCAGTAATTTTTTGTTGAAAAAATGTGAGTAGCTTTTGCACTGCAAAAGCTACTCACATTTTTTCAGCAAAAAATTTCAGCATATTTGCATATCACTTGATGTAAATTTTAACGAATCGTTAACTAACAACGTCGTTAAGCTTTGAACAACTGGGCCCGCCCAGATATTCTTATTTCTCCACGAAAATGTGGTACTCATTAGAAACACCTCTTAGAGGTGCTTCTAATGGGTAGCCACTAAGAGTATATGTTTTTGTTGAGAAATAAGAAAAATATTATGTGGATACCCACGCTTATCAGGCACTATGAGACCAAAACAGATAGCTTGCAAAAAGAGAAGTAATTACCTACATGTAACAAAAATAATTACAAGAGGTTATTTCAGGGTCTGACAAATCCATTCTCTGGCTGCACAAGTTAAATGTTTGCTGGGCATGAAAAATGTTTTCTAGCTTGGCATTTGAAGACAGATGTGAGTACCTTGTGTGCGCAGTCCCTCCTCCTACAGTTTTATAGTGATCAATTTGAAACTTTGCGGATCTTTTTGTCATGCTCTGTAGATGAGCATGTGGTTTTGGCATTATCGTGTCACTTTTTTACTTTTGAACTTAGTCATTTATGGTGCTTAAGTATTACAGTCAATGCATGTTTAAGGGAAAGCATATATCGGTAGTTGGGGGCATACTGTTTTACAAACTTATTTTCTAATTTATTTTTGCTCCAAACAATAACTTGTGAATAGTTATTAGTTACCTTGGCATTGAGATTCTGTCAAGTACCACAGATATGTTTGGGTGAAAATTTTAAAACATCATTCTATAGTGTCATCAAATTTGTAATTACCTTGGGTAATTTTTTTTTTATTATTAGATAATCAATGAAGATCTGCAGGACCTCCTTGTTAGTAAAAACAAAGAATCACTGACCATCAGAGAGGAGAATGGAGAGATAAAGGTATTTGTGTATTGTATTTTATTAGCACACCTGAGCTTATAGGATAAGCTCTGTCCATTGTCCATCGTCATTCACACTTTGAAACAAGAATAAGATATCTCTAAGATCAGAGTAGGCTGATCTGAATCAATATGTTGCATTGTTGGGAAGGAGGATTGATTGCATATTGGTTTGAGGCAGGTCCTTCCAAAACTGTTGTTGTTGTATATGGCAAGCAAATGGTCCTGTTGACTTATAATGGGCAAACTGGTGTCTCCAACTTTGTCTGCCATTTTTGGTGGATCTTCTCCAAACTTGTTGGTAACCAGATCAGGCATAAAGTCTTGAACAAAATTGAAGTTCAGCCAGATCAGACTACTCACCTCAGAAGTATATGCCCTTGAGTTAAGAAAACTTCCCCATATGGTAATAATGTGGAAAACAGTGTCTTAACGCTTAGCACTCTGGGTAAAATTTTCAGCAGACGACATTTTGAAATATTTTTCTTATTTTTCCCAGAAAACAGGATTTGACATTTCATGCAAATTGTCTCCTTAGGAGACAATTTGCATGAAATGTCAAATCCTGTTTTCTGGGAAAAATAAGAAAAATAACATCATTTTGTCGTCTGCTGAAAATGCCCAGAGAGTGGTAAAGGTTAAAGGCTCCATATTCCTCAAAAATAGACATTTTTATCCAAGAAAGGTTTAATAAGTTGATATTATACATGTATGGTATTAATATGATCATAAAATGTGGCACCTGACAGTCTGTAAAATTTCATTATTCTCTTGTTATTGAAGTGGATAAAAAATGAAATGATTTTTATCGTATCTCTGAATTAATGTTGGCAACATTAATTCAGAGATATGATAAAAAATCATTTCAATTTTATTCCAGTTCAAGAACGAGAGACTATCTAAAATTTTACAGGCTGTAAGGTGCCACATTGGATAATACCATAATATCAAGTTATTAAACCTTTCTTGGATAATAAAATGTCTATTTTTGAGGAATATGGAGCCTTTAAGATTTCTTAGCCACCATTAATCTGAACTTCATCTTACTTCCAGGTAAGTGGGACTGTAATAAAATCTTCACTGAATCTGATTTCTAGGACCACTTGAGTTTAAATACGCTTGCCCATATTTTTCATACTTTTCTTGACACTTTTTAATCCGATCTTCATCTTACTTCCAGGTAAATGGGACTGTAATTAAATCTCAACTGAGTCTGATTTCTGTCCATCCAGATTGGACCACTTAGAGTTACATGCCTTTGGACATATATAAAAACAATGTCACCAACTTTTCTTGACATTTTTTAATCTGATCTTCGTCTTTCTTCTAGGTAAGTGGGCTTGTAATAAAATCTTGAGTCCGATTTCTGTCCAGATCGGACCACATAAGAGGATAATCGCTTAGAGGACGAAGCCTGCACCGTAAAAGTGTGGTTAGAGAAACTGAGCACGCTTGACATGACCCTATTGGGTTCACTGGGCCGTTAAACTTCAACACAAACAAAACCTGTTACCTCATAAGAGTTACTTGCCCTTGGACAACAAAGAAAAACAATGTCTCCAACTTTTCTTCAATCTGAATGGCACTTCATAACTAGCCAGTCAAAAAACTATGCAAAATGGGCACACCTACTACTGGGTAGTTCTGCAAATCGAAAACGGCGGATTATTGTCACAAACTGTTATAGTGAATGAGTTGTGTAATCTGTGACGGGTGTCATCCTGCACTGTAAAGACACTTCCACGAATACATAAGTATAAACTCTGAGTAGATCAACAGGGCCCAGTTGTTCAAAACTGACGACATCGTTAGTAACGATTTGCTAAAATTTACATCGATTGATACGCAAATATGCTGAAATTTTTTGCTGAAAAAATGTGAGTAGCTTTTGCAGTGCAAAAGCTACTCACATATTTTCAGCAAAAAATATCAGAATATTGTATATTGAATCTGCTAAAACAGTTAACGAAATGACCCTTAACGAGCTTGTTAAGCTAACGACGCTTTGAACAACTGGTCCCAGATCTATAACTGTTTGTTTTACTCCGTGGTTAACATGCAGGGTCAGTCAGATGTTATTGTTGGGTCAAAAAGGGCATGGGGCTGGCAAATCCCGGCATGCTGCAGCGCCATGTTAAAAGGGGTTAGGGGAAACACTATTGGGCATAAGAAGAAACAATGTCTCCAATTTTTCTTGAGCACTTTTAATCTGATCTTCATCTTACTTCCAGGTAAGTAGGACTGTAATAAAAACTCAACTTAGTCTGCATTCTGTCCAGATTTGACTACTTACTTAAGAGTTACATGTCCTTGGGCATATTGAAAAACACTCCAATTTTTCTTGAGCACTTTTAATCTGATCTTTATCTTACTTCCAGGTAAGTAGGACTGTAATAAAATTCTTAACTCAGTCTAATTTCTGTCCAGATTGGACCACTTACTTAAGAGTTACATACCCTTGGGCATATTGAAAAAAATCAATGTCTCCAACTTTTCATGACCACTTTTAATCTGATCTTGATCTCACTTCCAGGTAATGGGGGTTGTCGGGTGTGGCGAAGGTGTCGTGTATCTTATGACACTGTGGCGCTCAACTGATATTCAATTCCTGCTATCCTTGTAGCAGGTATGGGTAGAGGGGAGCCTGTTTTTATTTCTTCTGTTTCAGTCCTGTTCCTCTTTCTTCCCGGTACCTCTCTTTTGTCTCCTCTACTATCTTTTCTATCTCTTCTCTCCCTTTCTCTTGGAGACAACACTAACTGACCCACAAGGATTGACTTGTCTTTAAACCCCCAACACAATCAACTTCCAGGTAAGTTGGACTGTAATAAAATCCCAGCTGAGACTGATTTCTGTCCAGCTCTGTCCACTTAAGAGTATGTGCCCTTACACATATAGGAAAATGGTAAATACATGTACAACTTTTCTTGGCCACTTTTAATCTGAACTTCATCTTATTTCCAGGTAATTGGGACTGTAGTAAAACCTTAACGGAGTCTTGATTTCTATCCAGATTGGACTACTTATTCAAGAGTTAAGTGCCCTTGGACATGAAGAAAAAACTGTGTCTACAGCTTTTCTGGACCATTTAATAACAAATCTTCCTCAAAATTGCAAATAATCAGGACAAGGATAAAGTCTTGACAGAGTTTTTATTTTGGCAGGATCAGACTGTTCATGAGTTATTTGTCCAGGAGCTTAGAAAAACTTTACCATATAGTTTGATTTGAGAAAGTGGCGTCTCTAACTTTTCTCATCTTTTTATTGCTCAGCTGAGGAGAAGGCACTTAATGCCTGCATTACATCAATAACTAGAGCAAGTCGACGGCGCGCCATCGCATATCCCGCGCCAGTGCCATCACATATCTTGGTGCACATCAAAATTCCAAATGCGTTCCTCCAGTCCTCATCCATAGGGCTATTACCTGTGACAGTTTCAAGGTTCTGGCTCAAAAAGCCTAAGAGGAGTTGTGTGAGGAGTTGTGTGACAATAAAAAAAAAAGGACCCCAAATCCTACTTTTTGACCCCTTATGACCCCCCCCCTCATGCCCCCGTGGCAAACTTTTTGCACCACTGTATTCTACTCTCTATTACCTTCGATTTGATATGCAACATGACTGTTTGTACAAAATGGATTTAGGACCCTTCTGGGCCATAGCCCCCTGGCCCGGCCCCCAGGGGTTACATCAAAATTCCAAATGAGTTCCTCCAGTCCTCATCCTTAGGGCTTTCACCTGTGACAGTTTCAAGATTCTAGCTAAAACAACCTAAGAGGAGTCGTGTGCAATCAAAAAAAAAAGGACCCAAAATCCTACTTTTTGACCCCTAGTGACCCCTCAGACATGCCCCCGGGGCAAAATGTTTGCCCCACTGTATTCTATTCTTCATTACCTTCGATTTGATATGCAAAATAACTGTTTGTACAAAATGGATTTTGGACCCTTCTGGGCCACACACCCTGACCCTGTCCCCAGGGGTCACATCAAAATTCTGAATGTGTTCCTGCGGTCCTCATCCATAGGGCTGTAGCCTGTGAAAGTTACAAAGTTTCTAGCTTAAATGGTCTAGGAGCAATGACGTGACATGGATGGATGAATGGACGGACGGACGGATGGACAGGAGGTGTAACAGTATCCCCGCTTTTACTTTGAAAAGCGCGGGGATAACAATGGTCGGCCGACAATGTTTTTAATTGCTGTTGATCGGCCGTTGACTATCATTATTACCCTTGCAAACTATGATTGTGGGGGGAGGGTGTATACTGTTTTCATATCTGTCTGTCTTTTACACTTTGGTTTCTGATCCGGGGTGGGGGCACTTCTTCTTGACAATTCTTGTTTAACTAGTAAATACTCCTGTTATTTAAAGCTGCTGAGCTACTTGTATTTTAGTTTCCGCCCAGTTAAGTGGTATATCACCTGTGATCTTTTACAGATTCCAGGACTTCGGGAAGTAACAGTTGAAAGTGCTGAAGATGTGATCAAGTGTTTGGAACAAGGGTCTGTAAATCGTACCGTGGGTTCCACTGCAATGAACAATACTAGTAGTCGTTCTCATGCCATCTTCATCATCAGTATTGAACAGAAAAGCAAAGAAGATTTGTAAGTTCATAGCTGTACTCTAGATGATCTGCTTTTTTCAGTCTAAAAGTGTTGATTTTTTTAATACCCCGCCACACAATGGTGTCTATCCATCCCTCTGTCCGTCGTCCATCCATCCTTCCATATTTCATTTCCGGGTGATAACTTGAGGAACATCAAATGGATTTTCACCAAACTTGGTATGTGCAATGATATTGTGGAGATCTGGTTTGGGATTGCTAATGGGCAAGTTTTGTCAATTTTTGACAGTTATCTGCCCACGACATGATAATGGCTGGGTATTATTGTTTTACGTTTTTATTCTCCTTGAAAACATACAGTAAATGTTCAGTGACTTGAACACCCATGTCTCGTTTACCATGGCTGATTCAAACTTGTTTTGAGTCCCAAGGAAATTCTTCTGGTAGCTCAAGAAAATAAATATATAGGGATATTTAACCCTTAAAGCGCCAAGAAAAACTGCATCTGAAAATGTCGTCTGTTTATGTCGTCTGCTGAATATTCTTGCAAACTTCTCAAAGCTATTTTTTGCGTACCGGCAAACAGTGTGGACCCAGATCAGACTGCTCCTAAAGGAGCAGTCTGATCTGGGTCCACACTGTTTGCAGAAATGACTTTTAAAATCACAAGCAGAAGACAAAGCAGACGACGATTGTGATTGGCGCTTTAAGGGTTAAGGTAAAGTTTATTGTGAAAAAGTATGTTGTGTATTCATTAGATTTGCCTTATTGAGACAAGTTTTATGAGTACACTTAATATACTATTGTCCTGTAGAAGATTGAAAAGACATCCGGAAATTATCCCAATTTGCCTCTTGACCTGGTGTTATGATCAACCCTCAGTGGCTCAAGTTACCCATGTCTAGAACAAATTTCCATGGTCTTAACCCTTGTCCTGCTGAACTTGGATATATCCTGCCTTTGCAAACAGTGTAGATCCAGATCAGTTGGCTTCTGAAGAAGCCAACTGATCTGGATCTGCACTGTTTGCCATTAAGTATGTGAATTTATAGCAATAATTGGGATCAAGTAATATGATTGGCTGAAAGTAAGAAATGGGCGCGGTATCTTAATTTATTAGCAGGACAAGGGTTAAAGATGTTCAAGCCATTGAGGTTTGACTGTATTGTGCATGCCCATTGCCATATTTATCTTGAAACTCCAGTATAATTAAAGTGATAATTTTAAAAGGATATAATTGGTCTGCATCAAGTCAAAAAGTGCAAAATGAGCAGATTCAGATCTTCCTGCGCAAGCACAAAGTTTCATGCAGGCTTTTGGGTTCTCCATTCATACTTTCTGTTGTTGCCAATGATTCTGCTCATGGACAGTGAAGGCCCTGATCAGACTGTGCATGTGCAGACTGATCTGGGTGTTCATGGTCCCCATATGCCCAAAGACATGTTTTTGCATGGCCCAGTATAATTAAAAGTGATAATTTTTAAAGAATATGTTGAATATTTTGTAGGTGTTCCTAAGAAACCACTCATGAAAGGACCATGTTCTTTTTAACCTATTTATGCTGAGTGGAATCTTTGACCCTTCTGTTTGGACAGGTCCACTTCCAATTTAAGGGCTGTCCAGTTTTTTTTTACTTATTATTTTTTTTTTTCGAAAAGAATCCTATATTGAATGCAAACAG
Organism: Anodontia alba; assembly: GCA_964016985.1. Classification (NCBI taxonomy): domain Eukaryota; kingdom Metazoa; phylum Mollusca; class Bivalvia; order Lucinida; family Lucinidae; genus Anodontia; species Anodontia alba. Next base: position 50,172,766 of record OZ024826.1, on the reverse strand, counting down.
AGGTGACCCAGATCAGATGCCAGGTTACACAGCCTCTGATTTGGGTCTACACTGTTTGCAAGTGTTCCTTTTGTGAGACACAATGCATTAATGAGTAAAGGAAAAAAAACTACAACAAAAAACAAAATTATCTTCTAAAAACTTTTTTTTCCATATGGTGCTTCAAATTTTGTTTTTGTTTTCATATGCTGCTTCAAACTGACAAGTGTTTGTTAGTCAAAATTTGCAAGAATACTGTGCCAACTTTTTTGAATGACTTTGTTTTAGGAATGACTTCTGTCGATCGAAACTACAGTTGGTGGATCTGGCTGGTTCAGAAAGAGTGAAAAAGACACATGCTGAAGGGGAGAGATTCAAGGAAGGTAAATTGGGCTTAAAAATTGTAAAGATACACAACTTACTATGATGTAAGCAGTAAGGCCCTGGACAATATTAATACTAGTGTTGGGAATTGGCTAAGGCAGGCATGATTAATCGGGTAATCGATTAATAGATCGATAAATTCCACAGAAATGATTATCATTACTGATTTGCTAATAATCGATCATTTGATTTCTGTGTTTGCTGCTTTACCGTATTTACCCTTAGTATTCAGACACCTCAACTCCTAACCATACAGAATCAAAATTTGAACAAGCATACAATTTACTACCCATTGTTGTGTCTAAAAATAACTGGATGGGTGGCAAACAGTGTAGACCCTGATGAGACACCACATTTGCGGCATCTCATCAGGGTCTACACTGTTTGCTCAGGCCTGTTTGGCTGAATATATGCAATAAAGTATAATATATAGTAAGAGTCATGCTCAGACAGGTAAAATTATGACCAAATCTTCAGCGATTATTATTCGATTATCGATCACAATAGCAGGACTGATAATCGATTATCTTTTCAGCTCCGATTAGCCAGCCTTAGAATTGGCCAGGATTTCATAGTCGATCATGGGTTTTGTAAAACCAACTTACAGTTGACTAGTATGAATTATTTTTATTCTTATTTTGGCCCTCTTCTAGGTACTCTCGCAACATTCTTTCAAGGACATTGATCATGAAATATTTTCTACGGTCATTCTCTCCCTTCTGCTGTTTCAAGAAGGGCATTTGTCAATTTCTGGTGAAAGAATGTGCACAAGTAATTGCCTGATATTGGATACTACTCTAAAATTTTATGCTGCACCATCCCTGCCCCTTCACTAACCTTGAGGTCAAGGTCATAGGCTTCAAAATTTTATGTTAGAGATTTAGGTTAAAGTTTTCAAAAAGCTATGTTTCCTAAATTTATGAATGCAACTAGATCATACCAGGCCTGATGTTAGAAACTGGTCTGTAGTTTTATAGCTGTATCATCCCAACCCACATCGGTGACCTTGAGATCAGGGTCACAGACTTTGAAATTTTATTGGCAAAGCGCAATTCAGGCGAGCTTGGTTGTCCTGTTAAGGCTCTTATTTCCAGGGCCCAGTTGTTCAAAACTAATGATGTCGTTAGTTAACGTATCGTTAAAACTTTAATGATTAAATACCGGTATGGCATATACACTAATATTTTTGCTGAAAAAATGTGAGTAGCTTTCGCAGCTACTCACATTTTTTCAGTAAAAATATCTGTATTAGCTATTGTACTTACTAAAACAGTTAACATTTTGACCACTACCTAGCTTGTTAAGCTAATGATGCTTTGAACAACTGGGTCCTGTTTGCTAACCAAACATGGATAGTTTTCAGTGTTTCGGATGGTCTTATTGACCCATTGCTATGATTGCTAAATATTCTATTCTATTCAGGCCTGGTATTTCCCTTTTGTTTACCAAACACAAGACAAACAACTCCAGCTGCCTGTTTCATTTTAAACATCTTTCACCTGTGTCACACAGTTTTGGAAAGACAGTTTGAAACTGTGTACAGTAAACAGAAATCCATGCTGCATCTCTTTAGGTCCATGCTGTTCCATTTTACATTGACCTAGGTTTGCTTGTCTTGGCTAATATAAAGTAGATTTAACCCATTTTAGTCGGGGAAACCCCAAAAAGGGTAATTGGCAAACGATGCAGACCCAGATCAGACGTCACAGAATGTGGCATCTGATCGGGGTCTACACTGTTTACATTAAATACAGGAATTTCTATAAAACATAGAAGTAAAAACTTACCAGACACCCTGCTATTGGAAATAGACTGGTTCAAAGCATTGTGGTAAAAGAGTCCACTTGATGTAAATGGGTTAAACATCTTACACGAGTCACACAATTTCGGGAAGACAGTTTGAGATTGTCTGCAGTAAACAGAAATCCACCCTGCATCTCTTTAGGCCCATGCTTTTCCCTTACATTAAGACCTACGGTAGTTTTGCTTGACTAGTTTAACCCATTTTAGTTGAGGAAATCCCCAAAAGGGTTATTAGCAAACAGTGCAGACCCAGATCAGATGCGGCGGAACACGGTGTCCGATCAGAGAGTCAACAATGTTTGCATTAAATACAGGAATTTCTATAAAACCTAGTAGTAATAATAACTAACCAAGCACCCTGCTATTGGAAATAGACCGGTCCTAAGAGTTGCGGTAGAAGAGTCCACTTGAAGTAAACAGGTTAAACATCTTACACATGGCTCACACGATTTTGGGAAGACAGTTTGAGACTGTGCAGAAAACAGAAATCCTGGCTGCATCTCTTGACTTTAGGTCCATGCTATTCCCTTTTGCAATAAGACTAAGTTTACCTGACTTGGCTAATGTAAAGTAGGTTAAATTCATTTACTTAGAGTGGACTCTTCTACCAGAATTCTTTGGTCTAGCAAAAGGATGTGCATAATACTAGTTAACTGCTTAGAGGATTAAGCCTGCCCAGTAATTATGGTTAAGGTAAACTTACTGTGCTCAACATGACCCCATGAGGTTGACTCGACCAAAAAACCTCAACACAAACCATATCCAGAACTCTTTGGACTGGTGCTCAACATGACCCCATGAGGTTGACTCGACCAAAAAACCTCAACACAAACCATATCCAGAACTCTTTGGACTGGTGCTCAACATGACCCCATGAGGTTGACTCGACCAAAAAACCTCAACACAAACCATATCCAGAACTCTTTGGACTGGTGCTCAACATGACCCCATGAGGTTGACTCGACCAAAAAACCTCAACACAAACCATATCCAGAACTCTTTGGACTGGTGCTCAACATGACCCCATGAGGTTGACTCGACCAAAAAACCTCAACACAAACCATATCCAGAACTCTTTGGACTGGTGCTCAACATGACCCCATGAGGTTGACTCGACCAAAAAACCTCAACACAAACCATATCCAGAACTCTTTGGACTGGTGCTCAACATGACCCCATGAGGTTGACTCGACCAAAAAACCTCAACACAAACCATATCCAGAACTCTTTGGACTGGTGCTCAACATGACCCCATGAGGTTGACTCGACCAAAAAACCTCAACACAAACCATATCCAGAACTCTTTGGACTGGTCCAAAGAGTTCTGGATATGGTTTGTGTTGAGGTTTTTTGGTCGAGTCAACCTCATGGGGTCATGTTGAGCACAGTAAATGTTTTTATAGTATTTATTATTATAACATTATATAGAAGTTCCTGTAATTAATGCAAACAGTGTAGACCCTGATCAAGGCCACTTTCTGCGGCATCTGATCCGGGTCTTCTCTGTTTGCCAGTTACCCTTTTGAGGGTTTCCCGACTAAAAAGGTTTAATATTGAAGTTCATTTTATTTCAGGTGTTAACATAAACAAGGGGTTGCTGGCTTTGGGAAATGTTATCAGTGCTCTAGGGGATGATAGTCAGAGACAAACAAATAAACACATCCCTTACAGAGACAGCAAACTGACCAGGATCCTACAAGGTTGGTGCTTTTAATCAGTAAAACGCTTAATCCTTTCACACCGAGTTTCTGACATGGACTCTTCCATCTCTGAATTTGGACACATCCATTGTTGTAAATAGGGTTTTCAGTCAAAAATCACAGCAGAATGGCAAACAATGTAGATCCTGATGAGACAGTGCATTACAAGCCATCTCATCTGGATCCGCACTGTTTGCAACGGTATCCATATTGGTCTGTAGGGATGAAAGGGTTAGAATTAATAGAATTAACTTTAAGTGGTCACTCAGACTAGAAAGTACATGTAGTTGTTTTTTTTCTCAAGGGTGGTCTAGTCTTGAATGAAAGAATTTACCAAAAGATTAGGTAGGTTAGTGTAACCCGAACCAAACAGTCAGGAGTTGCGAAAAATCTAGGATAACCTCTTCAGGGGTGTAAAATTCCACTCGCCCGCTCGCATTTGCAAGTAAATTTTACGGCAGGGCAAGTGAGATTTTCAAAATTTTCTTCACTTTTTCTTCATTTTTAGCATCTAAATGAAAAATTTAGACCATAAGGGCGAATAAGTTTTGAGGGAATTTTACACCTCTGCTCTTGTTTCTCCATAAAAACGTGGGTACATGTAAATTGTATTCAGTAGAAGTGTTCTGCTGATGCATATATCAGCCTCCTCTTGTCATGCTGAATAAATTAAGATGCCACTCCCACTTATAATTTTAAGCCATTCAGATTACTTAATCCGGGATTTTGATAGACATTCAGATATGTAATGACAAACAGTGCAGATCCAGATCAGTTGGCTTCTTCAGAAGCCAACTGATCTGGTTCTACACTGTGTGCCAAGATAGGGCATGCCGTGTTCAGCAAGAGAAGGGCTAATGCATATATAGATACATGTATGATATATTGAAATAGGAAAAACAAGTAAAATTCCAGGTGCTCTGTTCAAATTTTCATGACTGGATCTCCTGTTTTTGAATCTTAGTGGAAACCCAGTAGATAATAAAACAATAATTGATTTGATCTATATCAAGACACTAACTGTCTCAAAAGACCAGGAGTTGGAACTCTCTTGAGTTCCCTCTCTTAACCCTTAAAGCAATAAGCACCGCTTTTGTTGTTTTGGAGGGGTATGCCAACTCTAAAGTCTGTCATACTTACTATACACCAGATGCAACCATTCAGAGGAAGTGCTTCCATACAAGACAACCTACTTTCACATGGCTGCTTATCTCCACACATGCAACTCCGTGTGGTAAGGATATCTGGAGGTGGTTGCGGAGAGTCAGTTTAGGTAGCATTGAAAGTAGTCTCCCATATAATCAGACCAGAAACATAGCCATTTATGCGAATACGGAACAAAAATCCTTTTTCTCCGGATGCAAGCGTGGTCAGATTTTGCTGTTTTAGTGACAGGCAGGCATGTAAAACTCCAGTTCTTGGAGAGATAACAAATCTCTGGTTAAATACGTCACTGTTTCAGTGAAGGTTTAACATGTTACTGTGTACTTCAACAGAAAATATATCACGCCATTGTATGGAACTAGGCATTTTATTGATGGCTGGTGCATAAGTAGAGCGGTCACAAGTAAAGGGATATATTTGACATCTGATCTAGCTGAAACTTCATAGATAATTACACTATGATGTGGAGCAGTGCATATTATTTAGAGAATACAGTGCACCAAATATTAGCCGAGTTTGAAATTTTCTTTAAACTTTTTGTTTCCAGCTTACTCCTACAGTTTACACCCAATCAACCTGAAACTTGAATTATTGTTAGACCATGGTGTGGAGCAGTGCATATTATTTTTAGGTTACAGCACACCAAATATTAGCAAAGTTAAGTCACCATGAAAATTTCTGTAAACTTTTTGTTTCTGGCTTACTCCTCCTATAGAATCAAGCTGAAACTTTGTAAATAGTTACACCATGATGTGGAGCAGCGCATATTGTCTCGAGATTACAGTTCACCAAATATTAGCAGAGTTATGCCCCTTTGAAAATTTTGGTAATTGTTTGGTTTCCAGCTAACTCCACTTAGGGTTTACATTCTGAATACTGAATTATACAGGAGTCATTATATGTGTTACATCTTTAATATTACTTGCAAAGGGTGTATAACACCTCCACTTGCGGAGCTCTTGTTTTCCGAATAGCACACAGTTAGCGCTGGTTTCTTGTATTTCTCTTTTATTTTTATAAGTGCCTTAAATGTTCTCAGTTGCCATGTGATTGTCATGTAAAATGACCACATACGATCGGTAAAATATGTTCAAGAAATCTAGGCAAAATCAAGGGGGTAATGGCTTCTCAATTGTGGGTACCACCGTCTAACAGGCCTGATTTACGATTTATGCCACGCTCTAAGGGTTAAGACAGGTGTGACTACATGTATACTTTGACATTCATAGCTCTGTATAAGGAAAGGTATCAGATGAATATTTTTCTAATTTCTCCTCGGAAACATATGTTGTGGGTGCTTATTAGAAGTGCTGATGAATACCCACAACATACATTTTTCGTGAAGAAATAAGAAAATTTTCAATACTTTTTTGTTTGGAAAAAAAAAGCACTTATCAGGGTCTACACTGTTTGCTCAGGCCTGTTTGACGAATATATGCAATAAAGTATACCATATAGTAAGAGTCATGCTCAGACAGGTAAAATTATGACCAAATCTTCAGCGATTATTATTCGATTATCGATCACAATAGCAGGACTGATAATCGATTATCTTTTCAGCTCCGATTAGCCAGCCTTAGAATTGGCCAGGATTTCATAGTCGATCATGGGTTTTGTAAAACCAACTTACAGTTGACTAGTATGAATTATTTTCATTCTTATTCTTCTCATTTGGAGCTGTGGACATTGTATTTCTGCAGATTCTCTTGGTGGTAATAGCCACACTCTGATGATAGCTTGTATTAGTCCTGCTGATTCAAATATGGAGGAGACCTTGAATACCCTACGTTATGCTGACAGAGCACGGAAGATCAAGAACAAGCCGGTGGTAAACTGGGACCCACAGACTGCTGAAATCATGAGACTGAAAGACCAGGTCTCACAGCTGACCATGAAATTGCTTAATCATGGTTTGCTGGATGTCTCGGAAAGGTAAGACCCCTGTTCATTAATCCTAGCTTCGCTAACTCCTCTGTCATTCAGGGCCATGTTGTTCAAAGCTAAATGAAGTTGTTAGCTAACGTGAAGTTAAAATTTCTGCCTTGAAATAATGCAAATACATTGATATGTTTGCTGAAAAATGTGAGTAGCTTTTGCATTGCAAAAGCTACTCACATTTTTGCAGCAAAAATATCAATGTATTTGAAAATACCTTAGTTACAGCAGTTAACGAGTTTGTTATTAACAAGCATGTTTATCTAAGGATGCTTTGAACAGAGCACAGATTAGTATTAAGTAGAGGATTTATGCAACCCGAGCAACTCAAGCGAAAAAAAATGTTTTTGAGACATATGCAGAAATTGAAGGCCAAGCTTTGCCGTATGCATTCTCTCAAGACTGCCTTATTTACCCTGAATATTGGACAGACAGACTTAATGCAAACAGTGTAGACACAGATTAGAGGCCGAAGAAAGCCGCAGCTGATCAGGGTCTACACCATTTGCTATTCATACAGCAGTGTTTGATACACTGATAGGTAGTAAAATGAAGTTGTTCAAATTTTAGGACAAGAACAGTAAGGAATTTCTAAGGTGTCCGAATGTTCATGATAAATACAGTAATCAAGGCTTCGGCTAACCCCTTTACATAATCAATAAATACTGTAGAATATATGAACAGAGGACAAATAAAAACTCCAGATAAGAGGGAATATTGGGTAAATATTTTTCTTCTGCATGAAAACGTATATTGTGGGTACTCATAAGAAGTGCCTCTGTGAGGCACTTCTTATGAGTACCCACAATATACGTTTTCATGCAGAAATAAGAAAAATATTCATACTTTTTGGTTGAAAAAATGGTCAGATCTGGAGCCGTGCAAAGGCCATTTCGCTAATGCTTATAGACACCTGGCTTGAGACTACTCTTATTGATTTGAGTCTGCAGCACTATTTGCCACTCAGGAAGCACTTTCGGTGCACGGACAATTTGGCCAGCGGACGATTTGGCCATGACGATTTGGCCTAGGACAATTTGGCCTAGGATGATTTGGCCACAGAAAAATAATGGGTAGGACAATTTGGCCAGATGAATTTGATGTTAATATCATTTATCATTATTATTTTTTATTTTATTCCAATGAACTTTTTTTCTTAAAATGATGATGGAAAAAGAAGCACTCAATCAATTTCTTTAAAACTGGTTCATTAATTACCTTGAAAACAGATTAATGATGATTGGCCGTTTGTTGTGTGGTCATTCTTTCTAATCATCTCTCATTACGCCTTTAACTGTTTAATTCATCATTAACACAATTTAATTGCTATTACAGTTTTCAAAGATCAAAAAGTTGGTTAAAGAGTTAAAATGATGATGGAAAAAGAAGCACTCAATCAATTTCTTTACAACTGGTTCATTAATTACCTTGAAAACAGATTAATGATGATTGGCCGTTTGTTGTGTGGTCATTCTTTCTAATCATCTCTCATTACGCCTTTAACTGTTTAATTCATCATTAACACAATTTAATTGCTATTACAGTTTTCAAAGATCAAAAAGTTGGTCTTTATGATGTTTGTCATACCACAAACTGTTTCATTAATTATTTTATTATAATATTTTAATGGCTTAATTGCAATAGTTTTTGAATGATCCTAAAAAATCAAAAGGTTTGTTTTAATTTCGGTTTTGCAAACAAAATACTTATCATAGGAGCAATATATAAAGCATAATTTTTCAAAGTTCGGCCTCACTGTTTTCATACTTTTTCAATAATGGAGATCATTACTACTGAGAGAGGAGGCAAACAGTTATGTTTGAATGGCTTTATGTACACAGTAAAAAATGAAGCAAAAGTCAAGAATGAAATTACATGGCGCTGTGTCAGACGAACACACTACTCCTGCAAGGCTATTCTCCAAACTACTAAAGCCTTTGAAGAACCAACCCTCAAACATGAACACAACCACATTGCAGATACTGTAGGTGAAGAAGTAGAAAAATGCAGACAAAAAACGAAGAAAACTGCCAGCACTACAAATGACAAACCCAACCAGATTGTAACTTTCACATCAGCAGCCCTTCCAGATGAAGTCAAAGTGAGACTACCTGAAGCAGATACCATGAAGAGAGTTCTTCGTCGTGTTAGAGCAGCACACAGACCAAAAGATCCAAGAACACTTAGAGAGCTAACCATTCAGGACCAATACTCCCAGACTGTCGGTGAAAATCCTTCCAATTTTCTTCACTTTGACAACAGTCCAGATGCAGATGAACGAGTTATTGTGTTCTCCCCGCAAACTCACATTCGCCGTCTAGCATCCTGTGATACTTGGTGCATGGATGGCACCTTTTCTGTGGCACCTCTGTTATTCACACAGCTCTATGTTATACAAGGACAAGTTAGTGGTGTCTTTTTGCCATTAGTGTATGCCCTGTTACAGAGAAAAACTCAGACAACATACGAAACCCTGATGCGTGTATTAGTGGACGCTGGATGTGATCCTTCTGTGATTATAATCGATTTTGAACGCAGTGTTGAATTAGCGATAAATTCAGTTTTTGGGGAACATGTGAACATAAAGTTTTGTTTCTACCATCTTACACAATCAATATGGCGTAAAATACAATCTCTTGGACTATCAAATCATTATGAAAGAGACAATGACTTTCGCCTCTACTGTGGACAAATTGATGCCTTAGCCTTTCTTCCCCTCGATGAAGTTCAACAAGGGATGGTATATCTGAAAGAAACAGTTCTAGAAGAGGCAGAATCACTTCTTGAGTACTTTGACAGTACTTATGCTACGCCCAAGACGGAACAATGACGGCCTGGTGTTAAACTTCTGCAGGATTCCTCCAATTTTTGCCCCTCACAGATGGAATGTTCACATAAGTACAGTGACCAATGAACCAAGGACAAACAATGCTGCTGAAGGGTGGAACAACAAATTCCACTCCCTAATTGGCCAAGACCATCCAACAATATGGAAGTTAATTGAAGTTTTGCAAACTGACTGTTCTCGTGTACATTCCATTTTGATGCAAGACGAACATGGAATTCGACCTAAGAAAAGAACAAAGAAAGTCTACACTGAACTTCAGAAACGTCTATTCCAGCTCTGCCAAGACAGAATAAATGGACATAAGACAATTCCAGAGTTTCTTTTGGGTGTTTCCCATAATCTTAGAGCTGGTGAACCTAACATATAAGTTTGAATAGTGACATTCTTAGGAAAGTGAGTTAGATGGATTTATTGTGCAGTGCACTGCAAATAGTTTGTAGTACATAAAATAAAATTGACAAATCTTAATTTTCACTCTAATATCTAAAAATTGTCTGTTATAGTCAGAAGCAGTTTGATTTTGATCAACATAGAATGCAACAATGATTTAGATGAAATATCAAAACTTATTTAACCCATTACCACACAACAAATTTTAGACTCTCCCAATTTGAAAGAATCTGCAGGTGACAAAATCAAAATTCATTCATGTGAGTTGAAATACTTCTATAGGGTAGAAAACATTGTGGAAAAAAGAGTATGTTCTTATTATGAGCAATTTCTCCTTTTCCCACAGTGTTTTCTTACCACAGATACATAAATTTACAAGACTGAGTGGAAATGGGTTAACTAAAAGGAATAACAGGTTGTTTTCAAGAAGATATCTGCTAAAATTGTCTTTGATATAAAGGGTTCAAAATATTCAACGTAAAACAATTCATATGACATGTAAATGGCCATGGTTCTTCTTCTTGAATGATAATTTAAAAAAATAAAATAAAATGAATAATCCTTGTGAATCAAATTCTGCTTTTAGTCTATTTCCCCCAAAAAAGTCATTAAAAAATCAAATCCCATAACATTATATTCATCTGGCCCAGTTGTCCTATCCAGTATTTTTTGGTGGCCAAATTGTCCTAGGCCGAATTGTCCTAGGCCAAATTGTCCTGGCCAAATCGTCCATTCGCACTTTCAATACATCACCAAATAGTTAAATGAACTTGTTAATATTTAGAATGTCATTCTGTTCCTTCTGCTGATTCAAGAAGAGCAGTTGTCAGTTTCTTGTGAAAGAATGTGCACAATACTGGTTAACCGCTTAGAGGACTTAGCCTGCCCAGCAAAAGTATGGTTAGGCAAACTGACCGTGCTTGAAATGACCCCATTGGGTTGACTGGGCCGGTAAAACCTCAACACAAACAATATAGTGAGAATTTGTGTCTGAATATTTATATTATATTTGGTTGCGTTTTCTATCTCCAAAATAACTTGGTTGAAAGGCTTGAATTGAAAGATGATACATGAATTACAGCATGATCTTATCTTCATTGAGAATCAGTTATCAATGTAATACTCACTGTACTTTTGGTGAGAAACACTTCTCTTCTCACTCAGGGCCTGACAAATCCATTGCCCGGCCGCCCGGGACAAGTCCTAAATCCCGCCGGGCAAGTCTGTTCCGTCTTTACGACGCCCGGTCGGGCAAGTGTCAAAAAATCGCCAGGACAGTTAAAAGTGCGAGTATTTACGGTAAAAAAGTCTGATCAAAAGATGTCAATAAATATTGATAATTAATTGCCCAGCTGTCCTGATTAATGCAGACAACCCATGTATAACGGTTTTCATTATCACACTACCGTTAATCCAATTGATCAGTTGTTTACCTTCCGGCGCGTGCCTTTAATCTTCCGTCATAACAGCTGATCAATAATTGTATCTAGACATGGCTTCTGTGTAGTATGAACCAAGTAAGGTCGGCAATTATTGGTTTTTGATATTCTCGTATTTCATTGGCTATGCGACTGGGCATACACCAATGAAATAAGTCGTTGCTTACGACGTGTTTGGCTATGAAAACGAAAGTACAAAATGACACAATATAAAAACACAGGTAAGAAATTGAGTTTTTGTTTGGAAAAAAAAAAAAAGCAAAAAAAAGCGTGATACCGTTACGATCTCGCCTGTTTGCAAAACCTTTGTTATTTCCTTCTCGAAATCGGGATTTACTTAGTGTTCATCAAATAATAATGAATTTGTAAGACTAAAAATACTGTGTGTCAAAGTCATTTATGAAAAATTTATTCTCTGTTGATATTACTGATAACGTGTTAGGATGAAAAACAAAATATGAACACTGATGGCTTACACAACTGACTAGTGCTTGATGACTTATGTGCTCCTAAAACCAGAAAGACTTGATGAGCACTGATATACAATACCACACAGAATAATATTCAGTTCTTTCCAATTTCTTGGAGGTTGTTCTCTGTTCTTGGGATAAATGAATACACCATTTTCAAAATGGCTTCTTTGATAAAAAATGAAGTCTTTTAATTATGAATTGTCCTATAGTTTGTAGGCAGTTCTTCAATCAAGTTAATTTCCTTGCAGGTGTATACATTTACCTTAAGATTTTTTTTTTTTTTTTTTTTTTTTACAAACACATGAGTATTTATTCAAGGCTTCAAGTAAATACAAATAAAATTCTTTTTCAATATGCTCTCTTTTCATCCCTTTGGTATTTTCTGATGTGAAATTATGATACTTTTCTTATTTCCATTGCAAACTTAGATTGTGGGGTCTGAAACTACCTCACTGAGTGGCCATTATCTATGTTTTTGAGCCAAAAAAAAGGAGTAAACTTATGTACGCCATTTAAAACATCGCTTTTCTGTATATTAACTGGGATTTACAGGAGTATTGCTTTCATAGACTTGTTAACGCAATGTTAAAAGTGGGACTTCTATTTCTGTTTGCAAATCTTGGGCATATAGGAATTTGAGCCGCACAAATCCTGGGCAAGTAGGAATTTGAGCTGGGCAAGTGAAAAAAAAATTTACTTGCCCAGTGGGCAAGTGGATTTTTTTTTGATTTGTCAGGCCCTGTCACTGTAACATTTTTGCACAGTGAGCTTGGTTACTTTATAAATTTAGGTCTTTTATATACATAATACTGTCTCTGGGTATTTCAAAATCAAATAATGACCAAATATGCAAAAATATTTGCATACTTGTGTAAAAATTGAATAAAACAGAAGAGTCAAGTTCTGAAGCATGATTATGATGATAGAATTGGAATTGAGAACGGATCCTTCAAACATACTATTTTTATGCCCCCGCCTTCGAGGCAGCAATGGGCATAAAGCGTTATAACTTGATGTTACATCCATACATACGTATGTAATGTTTGTAACCAGAGTCTATCAAATGTTGAAGTTTACATTCAAATTTACATTGACATTTACGTACGGGTTTTCTCTTGGAGGTCATAATTTGGGTACCATTTTATGCTAGGAAGTTGAAATTTGGTATGCTACTTACCCAGACCTAAATCTTCAACTACAGTCGACTCTCGTTATCTCAAACTCGCTTATCTCAAATAACTGCTTATCTGGTCCCTGTTTTAACACAGAGATCTACCAACAGGCAACAAAATATTGTGAAAAAGAGGAGAAATATAGGAGCAATTTCTCCTCTTTTCCACAATATTTTCAATATATCTCTAACTTAGGAGTCAAATTACATATTCATTCTGTCAAAGATGGTTGTTAGATTAATTGTTTTTATGCTCCCCGAAGAATTTCGGGGGAGCATATAGTCGCCGCTTCGTCCGTGCGTCCGTGCGTCCGTACGTCCGTGTGTCCGTGCGTCCGTGCGTCCGTCCCGCTCTTGTCCACGCAAATTCTCGGAAACTGCTTGTCGGATTTCAATGAAACTTCATGGGAATATTAAGTATCAAAGGTGGATGCGCATATCACCTGCGTGTTCTGGTTCGATGATTTTTCCAAGAGTTATTGCCCTTTGATGAGTTCTGCATGAATATATAGGGTACTGTTCGTGTCCACGCGAATTCTCGGAAACTACTAGTCGGATTTCATTGAAACTTCATGGGAATATTAAGTATGGAAGGTGGATGTGCATATCACCTGCGTGTTCTGGTTCGATGATTTTTCCAAGAGTTATTGCCCTTTGATGAGTTCTGCATGAAAAATCTTTGTCATCGCTCTAGCATCGTCATTTGCTGATGGATTTTAATATAACTTCACACAAATATTGGGTGTAATAATATCTCGAGCAAGTTTAACTTTCAGGATCCTGGGGTTAAGGTCAAGGTCACTGGTTATTTTTAGAAATATAAATTGTCATCCCTCTAGTGCCTACATGTATTGATGGATTTTAATATGATTTCATACAAATGTTGGGAAGATAATATCTCTAGCAAGTTTAAATATAACTTCACACAAATGTTGGAGCATGTTTGACTTTCAGGGTCCTGGGCTCAAGGTCAAGGTCACTGTGGCTGTTTTTAGAAAAAAATATTGTTTTTGCTCTAGTGCCTACATTTATTTTAATATAACTTCACACAAATGTTGGAGCATGTTTGACTTTCAGGGTCCTGGGCTCAAGGTCAAGGTCACTGTGGCTATTTTTAGAAAAAAATATTGTAGTGAAAGAGGTTAGTCTTGTCGGATGGTCAAATGACCTCTTTAACAGTCGAGGGGGTAGGATCAGATCCATTTTTCAATCTGTCTGACATTTTATATGCGGCACCCAATTCGGAACCATACCTGGTGATAGATCTATGAGGATTGCCTCTGTCTATGAGAGTAAGTCTTTAATAAATTGTATTAAACCTTTTTACCCAATAAATATAGCTAAACTACCACCTAGAATCTTGGGGTATGGAATCGTACCTGAAGACACTTCCTTTCATTTATTCCAACTTTTATGTTGCTGATGTTTGTATGACAGTGCCTTCAGGCAAGCTTATCTGTCCACCAACAGGTTTTGTGATACTCCATTTTGAAGTACAGTGAGTATACACAGTATACCGCTCTTTATCTAGGATAATGTTTCCTGTTCCGACTATTGCATGTTCGGGGAGCATCCATCGGTTTCACCGATATTCTTGTTTCCTCAGTTCCGCAAATCTGATATGTCAAAGTACGGATATCTCGAAGTGTTTCAAAGAGTCCCTTGGAATTCGAGATAACGAGAGTTGACTGTATATGCTAGAATTGCTCCAGATCATGCCCTGGGGTGGGGCTAGGGGTCAAAATGGATAACAGATCAGATTGAGCATTTGGAAAATAGTGCTTGAAATTTATGGATCCAGATGGTTATTCCATATGGGCAAAAATTAAAGTGGGAAGGGGAGAATTTGTGTACTTTGGACACATATCTAGTTTCAACAAGGAAAGTTCCAGAATTAAATGTGGGGAAGAGATGGATGGCATGTCCTCTTTCCACTATATCGAATCCCCAACACCATCTCCCAGCCTCCATAAAATAATTTTTATGATTTTCTGTTTAAGTTCAATTTGAAAGGAAAGCCCACTGAAATCTATACAGGTACAAAAAAATTTAGAGGGCCTCCTGTACAGTCATTTGTTGGACTGACTCCTCCGGTAGCCTTCTTACTGACACTATATGATGAAAGATTTTCTGTTTCAGCACGGCATCGATTGACAGCCTTCCAAGACAAACAGTTACAGAGATAGTCAAAACATGTCAGAAGTGCCAGTTAATTGAGGTAATTCATAGCATTACATAAGAGGGATATCCAGATAGCCGAGGTCAATATTAGTATTCTCCAGGAGATATCAATTCATATTCAATGACTCAATAGTCAACAATTATTATATAACCAGTGAACAGACTGATAAAGAATTTCATATTTTTCCCAAAAGACATTCTTTCACATGATGTTCTAATTTTAGGTACACATATTAGTGGGGAAAGCCCCAAGCTGATGATTATCAGAAATATTCACTGGGATGAAAACACTCTAAAATTAGTTTTATTTTTCAGAGAAAATAAGATGACATTTCGTGTGAAATGTCTGCCTAGCAGACAATTCACATGAAATGTCAAGCCTTATTTTCTCCAAAAAAAAAATAAAAACAAATTACTTCAATGTGTCATCTGCTGTAGTTGTGATTAGCGCTTTAAAGTTGAATCTCTTTATAACAAACTCCTAAATCTACCTAAAGGACCCCTTAACTCCACATAAGGGAGACCCTGGGACCCTCATTTTAAAACACTGAGGGAAAACCCTGTTTGTTGAAAAGTAAATGTCATATCTAGAGCTAGGCTAGTGTAATAGAAGTCTCCTTTGCTTAATTTCCCGAGCCGCCATAGTTACCGCAAGTATTTAGAAACCTAATTAGAGTTTGAAGGAATTCCCTGAAAACGAAGTAATTATGGCCCATTGCAGTTCTGGGCATTTTGACTTTGGCAAGGTATTTCAAAAAGTATTTCAGCCAGGGTCTTGAATTTCAATTTGCTGATTAGAGATGATGTGTAAATTATCTGATTAAATTTTGAGGTAATTCCATATAAAATTGACAGAAATATGGCCCTTTGAAGTTCAGGGCATTTGACCTTGTCAGCAAGATATATCAAAAAGTGTTAAAGAAAGGGTCTTGAATTTTAGTATGCAGGTTGGGGATGATTAGTAAATAACCAAATTAAAATTTTGAGTCTGGTCTATAAATTTTAGATGGAGTTGGACTTACAACTAGAATAGAACAGAACAATTATTAACAACCTCGTGATCAAAATGTCTAGAGAACCGTTCCAGCTGGACGGAAATTATGCCCCTTTTGGACTTAGTGGCATTAGTGTTATAAACAACCCTGTGAACAGTTGTATGGGTATTGGGGCTTTATATATTTTATTATGATACAAAGGAAGTTTGCAAAAGGTATAGTGTCATTAGACCAACTTAGTACTGTAGTAAGGTGGTGTGCAAATCCATACTAGGAAGTGACCTTTGTCACCACAAAGCATTATAAGTTTGGCCGAGTTGGTATCTCCCCATCTGGTGCACTAGGGCCTGACCCACAATGCCCACAAAGTGCCCAGATATGAGCATACAGATGAGCACTGAATTGCTATTTGGAAATATTTCTGACTTAGTCTGCAGCAAGGTTGGGCGGTCAAAACCAGGGGCGGTTTTAACCAGTTAAAACTGCCCCGGTCAATACTCCCATAGTGGTTAATACTGGTCAATACTGGTCGATTGAAATATTGAGTGGTCAATGGAATATTTTTAGTGGTCAGCTGGAGATTATGGTGGTCAGTTGGTTGATTGATTATGGCAGATTACAGGCATAGAACAGTCTAGCAATTTGTTCATCTAACTGCTTCCACATACTACACTCTGTTGAAACGACAAACCTACTGAAACTAGTCTTCTGAAGTTTTGGTCTCTTTGCTAGAGGCTGATCATTCGATAGAGTTTCAGGTTCAGATGTTATTTCTTCAAGTGGCTGCTTGGCAATACTTTGTGTCTACGAGTCTTCAGTCTTAAGACCTTAGCACTAACTTAATATTACAGTCTTTGCACCTTGCACTTTTTTTTTTTTTTTTTTTTTTTTTTTTTGTTGTTATCTTCCAAAATAGTGAAGAAGTTCCAAATTGGGTTTTTAGGTTTCATTTTTGACACCTTCAGTAATAGCTTGATGATAAGATAAGATACTATCTAGATTGCATATAACTCAAAATTTCACACATTAGGAATAAAGCCTGGTGTCAGTGTATAATACAGGTATAATATCAGGGACATGTGATTGATATCTTTGGCAATTAGATCTATGTCACACCCACTGCAGTGGCATGGGGCAGCTTTTACACCTTTTAATCTGTTTTGACAGCAATTTACAGGTGTTGCAGATACTTAAATATACTTACAGACATTAGTGAATCTTCAGACATTGTTTGGTTAATTAATTACAGCCTTTTACAGAATTACTGCTTCACAGGCCTAAAGATTAATGACAGGTGTATTTCACATGTTTACAATATGTGACATTTTTCTGCAATAACATCAAAATTATATGTTAGCTGCTTTTTGATGCAACCTTGTGTGGTACAATCTGGTACAACATTTTTTTTTTCTGTCAAACAAAATAGGACCTTTCATAAATCCTTTAAAGTCCATGATAAAATCAGCTTATTTATATTCCTGTAAATCAAAATATGAACAATTAATCTAACCTTTAAAGGATAATATAATAATAAAGAGTGTTTGGTTGAAAAGAAAGACCTGTCTGTAATTCAGTGATTCAATCCAATCAACCTCTTCAGCTGACCAGTAATTATGCCTTTTGACTTATGATTAAAAAAAAAAAAGGACCTTAATAATTAGTTACATGTATTGATAAAAATTATTTGTCTTGTTCACTGATGAAAATATAGTCTAACCTCGGGGAATGCTTTTAAGACCAGTTTGTCAACAGGACAGAGGCATATACATATACACAAGTGATTTAATCAACCCAATTGACCACCAATCGACCAAAAATGACCGGTTAAAACCGGTTTTAACCACCGGCCCGGTCAATACTCATATTGACCGGCTTTTTGCCAACCTTGGTCTGCAGTTTCCTACGTCAGCTGAACCTTAGGTGTTATGAAAAAAAAAAATTAACACTAGAATGCGCAGTTGATGGCTTGCCATTGCAAATCCCCATGCTCTGTGCTAATGTTGCTAATAGCATAACAGACGGATGGGACTAGCTCTCGCACACCCTTACATGAAAAGAAGTCATGTAGCAACTTCGGTTAAATTCAGCCTAGTGGTTTGGGAGGAGATAGAGTGACGGACAGATGGCCAGTCGGACGGACGCCGGGTGGGAATATAATATTGCTCTTGCACACCCTTACCAAAAGGGCAAGTCATGTAGCTAGTTTGGTTAAATTCCACCCAGTGGTTTAGGAGGAGATAGCGTGATGGCCGGCCGGATGGACGGATGGAAACGTTCACAATATCCCCATCACTTTTTTAAAAGCATGGGGATAATAAGGATAAGGAGTTGGAATTTCAACACAGTATGATAAGTTTTGCTTAAATAGGAGATACATGTCATACTTTTCGTGGTAAGCATATGATTGGGGGCATATTGTTTTACGAACACACATATCTAGTTGATGCTATGTTCACTATTGAATCATAGCTACAGATAAGAGGGGGTATCCACATAATATTTATCTTATTTCTCCACGAAAACATATGTTGTGGGTAATCATTAGAAGCGCCTCAGCGAGGCGCTTCTAATGAGTACCCACAACATATGTTTTCATGGAGAAATAAGAAAGATATCAGCATTTTTCTGATCCAAAAAGCGCCTTACCTGTTGCTATGTTGAATTCACCGTCAATTCTGACCTTTTGGAAATAATTTTCAGGAAGAGAATGTCAAATTATCCCAGCAGCTGCAGATGACACTAGATCAGGTATACACATCAGAGGAGAAAGCTGTAAGACTTGAAAACAAAAACGACAGACTAGTATGCCGACTCCATGATCTTGAAGAGGGTGTTGGGTAAGTCATATCGAGATCTGATCCCACATGACCTAGTTTAGAACTCATCCTACAAATCAGGAGACTTTGAGGCAAAGAGCTAGATCTGTCAGTGCCTGCCTAGGTGGCTCGGTGGGATGCGCGTCCCACTGGTGATAGGAGGTTGCAGGTTTGACCCCCGCTGGGTTGGCAACATTCTTTCTCGGAGATTTGATCATGAAATATTTTCTACGGTCATCCCCTCCCTTCCGCTGATTCAAGAAGAGCAGTTGTCAGTTTCTGGTGAAAGAATATGCACAGTACTGGTTAACCACTGAGAGGACTAAGCCTGCCCAGTGAAAGTGTTGTTAGGTAATCTAACCATGCTCGACATGACCCCATTGGGCCCACTGGGCCGTAAAACCTTAACACAAACAAACAGAAGTTCTGCCAGCATGTGGCAGTCTTCCCTATTCCCTGGAAGGAAACCTTGATCAGAGCTCTAGAAAAGTTTTTTTTTTTTTTTTTTTTAAACAAAAAGTGTTGACATTATTTCTCCACAAAAGCTTATGCTGAGGCCATTCTAATGAGTACACACATCATACAAGTTCCTAGAGAACCAGAAGAATAGTTAAGGAGTAGTCGGTGATTATTATAGGATAATTTTTCTTACTTCTCCCTAAAAAAATATACTTTGTGGGTACTCATTTGAAGCACCTCGCTGCAGCGTTTCTATTGAGTACCCACAACGTATGTTTATATGGAGAACTGGAGAAAATTATCCCATAATTATCTCCGAATACATCTCCCTAACATTTTTTCTCAGAACTAGAAAAATATTTGTCTGGATACTTCTTATCTATAGCTTTGCTGGGTACAACAATCACCTGGTGCCAAGCAGAGACCCTGATCTGACATAACTCGAGATAAGAGGGGGTATCTACATAATATTTGTCTTATTTCTCAACGAAAACATATGTTGTGGTACTCATTAGAAGCCCCTCAGTGAGGCTCTTCTAATGATACGCACAACATATGTTTTTGAGGACAAAAACGTTGTGGGTACTAATTAGAAGCTCCTCGAAAACCTGGGTACTCATCAGAAGTGGCTCACTGAAACGCTTCTTATGAGTACCCACAACATATGTTTTCGTTGAGAAATAAGAAAAAATATTATTTCCTTTCAGTTGAAAAACGTGCCTTATCTGGAGTTACAATATTGAATTTCTGCAGCTGTGCATGCAGCCTATTCATTAAGAGGAAGCAGGAGGCTAAATTACCTTCTTCTTACCCAGCATGGCCTTCTACTTTTAAGCCTTTTTAAATGATCTTTTGCTCTATAGCATCTGCCCTCTACTTACAGATTTTAGCCTCCTCTTTCAAAACTTAATGAAAAGGCTATGCATGCTGATCTGGGCCCAGTTGTTCAAAGCTAACGACGTCGTAAGTTAACGATTCGTTAAAATTTACATCAAGTGATACGCAAATATGCTGAAATTTTTTGCTGAAAAAATGTGAGTAGCTTTTGCAGTGCAAAAGCTACTCACATTTTTTCAGCAAAAAATATCAGAATATTGTATATTGACTCCGCTAAAACAGTTAACAAAATGACCCTTAACAAGCTCATTAAGCTAACGATGCTTTGAACAACTGGGCCCTGGGCTCTTGCAGTTATATATGGGCTAAACTCTCCATTTGTATGCCATAGCTCATATGTACTTGCAGTTAATGCAGGGCTGTGGAAATACCATGCCGGATTTGTCCAACTCGTCCCATTTCCCTGAGGACAAGTAAGAATTTGAATTCACTTGTCCTGGGACAACGACTTCATAGTTCTAGCTAAAGAGAGTATCCAGATTATTTTTTTCTTATTTCTCATAGAAAACACAGGTTGTGGGTATTCACTAGAAAAATGATAATTTTCAGGCTAGTAAATCTTGGTTTGACAAGTGGATTTTGATCATTTACTTGTCCACGGGACAGGTCATAAAATTTTATAATTCCACAACCCTGATTAATATGAATATTACAAGGTACATCAGAAAGATTTTGCAAAGGGAGACAATTTTTGCAAGAGACGTTGCCTCTTTAGTATTGAAACCTTTCAAAAATGAGGCTATTCTGAAAGAAGAGCTATTCCATTTGAGAAGGTACTTCAAGGAAGGCAGATATTTTTATGTCAGAGTTATTTCCATGGTGATATTGCCAATTCCTTTAATTCTAGTTGCTTATCCCTTGTCCTGCTGAATCCGGATATACCCTGCATTTGCAAACAGTGTACATCCGGATCAGTTGGCTTCTGAAGAAGCCAACTGATCTGGATCTGCACTGTTTGCCATTAAGTATGTGAATCTATATCAACAACATTGATCAAGTGATCTGATTAGCTGAAAATTAGAAATGGGTGTAGCTTCTTAATTTATTCAGCAGGACAAGGGTTGATGCATTATTCGTAATGAAGTCTGAAACTATCTATCAGGCCATAGCTCTGGATTTAATGATTTTTATGCCCCCAACTTCAAAGAAGTTGGAGGGGCATATTGCTTCTGGGTTGTTCGTCCGTCCGTCCGTCCGCCCGCCCGCCCGTCCGTCCATCCGTCCGTTCGTCATGCTTTTTGATGCATAGCATAACTTTAAAACCGTGAATGCTACTGTTTTGAAATTTCATATATGGATTCCTCATGAAAAAATAGCTGACACGTGTTTTTTTTCTTGACAGGATTATGCCCCTTTTCTGAGTTATGGCCCTTTGAAAAAATATGGATGCAATCTTGTCAGCAAAATATCTCAAAAACTATTAAAGCTAGAGCCTTGAAACTTGATGAATAGACTGGTAGTGATGAGTAGACAACCTGATTAACTTTTGAAGAAATTTTGAAAAATACTTCTTGAGTTATGGCCCTTTGTAATTTTGGGCAATTTTACCTTGTCAGCAAAATATCTCAAAAACTGTTAGAGCTTGAGCCTTGAAACTTAGTAAATGGATTTGTAGTGATGTTAAGATGACCTGATTAACTTTTGAAGAAATTCTGAAAAACACTTCATGAGTTATGGCCCTTTGTAATTTAGGGCATTTTTAACTTGTCAGCAAAATATCTCAAAAGCTATTGAAGCTAGAGCCTTGAAACTTGATGAATAGACTGGTAGTGATGAGTAGACAACCTGATAAACTTTTGAAGAAATTTTGAAATATACTTCTTGAGTTATGCCCCTTTGTAATTTTAGGCATTTTTATCT
Source organism: Anodontia alba (assembly GCA_964016985.1). Lineage (NCBI taxonomy): Eukaryota > Metazoa > Mollusca > Bivalvia > Lucinida > Lucinidae > Anodontia > Anodontia alba. Next base: position 50,150,272 of record OZ024826.1, on the reverse strand, counting down.
TGTCAGCAAAATATCTCAAAAACTGTTAGAGCTAGAGCCTTGAAACTTAGTAAATGGATTTGTAGTGATGAGTAGATGACCTGATTAATTTTTGAAGAAATTCTGAAAAATACTTCATGAGTTATGGCCCTTTGTAATTTTGGGCAATTTTACCTTGTCAGCAAAATATCTCAAAAACTGTTGGAACTAGAGCCTTGACACTTGATGAATAGACTGGTAGTGATGAGTAGACAACCTGATTAACTTTTGAAGAAATTTTGAAATATACTTCTTGAGTTATGCCCCTTTGTTATTTTGGGCATTTTTATCTTGTCAGCAAAATATCTCAAAAACTATTAGAGCTAGAGACTTGAAACTTGGTGAATTGATTGGTAATGATGAGTAGATGACCTGATTAATTTTTTTGTAAATTCTGAAAAATATTTCATAAGTAATGGCCCTTTGTAAATTTGGGCATGTTTCCCTTGTGAACAAAATATCTAAAAAATTATTGAAGCTGGAGCCTTGAAACTTGATGAATAGATTGGTAGCAATGAGTAGATGACCTGATTATGCCCCCAGTTTCGAATGAAATTGATGGGGCATATTATTTTGCCTTCATTTGTCCATCCGACTGTTTGTCCGTTCATCAAGCTTTTTTTGTGCATGCCATATCTTAAGAACCCTGCACGCTAGGGTTTTGAAATTTTATATTTGGGTTCCCAATGAAAAAATAGCCGACCCGTATTTTGTTTCTTGTCTAGCATGTTTATTTAAAGTTATGCCCCTTTGAAAAAAATCAGAATTAAATCTTGTGAGCAAGATATCTTGAAAAGTATTTAAGCTGGGTTCTTGAAATTCGATACAGTGAGTGAGAATGATGTGTACATTACCCGATTATATTTTGAGAGAATTCCATGAAAATATTGATTAAGTTACGGCCCTTTGCAGTTCTGCTCATTTTGACCTTGTCAGCAAGATTTCTCGAAAAGCACTTAAGCTAGGGTCTTGAAATATTATATGCTGATTGGGGATGATGTGGAGATTACCTGGTTTGTTTTTTAGGGAATTCCATGAAAAATTGATGTAGTTATGGCCCTTTGTAGTTCTAGGCATTTTGACTTTTTCAGCAAGATATCTCAAAAAGTATTTAAGCTAGAGCCATGATATTTGGTATACTGATTGGGATTGAGGAGGAGATCACCTGAATAAATTTTGAACCAATTAAATGAAATGTTGGAGTTATGGCCCTTTGCAATTTCGGGCCATTTAATGTCATTGCTTTATTGTGTATAGCATAAGTTTAGAACCATGTATGCTAATGTTTTGAAATTTCATGTTTTGATTCCTCATGAAAAAATAGGTGATCCGTATTTTTTTCTTATCCCAATCATCTCCTATTTTAGAGTTATTTCCCTTTGATAAAATAACATTGAAATCATATATTTGTACTGTTGTTACCGTCATGGCTAAGCAGTGTTGGAGTCAAACAGTGTTAGAGTCAGGCAGTTGGGGGCATAGTGTTTTACAAACACCAGCTCTAGTTTTTAATAAAGTGAAAACCGTTGATATTTTTCTAATACAGTGGAACTTCCACCAATGGTCACCTCTCATCAACAGCTTCCTCCCTGTAACAACCACTTTTCTAATATCCCAAAATACTATTTTACTATGTATTTAACTGATCAAACGATTGTGATCACCCTTCAACAGCCAATCTCATTTTTTTTCCCAGAAGAATATTGGTAGGGAGTATTTGGTGATACTTTTGGGATAATTTTTCTTAATTCTCCATTAAAACATATGTTGTGGGTACTTATTAGAAGTGCCTTGCTGAGGCACGTCAATGAGTATCCACAACATATGTTTATTTCTCCATAAAAACATATGTTGGTGGTACTTATTAGAAGGGCCTCACTGAGACTATTCTAATGTGTACCCACAACATGTTTTTATGGAGAACTGGAGAAAATTATCCCATAATTATCACCAAATACTCCTTAATAACAAGCCGGCCTCGGTGGGTCAGTTGGATGCGCCGTCCGACTGGAGACCAGGAGGTCACGGGTTCAACCCCTGCCGAGGTCTGCAACATTCTTTCGTGGAGATTGATCATGAATTATTTTCTACAGTCATTCTCTCCCTTCCGCTGATTCAAGAAGGGCAGTTGTCAGTTTCTGGCAAAAGAATGTGCACAATACTGGTTAACTGCTTAGAGGACTAAGCCTGCCCAGTAAACGTGTGGTTAGGTAAACTGACCGCGCTCGACATCACCCCATTGGGTTGACTGGGCCGTAAAACCTCAACACAAACAAATCCTTCATAACAATTCCTCTGCTTCCCCTATTGTAGGGAGGTTTCACTATACATTAACCTCCACACATTAACCTCCACAAATACTCGTTCAGATTTTCATAGAAAGGCAACTTTGATGAGTACCCGTATCATACGTTTCTGTGAGGAATAAGAAAAATGCACTTACATATACTTGTAGTACTCTTCTACCCTGTAACCTAGCATTGTAAAGTGTGAATTGATACTTTCAGGATAGATTTTGATCTACTGAGTTCCAGTGTTACAGCTGATAACCATCCAGAGCTAATCCAACAGCTTGAGAAGTTGAAGTCCTTGGCAGACAAGCTGCATGAAACAGAGGTTTGTGTTTGTACAGTGTTCAGTGCTGCAGATAAGGTTTTGGTACAACGAGTATTTTACTCCCCGCTTTAAAGCTTAATACTTTAATGCCCGATGGCAATGCTTAACTTAAAGCACCAAGCATAAGTGTAGCATACAAAATTCTTATTTTCTCATGGAAAATAAAGCTTGGCATTTCATGTGAATTGTCTGCACAGTAGGCAATTCACATGAAATGTCAATCTTTTTTTTCTCTGAAAAACAACAACAACAGCAAAACAACCTAGAATGCATAAATTTGTCATCGGTGCTTTAAGGGTTAAATCCTCTCTGATCTAGTGTACTGCTACTGCTCACAATACATGTATTATCAAATGTGAAGGAAATTGCTAAATATGTTAAAAGATGTAAAGTTTATTAATATTTTTACCCCCTAAATTAGATTTCAGTGCTGAAATTCAAAATTTCATAGAGTAGTTTTACCCCCTCAACTTAAATTTCAATGCTGATTTTCGAAAATTCAATGCTGAAATACCCTTTACTCCCACTAATCTAAATCTCTGCTGTTAATCATTTTAGCCACAATATTAGATGATATACCTGAGCACAACATGTATGCGCCTAATGAAGACTCAGATCAAACTGTGTGTGATCAGACTCTTTTCTGTGACCTTGGGTCATTGGCAATTCACAGAGTACCCTGCAAAGATTGATCAGACTGCATGAGTCTTTATTAGACACACTTGTCAAAGTTACATTTTTAGTTTGCCTGAACAATGTACAGGAAGAGCTATTGTTTTACCACTGGCTGCGCCATTGGCATTGGCAGCATCCCCAAATGTTAAAGTTTTGTGTTACAGTTTTTAGCACCTCATTGTTTCCAAACCATCTGTAGGAGTTTGTGTATGTTTAGTATGGTGATAGATATTGGTCCAAACTTTAATGCAGTACCATCCCCACCCCACTACATGACCTCAAGATCAAGGGCACAGTCTTAGAATTTTTATGTTAAAGTTTTGTGTTTATGTTGAAGTTTTTAGCAACTTGTTATTTTCAAAATATTTGATGATATCTTGTATGGTATAATGATAGATCTTGGTCCAAAGTACACAAGTACACAGTCGGCCTCGGTGGCTCAGTTGGATGCGCCGTCCGACTGGAGACCAGGAGGTCGCGGGTTCAACCCCCGCCGAGGTCGGCAACATTCTTTCGTGGAGATTGATCATGAAATATTTTCTATGGTCATTCTCTCCCTTCCGCTGATTCAAGAAGGGCATTTGTCAGTTTCTGGCAAAAGAATGTGCACAATACTGGTTAACCGCTTAGAGGACTAAGCCTGCCCAGTAAACGTGTGGTTAGGTAAACTGACCGCACTAGACATGACCCCATTGGGTTGACTGGGCCGTAAAACCTCAACATAAACAAACACAAGTACACAGTACTCCCCCTTTCCCTCACCCCCCACACAACCTTTGATGGATTTTGTTTGTGTATGGTATGATGATAGATCATAGTCCTAAGTACACAGTACATACCCCCCCCCCCACCCCCCTTCCCAGAACTAGATAAAAAATGGAATGATTTTTTATCGTATTTCTTAATCAATGTTGGCAACATTTATTCATAGTTTAGTTTCAACATTTATTCAGAGATGCCATAAAAATCAAAGGAAAGTTGTAATTATATTAAATGTTCTTAGTCACTAGTCAGTGCATATATTTATGGAGTTTTCTATATTTTACTAGAAATCTGAAGAACTGACAGAGGAGGAGAATTTAGAGGAAGAAGAGGTGAGATAAAAAGCATCATTGAAATACCATATTTGCCCTAAATTTTGGGACAGAAAAGCCTGGGCAAACCGTGTGGACACAGCTCTGGCTTTACATTGTTTTCTGTTCAACCAGCTCCACTTAGACAAATCACCAGCCAGTCATGCGTACTTGTTTGAATTTTAGGATAAATGTGGTTATGAGTGTCCAAATATTTAGAGTAAACACCTGTCCTGTCTATTCCTGAACTATCCTGTTTGCCGGCAATGCAGAGGACTTGTGAAGGAGGAGGATTTGATGATAAGTCTGGGATATTTTTTCTTATTTCTCCATAAAAACATACGGTGTGGGTACTCATTTGAAGCGCCTCGGTGAAGTGCTTCTAATGAGTACCCACAACATACGTTTTCATAGCAACAGATAACGCGCTTTTTTGATCAGAAAAATGCTGATATCTTTCTTATTTCTCCATTAAAACATATGCTGTGGGTACTCATTAGAAGCGCCTCGCCGAGGCGCTTCTAATGAGTACCCACAACATATGTTTTCGTGGAGAAATAAGAAAAATATTATGTGGATACCCCTCTTATCAGTAGCTATGCACAGTTTTTTATGGAGAACTAGCAAAAATCATCCCAGAATTATCGCCAAATACTCCTCCTGAACAGGTCCTCTGCTGGCAGTGTGTTTCAGATCCATTTAGTGTCAGAGAACAACATAAACTGTCAGACTACATTTATGTGCAGGTTGATCTGGGTCATTGTACATGTATATGTAAATAATAGAACATAATGCTTGATACTTTTATAGTATTGTATTCAGACAATCCAAATGAAATATCAAGCCCTGTTTTCAGTCTGTAAATTTTTTAGAAATATGCATTAAAATGTCTTACTGCTGTTAAAATTCAGCTGCTTAAAAGTTAAGCTATAAAGTGCAGATGGCAAATGTGTTATACTTATCAATTTTTTCAATTTTATTTTTAGGAAACAAGGCTTTACATTTCATGTGCATCATTTCACATGAAATATTGAACCTTATTTTCGAAAAAATAAATAAATATATATATATATATATATATATGCATATATATATATATATATATATATATATGCATATATATATGTGCTTTAAAGTATCATATGTTACAATTTGAATAGGACATAAAAGAAGGAATTTTTGTTACAGGTAATTGTTGACAATGAGATACCGGATACTCCTGAGTCTCGTGAGATGGTGAGACAATTTACCCAGAAGCGAGCCCAGAGGACAAAGGAACTAGAACAAATTAATAAAATGATTGAGAACAACCAAAAGCTACGGAACCAGATGAGTTCAAATGACCACAAGATGCAGGAACAAATTGCTGTGAGTTCACTATATATAGCAGTTTACCGCAATCATTCTAAAAGAAAAATGGATAGTGTAACTTCTTTCCATTAATCAATTTATTTGTAAGAGTAAGCTCATTCTAACTTAACACACTGGATGACCATGACATTGCCACATGTCACCCAGCTTTATCAGTGACACCCTCACATTATACTTTTAGATGTTTGACCCCTGCACATATGAGGTTTCCTGAGAAGGGGTACTGGACTTGGTGCTCAGAACATATCTATAGAATTAAATGAGGGAGCATAAATAAAGTTGGCCAGAAAAAAACATGTTCCTAAAAATAGAATTTTCTGACTAGTGGGCTATGAAAATTCTTTTCGATTATCAGTCACAAGAGGCAAAAGTAACTGATTATCAGTTATAATCAATCACTGGGACAACACTGATATATCACCTTTTAAAATTGGTTCATGTGGTGTAATATTTCCAGAGGTACATGAATGGCGCTAACAAAAACAAGTTTTCCCGATGGAGACATACATATCATGTTGACATTTTCTTTTTAAAATCACCTGTGATGGTAAGGGTCCTAAAATTTTGAACACTTAATTTGGTACTTTTTTTGCTCAGCTTAGTTTCCTCAGCATTTGATTGGTTGATATTTTTAGCATGGCCCTGGCTTTAGAAAACAATTATTTATTTTTGTACTGGCTCAAGTTTTGACGTTGTGAAATTGCCTATTGAATAGTATAATACAATTTTAATGCAATGTTAATGCCTTTTTCAGAAACAATTTGAAGAAAAGATAGCTGCTCTTCAAACAGAGAAAGACGAGCTCCATCAGAAACTAGAAGAGGCCCAGACAAATGCAGCTGCTATGAAGTAAGTTCAGAGGAATAATTAACCCTTGTCCTGCTGAATAACTTAAGATGCCACACCCATTTCTAATTTTCAGCTAATCAGATTACTTGATCCAGATTGTTGATATAAATTCACATACTTAATGACAAACAGTGAAGATCCAGATCAGTTGGCTTCTTCAGAAGCCAACTGATCTGGATCTGCAGTGTTTGTAAAGGCAGGGTATATCCGGGTTCAGCAGGACAAGGTTTAAGGAGTATTTGGTGATAATTATGGGATAATTTTCTCCAGTTCTCCATATAAACATATGTTTTGGGTACTCATTAAAAGTGCCTCAGCTAGGCACTTCTAATGAGTACCCACAACATATGTTTTTATGGAGAAATAAGAAAAATTGTCCCAGAATTATTATCAAATACTTCTTAACAATTCCTCTGTTAGACTCTTTGGATACTTAAGGGGAATTTATACACATTCAGGGATGCAGCCAGGTGGCTAGGTTGTCAGCGCTCTTGACTACAGATCACAAGGTTCTGGCTTCAAATCCCGCTGAAGACAGAATTTAGCTCGTGAATGATCAGCGCTTTTCATTATCACCCCTCCACCATCTCAATATGACAGATAATGTTGAAAGGGATGTAAAACACCAAATCATCCTCGTATACACTTTCAGAGTAGGTAACTTAAATTGTTATGGCTCCCATCTGAAAGCATTCTCTAAAAGTAAAGAATTTGCACCCAAGTGGAGCAGATATTTCCTTTTAGAGTACACCTCTTTCAGAAGGGCTTTGGTGTGCATGAAAGGAAGAAGGAAGTCACAAAAGATGCCTCCCTTGTAAAAATGGTAGGAATTCTTCCAAGTGTATTCAGACCCCTTAAGTGGAGTGAGACAAGATACAGTCGAACTTCAATCGCTCGAACATCTTTGGGACCATAGAAAATTGTTCAAGACATGGGTAGTTAGAGCCACTGAGGGTTAATCATGGTGCCAGGTCAGGAGGCAAACAGCGATAATTTAGTAAAATATTTTTGATTTTCTACACAACAATTGTATGTTGTGTGTACTCATTAGAATTGCCTCGATGAGGCAATTCTAATGAATACACATAACATACAATTTCATGATAAAATAAGAAAATTTCCCTAAATATTTGCTTTTCTTGAGCTAGTGGAAAAATTTCATAGGGACTCAAAAATGAGTTCAAATTAGCCATGTTAAACGAGCCATCGGTGTTCGAGCTATTGAGGTTCGACTGTAAGATGTATTGATAACTGAACATTGTTGGGGATGTATGTCATTCTTTGTCAGGCTTTCATCTCTGACTACCTGAGCTCACTAAGCTTTCCTAACTTGAAATATAGCTTCATCTTTGGTCCCCACCCAATGTTGCCTGCAAAAATAGATTGGCTGACTGGTGCCCCTGCAGCAGAGATGTTAGTCTAGTAACTTATGGCAGAATTTTTATAATTTGTCATTTGACCAGGTTCGATAAAAGTCCCACAAATTTTGAGGTGAGTACTTAGCTTGACTGAAATATTGTTGACTAGGACATTAAATCTCAAAGGAACAAAGGAACAAAAACAACACACACCCAAAAAACAGGCTTCTGCTTTATATAATGCTTAATATCTCATAAAAAAAAAAAAAAAAAAAAAAAAAAAAAAGCATAATACAGTTTCAAAGATACTTTTGAGCCATCCGTTTGGTTTCAGTGTCCATAAAAATACCTCCTTCAGGTGAACTAGTTTCATAACTCCAGATAAGGTGTATCCATAGGATATTTTTCTTATTTATCCACAAAAACATGTTATGGGTACTCATGAGAGGCACCTCTGCAAGGCGCTTCTTAAGCACTTCTGCAAGGTCCTTCTAATGAGTACCCACAACATACTTTTTCGTGGAGATCAGGGCCCAGTTGTTCAAAGCGTCGTTAGCTTAACAAGCTCGTTAAGGGTCATTTCGTTAACTGTTTTAGCAGATTCAATATACAATATTATGATATTTTTTGCTGAAAAAATGTGAGTAGCTTTTGCAATGCAAAAGCTACTCACATTTTTTCAGCAAAAAATTTCAGCATATAGGCGTATCACTTGATCTAAATTTTAACGAATCGTTAACTAACGACATCGTTAGCTTTGAACAACTGGGCCCGGAAAAACATCAGTACATTTCAACTGAAAAAAGTGCCTTATCTGGAGTTATGTGTATTTTCTACCAACAAACAAATCATGTTATTATGCATCCTGAAGGGAGAGCATATAGTTGCCGCTTTGTCCATTCGTCCATCCGTCCATCTGTAACACTTTTGTCTGGAGTATATCTTTAAAAATATTGAAGGTAATTTAATGAAACTTGATACACTGATCAAGGGCCATGAGGAGAATTGCAGAATGCATAAACCATAACCCTGTTACCATTTAAGAAGTTACTTCCCTTCTTAATTTTTGCAGTAAAAAGCTTTTCTGGAGCATATCTCTGAACGTATAGAAGAGAATTAAATGAAACTTGGTACATTGATAGACGGCCATCAGAGGAAGTGCATAGTGCAAGAACCATAACTCTATCACAAGTAATTTCAGAGTTATACCCCTTTTGAATTTTTGCAATAGTAAGCTTGTCCGGAGCATATCTCTAAAAGTATTGAAGATAAATAAATGAAACTTGATACAGTGATAGAGGGATATGAAGGAAAATGCAGAATGCAAGAACCATAACCCTGTCACCAGTATTTAGGGAGTTGATTCCCTTCTTAATTTTTGCAATGAAAAGCTTGTCCGGAGCATATCTCTGAAAGTATAGAAGTGAATTAAATGAAACTTGGTACTTTGATAGATGGCCATCAGAGGAAGTGCAGAGTGCAGGCAAAGGTGCCTGAGCGTCCGTCTGTCCGGCCATCTGTCCATCTGGAGTTATCCCCCTTACTTATACTCTGGATGCACGCCTTATGTTTTTCATGATTTTCATGATTTTTACATTCTTTGTTGAAAGACACTTACTAGGGAACACAAAACTGAGTTTCTTAGTCTTATGGTTTAGGAGTTACAGGCCTTGCAGGGAAAGGGCCTTACATTGCTCCTTATTTTTGCATTCTTTGTTGAAAATCACTTACTAGGGAACACAAAACTGAGTTTCTTAGTCTTATTGTTTAAGAGTTACTGACCTTGCAGGCAAAGTGCCTTATATTGGGCATCCGTGTACTGTGGACACATATCTAGTTCTTTCTGTTTTTTTGTTGTTGTTTTTTTTTTTGTGCATGTTACAGGCTTTCAAATGGATCTCTAGTCATTTGTCATGGGGCCTTGTGATGCGCTTTGATTGCAATAATAAGCTTGTCCATAGCATATCTCTTAAAGTATTTTACTCTTTCACAAACTTATCCCTCCCACTACTGCGCATCTTCGGGGAACATTCTTTGGTTTCATTAGTTCTCTTGTTTTTAGATTGAGTGAACAAAGACGCAGGCGTCTTGTTGAGCTGGAGCAGCAGATATCAGACTTCAAGAAGAAATTGAATGAACAGAAGAATATTGTCAAGCTAAAAGAGCAATCTGACAAGAAAGTCGGTGTCATGAACCAGGAAATACAGGTCAGTAGGACCATTATTTGAGTTGTGACAAGAAAAAGTATGTTGCAACATCTACAGGGTTTTTCCTGTCTTGCATTTTGGCAGGTTTTACTCCCAAACCTTGTTTGGGACTCATAAAAAGCTATGGTAAATGGTCCTGTGTGATGTATACATAATCAAATCCAAAATTTTTATTTATGGCTTTTTAATTTAATCTATTTGTGGTCTAAAGGCCAGGAATTATCAATATTTGGGCAACAGTTAACCCATAAAGCTAGCAGAGGACATTCTTAAATTGTTTTTAATTTTCAGAGAAAATATGACTTGACATTTCATGTGAATTTACATGAAATGTTGAGCCTTATTTTCTCTGAAGAAAAAGGTACTTCAAAGTGTCGTGTGCTGCAGTTGCAATTAGTGTCTAAAGGGCCCGCTTTAAAACAGTAAATCCCTAAATATTATTAAAGGACCCCTTAACTGTATTAGGGAGTCCCTGGGACCCTCATTTTAAAACCCTGAGGGAAAACCCTGCATATACATTAGCATAGCTCCAGGTAAGTTTTTTTTTTTTTTTTTTTTCAACTAAAAAGTATTGATATTTTTCTTCTCCACAAAAACCTAGATTGTTGGACTTTGCAGTTACAGCAAAATTACAGAATTATCTTCCCTTCTTTTATCTGAAGGAAGTCGAAAAAAGTATTGTAAATTTGGGATACCTTGTCCTGAATCATGTCTCTCCTTTCTTTTTTGTTAGATGTAGTGTACAGTGTTGTGGTTGGGAGCATATGATATGTCGATATGAATTAAATGATGCAGATGAGAATAAGCATTGATGCATGGGATTAGGAAAAGTGCAAGAAACATAATAAATCCAAGTTGTCACTTTATAGCATACATTTCAGAGAGTAATTATTGCTTTATAGCAAGGTATAGTGTCAAGCACTTGCTTTTCCACCGATATCTTATTGAAATCATTTCAGAATCATAGGATATTGTAGAATATATTAATGTATAGCAGACAGCAGCTTTGCTGGCTTATCAGAAACTTTACTGTTTGTATATGCCCAAAGGACATCTTTTTTCATGGCATTGCTCATTTGATACTGTATTTCCTTACCATTATTGTCATAAATATTTGATCACCATACTTACCTGAATACCCTATTTATACTAAAATTTACTGGTCTGAGTGGATTGATAGAGCATAATCCTTTGGATAAGAATGTTATGGGTTCAGTTCCCAATTGGTCCATACCTGAGACTTTCTAAAATTAGTTCTGCACTTTCATTTGGCACTCAGTATTAACCCTTGTCCTGCTGAATAAATTAAGATGCCAGGCCCTTTTCAAATTTTCAGCCAATCAGATTACTTGATCCAGATTGTTGATATAGATTTCTTAATTCTCTGTGAAATCTGCATCATGCATACTAAATTAGTATGACCTCAACAGTGTGATTTTAATGAGTACTCACAATGTATATTTCATGCATACAAGTTAAATCAAAAGTCGAAGTAGTTTGTGCTTGCCCTGATGTTAAATACTGAACTGAGGTTCTATGCTGTACCATCCTTACCCACATAAGGCCAAGGTCAAAGTGCAATTCAGATGAATGATACTGTCCTGTGACAGCTCTTATTTGTTTATGTTTTTTCTAAAAAATGTTTCTAGTTTGTAATTTGGTTTGGCATATGATTCTACTATCAGAGTTCCCATAGCTTACATGTATGCTAATTTTAGAAAGTAAGAAAAATATCAATACGTATTGATTGCTTAAAGCATCATATATTGCTATGTGCTTGACTTGTTTGTGCATTGGTTTGTAGTCTGTTATCAATACCTAGACTTCAAAGAAGTTGGGAGGTTGGACTTGGCTGTCTGTTCATCTGTTCGTCTGTACACCATGCTTTCTTGTAAGCAAAATAACTCAGGAACCACTTGAGTTGGGCTCATGAAATTTTGCAAGCAGTTTGGAACCAGTGTGTAGATGACCTGATAAAATTTTGGTGAATATTGGATTACTTTTTATGTTATGCCCCTTTTCAACTTTGGCATTTTGTATTGACAAGCATATAGCTAGGGGCATAGCGTTTCTAGTTTTCACTTGATTTTCTCTCAGATTATTCTAAACTTTGATAAGACTGCCTTTAATTCTAACTGCTGAAGATAATCTTTTTCAGAACTTAAAACAGCAAAGGGTGAAATTGATGAAACAAATGAAAGAAGATGCAGCTGCCTACAAGAAATGGAAACAACAGAAAGATAAAGAAGTATTGCAACTACAACAAAGGGTACTTTATTTTTCTAAATTCAAAATACAATAGTTTTACAAGTGTTCCAGGTGTTATTCATGCTTTGAGATAACACGTTTTTTGTCAGACTAAAAAATGTTGAAATTTTTCTCATTTTTCCTTGGAAGTGTTGCTGGTACCCGCTAGAATTGCCTTGATTAGGTAATTCTAATGAATACCAACAATATAGGAATTCATGGTGGATTAAGAGAGCTATCAGAGGAACTGTTAAGGAGGAGATCTGATTATTCTGGGATAATTTTTCTTACTTCTCCATTAAAACATATATTGTGGGTACTCATTAGAAGCACCTCATTGAGGCATTTCCTATGAGTACATATGTTTTTATGGAGAACTGGAGAAAATTGTCCCATAAGTATCACCAAATACTTGTTCTTAACAATTCCTCTGGCTTTTGTCTGGATATCGTCCTTTCTGGAACTATATTGTATTATTAATAACCTTCTGAATTTGCCCCAAAGCATACATGTATAAGGTTTGTTGTTAGAAACACCTTTACAAACAATATTAAATACAAAAGTGCCTTCCAACATGCACAAAATAAGCCGGTTCAGATCATCCTGCGCATGTACAAATTATCATGTGAGCCTTTGCTCTCCATTTATACATTCTGTAGTATCCAGTGATTCTGTTAATGAAGAGTGCAGGCCCTGATCAGAATGCCCAGATGGGCAGGCTGGTTTATGCTTTTGTTGTCTGCATAAACCAAAAGATACATTTTCGCATATTCAGGGCAGAATCTTTGCTGTCTACTATACAAAGTCGAGTCACATAGGTCTAGAGTGGAGGGTAATACCAATCAATATTTTATTTCTTGATGACAATATACATGTAAAATTGGTACTAATTGGAGTCAACTTCTTGAGGCAATTTCATTGACGATCTGCAATTTGTTGTCGCACCTGCTTTAGCATGGGTGACTTAGGCGCCCTCAGTATATAGACAATGGGTACCTCTTGTGAGCGCAACTCCTCTTACAGTTTTGTACCTATCATTTTGAAACTTTGCATATGTTTTCTGCATGGTATGAGGATGTGCATGTGGTTTGGATGTAATTGTTAGGTTATTTTTTGTCACCTTTCCATATTGTGAACTTAGTCATTTTTCACCCTTTATATATAAACAGCTGGTACCTCTTGTGAGCGCAACTCCTCTCACAATTTTGTACCGATTATTAAAACTCTGCACATGTTTTCTCCCAGGTCTGCAGGAGGGAGGCAAGGGGATTGGGGGGGGGTGGGGGGGGGTGAGAGAGGGTGCAGGTGCGACATCAACTTCGCCAAAGTTTGATCTATTTTTTTCATGGAAGTTTGAAAAATGCACATACTTATGGTTGAAAAAAAAAAAAGGTATATCTCAGGGATACAGACTGACCAAAATTTTTCAGGAGCCAACTGGGCTACTAAAAAAATTTTTCAGTAGCTCAGGCCAAAACTTAGGGGCCCAGAATTCACGCCAAGTATTCGAACCACTTTAGACAGGAGATTAGAACCTTAAAATAATTTAATGCAGAATACATAATTGACCTTCCAGTCAGATAAACTTGTGGTCCATCATACGCGCTTAGCATCATAGGTTTATACGTATTGCAATACCCTAAGGCCTCTTTATCCAAGACATTCCAGGGATATGTGAACCTTCTACTCAATGCATAGTCTGGTGAAAATATTAAAAAAAAAAGTAACTACTCTGAAATGAAGTCTTTTTTAAAGAATAAATTATGTTACATGTAACTCTTATGCAAGTACAGTTAAGAAAATGAAGTAAGAAATCGGCCAACTGAAAACAAGATGCATATCGTCATCAGAAACTAACTAAATAGAAAGAAAATAAATCAGCTTGAAAAGCACATGGTTTATGACTACTTATTGTACCCTAATAAATACTTTGTTATTCTGTCTCTAGAATTTAGACAAGTCACTTGCCACTGAGAAATGTCTTGTTCTTGAAAATTCTAGAAGTTTCTAAATATTAAGGATAGTAAGCACAAAGAGAATAAAAAAAAATATGTATGTATTCATGAAACAAAATAATAATAATAATTATTATTACTGCGCATTCGTGTGAGCATTAGACCTGTACCTAATATTAAATGACCAATAGAAGTTTTACCTGAACACCGGAAACACCGCAGAGCGAAAATTTTGAAACGCAATTTCAGAAAAATTAGTAGATTTCAGACACAGATTATGATTTGATAGAATAAAATTTATGGAATGAAGAATTAATGCAAAAACTGGTTCTGTCAAAATCGAACGGCGTTACGATATTTTTGTTGTTCAAACTATTTCACCACTAAATTTTACTGTCACCAGCTGGGCGACCCTCAAATGAATTTTTGGTGCCCAGCCAAATTTTTAGTCCCCGTGAGAGACTGGGCCATGGCGACTGGGCGACCGTTAGTCTGTATTCCTGTATCAGGATCTTTACTGTCTAATATATACATTCTAAGGGAGGAGGGGTCCAAAAGTGATTTTTATCGCTTCAGACTAAAGTACCAGGTGATATGAGTGATATTTTCTGCTTTTTTTTCTTTTTTTTTTTTTTTTCTTTTGAAGAAAATAAGTCATGACCTCTACATGGACATTGAAATAATCAGCAAAAAGGAAACTTTGAATGGAAATTTGTGCCCTGTATTCTGCTCAAGTTTAAGCAAAAACAGGAAAAGCTTGATCAAAGTCTAATGGTCAGCTCTGATCAAAATGTCATGAACCAACTGAGGATAGATAGGGTAGGGTATGGATAGGGGCAGGGTGTGGCTGAGTTTTTTAGGCCTGCTGATGACGTGAGTCCTATATCTGAAAATGTTGATATTTTCCCATAGCTTCCTTCAGTTGTAGTATATATTTTTACAGGATCGTAAGAGACAGTTTGAGATCCAGAAACTACAGAGAGAAAATCAAAAACAACATACAGTGCTGCAGCGCAAGTCAGAGGAGGTATGTACTGATCATGTTTACGTTATTGCTAGACAAAGAATAATGATTTTTGTTCAGGGCTGTTCTGTGATGGTACTATCCTGGCAGAAAACAAGTATGGTGGATATATAGACCAAGAAAAATTTTTATACTATGGCACTGTTCCTCTTGTCAGGAGCAAAATTTTTATACTATGGTGCTGTTCCCTTGTCTGGACCTGTATATAACACCGGCACAGTGGCTCAGTTGGTAGAGCGTCCGCTTTGTGACCGGGAGGTTGTGGGTTTGATCCCCGGCTGAGTCATACCAAAGACTTTAAAAATGGTGCTAGCTGCTCTTCCGCTTGGCGCTCAGCATTAAGAAAGCAGAGCTAGGAATCGGAACTGGTCAGCTCAGTGTCAGTATAATATGACTGTGGAATAGCATGTCAAGTGTCTGGGGCGTGGTATTTCAGTGAGGCAGCACTCAAAAAGTGAGCATTGAGCTCCCTGCCACATCCAGACTCGTCTCGCGTCTCGATATGACTGAAATATTGTTGAAAGGGACGTAAAGCCCAAATAAAACAAACAAATAAACAAAACTGGACCTGTATGTATATAGTGAGACAAATGACATATTTCTTATTTTCCCTCATTCTATTCAAGTGATACTTGGAATGTCTAAGATACTGGTTCAAAGTTATGAACACTGCAAGCCCCATTGACCTCTATGACTAAGGTCAAGGATACAGGCTTAGAATTTTTAAGGTCTATAATTATGTCATTCCATCATTCCGATTTCATTTCCACTCAGTATCTTGAGAACGAATTGATGGAATTAGATAAAGTTTTGCATATGCATTGATGTTGACCAGATCTACATTGGGATTGTTACGCATCTATTTTCGCAAATTTACAACATGATTATGGCCCTTCGTTATTGTCAGAATTTTGTTCCCGCACAATATCTTAATGAATCGATGGAATTTGATGAAATTTTGCATATGCATTGACCTTAACCCTTGTCCTGCTGAACCCAGATTATCCTGCCTTTGCAAACAGTGTAGATCCAGATCAGTTGGCTTCTGAAGAAGCCAACTGATCTGGATCTGCACTGTTTGTCATTAAGAATGAGAATTCATAGCAACAATCTGGATCAAGTGATCTGATTGGCTGAAAAATTAGAAGTGGGTGTGACATCTTAATTTATTCAGCAGGACAAGGGTTAACCAGATCTAGGATGGGGTTGGTAGGCTTATCTAGGTTGGAATTGTTAGGCGTCAATTTACACAAATTTACAACAGAATTATGGCCTTGGTTATAGTCAAAATTTGGTTCCCGCTCAATATCATGAGAAAAAATTGATGGAATTAGTCCAAATTTTGCATATTCATTGACGTAGATCAGATCTAGGTTGGGATTGTTATGCGTCTTTTCTCACAAATATACAATACAGTTAAGGCCCTTGATTATTGTCAGAATTTTGGTTTCTCCTCAATATCTTGAGAATGAATTGATAGAATTAGACCAAATTTTGCATATGCATTGACATTGACCAGATCTACGTTGGGATTGATACACATTAATTTTCGCAGATTTACAACAGAGTTATGGCTCTTGGTTATTGTCAGAATTTGTTTCCGCTCAATTTCTTGTGAACGAATCAATGGAATTTGATCAAAATTTTGTTTCTGCTCAATGTCTTGTGAACAAATAGATGGAATTTGACCAAATTTTGTATATGCATTGATGTTGACCAGATCTAGGTTGGGATAGTTGCACGTCAATTTTCACAAATTCACAACACAGTTATGGTGCTTGATTATTGTCAGAATTTTGTTTCTGCTCTATATTTTGCCATAATGGAAATTACTCTTCATGTAAAACCTATTCCTAGAATGTGTTTTATGTGGGTGATATTAAGAGTAAGCTCTGCTTACTACCACATTTCATTGTGTTATAAAATACAAACTCTGTGGGTTTTTTAGCTCGCCTGAACAACGTTCAGGGAGAGCTATTGTACTACCTTCAGCGTTGGCCTTGGCGTCAGTGTTGGTGTCAGAGTCCACAAATGTTAAAGTTTTTGTTAAAGTTTTTAAGACCTCATTGTTTCCTAGCCTTATCATCAATTTGATTCATCTTTGGTATGATTGTTCATATTGGTCCAAAATTTTGTGCAGTACCATCCCCACCACCCTAGGTCATGTCAAGGTCAAGGTCACAGACTTAGAATTGTCATTTTAAAATTTTACGTCAAAGTTTTTAGAGCCTCATTATTTTTTATTTGATTGACAAGCACGAGTCCAGGCAAGCTATCCTGTCTGGCGACAGGTCTTGTTTCTGACACATTTAATGAAAAAAACCCCCAAAAAAACAAATACCGACAGCTGTTCATTTCAGTCTGTTAACCCACACTATATATTGGAGGAGTTAAGTTTTAAGTATTTCAGGCTATGTGATTTAAATATTCCTAGAGGAAAATGGCTAAACTATGGAGACTCAGATCAGTTGCTGCATTCTGCGGTATCTGATCTGGGCCTGCACCGTTTGCCATTTGCCCTTTTTGAGGTCTCAGACTAAAATGGGTTACAACCTTTTGAAAAGTACAGTCGACTCTCATTATCTTGAAGTCCAAGGGACTCTCTGAAATACTTTGAGATATCGGCACCTCGACATATCAGATTTGCAGAATTGAGGATATAATAATTTGAACAACACATTTCACAAATGAAAATGTAAATTGACTCCTGAAGTTAGAGATATATTGAAAATATTGTGGAAAAGAGGATAAATTGCTTCTTAGGAGCAATTTCTCCTCTTTTCCACAATATTTTGTTACCTGTTGTTAGATTTCCATGTTAAAAGAGGGACAAGATTTACAGTTTGAGATAAGCAGTTATTTGAGAAAAGCGAACTCGAGATAATGAGAACAAGTTGCCGGCTTCGGTGACTCAGTTGGATGTTTGTGTCTGACTCGTGATCAGAAGGTTGCGGGTTCGACCCCCACCGAGTCGGCAACATTCTTTTGTGGAGATTGATCATGAAATATTTTCTATGGTCATTCCACTGATTCAAGAAGGGCAGTTGTCAGTTTCTGGCGAAAGAATGTGCACAATACTGGTTAGAGGACTAAGCCTGCCCAGTAAACATGTGGTTAGGTAAACTGACCATGCTCAACATGACCGCATTGGGTTGACTGGGGTCGTAAAACCTCAACACAAACAGAAACAAATGCTGCAGTGTGACCCTATTCTGTTAAAATTATTCAGGCAGCTGCAGCAAACAGAAGATTAAAGGAGGCTCTTGCCAAACAGAAGAAAGTCCTTGAAGAAAGAAATCAAAAGTTTGAGAAATATGACAATACAACGGTTGGAAACAGGATAAAGGTGAGTATGCATACAAGTATAGGGCTGTCATGTTTTCAAAAATCTAAAAAAAACCCCCAAAAATCCCAAAACATTTTCAAACTCCAACAAAGTGAATTGATGTAATAACCATGAAATATATAAATTCGAGGAAGGCATAAATCTGCTGCAGCATTTAGTCGCTTGCGTTTTGATGAATGATACAGCCAAACATTCTTTGGGGTACTCTATTTCTGTTGTTGTGAGGCAGGGCTCGAGAAGCTGACAATTGCTAATTGGTCCGATGTTTTTCCATTTCCACACATGTTTATGGATATTGAGTTTCAGTAATATTGTGTGACTTACGGTAGTGTCCAAGTTGCGATTTTAGCTGGCCAGGACTATATCCCTGGAGAGCTCATGTTGTCACCCAGTCATTGGCATTGGCATCTTACGGAGTTGGCGTCAGCTTCGGCTTCGGGGTCCATGTCCGCATTAGCAAAATGTTTAAGTTTTCAAAGATGTGCAGTTTTTTAATTATTTAAGGTACTGCTTTCATATTTGGCCTACACATACCTTAGGGTAAGACCTTTTAATAGCATACACCCCCATCCTCAAGTTAGACCCTCTGTATAGGTCAAGGTCAGTTCACACTTCATCAAGTACACCCATGCTTAAATTCTGCATAGAAGTTTTGAAAAGTGTACGTAACTACTGAAGTATTCAGCATACCACTTTATTATTTGGCCCACATCTACCTTAGGGCCTTTCAGTAGCACACACCCCTTCCTCAGTTTGACCCTCTGCCTAGGTCAAGGTCAGGTCATACTTTGTCTTAAACCCATACTCAACTTCTGCGTTTAAGTTTTGAAAAGTGTATGTAACTGCTGAAGTATTCAAGATACCACTTTAATGTTTGGCCCACACCTACCTTAGGGTAGGACCTTTCATTAGCACACACCCCTTCCTCAGTTTGACTTTCTGCCTAGGGCAAGGTCAGGTTATACTTTGTCATTTACAGGGGGTGGTCGAGTGGTGTGAAAGTGTCGTGTATCTGACATCACTGGGGCGTCCAACTGATATTGGCGTACAGTTGGGCAAGGCCTGCTATCCTGTAGCAGGTAAGGGGGTGAGCGGGAATCTTTTTATTTCTTCTGTTTCTCCACTTTCATTCCTGTTCCTCTTTCTTCTGTCCTTCTCATTCATCTCTTCTACTATCTCTTCTGTCTCTTTTCTCCCTTTCTCTGGGAGACCACACAAAATGACCCACAAGGGTTGACGTGTCATTAAACCCCAACATAGGCAATTGTCATTTACAGCTGTGTTTAAGTTTTGAAAAGTGTACATGACTATTGAAGTATGTAAGAGCTTTCATATTTTGTCCACACCAACCTAAGGGATTCAGCCTGTAAGATATAGCTTTCATATTTCGTCCACACCAACCTAAGGGAAGACGTTTCAGTGGCATATACCACGTCCCTCAGTTTGACATTCTTCTGAAATCAGTCAGGTCATACTCTGTCATTTACAGCTTTAAGATTTCTTACTTGGTCCACATCTATCTTGGGAACTTTCAACCTAGGACAAGGTCAGGTAGTTCTTGGTCATTTTACAGATAAGGTGACATTCTTACCTTACCCGTTCACTTTGGATCACCCCTTTCCAGCGAGCTTCGTTGTCTTCTGATAATTCTTTTTTTTTTTTTTTTTTTGTCATTATCATTATTTGTGTCTCATTCATAAATGCAGGAGACAAATTTTGGTGATGAAAAACATGATTACGGTAAATGTCCTAAAATTTCGAACACTTTATTCTCTACTATTCTGGCCTAAATTATGCTTCTTATGCACTTATTTCTTAAAATACTTAGTGGAATGGCAAACAGTGTAGACCCTGATCAGACTGCTCCTTCAGGAGCAGTCTGATCTGGGTCTGCACTGTTTGCATATGTCATTTTATCAGACACTTTGGTGTTCGAATTTTTAGGACATTTACCGTACTGATGCGGACGAATGCTTTATGTTGCATACTCCATGTTGACACACTTAGAAAAGCAAACAAGGTTACCATGTCTCAGTTGTGAACATCACAGACCCTGATCAGTTCTTACAGCTGCAAATCTAATCGGGCTTATTAGCTCATCTGAGCACAAAGTGCTCGAGGTGTGCCATTGTGATCGGTCAATGTCAGTTGTCCATCGTGCGTTGTCCATCATCAGGCGTTAACAATTTGCTTTGAAAGCCTACTCCTCCTACACCTCTGGGCCAATTCTTGAAACTTGGTAAGAAGCATCGGGGTGACTTGTAGATCAAAGATACCTAAAATCATTCCGATTGAAATTCCAAAATGGCCATCATGGCACCCACTTGAAAATCTGTTTTTCGCTTGTTCTCCTGAACCAAAAGGCCAATTGACTTGAGACTTTGTAAGAAGCATTCAAGTGACTTGTAGATCAAAATAGCTGAAACGTTCTGATCAAAAATCCAAGATGGCCACTCTGGCTGCCATCTTGAAAATCTATTTTTTGCTTTGTCTCCTGAACTGAAAGGCCAGTTATCTTGAAACTTGGTAGGAGCATTTGGGTGACTTGTAGATCAAAAACAGCTAAAATTGTTCCGATGGTAAATCCAAGATGGCCGCCATTTAGAAAATCTATTTTTGGCTTTTTCATCTGAACTGAAAGGCTAACTCACTTGAAACTTGGTAGGAAGCATCAGGGTGACTTGTAGATCAAAATAGCTAAACATATTCGGATCGGAAATGCAAGATGGCTGCCATCCTGAACCGAGGCCAATTGATTTGAAACCTGGTTGGAAGCATCTTGTAGATCAAAAACAGCTAAAATTGTTTCGATCAACCTGCTCAACAAAATGATTCTTCCTGTCGGCAATTTCCAACTAAGCCCCGAAGCATCTATCCAGTGAACTGTGCTTTGCTTCTCATTATAATGTACAGGTGAGATGGTATAAAGCTGGGCTTTTGCATATGGAATATGTTTCATTTCTGCAATAGGAAACTGCACTACAGTAACAGTAAAGTCACACGACATGGTGGCTGTAGCAATCAGGGCCCAGTTGTTCAAAGCTAACGACATCATTAGTTAACGATTCATTAAAATTTACATTGAGTGATATGCAAATATGCTGAAATTTTTTGCTGAAAAAATGTGGGTAGCTTTTGCAGTGCAAAAGCTACTCACATTTTTCAGCGAAAAATATCAGAATATTGTGTATTGAATCGGCTAAAACAGTTAACGAAATGACCCTTAACGAGCTCGTTAAGCTAGCAACGTTCTGAACAACTGGGCCCTTATTATCATGTTTGTTTTTATCTTATTATCATGTTTGGATCATGTTTAGTGGTACTGACCATGTAGCACATGCACTGCGAATAGATTCCACTCGTCACTTGCATTAAAGTCCTAGCGCTAGGTAAGTAAAACATGAAATGACAGCCATTGTCCATGTTCATTGAAAATAACTCGATAATTGGCACTTTTATTTGATGGTACAGTGCGTACATGACATTCCCCAGGTAGCCGGACGGTGGGTCAGTCGGATGAGCCTGATGAATGCTGCATCCGACTGGTGATCAGGAGGTGGGTTCGATCCCCAGGTGCGGCAACATTCTTTTGTAAAATTGATCATGAAATATTTTCTACGGTCATTCTCTCCCTTCCGCTTATTCAAGAAGGGCATTTGTCAGTTTCTAGCAAAAGAATGTGCACAAATACTGGTTAACCGCTTAGAGGACTAAGCCTGCCCAGAAAAAAAGGTTCGGTAAACTGACTGGTTTAACATGACTTAATGGTTGACTAGGCCATCAATCAAAAAGCAAGAAAACATTCTTCAGCTAATTTGTTCAGTTGTTTCCTTTTCTCAAATTTGCTGGACGCTTGTTTGTAAAAGATGATCAGAAAACAGAAAAAAGGCAATGTATTTGACTGAAAATATCTGGCTGTTACAGAGGAAATAATGGCCGTTGTTTTTGTTCATTTTGATCATGTGTGAATCATGTGTTTATGTAAACGGTCAGTCAATTTTATAAACATTTTCTGCACAGACATGAAATGCTCCTTGTTACACATTTGAATGTGACAGCCCTATACATGTATGTATATGTCGTGGCCCGTGAAAGCATTGGCTGCTTTAACCTTTAGCACCCTCCTTGCAAATTCAGCAGACAAAAGATTGATATCTTTTTTTTTTCTTATTTTTCCCAGAAAATTAGAACAATGTTTTGAAGTTTTGTTTACAAATATATTTACTCAGCATGCTAAATATGATATCTTGTGCTACTGCAAATCATTAAGTTTCCTTTTGTTTTATTTTAAGAAACTGTTGAGCTATGAACTGGATGTCCAAGTGGGAATATATGAAGCCAAATATCACAGAGATGAACTGATGAATGACAGGAAAACTCTCTCAGAAGAACTAAAAAGTTTGAAGGAGTCTTTAGATGATAATGGACCTCCATCAAAGGTACAACAGGAACTCACATAAGCTGTTGCTCTGGATATCCAGATAAATTCAGTCGACTCTTGTTATCTCGAATTCCAAGGGACTCACTGGAACACTTCGAGATATCCGTACCTTGAAATATCAGAGTTGCAGAAGTGAGGAAAACAATTAATCGAACAACCACATTTAACTAATGAATATGTTATTTGAATTCTGAAGTTAGAGATATATTGAAAATATTGTGGAAAAGAGGAGAAATTGCTCCTTTGGAGCAATTTCTCCTCTTTTTCACAATATTTTGTTACCTGTTCTTAGATTTCCATGTTAAAACATGGACCAGAATTTCACTTTGAGATATAAAGCGGTTATTCGAGATTAGCGAGGTCGAGAAAATGAGAGTCGACTGTACTTTTTATTTATTCACAAAATATAGGTGTTTGTTTTTGTGGAGAAATAGCATAAAAAAAAAAAAAAATCATTACATTCGAAAGTGATTTGAATAAGGGCTTGAAATTTGTAGAAGTAGTTAATTGTTTGAAAATCAAAAAGACGGATGTTAGAGATGGAAGAATGGCATACAGTCCAGCAATTAAGCGTGTCCTTTTAAATGTCAGCAGACAACTTTTACATATTTTCTTAGTCACAGAGAAAGTATGTTAACATTTCAGTTGAATCATATCCTAAAATGTGAAGCCCTATTTCTCAGGAAAAATATCACAAGGTTGTGATCTGTTTTTATATAATAAGTATTCTAGGGCAAATGATGATTCTAACACTTTGCGCTGTATGAATGTTAGCAGCTACATTGAGCTGAAGCAAATGTTAATCCATAAAATGCCAGTTACAACAGCAGCAGGCAATATTTTTTTTTTTCAAGAAAGGAATTAGAATGTTTTGAATTGCGCTTTTACTGTTACATTGAAAGCATTTCAAAGCTATGATTCTAACATTTTCTGAAAAACAGAAAAGAAAAATGCAAAATTAGTTTGGAATACAATTGAGCATTTATTCGACTTCAGTCAAAGATATTCCTGCTACTTTTAATTCTCTGGTTTTGCATGTCTCTTCAGAAACTGGCATGGATGGATAACTCGGGGACCAAATGTCAGACGAGTTTTCATGAAGAAGAAACGAAGAAGAAAATTGAAGAGTTGCAACATCAGATTGAACTGAGGTTTGTTAGGATTTGAACATTATGAAAAAAGTCCTAGGCCCAAAATAAAACGCGCCAGGGCATGACAAAACATACAACAAGACTTGTGCGACAAGCAAAGACTTAGATCAGCCTGCGCATACACTCAGTCTGATCAGAGTTCTCGCCGATCGCATATGCCTTCTACAGCCTCCAGGCTATCCAAAGAGGGATAATTGAGAACCCTTACCGTACTAGGTAGATGTACAGGCTGATCTGAGTCTTTGCTGGTAACTCAGGTCTTAATTTAGGTTTTGTCGAAGTCTCTTTATTATTTTAACTTCATAATACATTAACCTATAGATAATGTGCTATTCTATTCTGTTTTCACACCTTCCACAGAAAAAACGACCTTTCAGTCGTTAATTAAAGTCTTAAACCAGAAGGTCCCTTAGGCAGTTACCTGTGTGACGTAACTCTTCCCGCTCAATTGACCACGTGTCAGTTTCTTTTCTGTGGACAAAGAAATTCAACAAGGATTATTTACCTGTGATAGAAATTTGGATTATTTCTTTCCTCACGGATAAATTTATGTATCCTTGTGTTTCTTTTGTTTATTTATCACTCTTTTCACTGGGCAAAGTATCAGTAATATTTCTGATACTTATACCCGGTCATATTATTATATTATTTCTGATTTTTCACCAGGCAAACTTTTACAGAAAGTGTCTGGTCAATTTTTGCCTAATAATTAATTATCTTCGGGAAAAAGTTTCGAATACTTGTGCCCGCTCAGTTTTCATATATAATCTCCCTTTTTCATCGGACTAGAGTTACGAATACTACTATCCGATCAATTTGTCAAATTACTTGTAACTTTACCGGGCAACAGTTACGAATACTAGTGTCCGGTCATTGTGTCGGGTAACTAGTGTCAAAATAATGATCACTAATTCCAGAACAATCTATTATCGTTCATAGAGCTCCATTCACGTTTAAGTCAATGGATGTAGGTTATTAAGTGAAATACATAATAACTTTTTATACAAAAAATTCTGTACAGTCTTTCCCAAATCAGACTAGAATCTTTAATATTCTATTGACTTATTATAGGTGTGTAATTCCATTAATATTTTAAATTAACTTATGTTTTATCTCTTTTATCCGCTAGAAAGAGTTAAACTTCCGACTATAACAAAATTCTTACCGGGCAGCAGTTCGTAGACTAGTGCCAGGTCATTCAAATGATGTTTTATCTCTTTAATTCGCTAGAAAGCGGTTAAATTCCGGCTCTTACGAAAATTTCATCGGGACGTACTTCGTAGAGTAGTGCCAGGTCATTCTAACGAAATTCCACCGGGCAGTAGTTTCGTAGACTTTGTGTCGGATTACTAGTGTGTGAGGAGTAGTCACTAGTACTCACTCAGCATATATTTATTTAATAACCACTATAGACATGTATAGTCTTGGATTATAGGTTATTGAATGACAGCGATGGGTTCTAATACCTAGTAGCCATTTATATTGTTGAATTCTGTCCAGTCACTTTTGAACTTGACTTAAATTCTATATATATATTTATTATTGAAAATGAATTAAGAATTATCGGTTACAATCAAATTCGCAATTCATTCACTAAGTGTAGAAGATACTTCCAGCTATAATTATATCTCTTTTATTCGCTACAAAGAGATTAACTTCTTACATATTCACCTTATTCGGCTCAAGGGCAAAGGTGAACTATAAAACTATCGTTATTTATAAGAAGAAAAATATACACGAAATATAAAAAATTTTTCTTCTTTCCTCCCCTGTTTTTTTTTTTTTTTTTCTACATGCTCCGATATGTAATCAGCATGTAATCTAAGGAGTAAATTGACAAGAAAGTAGCAATCGATCTTTTCTACTTTCTATTAATTTTTCATTCTTAAGGTATCGGAAATTTACACCAACCAGATAAATAAATTAACAGTTTATTTATTTATTCGCTACCTCTCTAGATTACTACGATTTAAAATTCTAGTTGAGGTACATATTTTCCTTTTGCATTTTCTACATGGAAAATAGTTGATCCGATAAGCTATTATTCTATTTTATACTATCTTTTGATTGATTATATAAGAGTCTAGGTCAGTCGTGCTCTGTCTAAACTCTGCTATAAAATAATAAATAAAAAAAAAAAAAAAAAAAAAAAAAAATCTTATATTTAGGCATAGATATAATTCGATACGTTCTTTACTTTGCCTGTTTTATTTTTTCTTCTGGATCATTTAAGACTACGATAGCAATATACCAGATATTTTTGCCTCAGTAAGAATCTATTACGCTGAAGATTCTTCATATTGGAATAATAATTTTATTATGATTATAATTCTAGACCCAATTAATCCTCGTATATTATAGGTCTACTTTATCTTATTGAGGAATAGTTTTGCTTCGACTAGCTCTATACCTCTAATATTTTATTTATAACTAGAGTCCATTTCAATCAAAATTTTCTTGCACTTTGGTATTGACAATGGATACATATTTAGTAAAGGCATTAATTATTCAGTACGTGACAGATTATTGTTGCCTAAATTAGATATTATATACAATACTTTCCTTTTGATATTTTGTTTTATTGACTTTGTAACTATTCAGAAACTGCCAAAGTCAATCATTTCCTTCCTCTAAACTTACCGAAGCTCTAGATTATGTTGATATATATTTTTGATATATGCTTAGAGGTTAATTAACGAGAGTTTACCTCATAATAGCAGATATTATTATAATTATATTAATCAATCTATAGTCTAGGCTTAGACAAAAGGGAAAACATCCTTAATTACGAGCCGGTAAAGAATTAAGACACTCTTAATTATCTCTTTACCCCTCCTTTATGTTTACATTCGTTAAAGGGATCATAGTAATTCTCGCTAAGAGTTCAAGTTCAGTTTGCGAATAATGCAAAGATTAATATCTTGATTTCCAGTCCGCATCAAAAATGGTCTATATATATAGATAAATATCTTTTCCGAAACTGGATATTTATTTATTTTTCCACACAATAAGTCATTTCAAGATGTCGATGATTTTGAAATGCACTGCTTCAATTTATAATATAAAATATGTTTATATTAACTTCACAACTTAGTAAGTCCTGCACCTACGTTCCTGGTCAGATCTTACTTTTGTGATACTTTTTTGAACATACTGAAAGTTTTCTCCGATTATACATTCGGTAAATAAACTTTCGAGTAGTATTTATGCTTTTAAACATTCAGATTATTTGATAATTGTTGGAGATAATATATTATTCCGATATTTATATATCTATCTTCATTATTTATCTTTCTCATCTTACTTTTAAATTAGATTGACCTTCTCGCTACGTTCCAGGTTTAAATCTAGCTAACATTGTGGAACAGTCACTTTTTTTATTTTCCTAAACAATATTTTAACATTTTTCTCAGTATTCAGAGCATAACGACTTCATGAATACTTGGAAATAATTCAGTTCTACGCTTGTTAAACTAAGCCTAAAACAAGCCCTAGTTTTTTAGAATGGATATTATCCTTCGATTCAATTCATGGAGATACATCCTTTTAGATCCCATTATCTCTATTTCAATCATTCAAAGTTCTAATGACTAAGTACTCCTTTTCTACGTACGAATACAGAATATCGAGTCACTGTTGCTGCATATTGGTTAAAGATTAAACAAATTTTATCTGAAACCTATATGACGTTAAATTAATTATTATCTCTTTCATATACATGTTTTTACCCTTCCGTCAGGGATCGCAGTAATAATATTATTACTCTCTATGGTTTACACATAGATCTCGAGAGTATATATATGTATTTTCTTCCTGAACTCATTTGCGAGTACGTAATTTGATATTTCAGGAATTACCAATTATGCAGACATAGATTTTATTCTATTAATATTCAATTCTAAAAATTTGATTGAATGTTTATCTATAAAATTTCCGGGCAGTAATTTTATAGAGAGTTATATGTTTAATAATTCCTTGCTTAAATAATAGTTACGCTTAACCTATTATTTATAGTGGGAATTTTGTTCAGTAGTATAATTTTTATTTAGTATTAATATATTTCTTACTATTCTTAAATATGCGTATAGAATAGTAATACTATCTCTTAACTTTTAAATTAAGTGTTTTTTGAGATTATTAATCAGTATTATTGTATAATCTTTCTTCAGAGATTATCACACTATTACTTTTTCTCTGAGTCCTTCTCTTTTTATGAACATTTTGATTCGTATCAAAGTGGATTTTTTAACATTTCTTGATTTCCATGATTATTTACTCAGGAGTACTTTTCATGGCAATCTTCTGGTATAGAAAGATTCTATCCAGCTTATTTATTATTGCTTAATCTTATCAATACGGTAAGATTTAGCCAAACTATGACCGTCATACAGTTTGCTGCGATCAACCTTATTCTTATCTCTCTTATTCTCTGT